>OZ010587.1:89538829-89616329 GCA_963932145.1 Acanthosepion lycidas
TCCAACAAACTAAGAATGAACTTTAGAAGTGTATGCCTCTGTGTTTCAAGTAGATCGGCTGGGATGATTATTCTTTTTTTCAGAATAATTGACTTTGGACACCCTTATTCTAACCACCCTTTTTATTAAAAATTGAGGAAATTTGCTCTCAACTCTTAATATATGTTGAAATGAAGCAGTTTCTTGAATATTAAATAAAGGGGTGGTGTCCCAAGTCAATTATTCTCAAAGAGAATTTTCATCCTAGCTAATTCACTTGAAACTCAGAGGTGTGTTTTTATAATATATAGTTATATTTAATGCTTATATATATATATATATATATATATATATATATATATATATATATATATAAAATTTAACTTTAACCAAACTTAGTGGAACTTCTTTGAGTTTTTTTTTTTTCTTTTCTTCTTTGAAAAAACCTAGAGATGAAACCAGTTTGTGTAAGAAAAAATAATTTTTTGTATCTGCTGTAATCATTGTTTCTTATAAATTTATTTTATCTTTTAAAGGTGAATAACATAAATGTTATCCCAATATTTTTTTAAAAGATCAACAACTCTTCTGCTAGACTTTAGTCTGTATGATAAATGCTTAAATATACCAAGGGTCATAGTTTCAAGTGAAATTGTCGATGTTTTGCTTTCTTTTTTTTCTCTCTCTTGCCAGACAACTTTACAGACTGATGAAGTGAAGAATGTGCCATGTGGGACAAGGTAAACAAATTATTTTATTACTAGCATACTACCTGTCAAAAATGACAGAAGATGGTGAGTGATGTTGCATTTAAATTAAGATTGTAGTTATCAGGGAAGCAAGTTAGAGGAAGGGTGTTCCACTGTCAAGAAGTACAAGAAAAGAAACTGCTGGAGTAGAAGTGGTGGTTGCATTTAACTATTTCAACAGTAAAACGGTGAGACCTAGATGCCAATCTAGTTGCACACTTAAATTCATGTTGTCAGGGAAGATAGCTCATCAGAACAGTTGCCATGAAAATATTTGTAGAAAAGACAGACTGAAGCCACATCATGTCTATGAGAGAGTGACTGAAGTCAAGATGTCAAGTCAGGGCCGATTACATTATAGATCCTTCTTTGGATTTTGTCGAACCTGGAGATGAACAGCAGGGGCACCAGACTAGATATGGCAACAATATTCAATGAATGGACGAATGGTAGATTTGTAAATGTGTACAATGGACTCTGATGAGAAAAACCTGGTACGACACATTGAACTGTTTTTCCTTACAGAAGATTGATTCAATGTAGTTGTTCCACCTCAAATCATTGGAAAACAAGAGGCCAACAAGGCGCAGTGGGGGGAGGGAAGTTTCTCTGTGGAGGTTAAATGAGAGCAATTTAATTTTATAGGCATTAAAGTTTACAGGCCATTTCTTGCCCCAGTTAACCACTGATTGGAGATCCTTTTCAAGAGCAGTGGCCAGGTTAACTTTGTCAGCGCTGCTAGATTTATTATTGAGACAGGAGTAAATGGTAGTGTCATCTGCATAAATGCCAGCTTGAGAACTGATGACATCAGGGAGATCATTGATGAAGATCAGAAACTGTGTAGGATCCTGGATAGAGTCTTGGAGAACTCCTGTGTTCATATGGAAGGAATAGGAAGAGAACCCATTCAGGACAACCTTCATTTTGCGATTTGATAGGAATGATTAAATTAAACCAAGTAATCATCCTGTAATACAGTAACTCTGAAGCTTGCGTAGAAGACCAGCATGCCAAACCCTGTCAAATGGCTTTTAGATATCTAGCGCCACAGCTCAAGCTTCACCATTATTATCAAAAGCTTGATATACATATTCAGTTATGGCTGTAAGCACATCAGCCAAAACGAAATCCATATTTGTCATAGAATAGGTCATGAAAAGTAAGATGCTTAACCCCTTCAGCATTGATTAAAGCCTTGAAGACTTTTGCTGAAAAGCAGTAGGAGACTGATAGGCCAGTAGTTAGAGGGGTCAGAAGGTTCTCCGCAGTTCTTAAAAACTGGGATGACTGAGGAGGACTTCCAACAGGCTGGAAAAGCAGGAAGCAGCAAGACAATAATTGTAGAGTTTGGAGAGAACTGGCACTAGCTAAGGAGAATTTTTTTTTTTTTAAGAATGATGTCTGGTATCTTGTCGCCACCACTTACCTTATGGGCACCTAATTTAGAAATGATGTCCAAGACCAATGACTGAGCTATGTGCATATCACTCAGTAGAGCTTCCGTTTTAGGGGGAGAATCAGGTGCGGGCAGACCAGATGACCCAAGAGTTGAGTTGATATTTTTGTGTAATTTTGGTAAATATATATGTTAAAATGAGATGTCTGTGTGTGTTAGCCTTTTTTCAATTTTTTGGAGTGTGCATACAGCAACATTTGATATTCAACCTTCAGACTGCCAATTGTTTTATGCATAGGTTTTCTCTTTTTAAAGTAAATGAATTTATTTTTTTTTTTTTTTCTTTTTAGTGGTGGAGTGATGATTTACTTTGATCGTATAGAAGTTGTCAACAAGCTGGATATTGAAGCTGGTAAGTTGTGAATAGTGGCAAAACTTACTTTATAATTATTAAACAATGTTTTAGGCTAACAGGTTTGAAAATATAAAAATAAAATCAGTTTTTCAGCAGCGCTTATTTTCAGCACCCCTCATACAATGAGGGGTGCTGAATAACTATTTGTCTAGCCCACTTTCCAAAATCAATGTTTTTTTTTTTTTTGTTTTTTTTTTTTCCTGGGAAGTAGGTCAGGCTGAGAACTTTTCAGAACCTTCCTTGTATGAATATATTTAGAAAACAAATTGAAAGAAAAAAAATTTTTGGCAGCCATTCCAATAAACAGTTTAATAGTGTTTATTATTTTTATTTATTTTCAAGAATAAAGAAAATGCATATGTTTAGTTTTTATTACAATTCTGATCATTGCTTTTTAAAATAAGCATTGCCGAAGGGTGAAGGTAGTTAAAATAATAGTGGTAGCACTTGTCAATGAAAAAACTGTCCTTTTTGACACTCCATTTTTATTTTTTATTTTTAAAAAATTTTTTAAGGCACAAGTTTGCCCCTCAAAAAACAACTTTAAATTTCAAAATTATAGCCATGTAGTTCTGACGAATGCTGAGAATACCACGGAATACATCTGAGCAATGAGGAAGTTTTAAGGAGAATAGGAATTACAAGGAAACTTACAATAAAGAAGAGACATCTGAAAGTACATGTAAATAAAAAATGCCTTTCAGAAAGTAAGCAAAATATTATGATATAGGAAAATGTCTTTAGAAAGAAAGAAAAGTGTACTGAGCTGCTATGTCATATCTTATCTCTGTCTAGTATTCATTCCTATATAAATCTTCTCACAGATGAAGAGACTTGAAGCGGCTGATATGATTCAGCTGATGAATGCTGAGATTATTATAGACTAACCATATAAAACAAAAAAACAAGGATGTTTTTTTTTTCTTTTTTTTTTCAAAAACAGGAATTGCAAGGAAACTAATATTTACTATTGGAGAGATGGAGCTGAAATTTCTTGTGCACATAACGAAGAAATATGGCCTCGAAAATTTAACTCTCACAGGGCATATTGAAGACAAAGAAAACAGAACAACCTAATTAATTAGTTTTCATGAATGGATTGCAGAAGAAAGCTAAATTGGGAAGGTAAAGAGTCAAAGGTTACTTGGGGCAACAGCAAACTGTGAAGAGCCATGACTGCCCATGTCCTGAAAGAAAAAAAATATATATAAAAAGTGCTCTAATTTCGAAATCCTATACAATAAATCCATGCCAAAGATCATACAACATGGCTCCTTCTCTTCCTCAAAAATCATTACTAATACATTGTGGCAGAATTAAACATAATAAACATGAAAACAAAAGCAATAAAAATCTGATTTGGTTTGGTTTGTTTTATGGCATATCAACCTCAATGGGTTATTTAATGCCGACAAGATTTTTATCGCTGGTAATATTTTTTCCCAAAAATATATTGTTGGTAATATTTTTCCAAAAATGTATTGCAGGTTATATTTTTTCCTTTTTAAAATGTATTGTTGGTAATATATATATATATATATATATATATATATAATTTTTTTTTTTTTTTTTTTTTTTTTTTTCCCCCAAAAAAAATGTAGTGCTGGTAATAATTTTTTTTCCTTCAAAAATTCATTACTAGTAATAATTTTTTACAAAAAGTATTGCTGGTATTAAAATCTATTTTTACATTTTCATGGTGTTTTAACTGCCAGTTTGCGGGCAGGGTTAACTATTTGCCCATATCTGGGACCCTAACAGGTGCTACCACAATGGGTCAGGGTGGACCTGGGAACACCAGCAATTAAGAGATGGTTCCATGTTACTCAAAACCTCCTGATAAGAAGCTTTGCTGTTGGATGTAGTTTATCGTCATACCCAGGACACAATAAAAAGCTGAATGAGTTGACCATCTACATTCATCAGATGAAATTAATGTTTAGAGCTAAACTGTAATCAGCTTTTGTTGCATTTACTTTATTACCATAAACAAATTTCAGGCAAGAAAAAATATAAAAATGTGAGTTGAAAAGTTCTCAGCCAGACCAAGAAGAAATTAAAAAAGAAAAAAAAAAAAAATAGAAATTGTTTGGTCCTTTGGTCAGATTTTGGAAAGTGAGCTGGGTCGAAAACTTTTCAGCACCCTTTCCTTGTATACATTGTATATTAGATAGTGTTTATATTATTTTTATTATTTATTTTGCAGTTCATGATATTGTTAAGAATTATACAGCCGACTATGATAAAACACTTATTTATAACAAAATACACCATGAGCTGAACCAGTTCTGCAGTGTGCATAACTTACAAGAGGTTTATATAGACTTATTTGGTAAGTATTTAAAAAGGAGGTCATTGTTTTATTTTATTTTATTTTTCTTTGCAATGGTGTTGGCCTTGTAACCTATATCTTCAATTCTAATATGAAGTTTTTTTAATTTTAAGGAACAAATGTAATGCCATTTATATGATGATGGCATGGAAGATTATACATAATATATATTTAGCCTTTATACTGGGAATTAGGTTGCATAATAGCAGCAAGTCTAACAGTTCTTTTGTAATCTGACTTTAACCTATTTAGGTTAATTTTTATAAGTGTTCTCTTATAAATATAGCATTTTTCAATCTCTATTAGTCTTTGCATTTTCAAAGTAGGAAGAAGCCTAAGTTTAATTTCTGAATTTGAAGTTCTGTCAACATCAACAGTATTAAAAGGTATGCTCGCTCTCATAGCTTTTTATATCTTCTTATCAGTGCCAATTGCTATATTTTCTTGCCTTATCTTTCCATGAAGATAATTGACATGTCTCTGCATCATGCCAACTTTAACACCTTGAAAGGCTTCTTATATGTTTGCCATGATATTTCTGAATATAAATGTGATGGATTGATGACGGAAATAGTCAGAATATGAAGAAAAGTTTACATGGCACTCACTGTCTCACAAGAACAGTAAATTATCAACAGGTGACCTTTATATTATATATAACTAGCAGCATGACCCGGCGTTACCCGTGCTTGATTCAAAAATCGTATGACTTGTACAGGAATCGCTATCACTTGACTTAAAATATTTTTGCCCTTCCTTGCCTTTAAAGGAGTGCCCTTTGCTGTGCTGATGTTGCTACATGCCTTACTTCTTGCCTATCTCACACTGCGAATTTTTTCTAAGCTCTATACTAAACATTAAATCTGTTATGAAGAAAGAACTAAACAAAATTAACAAAAAACGATCAGCTTTAAAAAAGGACTCGTAACTGGAAAAACCAAATGAACAAAGAATGTTAACAACAAATACTTTTTCACACCCAACCCAGTTCTGTGGGATCAGAATCAACGTTTTAGTTTAAGCAAGCGAATGAGCCAATTGGAGTAAAGTTCCATGCAGATTTAAATTTTTCCCACTTGTGACGAATGCAGCTATCAATTTTTTTTTTTTTTTTTTTTTTTCCATGCTAGTTAACATTCGTATCAGTCAGCTGTTGGCTCTCACGCTGGCCAATAGAATCTTCCTACCTATTTGTGGCAGCCAGCTATAGGCTCACTCTGGCCAGTAGAAAATGGCCGCAAACTTCATGAAAACTGCCATAGAAGCATGAAAAAATCGATTATTTCCACTATCGATGGGAGTTGGGAAATGCAAAGTCGTCTTGGCCTTCCCGCTAACTTGGAGCATGTGCATGTAAATTTTGGTGCAAATCCGTCAAAAATTACGGCCGTGCATTCGTTACACACACATTCTGCCTTTAGAGATAAAGGACACACACACACACACACACACACATGTCCTGCCCTTTATAGATAGAGATAATCCGATATTTTAATAGTTAAACATAGTTTCTAGTGGATACCCATATTTGAATAGACGCTCTGTTTATTTATTAAATAGTATTTTTATCTTCCGGACAGAATATTCAAGAAATTTTATTGAAGAAAAATATGCAGGATTTGAACTTTCATCCTCCTGGGCAGAGGAAACCATAGCAGATATATATATTTTGTGTGTCTGGAAAGATGTGCATTTATAAGACACTGTTCAATTTTGCTTGATCAGTGACACACTCTGTGGCCAAGAGGTCTAAAGCAAATTGGATGTATGATGGTTCGCCCTGTCCAATGCAGGTTGAAATCCTGCCAGATAACACGTATTTTTCTTTTAATAAGATATCTTGAATATTCAGACTGGTAGATGACAATAAATACACTCTTTTAATAATAATAAATGAACGGAGCATCAACTCAAATATGAGTGTCTATTAAAATACACACACTGTGTGTGGTAAAAAAAAAATAAATATATATTTGCTGGCTACTCGTTTTCCCAGAACACCTGTCTGCTAGGGCAACTAGCCAAATTCTTTTTGCAGAGGTTTGCTTAAGCTCACTTGTGTTCAACACACACACACACAGAGCTTACATGTGAATTATACTGCAACTGTGTGCTGAGCAGAGCAGACCTTAGTTACTGTTTCTGGGAGAGTGTGCATAATCTGACATGATCAGCAGTTTGGACAACACTCCTATGTACGAACCCTAAATCATGATGAACTGTTATTTTGTGCTAATAAAACTATCAACAAATTCTGAACATCTCCATTTACCCAATTTCTCTCACAAGGGCTCTGGTCAACCTACAGTATGGTTTTTTTTACATACTTTCCAAGGGTGCTGCATGCTGGGATTGCCTACCTAGACTGGTAACATCACAGTCTCCTTGGCAAATTGACCTTGCTAATATATGAACCTAAGTTTCATAGTTGAAAAATAAATGTTCTAACCCCTAGGCAATGCACCCATTATATATATATATATATACATACACACACACACAGTTAAGTACTTGTTATATAATAGGAATTATATAATAGGTTATTAATGTTGTTGAATACAGTGCTCAGTATTTTGAGGATAGAGCCATGTTTTTAGATCTTAATAGAAACATGGCACATGTATTGTGCAACTAAAAGTTTCATGGTAATGAGCATGTATTCTAATCCATCTGCTCTTTGAAGGAACCGATCGTCAGATTGTACACTTAAGAAAAAAAAATTTAAGCATCTGATGATCAGTTTTATTAAAGCACAATATTGTACTCGATTACTGTAAAACTTTTAGTGATGCATTTTTAATATAAAAATGTGACCATACCATATATATTATAATCTTATTATAGTGGACACTTTTTATTTAAAATAGATGCCTCATTTTTATTTATTAAGTAGTATAATATGTTTGTCCATTAATTCCTTAGCCTATTATCTGGTTCACCCATCTCCCTGTAGGTGTTGTTGTTGTTTTTTTTTGTTTTTTTTTTTGTTTTTTTAAAGCAATCTACATGACTGACAGGGCAGATCCCCCCCCCCCACCCAGTAGGTTGCCATTTCATGCCTACATCGGACTTTTATTTGTTGAGGGTATTCTGTTAAATTTTTATACCATTTAATTAACAATCAGTCAGTTATGTGCCATGCATGATACACGCTTAAGCTGTCATGTTCGATACATGATTGACGAGGCAGATTTTTTCCTGCACTAGGTTGCCATTTCTTTTTCCAGTAGACCAGTTGCCATCCAAGCTTGGGTGGGGGGAGAAGAGGATTCATACCTTTCCCAAGGGTATTAGCACATGAGTGAATGCAATGGATTTGACTGGAATTTGAACTCGGCTTCCCAATTCCTCAATCTGAGCCACTATAAGAGGTTTATTCCTTGCTCCCTGTTCAGGAATGGGTTTTCTGTTCCTTCTAAAGTCTACTTCAACTCTATACTTCTAACAGCTCCACCTAAAACTCTGAAATTTACTATTTATTTTTTCCTTCTTCAATAGGAGTAGATATGTTCACCTATTGTCCATTTTTACCTGCCACCCTGGTCTTTTGAATAGGAGTAGAGGTTTATCCCTTGCTTCATGTTTAAGATTGGGTTTTCAGTTCCTACTAAAAACTTTTCATTCTCTTTCCCTCTCAGTAGCTCCTGCTGTCTTAGTGGGATTATCAACCTGCTTTTGGTGAATTGATTATATAAATATATATATAAAATCATTAGTTTTAAGGTATGCTATATTTATGGGTTAAATTACTCAATATCAAGGATAGAGCATATGCAAATATAAAGTGGACATTGAAGTCAACACCCTGCAGCTACAGTCTGTTTCATGCAGAACACAATCAGTCCATATGCATTATTTTTGCCTGACTATATATATACAAGTCAGAGATGCATTTTGGATCGTCTATTGTTCTAATGGTTATTTTGGTGATCAGTAATGGTTATGTTTCTAATTATTCTAGGGGTTATTGGGTGGAAATAATTGTGGATCCGGATGCAGTTTTCTGGCTATTTGTGTTGCCTGTTAACTTGTTGGTAGTTATTGTTACGTTTACTTGTGATTATGTGCACGTTGGTTTGTTAATTTGTTTGTTTTCTTATTTATTGGCTTGTACTAATTTATTTTACTTATTTTTATTCATTTATTTTTATTTTTTATTTATTTACTTTTGCTTATTCTTACCTGTTTTTGTTTTCAATTTTTCACTAATGTAGTAAAAATTTGTTTTTATGTTTGCATTTTGAGATGAGTTCTGATCATTTATTTAGTAGTTGTGTTCTGGGAAGGTAATTATAGCTATTTTCTCCTCCAGGCAGAGTTTAGTTTTGGAATTTATTGTTGTAGGCTTATGTTGTTTTCCTTATTTCCATATTTTTGGTGTGATTTGTTTTTTGTTTTTAATCTCCCAGATATGTTTAGAAAGCATTGTGCTGTTTTCATATTTACTATTTGTAAAGGATGTTTTGTGTGCATAGATATCCCCTAAAATAATTAAAAACATAACTGTTACCACCCACCAAAATAACTGTTAGACCAATACAATAGACTAACCACAATACATTATTGATCTGTATATGTGGAAGTGGTAAAGCAAGTTCTAGCTGCAAAGGTCCAACCTGGTGGAACTAGAGAATGGAATTCATCTAACTGCCAATGATTGTTGAGACCCACAATAAGTCAATGGGGGGGCATTCTACTATTGTATACAGATGAATTCATGTGACAACAGTAATCAATATGGTTGTACACAGTACTGCTTTTGTTGCAAATTTCTCAGTATGTTCTGTTTTAAATGATTTCAATATAAGTTGATAATTACTGTTTAGAATTCATTTTAATTTCATAGATATTCAGGGATGCAAGTTTAAAAAAAAAAAATAATAATAATAATAATGAAAATAGGGACAGCCCTTAAAAATTTAAAAGTTTATAACTTGAGCAATGTTGGATGTAAGATGCTAAAAATTAATGCATTGGGGTTATGGAAAAGGAATATAATGTCAGTTATTACCAATGCATCAACTTGTTAGTATTATCAAGAAAGCTGTCAGAATCTTTAAATCTATTTACCCCCCTCACACACACCTTCCTCCTTTTAATCCTAGTCTTGAAATATTAATTGCTATATTTTTTACTTGTTATCTCCCTTTCTAAAGATCCCCCCCACACACCTTCCTCTTTTCTGTTTTCATTTTAAATAAATGGTAGAGCATATTGATATAGAGGAAAAAAAATTCTGAGTCAGAGATTGACTGTTACTCTCAGGAAACTGCTTTTTTTTTTTTTTTTTTTTTTTTTTTTATATATATATATATATATGATGACATAAGATTCAGATCATCCATAGAAAACGTTCTAAATATGTATATGGAAACGCTAAGCAACATCTTACATAACTTGCTTTTTATATGGATTTGTTTTAAGGTTTAAGGCATCCATAGAAAATGTGCTAAATAAATGTACCAAAATTATAAACGAAAATGAATTTTAAAATCTCTCTAAATAAACTATAAATATTAGCCAGCTCTTGAAGAATAAGCCACAAATTCTGTTTGCTTATTTTGTACTTAATTTTCACAGTTAATGTTTGTCTTTTTTATAAGTTTCAAAATGCTTACCCTTTTCTTTTTTCTTATTCACTAATGTAATAATCAGATGATAGTTTTCTTAATTTCAGATATTCCTTTTAGTAATGTTAACAATTTTAAATGTTTCTCTCATAAATCATAAAATAATAACTATAAAGAAAATACAGATTAATCTTAATTTCTGAGGAATATATTCTTCTTTTTTTTTTTTTTTTTTTTTTTTTTTTTTTTTAGAATTTCTCTACAGTTTGTGTATTGAACACTTTTTTAAAAATTAGTTGGAAACAGACCAAATTTCAGAATAGGTTTTCCCTGTAATTACGTGAATGAGAATTCTGTTTGATCTGAGTATGTGTTTGTAATTTAAGTTGAACAGTACATGATTTATGTTGTGATGAAACGTGCTTCTTGAATATCTAACTTATAATTAATATTTTCAATTTCTTACATAGACCAGATTGATGAGAACTTGAAGAGAGCCTTACAAGAAGATCTGAACAGTCTTGCTCAAGGACTTATGGTTCAAGCTGTCAGGGTAACAAAACCTAAAATTCCTGAAAGTATCAGGCGGAACTATGAAGCCATGTAAGTCTTCTTAATGTTTATTTTTATTTATTTTAATATTATTTCCAGTATTGTGAATATTTAGGGTTGGGCTTTTTTTTATGCTTGACATGTTCTGGCAGCCTGAAAGTGCTAGGTTAGTGATACTCAGCATCCTGTGGTATTTGATTTATACAATGTCATTAAAGTTGCACATACATATGGAGAGGAGGGAATACAAGAAGCCTCTGCCATACTTGGCTGTCCTTTCATGTAAGTCGTATTCTGAAGTGTGTGACATTTTAATAAGAATTTGGCCTTAGTATCACTCCTTGACAAAATAAAATTGAGGAACAATGCACAAGGCCTTATGGTTATTCATTAAACTTACATTTTGTATGGCACAAGGGCACAATTTATGGATTTGGGTGACATAGTAATTGTTCAGTTAAATTAGCAGTATAGTGAGCGGCCACACCTAGATATTCTGAAGAAACAGGGACTTTGTATTGATTTAACCACTCCTAACTTAGCTGTGCCTGGAGGAAACAGAAATAAATGCTAGAAATTTGTCTTTTTCTCTTTGCCTTTCCTTTTTTTTTTCTTTCTCTTTGCCTTTCCTTTTTTTTTTCTTTCTCTTTGCCTTTCCTTTTTTTTTTCTTTCTCTTTGCCTTTCCTTTTTTTTTTCTTTCTCTTTGCCTTTCCTTTTTTTTTTTTCTTTCTCTTTGCCTTTCCTTTTTTTTTTTTCTTTCTCTTTGCCTTTCCTTTTTTTTTTTTCTTTCTCTTTGCCTTTCCTTTTTTTTTTTCTTTCTCTTTGCCTTTCTTTTTTTTTTTTTCTTTCTCTTTGCCTTTCCTTTTTTTTTTCTTTCTCTTTGCCTTTCCTTTTTTTTTTCTTTCTCTTTGCCTTTCCGTTTTTTTTTTCTTCTTTCTCTTTGCCTTTCCGTTTTTTTTTTTTCTTCTTTCTCTTTGCCTTTCGTTTTTTTTTTTTCTTCTTTCTCTTTGCCTTTCGTTTTTTTTTTTTTCTTCTTTCTCTTTGCCTTTCGTTTTTTTTTTTTTCTTCTTTCTCTTTACCGTTCGTTTTTTTTTTTTCTTCTTTCTCTTTGCCTTTCGTTTTTTTTTTTTCTTCTTTCTCTTTGCCGTTCGTTTTTTTTTTTTCTTCTTTCTCTTTGCCGTTCGTTTTTTTTTTTTCTTCTTTCTCTTTGCCTTTCGTTTTTTTTTTTTCTTCTTTCTCTTTGCCTTTCGTTTTTTTTTTTTTTTCTTTCTCTTTGCCTTTCGTTTTTTTTTTTTTTTTTTCTTTCTCTTTGCCTTTCGTTTTTTTTTTTTTTTTTCTTTCTCTTTGCCTTTCGTTTTTTTTTTTTTTTTTTTTCTTTGCCTTTCGTTTTTTTTTTTTTTTTTTTTCTCTTTGCCTTTCGTTTTTTTTTTTTTTTTTTCTTTCTCTTTGCCTTTCGTTTTTTTTTTTTTTTTTTTTCTTTCTCTTTGCCTTTCGTTTTTTTTTTTTTTTTTTTTTCTTTCTCTTTGCCTTTCGTTTTTTTTTTTTTTTTTTTTTCTTTCTCTTTGCCTTTCGTTTTTTTTTTTTTTTTTTTTCTTTCTCTTTGCCTTTCGTTTGCCTGGTTTCCCTATTGTATTCACTGGTTTTGAATTCAAACTTAGTTTTCTCCTATACTGGCTCTTGCTTTAGGAAAGATAGTTTAGTCTACTATGTTATTTGTTCCATAGCTGGAAAAAATAGCTTCATGCATTTCCAAGGGCCTTAGTACTGGGTTTTGAACTTGATTCATGGATTCTATTTTCCAATATAATTGCTATCCATCAACTCTAGTTTATTACTATATACTTATCTGGGACTGTTTTAGAGAGTGAGTGTTAATAGACACGTTTTAATTAAACTAAGGATAGATTGTATTTATGATTACTTAGGAAAACACTGGAAATAAAGTATATAGACAAGTATCTTTATAAATGATCTCTCATGGACATCAATTCAAGTTAGCCTCACCTACCCTGTTTTAACTAAGGTAAAATACTTCAAATATTGGAGTGTATTTATTACACTCAGTATAGATTGAGCATATGATCATTGAAGAAGTTTTAAAGAAAATGGGGACTACAAGGACACTTAAAATCAGAAAGACAGTTGAAATGAAGAAAGAGTACCTGGGGAACTTAACACACACAGATGACATATTGAAGGGCTGAGCAGCAATTAACTTACCTAATGAGTCTGTGTGAATGGGTGACAAGCAGCTGAGGCATGGTCAAGAATGAAATGTTGCTTAGTACTAAAAGGGACAAATAGTTATGGAGAGCTGTGATCATCCATGTCCTGAAGGGACATGGCATATAAAAGGAGAAGCCTCTATTTTACCAGACTACTGAAATTTTCTTTGTCATAAAAGTGAACTAAATTGTCTAGATATCTTATTTAACTGACAGCATATTTAGATAATATTATCTGAAAAGAAAAAACATTGGCAAAACTAATTCCTGGCAATTTTAATCTTTTTTTTTTTTTTTTTTTTTCTTTTAATTTATCAACTTCTAGGGAAGCAGAAAAGACAAAGTTGCTGATATTCCAAGCTCGCCAGAAAGTTGTTGAAAAGGAAGCGGAAACAGAAAGGAAAAAAGCTATTATTGGTAAATGTCTTATTTTCTTTGTGCAACAACAACTTTGGTATATGCAATTTCCAAACTCTCTGTATCTGTATGAAATGGATTTTAATCTAAGTTGGTATGTAGATAAAATGGAACATTTGGAATTTGATTTCCAACTAATTGAATGTTAGTTGGCAATCAGAATAAAGATGCCATTTGAACAAAATAAAATATTTTTCATACCTTAACTTCTATTATTGCTATCATTACTTATTTTGTTGAAAATTTGACAAAAATAAATTTGATCCTTTCAATGTGACTTTGCACAATATTTATTTTTCCATTAGACCTTCAATAACCTTTAGATCCAATATGTTTTTTATATTAATGACTTCATAAAACCTTCAATAAGCCCCACTGTAGTTCCAATATGTTTTTATATTGATGACTTCTCAAGATCTTCAATAAGATCCATTGTCTTTATACACAAAATAACTTTTTTTTTTTTTTTTTTTTTTTTTTTTAAATAAATGGCACTGACATGTCCCAACAGTATTATATAATAAACTTTCAACTGATATTAAAACGTATTTTATTTTTATATATAAATTGAAAACCTGGAAGAAATCTGTTAAATTTTTTAAATGTCCTTTTGACAGTTTTTTGTTGTTTGTAGGCCATGAAGATTGCTAAAATCTCTTTACAAGTATATAAAATTTTTTAAACCAATTCTTTTGTACTTTAATGCACTATTCTGGCAAACCATAATTTCATCTCATAAAATTGCTTATTCAATGTTGAAAGTGTAATTATTGCTGAATAAAATAGAATTGATTTACAGAATGATGTAAATTATGAAAACCTGTTTTATATTCTGTGAGTCGGACTTGATTTAATTTGTGACCACTGACAATTCTTTTTTCTATGCATAATATTCTTCCAGAAGTTACTAAAACAGATTGAAAAAAAAACAAAAACAAACTAAAAATTGCAAAAGCAGAAGAGTAGTGATAAAAGACTGTGGGCAGTAATAAGCATGAAACTGATTCAAATTAGTGCTATAATATAACTATTTTTGAAATTTTTTTTTGTGTGTGGTGGGGGTGTTGCTTTTCTTCCTCTTATCAAAGCTCTGACAGTATATAAATATAGTAAATGAAAGCTTTGATGTATTTTGTTCTTATCAGTTCTGTCCACAATATCACAGGTTATGGAAACCTTAGTATTAAACCCACATTTACTGTCCTAAAAAATTTTTCTGAACTATTTATATATAAAATAAGCCACTAAATTGCACTCCCAAAGATTATATCTAATAATTCAGAAAATGTAATGTTCAGCCATCATCTTGCTTGCTCAAAATTCTTAACTTAACAAATGGACATTATTTTTTTTTTTTTTTCTTTTTTCTTATTTTTTTCTTATTTTTTTCTTATTTTTTTCTTATTTTTTTCTTATTTTTTCTCTTTTTCTTATTTTTTCTCTTTTTCTTATTTTTTCTCTTTTTCTTATTTTTTCTCTTTTTCTTATTTTTTCTCTTTTTCTTATTTTTTCTCTTTTTTTTATTTTCTCTCTTTTTTTTATTTTCTCTCTTTTTTTTATTTTCTCTCTTTTTTCTATTTTCTCTTTTTTTTCTATTTTCTCTTTTTTTTTCTATTTTCTCTTTTTTTTTCTATTTTCTCTTTTTTTTTCTATTTTCTCTTTTTTTTTCTATTTTCTCTTTTTTTTTCTATTTTCTCTTTTTTTTTCTATTTTCTCTTTTTTTTTCTATTTTCTCTTTTTTTTTCTATTTTCTCTTTTTTTTTCTATTTTCTCTTTTTTTTTCTATTTTCTCTTTTTTTTTCTATTTTCTCTTTTTTTTTCTATTTTCTCTTTTTTTTTCTCTTTTTTCTCTTTTTTTCTCTTTTTCTTTTTTTTTCTCTTTTTCTTTTTTTTTCTCTTTTTCTTTTTTTTTCTCTTTTTTTTCTTTTTCTCTTTTTTTTCTTTTTCTCTTTTTTTTCTTTTTCTCTTTTTTTTCTTTTTCTCTTTTTTTTCTTTTTCTCTTTTTTTTCTTTTTCTCTTTTTTTCTCTTTTTTTTTTTTCTCTTTTTTTTTTTTCTCTTTTTTTTTTTCTCTTTTTTTTTCTCTTTTTTTTTCTTTTTTTTTCTCTTTTTTTCTTTTTTTTTCTCTTTTTTTCTTTTTTTTTCTCTTTTTTTTCTTTTTTTTTTCTTTTTTTTTCTCTTTTCTTTTTTTTTCTCTTTTCTTTTTTTTTCTCTTTTCTTTTTTTTTTTTTTTTTTTTTTTTTTTTCTTTCTATAATGCATTACCTGGTATGGATAAGTACCTAACGTCTAGATAATGTGTACATATCACTTTTGTACATCTTATTTTCTTTCATAAGACAAGATATGGCATTATTTGTGCTGTAATTATTTTTCCTTTTCTTCTCTTGTTCCTTTTCTTCTTTTTTCTTTTTTTTTTTTTTTTTTTTTTCTTTTTTTTATCAATTTCACTAATTTCTGTTTCCATCTCCAATTCAGAGGCTGAAAAATCTCAGATGGTTGCTAAAATTACCTGGGAGCAAAAAATAATGGAAAAAGAATCTGAGAAGAAAATTGCTGAAATTGAAGGTGAGTCATGAAGTTAAATTATTAAAACTAACAGTACTCATGAAAATTTCAGCTTTCCTATTTGAGTTTTCTGATTTAACTATAATTCTTTATCTAATGATTGAATGAGCTCCTTGCAAATTCATGACTATAAAGTACTATGGAAATTCCCCTGTTGCATCATTAAATATTTGAGCTTAACAAATTTAATCAAATATTGTAATAACCATCAGAAGTATGAATGCAGGTCATTATTTAAAGAAGTAAGAGGGTACAAATGAAAAGATTAATAATATGACACAATTTTTCATTTCACTGAAGCAGACACACATGAATATTATCACCTTCTTTATCTTTTTCTTATGTATGCTTTATTTTTCTCACTAAAATCAAAATTTTCCATCTTTTCTCTCACAATCAAAACTGAATGGTCCATTATTTATCTGAGGTAATGCCAGTGCATAAAGCATGTGTTAACTTACTAAAGGAAGAACAAACAATTGTAATATAATCATTTCTTTTATATTTATAAATATGACTTTTTTTTTTTTTTTTTTTTTTTTTAGCAATTTTTGACTGACGTTTAGATTTAGTGTGAATCATAAGCTAATTTGAACAATAACAATTATTTATCTTTTTAAGATAAATAATTAATCTTTTGGCTTCTCTCTTTTTTTTTTTTTTTAACAGCACAAACTCATGTGAATAAAGAGAAAAGTATTGCAGATGCAGAATTTTATAAAGCTGAAAGGGAAGCTCAAGCAAACGCGGTTTGTATTGTCCTCTTTTTCTGCATTGATTCGATTATCTACTCAAAGTATTTATTTTTTTTCATTAAACTGTTTTATAAAGAAAAAGGCATTCTTATAAACTTGCAATTCATCAAGTGTTTAATGAAAGTTCAATAAATACAACTTTTGTACAATAACTGTTATATTTACTGTATAACGTGTATGAAAATGTCTCGACTATTATGGTACAAAAGTAGTATTTAATAACTTTTTTTTTTTTTTTTTTTTTTTTTTTTTTCTTCCTATATTAAAATAATTCTTAGCAAAATTTATTTGCTGAGTGCAGTGTTTTCCCTCCATTAACATTCTGTTGGTACTGCAGGCTGTTTGAACAACTCCATAAAATGTTTTTCTTTAATTTTTAGCAAATGGCAAGTTATGTTTTCATTAATCATTTAGCTTTCTGAATATCTCTATCAAGTAACCACAGATTCCGGTTTTAGTGATAATATTTGTGTGAATTACAAACAGTTTTATTTGCTTGCTGAAAATAAAATGAAATTTATTTTATATATTTGAACTTTTGACACTCTCCTCCCACACACACATACAACTTTTTACTTTTTTTATCCTATGAAAAAACACTAAAGACTATATATCTATAACATTTTAAATGAGGAATTTGGAAAGCCACAGTGCTACTGATGTGGCAATACCTGAGAGAACTGAGGGTTAATGAAAGATGAAATATAAATGTATATTTGTGAATTTTTTTTTTTTATAATGCATTACCTGGCATGGATAAGTACCTAACGTCTAGATAAGGTGTATATATCACTTTTGTACATTTTATTTTCTTTCATAAGACAAGATATGGCATTATTTGTGCTGTAATTATTTTTCCTTTTCTTCTCTTGTTCCTCCTCCTCTTGCTTTTAGAAAATGACCAGACATTTGCTTTTTTCCTATATTTGCTTCTTTCCTTTTTTTTCATATATACTGTTTCATGCTTTTTGTCATATATTTACTATCCTGCTTTTTTCTTGTGATTTAAAAATAAAATCCCACTGTTTGCTACTGAGATGCTTTTTATTGACTATGAATAACAAACAAAATATGATTTTCAAGAAATAAACAAAAAAAAATTGGAAGTTTTATTTATTTTCAGTTTATATTTCTATATGGTTTTCTTATTTAATATTATATCCTTCCAGGACATAGGCAATCAAGGCTCTCCACAAATTTCTTCTTTATTATCAATGAATTTATCATGACTTCTTGACAAAATGGAGTGGTTTCCTGTTGCCTTCTCTATAGTTTTTTATTCAGAGTTGTCCAGGCACCAAAGGCTAGAAAACCCCATCCATCCTGCTAATTAACCTAATAGCTAGCAGGGAAAAGAGATAAATTCTTACCTTTCTACAGGGTGTTCTTGCTTAAGACTAAGCCTGCTCACTTTCTCCATCAACAACCTTCACTCTACTTATGCATCCAAACTTTTTATTAGGTTGGTGCAAAAATAATTTCGTTTTCTCACATAGTAACATATGTTAGAAAACGAAATTATTTTTGCACCAACCTAATAATAGTTGTCCTGAATAAACTTTATAATTTTATTAAAGTGTAAACATAGTCACTTTGCTTTGTATATTTTTGATTGTTATCTATGAAGATTTTTTTTTTTTTTTTTTTTTTTTTTTAGCTTAAATTAACCAAAGAATACTTGGAATTGGTTAAATATCAATCATTAGCTAAAAACAGCAAGATCTACTTTGGAAACAGCATTCCAGGAATCTTTAACGAGTTCCCTTCCAACCAGTACAGTACGGAAGTCAAATCAGCAACCAAGAAATCCTGAAATGGTGAATATATGCTTAAGTTATCTTTTTAATTTTGGTTTTTAAAAAAAAGTAATATAATGCATCTTATCTAGTAGATAAGAAACAAATAATAGCAAGGAATTATGCTTTTTCCTTCCTTGCTTGTATAGCAAAAAATAAAAATCAGGATTTTGGTGATGCTTAGGTTGGGTCATGGCCAAAAAAAGGTTACGAACTACTCACATAAGACATATAGTAGTAAACAATAGGAAAATATACTCTACAGTAGGACAGGTTGATTTCATAACTTTTTTTTTTTTTTTTAGAAAATTATCACTGTACTCAGTGTGAAAGCCGGAGTTTGATGTGATAAGTACTGACACTAAAATTAGATTAATAATTTTCAGTAATTTTTGAGCATTTACTTTTAAAGATTGTCTGAAAAAAATGTACAGAAATACCTAATTTCTTCAGTTTTTGCAAACAAACTGACTTTAAAATTTTACTATTTCATGAATGAATTCAAATAAAGTTAATCTTTTGTATTAGATACATTGAATGGAAAATATATTCAAACTAGAATTCTAATTATGAGTCGCCACTAGCAAAATATACAATTTCTTTACAGTATTTGATAAGTGAAAACTGTAAAAAGAAAAAAAAAATTTGTAAAATATTACAAAAAGGGCTCTCTAATGAATAAAATTTATTAGATCATAATTAATAAAAACAAAAAATAGATACAAGTGTATGTAACACCTTAAATACTGTTGGGCACATTATAAAACAAAATGAGTTAAATTTGCATTGTTTATTAAAAGTGACACTAAAACTACTGCACTGTAGAACATATTGCATCATAATATAGCTAAATTGGTCGGTATAATTTCCCTTTGAAGTAAATAAAGGTCTTATTTGAGTAATAATATGCTTGGGTCATGCATCTTGTCCTTATACAATTTGTAAAGCTTCAGTAAATTATAAATTTGATAAGGTTGTGCTATAAGGCTCATCACTGGAATTAAATTCCAACGATATAGTTTGGAACCTAAATGTAATCTTTAAATTAATCTCCTCAAAAAATGGTAACAATTTGGAAAAAATATTTTGTCGTTATTTATCATGTGAAATCCCAACTTTCAAATTAAGTGCAATACCACGGTTCCAAAATCAAACTGTCCTACTCCACAGTACTCTATGCAAGACAAAAAACCCAATACTCTCTAAGCTATTACTATATTAAATAAACAGCCTACATTCCATAAAATATCATTCACAGCAGGACATGGTATCTTAAAGTGCATGTAATATATTTAATGTGAACATATATTAATATAAGAAAAAAATAATAATAAAAAAAAATAAAATAAAATAAAATAAATCGCATTCTTTTGTGGGGTTTGTTCCCAATAACCATTACGAATGATGTCAACATACTATTTCAAACTTACAATTTTCAAAAAAAATACAAGGATGCAGTCAAAGGAAATCTACCTACCACACAGACACCACATTAGTTTTTGTAAATGACTCTGATGGTTAAAAGTACCCAAACAATATATAAACTTCAGATGGTTTATCCACAACATTGAGCACATTAAACAAAAATTGGAAAAATGTAAAAAAAAAACATTAAACAATAGCAGACCTCAAACTTGTTTGGATGAATACTTGTTGCCTAAATATACCTTTACTTATTTTTATATATATATATATATATATATATATATATATATATATATATATATGCTACAATGGATAAATTGTCTAAATTACACAAAAATGAAAATAACACTGATATCTCATTTTAACAGATATATTTGGTTTGAATATGGTTTTCCAATATAAGGGAAAATTCAAACCCTGCCAAAAGGCACCTTTTCTTTATTAAGACTCTTGAATGTCTAGGCCAGTTGGTAACCATTTCACTATTTAAAGATATGGGTCTCTACTCAAACACATGTATTCATTAAATATAATATTTATGGTAATAAGAAATAATGTTGGACTATTAATAAATCCATTAATTTCTTAGAAATTATTTGTGTGTGTGTATGTAACGTTTTTTTTTTTTTTTTATTTTTATTTTTATTTTTTTAATTAGATAAATACTCCACTTACTACTGCAGTTCCACTTTTAGATTTTTAGGCTGGTTTGGTTATTTTATATCCTGCCGGTTTGGGAGATTTAAAATAACCAAACCAGACTGAAGATCCAAAAGTGAAATTGCAGTAGTGGCTGAGGTATTTATATAATTTTGGAAAGAGCATTACTTAGGATTCCTCTACAGTTTATGTATTGAGGACTTTTTTAAATTGGCTAGAACAGATCAAATTTGGAAAAGGGTTTACCCCATAATTGATTTATGTGGATGAAAATTATATATGAACTGAGTGTTTGTCTGTAATCTAAGTTAAGAATGTTAGATATATAATTCTATTTATTTTATAACTGGTTATGGACATATTACATGTCTCTTTCTGTTCTGATGGTGTCCATATAAACGTGCGCAAATGGTTTAATGTATAGTGGCTTGGAACAAGAAATCAGAGCCGAGTTTGAATTCCAATTGGGTTGCATTCATTTAGGTGTAAATGCTCTTGAGAGAGGTGTAAATCCATCTCCTCCCTTCAGATATGGGTCAAATAGTAGGACTTTATCTGGAAAAAAAAAATCATCCTTATTCTCAAAAACAAATTGTTGATGTAATATTCACTTAGAAAAAAAGTCTTATAATCCCAAATGTTTCCGATTTAAATAGCCTACCAAATTGATAAACTGTAAAATATAGCAGTCTTAAAAATATATATATATATATATATATAATGTGTGTGTGTATGTAAAAAGTTGGTTTAATTATTCATTTTTTAATTATTGTTGAATTAGTTTTGTTTGATACAAAGCCCCTTTTTTTTTTTTTTTTTTTTCCCCTCTTTGCATTAAAAGAAAACCTTGTTTGACTCATTTTCTCATTTCCATTTCTCTTGGGCATTATTTATTTATTTTTTTTCTTTTCATTCCAGGATTTCCTCCTTGATTTGAAGGCAGGTACCATTGTCCATGAATTTCTCATCTCCAAAAGCCTTCCTACACCTTTTGCCTCACTTGATTGATGATACCATGAATCAATGAGAGCAAACATCAGTTTGGCTTTTATTCAAAAATAAAAATTGGTGGGGGTGGCGGGGGGGATTTATTGGAGCAAAACTCCCCTTCCTCCCTCTTCTCCTCCTTCATTAGATAAATATAAAGGGAAAAATATTGGTCAGTGCAAGAGTATACGGGGTAGGGTGGGGTTTATATATAATGTTATGAGTGAAAAAAAATAATAATAATGAATGCATTAGAAAATTGGACTTTGTACTACCATGATTTTCACTTCAGGGCAAAGTCTAAAACCTTTATTCTGTTAAGTTGGGAGTTGGTTGGCTCTCAGAAAGTTCTCCCCTCCTACCCCCACTGTAGTGGTAATTGTTTAATGGAAATGCTCGACACTTGTGGACTGTTGGTCTTTGTCCCCTGGTGTAATGGAGATTTAACTTTTTGGCAATTTTTCTTCACTCTGAAAGGACAGGACATTTGTGCTGGTTTGTTTCTTGCTGTCTTTCTTTCTGTCTTTTTTTTTTTTTTTTTCTTTTTTTTTTTTTTCAAGATATCTCCTAAATTGGAAGAGAAGAAAAAAAAACAAAAGAAGTAACATTAAATTTCTATTCCAATATTGTTGACATTTTCCTTTATTTCTTCTGTTTTTTTGTTTTTTTTGTTCTTTTTTTTTTTTTTTCATTTTTAAGTACATTCCCTCCTCATTTTTTTACTGATTTCTTTTAAAAAAAATTATTTTTTATCTTTTTAAATCAGTCTCTTCAATATTTTTTTTTATTTTTAGCTTTATTTATATTTAATTTTTTTTTTTTTTAATGACAATTTCATTAACCCAAATTTTCAAATGTGAGCAGGTTTTTGTATAACAAATAATTTCACCAATTCTGTATCTAAACTTATTTTTCTTTCCCATGAATTTTTTAATATTTTTTTTTTTATCCTATTTTCTAAAATAAAATTTGCTTAACCATTTTTAAGAAATAAATATTTTTCTTGGAACTTTTCTGTTTGTTTTTGTATTCTCAATATATGTTGTATTTTAAGTTTTATTGTTTTCCATCATCAAAAAAAAAAAATGGAGGATTTTAAGAATTTTTTTTTTCATGGTTTTATTCTGTATAAAGCTTGAAGTTCAATAATTGACTTTATATATAAATTGAATTTCTTTGCATTGCCTGCCTTTTAAATTTAGATTTTGCCTTTGTATCTCGGCTAAGCATCAAGTATCTGAAACTGGGATTCTCAAAATGAGTGATAAAAAATCTGGGTATGGCCCATTGAGTAAAAGGAGGTTTATTTGGAAAAAGGTGTTGATAGTGTTTAAGTAAAATCTGTATAACACGAACTAAGTCACTTATGTTTAGGAACCCTTACTATGCTTTAGAAAGAATGAAATAGTTATGCATGATTTTTACTTTTTTGTCAGAATTAATTCTGAACATTTATTTGTATCTAAACAGGATGCACCACATACTAACCAGTTCAGACAACCAACATCTGCAAGGGCCAATGTTCTAGGTTAGTAGGCATAGGAAACACTGAAAAAAAAAAAAATTATATATATATATAAATAAAATGAGGTAATGTGTAATATCAAATTCATTTATTTACTTTTTTTTTTTTCTTAAAATTTTAAGATGTTATCTTTGCCTATGGCGGATAGTTCAACTAGCATGGCTTCAATCAGTGTCAGTTTTTATGTGTTATTCATCTACACAAGTGGTCCAGGCTGCTGACGAGATCTGTATTTTTATAAAATCACCATCTTTAAATAGATTACGAACCAAAGCTGAAGTTTCTATCTGCTCATTAGCACTGCAACCGGTTTTGAATTCAAAAATTGTCCTTTTACTAGACTTAATGCCAGCCAAGGCTAGAAAGCCATGCATGCCCTGTTATTTAACCCATATCTGGGGGAGAAGAGATAGATTCATACCTTTCCCAAGAGTAGTTTTTCAAAAGCAAGCATAATGAACTTTGTTAGAATTTCAATTCTGCTCACCAATTTCTTTCTGAGCTACTAACCACTACACTATACCAATGTTCAAAATCTGTCTTGATAAATGGGCAAACTACACAACTTCGGGAACTAGACCAGAACATGAGTGCCTGTCACTTTCATGCCCTATAAGGATTTTTGTTAATCTGAGATTCAAGGTCTACGGTGTCTCAAGCATAGTGAAAATTGTTAACCTGCTCAATTGGCTTTTCTGATAAAAATTCTGTTTTCATTGAATAGACAAAGTTAAGACACACACAAATCAGATGTAAGCAAATATTCAAGTTAAACTGCTATGGAGGATTTTGTGCATTTTAAAATCTCCCATTTGACATTTAACCCCGACTTTGGAAGCAAATATGTTAGATGTTTCATTAACCTGACTGGAGGAAAAGAGAGAAGCCTGTCCTTATAGAAGATGTTTATTTGTTAAATGGGAGTTTAGTGGATTGAGAAAGATGTCGCAATTCTTTTTTTTTTTTTTCCTCTTTCTCTCAACCCCCCCCATCTCTTTTTGAAGGAGAGTGCAAAGGATATTTGTCATGAATCATGGCAAAGTTAAAACAAGGGATTAAAATATTGTTGAAGATTAGCTTATGGAAATCTAACTTCTATTTAGGTTATCTTCATGTGCTTAATCCAGATTACCAAAAGCATTAAAATTTGTTTACACTATTTACATTCATACTATTGTCCTCATCTTTGTTGTTGTTATCATAACATTTCAGTTGTTGTGTCCTTCAGCCTTCATCTAGTGTATATCATTTGTCTTAGTATACCTGGCATAGAAATAAATACAATATGAGAGCCACTAATAAACACAGACAAACAAATGACAGCAATCTTCAGTAGCAGTCAAGCATGATAGGATCAACAGTACTAATCAGCAGGCAGGATAGGTTTAACGGTCAGAGTTCACCACAGAATTATCCTACAATAGAACAATAGCCTAGTGGATTAAAGTGTTTGCAAATTTGGTAACATGGTAATTGTGAGTTGAGCAGTGTGTGGAATGGATGAGCAATAACTGAGCAGTACTAAAAATAAGAACTAGATGAGATATCCCTAGACATGAGCAGTGGAACCAGAACAGTCTAGCCCCATGGATTAAAGTGTTCAGTTCAGAATTTCCTGTGGGTTACCTAAATCAATGTACACCTGGGGAGAGCTGAAACATCGTGATAATAACAAAGATGTAAAGAATAGTTTGAATGTAAATAGTGTAAATAATGATAACTCCTCATCCTAGAAATTCAGAGGCATTAAAATTTTGTTTTATAATAAATTAAATGTAGCCTTCAGTCACCTCTGCTTGATTTGATATCATTTTATACCAGTTTATATTGTCATTATTGATAAATGCTAAGTATCAGTAAATTTTATTGTTTTCATTCTAGTAACAAGCTGCGAGTTTGAAAGTTTGGTTAATTTTATCCTTATTTAGTGCATATTTGCTGGTGGCTGAT
Source organism: Acanthosepion lycidas (assembly GCA_963932145.1). NCBI lineage: Eukaryota > Metazoa > Mollusca > Cephalopoda > Sepiida > Sepiidae > Acanthosepion > Acanthosepion lycidas. The sequence goes on from OZ010587.1 coordinate 89,564,132, forward strand.
ATAAGACTTAGCAGGACCTTCCACAGTAGCTGTAGAGGAATATGTGAGCGAATAAATTCTAACTTCACTATCAACTCATCAAGAGTATATTTGCTAGCTTTTTCCACCTCAAACCGAGTCTCTATGTGATATATGTATAACTCTGTACATGGTTTCTACTGTTTTCTCCAAACTAGATCCCCACAAGGCATGCAGACTTGAAAATTGCACCCACTGTTTGTATTCTTTGTAAGCCTATTTTCTTTTTCTTCTTTTTTTTTTTTTTTTTTTTTTTTTTTTCGATAGAGTTTATGTCCTCCAGCCAGGTTTTATGCAGTTAATGCATTTTATCAATAAGACAACACTATTCTCATCAGCTCCATAGTCCTAACGCTTGTCCTTTCTTACGCTAATATAAATCCACACCGTAACCATCTACCTTGAGTAGATCTTGGGTTTTGTATTGGATGAACATTGGTCCTTTTTAAAAAAAAACAAAAAACTAATCTTCTGCAGAATTAAAGATCTAGTGAAAGTTCCTAAAAGATTTCCATGATGCATTCTTTGCCGTTAGAAATAACAGCATCGAACGTAGAGGAGAGTTCCTAAATTTTTTTTTTTTTCAACTGTATAATGCCATCAGTCAGTCGATGAGCTAAAGAGCTCACTGAATGTCCGATAATAGCCATGATATCGAGTTTCTTCCATCAACCGTTGGTCGCAGTGACTTCTAGAGTTGTCAAAAAGTTCGATCGAATGCCCACGTTGTGACTGATCACAAACGACCAGAAATCTGCTGCAAGAGTTGGTATACTACGGCTAACAGCGACTCTGAAGTTTACATATAATGAGGGGGTGGGGCGACAACTCTTTTTCAACTTTAACAAATAGTTTATACAAGGTAATATCGGAAAAAATACAAGCTTCAAAGAAAAAAAACCGCGGGATGATGAGTGATTATACCTTAAGATTTGGGCTCTTAGTTGCTCACTTTGGGCGCCTAATTGTTGGTTTTAAGTTTGTACACGATCATGGGGTCAAGAGGTAGCCTAGTCAGTTCTTAGGCACATTCTGATTCAAATCTAAGTGATAACTCTTTCTCAGAGTTCTTCTGTGGACTTTGCTAAACTACTCTGGAATCTGCTGATCTGTTCCGCCCGACCTGCGGGGCCCTGTTCTCACTGAAAGCCTCAAAATGCGCTATTTTTATACTTCACCCAAAACCAGGTGGGGTCTAACTGGCATAAAAATATCAACCATTCCTTTGTCTCAACTGAGATTTTCCAATTTTGGGCAATTATCCAGCTCCTTAGTGGCAGTGAGAGGGTTAATCCAACTCCAATTTGCTTTCTCCGGCATCTCTGACTTCCTTACTCCAACTTCCTTAGAAACAATCTGTTACTACTCTCTTTGGGGTGTCACTTGATCTGATTGACCAATCTCTTTCTAGAGACCGTAACAAGGGGCGGTCTAAACTGTAACTAAAAGCTTACTTTAAATTTTAGGTGAATTCAGTTTATGGAAAAGATCACCCCTTGAACAAAAAAAAATCATCATCATCCTGTTTCTGGTGGACACCACCAAAAAAAGCATCAAGAAATGGATGTATGGATTTATTTTATAGAGAAATCAAATCTCTAGAAAAAGATAGAAAAGAATAATATATTCTTTTTTTTTTTTTCAGGCCACTTGCGAGGCCTTCCTCTAATCATTATCTTCAAATGATATCCAAATCCACATCCTGTTTTAAGCCTGAACGAAACATGTTTTTTGGGGTTTTTTCGACCAGTGAGGTTAAGTGTGTCCAGCCCGGAACACTCCAATCAAGATTTAAATGTTATCTCAACCTGAAATAAGTGCTTTCTGTGTCAGCCCGTTCGCCTGTCGCCAATAATGTCACACCAGATTTTAAAGATAAAACATTTAGTTTTTTTTTTTTTTATATAAAGGGCTTGCAATGATGCTTCTTGGATGTCAGATGGAAATCAACTTTACTACATAAAAGAAAATGGTCAGATGAGAAGCAACGAAAGTGACAGGAATAATTGTATCTGCGCGTAATCACAAAATCGATCATATGCCAATCCTTCGACCTGAAATGCACCCGGGGCGTTTTACGGTTTATAGGTTGTTGAAAAAACACATTTGTAATGGTTGGATCAAATTCTTTATAAAATGAGGGAAGCCGCAGATAATGTCCATATAGTGAACCGTCATCGTGAGGACTACATTCAACACTAGCATTAAAATCTCCCATGGTGACAATTTTGAGAATTTTGGTGAATATCTAACATTTCTTAGCATAAAACACCTCAATTCCAGCACCAGAAAAATACGACGTTGAGACTTAGAAACTTACAAAAACAACAGAACTGCTATTGGCAAGCTCATTAGTAAGCATCAAAATGTAATCAGTGATGGCTTTTGGAAGAGATACCAGTGAACTAGCAATTTCAGATCTTATAATGAGTATAAAACCAGATTCATCATTGTTCTTACCAGACCAGAAAATAGTGTAACCTTCTCTAATTTCCTCTATTTGAGAGACACCAATAAGGTGTGTTTCACTAACAGCAGAAATGTCTATATTATACCTACTTAAGATGTTACAAATTAAGGTAGATTCACTTTTCTGGATTTGAATTGTTGTTCGCGAGTATTCTTCCATTCCAGGTTCAATATTGAGAGAATCTATGTTTCCATTGCATGTATTGATCGCAAGATTGAATTACCAAACAGCAGCGGTTAACTGCCAATCTTGTGAATTTAGCAAGCATTTTTTAGAGCTGTGTTTTTTTTTTGTTTTTTTTTTGTTTTTTTTTTTTCGCGCTCCATCCCCGATTTAGGGAAAAACAGTTATACATCTTAACATTCTCGCTTTGTCACCATCAGAGAACACTAAAAACACAATTGCTTTGGATTTGTGTACGAACGGCCATTACTTGATGGTCGCCATTGTAAAAGGCGCTAGATCGGAATCTCCAGTGATATCATTTGCCTGTCGCCAATCACTTTTATATTCTTGCCAGTGGACTTTGAGGAAGAGTGGATAGAAAGAGAATGGACAGCAAAACTACTTACACGGGGAGTTCTTAAAATGATGTAGGCTTGTACAGGGCCAGACACACTTTTAGGAAATGCTGATAAAAAAAAAAAAAATGATTGGTGCAAAAATTTGCCACGAACCAAATGAACACCAGCCACTCAAGCTTTTCATATAAGAGTTTTCTATTTCCTTGGCTGGCTGCATCCATAGCTACAGAGCCCAGTATGTTTAATGCTCACTTGGACACCAAACCAAATATTTCTATGTCCTCGCGAGTGTATGTATGTGTGTATATATGTGTGTGTCTGTCTCTCTCTAGATATATATATATATATATATATATATATATATATATATATATATATATATATATAAACTTTAAAAATCAAGAGGTCAGTTGGTTTCAAACTTACGGTATCCTCAGGCGATTTTTATGAAATGACCTCTTAACGATTTATTTTTCTTTAAACTAATGGACGCTATTTACATTATTCGGACTATTGTCCTCATCTTTGTTGCCATATTTATCACAACGTTTCGGCTGAAACCAGGTATTGAACTCACAACTCTTTGGGTCCTGTCACTGGATCTAACCTTAAGGATACATAGCACAGTGGATAAAGGCATTGGTTAGATCCGGTGACAGGACCCAAAGAGTTGTGAGTTCAATACCTGGTTAAGGCAGTGGGTAACTTGGAGAGGTGAATTAACAGGAGATAACTGATAACTGACATCCATTAGACATGACACGCGGAACTAGAACAGTCTACCCTAGCGAGCGAAATAAAGTGTTCAGTTCGACATTTCAACCACCTGAAGAAGGCCGGAGCGTACAACGGCCGAAACGTTGTGACAAATATGGCAACAAAGATGAGGACAATAGTCCGAATAATGTACATAATACCCCATCTCAGAAATATAGACATATGCTGAAGGACCAGATAAACATGGCAACAAAGAGGAGGACAATAGTTCGAATAATGTAAATAGTGTACATTAATATCTCGTTTCAGAAATATATACTGATACTAATGAACGCTATATTATTTGTTTTTTTTTAAATAAACAAACGCACGACGTTGGGTGTAATAGAAAGAGCGAAGGAGGATGCGAAGAAGGAGAAGAAGGTTCAACTCTGACCATTAACCCTTTTATGTATTATTGATATATATATATATATATATATATATATATATATTCTTTCCTTCGCTGTACATTTTGTGAGATAGATTGCCACTGATCCGCTCTTTGATGACAGGTCATGTTTTTCATCCTGCTTGTTTCTCATTTACACTAGCAAAGCCTGGAGGAGGACCGGTTTCGTTACCTATGACCCAATCACACGGCAGGTACTACTGGGTTACATGGTACCAGTAGGACTCGTAATTGGACCTTCCATATTTTAGAACATATTTAATGTACACTTTTACATATTTAACAGATTTTTATAAGACCAAGTCTCCAAAAGTGTTATATCATTAATTTTTTTTTTTAATATCAACTGTGAATCTGGTCAGAAATCTAAAGAAAACAATTGGCGCAAATATCAAAATATAAATATTTTTGTGGAGAGATGTTGGTACCTAAATTTAATTTACATACTGTATTTTTTTGTTTTCACAAGAAAAAAAAATATTATGCATATTTGTGAAAAATTGGCATGTATTTATTTATACAGTACGATTTTAAAACACTTCTATATCTTGCTTGTTGATATAAAATAATGATATGTTTGGAGAATCAAAAAAATGTAAAGTTTAACGCCATTTTCCCGTGTGAACATTTTTTAAAATAATTTTATTTCCCTTTTTATTTTATTTTACAACTGTTTGATTTTTTTTATTCCACGGATAATCAAAAAATACAATTTTGAATTATGTCCATTGACAAAACAAAATGGCCATTTCAAAAATAATTGAAAGTTTTGGCTAATCTATTCATATTGATAGTACTTAACTGCTTAATAACGTTTTTTATGTCATTAAAATATTAGAAATACAGTGAATATAAAGAAATCACTTGGTTAAGAGGGTGTGACTAACCTAAAAAATAGATCTACAACGCTTTCTATTTTATGAGCTTCCATATTTTCTTGATTTATGGCGCGAATTTGTTTGTTTTTTGTTTTGTTTTTTTTCAAGTAGTAGCTGATTGCAGAAAGACAAACCTTACTAAGAGCTACAAAGGACAGGAAGTAGTGAAGAGCCATGATTGTCCATGCCCTGAAGGGACAAGGCACATAGGAGTAGCAGGTTTGTATGATTATTATTGAATTCATATTGTGGTCGCTAAATGTTGCGGCACTGGTCCTGGTTAGAACTAAAGGCAGTGGCAACAATAATTTGCACACATGTAAATCACGAGTGTAAAGAAATAAATGAATTTTAACGGCGATATTTTATATTTTTGTTTTTTTTTATAGAGCAGAGTAAAAAAAGAAAATACACAAATATACATATAAAATAAAGACATAACAAGTTAGGCATTATGGTGTGTGTGTGTGTGTGTGTGTGTGTGAGTGAGTGAGTGAGTGAGAGAGAGAGAGATTCCAGTCACACAGAGGAAAGATATCCCCAAGCGCAGAAGCAAGTTCCCGGTGATAATGTCATTCCAGCTGAAAGAGAAGGGGGGAAAGATATGAGAAAGAAAGACTGGAAGTATCTAGTCTTTATAATTATTCGGCAGCGCCCTCTAACGACTTCTTGGCAAAATTAGCGAAACTGTGTTGGGGTATGGTTTAATAATCATAATATAATAAAAAATAATTACGAATTATACTAAATTATTATATTACTTTTAAAGCAATTTTTACGTTTCTTTCATGAAATCCGTTATTTTTGAGGGCTTCGAAAAAGAAAAATCTTATATATATACAGGGGTTGGACAAAATAATTGGAACACTTGTTAAATTCAAAGAAAATTAATTTAATATGGAATTGGTCCTCCTTTAGCCTCACAGACAGCTTTAATACGTCTAGGAATGGAATCATACAGCTTCCCGACTTCATCCAGAGGAATTTTCAGTCATTCTTCCATTAAAACCTGCTCCAGCTCTTTACGACACGACGGTGGAGGATAGCGACTCCTAACTTGTTTCTCCAAAAAGTACCACAAATGTTCAATAATATTGATATCTTGAGATTGGGGAGGCCACTCCATGTGTTTTAGCTCACTTTCATGCTCTTCATATCAATTCTCAACCACTCGCGCGGTATGTATTGGAGCATTATCGTTTTGGAAGATGCAGTCACCATCAGGGAATAGAGTCTTGGCCATTGGAGGAACATGATCTCCCAAAATGTTCAGGTAATCTTTGCTGTTGATTCTACCATGCAGGGCAACTACTGGACTGAGACATTTCAATGATATGGCGGCCCAAACTATCACTGATCCACCTCCATGCTTTACTGCTGGAAGAAGGCAGTCAGGGTTGTAAGCTTCTTTGGGCTGCATCCACACAAACTCGCCCTGAAGTTGGGAAAAGAGAAAAACTGGACTTGTTTGAGAATATGACTTGCTTCCATTGGTCTGAAGACCGGGCATTGTGATCTCACCACTTCAACCTCTTTTGAATGTTGCGAGTGGAGAGAAGAAGTTTCCTCACAGAGGTTCTTCCATTATATGCAGCTTTATGGAGTTCACGGTGAACAGTTTTAGTAGAAACAACTATTCAGATGGTTATTCAACTCAGCAGTCACTTTGGCCGCACTTGTCCGATGATTTTTTGCCACATTGCGTTTCAATGCACATCAGTCTCTGTCGGTAAATTTGCAAGTCCGGCCCGAATTACTAGGGTTGCTAGAGGTCTTGCCCTGTTTCTCGAAGTGCATCAGTGTTCTTGATATGGTAGCTCTTGAAAAACCAAACAGTTCAGCAACCTTAGTGATCGAGGCTCCTGCCATGCGACCTCCAACAATTTGCTCTTTTTCGAACTCGGAGAGGTCACGCATTTAGCTTAAATTTTACTAAATTCTAAAAATAAATAAGACAAAGACAGTAAATTAGATAAACAAACGTATTTATAATAGATATAATCTGTAGTTACGAAGTTTTAGTTAAAGTTCTTAATATAATAGGTCTTTGAAATATAGGAGCGGATTTTGCAACTGTTCCAATTATTTTGTCCAACCCCTATATATATATATATATATATATATATATATATATATATATATATATTGGCGTTTGTTTACATTCGTAAAAACAATACGCTAGAATTAGGTGTTTCTCTCTGCAGAGTGATGATTGCTGCACGTCTGCGAATGACATGTATAGATAAATAGAGTGGGGACGATTAATAGAAATATAAAATTCGTCAATTGGTGCTATATTCCGCATCTCTATTACAAAGTTTCATAGACGAAACTCTGTAATCGACCGATTCGCTCGTTAGCGGGTATCGGTAATCGGCTATTGATTTTTCGGGGTTTTTTTTATATTAAGTTTAAAAAAATAATTTATGCGTTTTTTTTTTTTTTTTTTTTTTTTTTTATTGGTCATACGTGGAAGTTTTTCGCTGTATGTGTGTGTGATTTTCTTGTTTCACAATACTCTCTCATTTTTCCTTTTCTTTCTCTCGGTTGAATGTCAAGAGATAATGTAACAATGTTATTTCCAGTGTCAGAGACAAGGCTGATTATTCTGGGGTTTTCTAAAGTTTTAAAAACATAGATGTATTCCGTTGTTTTTTTTTTTTTTTTTTTTTTTTTTTTTTTAAATCTATTTCTTATTTTGATCGAATCGATTAAACTTACTATTACGACAGGTTTACTATATATTTAGTTGGATTGATGTGAGTTTGTGATCCTGGGTTTCACGCTATTTGCGATCGTCAGACATATAAAATGTTGTCCGAGGTGGTTATTGAAATAATAATTCGAACGGCAACTTATAAAGTATAAGGGTTTATTTTAAACAAGAACAATAACAAGTTTGTCTAAAGCTGGAAAGCACCCCCACCCCGGGAGCAACACCATAGATGCTTATATTACTATTGAAACAGTCCATTTAATAGAGGTGTGTCAATATTTTGTATACTGGGGATTATTAGTTCGTTCCCTACAACCCCCCACCTTCAAGATTATTTTCCTCGGAAAATTAAAATCTTTTTCTTTTGAGATCTGTACTCAAGAGTTCCACACGCTTTCTTTTTCTTTTACTGCTCCGTCTTGGTACTACAATTTCAGTGGTTGATCGATCTGGAATGTTGAAAACACCATAAAGTACATCCTTCGATACTTTATTTCGTACAATTACATCCTCAGTGAATCTAGGTCTCAATTGATTTATGTCTCTTATGTGCTCCCATATTGCACAACGTACCACGCTCTTCTAACTCTTTTAGTAATAATACCGTCTTTTCAAAATTCTCTTTCTCTTTTAAACATCCCGAGGAAAACTTAATCTCCACGCCTGAAATATTTAGTTGGGCTTCTGGGGTTATTGGAATTTTTTTTTTTTTTTTTTAGTCCTGGCAGTAGTTTATCGAACGCTGATCGTACTTTTCGGGCAAACATCAGTTCCGCTGGCGCCACCCCTGATACTGGATTTGGTGTTATTCTCAAAAATTGTTGTATTCTACCCTGTTCTGTCTCCATGCCGTTGGTCTTTTTAAGAGCTCTCTTGAATGCATCGACAAATCTGCCAGTTGGATCTTTGATGGCATGGAGAGGTAGTGACATGTTCAATCGCCAGGGATTTACAAAAATTTTTGAAGTCACTCCCTGTGAATTGTGTTGCGTTATTACTGACAATCGTTTCGGGGACACCAAAACGAGCGAAAAGCTCCTGAAAAAAACTTTTTGTAAATGTCGAAGTAAGTCTTCAGCATTTGAATACCTCGGGCCATTTTGTGTAGCTGTCTACAACTACTAATATGACCCATTTAATGGTCCCGCAAAATCTATGCGTAGTCTGGATCATGGCCTATCCGCTTTCGGCCATGGTTGCAATTTCACTGGTGGGGATTTTGCTGCTCTGAAGTTTTTCACTACTTTCTCAATATCCCTGTCCATCCGTGATCAATATGTATAACTTCTCATCAGAGATTTCATGCGCGATATTCCCGGGTGAGTGTGTAAAATACTCTTTTTGGTAATTTTATGTCTGCTTATTATCTCTCAGTTGCGTCTCTGTCTTTGGACAGAGTGCGCTCAGGTGGGCTTCTCTGTCAAAGGACAGAGGGATAACTGAGGAAAATAATACTGAGGGGTGCCCAGCCCTGGGGAACAGCTACCCGAAGCCGCGCCCTCCCTTTGCACCAGAGGGAGGGATCGGTGATTGCACCGAGGCCAGCGCAACTGACGGTTGCGGGGGCTGAGGGGAATTTTTGTTCTTGTCCCGGGTGTACGCGCTCGGGTCCCTATAAATAGACCTTGTGTCTCATCTCGTTCTAGCGGGAGGACAGAGTTAATACCGCGATATTCCCGGAGAACTAGCCCAGTGAACGAAATAAAGGGTTCAGTTTGACGTTACAACCACCTGAAGAAGGCTGGAGCGTACAACGGCCAAAACTTTGTAATAAATATGGCGACAAAGATGAGGACAATAATGTAAATAATGAAATAATGTCCGAATAATGTAAATAATGAAAATCTTTCTTCCATGAATAAATTTATGGAATTTTTTAAAAGCAAATATTAATGCTAAACCTTTTTTTCTCTATCTGGTTGTAATTCTGCCGGTAGTAAAGTTCTTGAAGCATGTGGCACTGGTTTTGGACTACGATCTTCGAATTTGTAAAGAATTACTGACCCAATGCGATATTCACTTCCCCCCGGACGCGACAATAATCTCAAGTTCTGGATCACAATGTGTTAATGATAAATCACCTCTGATTTATTAACATTAAGATGAGAATATTTTTTTTTATTTTGTCAAAGGCATTCTAGCATTCAACAGATAATTTCCATTTTAATCATTTTTTTTTTTAGTAAATTGTTTAAAGATACTTTTAAGTTGTGTATGTTTGATATCTATATATATATATATATATATATATATATATATATATATATATATATATATATATATATATATACACAGTGTAACCCGGATGTAAGAGAGATTTTCTCTGGTCCCAAATTAGAGCCATACTTACCTAAACAAAATATACCAAACGCGGATATAAGAGACTTCTTCTCCGGTCCCGACAACTCTCTTATATCCGGGTTACACTGTATATATATATATATACCATAATAATTTCCGAGCTCTAAAAACGCTTGTAGTGTAGTCACATTTTTTGGGGATTGGCATAACCTTTTATTGCCCCTGCTCTTGAAGGGTCTGGTCTTCCATTTTCGTCAATAATTTGTATTAATTACTTTACCTGAGACATAAAAAATTCACCCTTCTCGGGCTAAGCTTGAAACCGTATTTTATCCTTTCGAATATTTTTTTTTTATGCGCTCAAAATGTTGCTTTCGATTTCAACTCTTTATCAGCACATCGTCGAGGTGTACAATGACAAAATTCAAAACAGCCAGCATCGTGTCCATATTTTGTTGAAAAAGGCTAGGTGCTATCTTCACTTCAAATGGAAGTCGAATCTTCATCGTCTCGCATCTGATAGATTCAACTTCGAAAAACAAAACAAAAACAAAAACAAAACCTTTCCACCATTTAATTTTGCGACAACAATGTCCTCAGATGCTGGTAAGTGTGTGCTTTCAGAAAACCATTTAAGCCAGTTGAAAAATCTGCGCGTATTTTATGATTTTTTTTTTTACATATACTGTTGGAGCCGCCGACTCCGAGTATTCGACTTTTGAGAGGACACCCAATTTTTCAAGTCGCCCCAATCCCTTGTTTATTGGTCCCAACGCTGCGAACGGCACATTTCTTTTAAATAAAATTCTTTAAAAAAAATTATCTGTAGCTCCCATAAATCGAATAAACATTTAACCTTGAAAATAGGCTTCACATATTCCTTGACTTCAAACCTTGCTTTTTTTCCAAGTCCATCTGAAAATACTTCAGGAAACTTATCTTTCAGCTTCCTTCATTAATTTTTCTGACACTATTTGTGCTGTGATGGCATAAAAAAATTATCTGTAGCTCACATAAATCGAATAAAACAATCCAATCCGTTCCAAAGATATCGGAAGCGTTTAACAAAAACTTCTGATTTTAAAGTCTTTCCAATAAATGAAATATTACATGTGAATTCGACTTTAAAATTCAATTTTTTTTCCTGGCACTCCACGTTTGCTTCAAGGTCAATGATTCTTCGTTAAGAATCGAAATATTACTTCCGGTGTCAATTAATTTTTTTAAGTACACAAATTTACGTTTCTGACTCTCCTCAATTTCTCGTCTCGATAAAACTATATTTACGTTGCTTCTCGTGTTCGACATTTTTTCAAAAAAAAATTTCCGTTTGGTTTTTCAGTGGGTACTTTTATGTCCTATATTTCCGCAAAGAAAACAACTTTTATTACGGGGTGCGGAGACCCAAAAAACATTCACTTTTGAAATGTAATCCACCGCAGCCAAAACATGGAACTGATTTCAAACAATTTTTACTGTCGTAACAGCATGTACGCTTGAAATGGCTCTCTTCTATTTTTGTGTTATCGTGCTTCAAATTTATAATTCTAACATTTTTCGGTAACTTTCTGAAGCGTGATATCAGATTCGTGAAAGGATGTCTTTAACTTTTGAAGTAGGACTTTGAACAAAAATAAAACATATCAGAATTTTAGTTCATGCAACAAAAAAACAAACACGTTCAGAATTTAGTTAGGTTCATATTTCCAGCATAGGTGACAAAATCCATGCCGTCGCCTTTGACAATATTTAAACATTTGTAACGAGTATGAAATAAAGAACTTCTCTCGACAAAAATATATTTACCGTTTCTTCGAAAGTTTCAATAGTTTTTCTCGGAAGTATAAAATTCGTGTATTTATTTTCGTCTGGGCCTAATTTTTGCAAAAGTAACCTTACTTTTTCATCCGCCCACTTTTCACATTCCCGTTTGAATAGGTCGGCATATCTTTCAAAATGCCATGGAAACGAAATAACATCTTCTAGATACTATAAATTCAGTAATCGAATTCGCAATAGCCTCAGCTGTGAAAAAAAGTTGTTTTCGCTTGTTGTGTGTGTGTGTGTGTATCAAAACTACTTTGCGTTAAGATACGCTCTAACATTTCATCTTGTTTTTAATCATATTGTAATTGTAGTTTGTAGTTTCTGGTTTTCCACAAAACCCTCATTACTGTCAATAATTCATCTATTTTCAAAACTACTTCGTTACGAAAACATTTTTTAAAATCTTTAAGTGGTTTTTGTATGAAGTAAGTCTTTCTTCCCTCAAAAGCATCTTGTTACGAAAACAATCGTCTATATATATTTTTTTCCAGAAAAACCGTATCAGAGTTTGGTTATTTTCACAGAGAAAAAAAAATTAACCTTGAAAAATCCCCCCACTCCAGCAAATCCTTTGAATCCGTGAAAATCCAAGCGTTTCTTGTTTGACCTCTGCTAACAAAACTTGAAGAACTAGCCACTTCGTATAGAGTTTAGTTGTCGTTTCCAATTAACTCGTCGCCAGTTTCATAATATTGTCCGGGGTAATTATTGAAATAATAACTCGAACGACAACTTACAAAATATAAGGGTTTATTTTATCTGAATTTGAAAAGCAAACGATATTTACCCGACCTCCCACGAGGCAGGATGTAGCACAAAGGCCGATTTCTGTGTGGGGCCGTCCGATCCCGTAGGGTCGGACAAAAATTCCCCTGTAGACTCCACGTACATGGGGTCGGGTTTGTCAACCACCCAAGAGGAGTCTCTGCTCTTCGGCATAACCTCGTCTGGAGTCCTCTTTACGCGAAGGAAGCGAGTTCGACATCGTGATCCTTGCTCAAGCAGGAAAGCAAACCTCGATGAGATCAACACCATAGATGCTTATATTACTACTGGAACAGTCAATTTAATAGAGGTGTACCCGTTCTTTGTATACGGAGGATTATTAGTTCGTTCCCTACAACAGTATATAGTTTTCTCGAATGTTCAGGTCGGTAGACTTATACTATTAATAAAAAAAAAAAAAGAAAAAAAAGAAAGAAAAACGTGGCGTCTACGCAAATAGGGTATCTTTAGCGGACTGTGGGTTTATGTGTTGTTAAATTAGGAACACTTGCGATTATTCCTGCTAGAAGAAGATCCACTACAAGGACATGGCGGACTCAGAGATTGAATCCACCATAAAGAAATGTAAAGAAAACCAAGACATATATCTCAACAAATATATGTATTAAACAACCAAATTTACAATGGACATAAACATTAACATTTGTGTCTGTGTGTGTGAACGTAAAGAGTTTGTATTTTGGCGAATGTTCGTACGTACATGTATGTGTGGATAATGTTCATGGCGTCTCCCACAAACGGGAAGACGCAATCTTCTGCGAGCGCTTACATTGTAGATGTGTTTGCTGAAAATGAAGAAATGAAAAAAGGACTAGGCAAGAAATCGCCCAGTATTTATAGTGTAGGGAGGGCGTCCCCTAGTGAACAATTTGGACAATTAAGGAGGAGTTAACTCCGACATATCTTTATTATTATAAAAGTCTGTGAACGTTGCTTGTGTGTTTGCCAGAAACCATATATAGAGAGTGGGTGAAAGAAAGAAAGAAAGTAATTAAGAAAGAAAGAAAGAAAGAAGTTAATTAATAAAGTAATTAATTATCGTGAAGGGAGGGAGAGAGAGAAGGAAATGGAGAAAAAACCGCTTTCTCCTTCCACCTCTCTCCTTCCATCTTCCCGTGATTGTGTGTGTGCTTAATTATATTTCAGCTTTTTTTTTAATATTTTTATTTCAACTTTCATCTTTTTTAATGTTGAAAGCAACTTCAATGTTTTATAATATGATTTAAAAGTACAATTTGTTTATACAGTAAGTATTTTTTTATTTCAACTTTCATCTTTTTTAATGTTGAAAGCAACTTCAATGTTTTATAATAATATTTAAAAGTACAATTTGTTTATACAGTAAGTATTTTTTTATTTCAACTTTCTTCAGACAATTTTTAAAATGTTGAAAGTAACTTCAATAACTGCAAATAAATGTATTTTTAAAATATCACTACATTCACAAACTCTACATGAAACAAAATGTAAATAGTAATACAACAAGGTTGACCTAACGGGTCACGGATGGTATAGTATGCAGTAAAGATAACGTTTGAATATATATATATATATATATATTTAGTTTATGCAAAACTAGGTAATCCGTATGGGTAGACCCAAGGAGGATGATATCCGGAGAGCTCAATGTAAATTCAGAGCAAATAAGTGGTCTGTTTTTATTCAAATATATATATATATATAAATATATAATCATTATTATTATTATTATTATTATTATTATTATTATTTCTACTACATCATCTAATTGATCTGAAAATAGTCATCTGGCCTTTAAAGAAATCGTAGTGTACTAGGTTAGATACCACCAAAAAAAAATGGATACGTTTTTTTCCGAAATTAAAGAAAATTTTTTTTTTTTTAATTTGGGGTTGAGTTCGTAAATTTTTTTTTGTTTTTAATTTTTTTTTTTACAGTTCTAAAGAAATATCCCTGAAAATGGCATTTCAGAAAAAATATGCAATATAAAATAGTGTTACTGTTAACATACTGAAAATTCGCCCCGAACCTTACCAAAAATAATCAAATACCCCCGCTCTGACAGTTTGTACTTGCATACTTTAATGAATAAAAGAAAAGTAAAACACATTATTTTCTTTCCGATTGGACATGAAAAAAAAAAAATCTATACGATATTTAAAAAAAAAAAATACTCGTAATTTTTCTGTGCTATTTTGAAATTCATCCCGTTTCTGTTCGTAAGAAGAGTTTATTTTTATTTTTTTTATTAAATATAGACATGTTTGAAGAATCAACAAATATAAAATTTAATGTTATTTTCGAATGTGATAGATTTTTGGTCATTTTATTTTAACAACGGTTAGATTATTTTTGTATGGATGTTCAAAAAGGAAATAATTCTGAATTACCGCTATGTGACTACTTTTTCCTATCAGAAGAGTAATACGATATAATAATTCAATAAATCTTAAAGTTTGAATAATTAAAAACCAAAAACCAAAAAAAGCACCCCCCCAAAAAAAACACCACATTGGGTGCAATTAATTAGATATTTTATAACATCAAACAGTTCATAAAATAATTAAAATAAATAAATAAATAAAATAGAAGCGATGTACTCTCAACAAAAATGTCAATTAAAAGAAAATCTAATGTAGTATAAAAAAAAAAATTATTCATTCTATTAAGTTTCATAAAATCGTATAGGATAAAAAATATATTCTTAAGTTAAGCTATTGGTTATATAAGGTTAAAGATAACTTATTTTAAAACATAATTACTATTTTCTTGATTATTTCACTGCTGGTATTTTTTTTTAAAAAATTATTTCGCGCGTTTTTTAAGAGGGAGTGAAATTGATATTTATAGTAGTTGACCTCTGACCTCAGAGGCTACCGTAATTAATAAACGTCATTTTCATTATAAGCAAAAAGCAAACATTATGTTTACAAATTTCAGATAATTAATGATTTAGATTTACTAACTGAAAACATCTCTAGGACAAATATTGGATTTTAAAGAGATTTTAGAATTTATTGTGATGAGTAATAAGTATTTGAGTTGAATCTTCCCTAATCGTTATATTCCAACATTGCCGGAAAAAATAGCGAAATTCATTGAATTTCAAAAACGCTCTAATTTCGTCATCATTGTTGACCAATCAAAGAAGTGAGCGAAAACGCGCGCTTTTCAAAACTATGCCAAAAGAGTAATTTGGAGTTATGTCCCGTACATTATATTATGTTTGCAACATGTGCACACGACAATATAATAATAATAGTTTTTTCTTTGGGCGACGAGGATTTCATTTTCATTCATTTTTTTTTTCTGCTTTATTTATTTTTATTCTTTCTAGATTAAAAAAAAACCGGAAGTCATTTCCATACAGCTAGACAATAGTATTAATTTTATTGCCAAACAAATCCTTAAATGTCAAATACTAACGGGTGAGCATCGGTGCACAATATGGGACAAGGGAGGCAATTCACTGCGAACTGGTTTTGTTGTGTGGTTAATAACACGAAACATTTCTGAAAATCGTTATAAGAAACAAAATATTACAATATTATCCATGATGTTATTCAAAAAAGATTTACTGGACAGAAATAATGCTAATAGTGGTTTTTTCATGAACTTTGAATTATTTTTATTACATTAATTTTTTTAAAAATAAAATTTATGAGAAATTTAGGAATTAAAAAAAGAATTTAAAATCCATCTGTAATCAAAATATTTATTGTAATCGAAATATTATTTGATGAATTTTAACTTAAATTCTGAATGATGGGTATACAATTTTAAGTAAAATCTTAGGATATTGTTAAAATTACGACCACAATTCTTTTTGAGTCAAATATTTTCTTTCAAAGGAACCACCTGCAATTGAAAAGGAGTTTTATAAATCTCCTGAAAATCTCATCCTTTGACCTGTACACAAAATAGGTTTATAAAATTTTACCCTCACTTGATCTGATTTAAAATTTAGCAATTCTATAACAAATCAGGAAGAATAAAATAATTTAAAGTGAAAACTTTCAAAATTACTTAGCATAAATTTATGAAATAATTCAAAAAAATAATTAAATTATTTCAATAAGACAGTACACAGAAAACAAAAAAGTGAATAATTTAAAAATCCTGGCTAGAATTTTGAAATGTTATACAAAATTTACAAAAGTTTATACATAAAATACTTAATTTAATTTTAATACAACATTGAAAATTATCAGCCTAAAATAAGAATGAGATATCCAAGTTAAACTATTTACTATTTTTATCTGGCTGGATGAAACTTGGTAATGCAAAATATTTTATTGTATAGAGAAAAAAAACAAAAACAAATATATATTTCTTTAAAGGGAAAGCACTTCTCTTAACCTTAGAAATAAGCCCAAAGAAGTTGTCGCCCTTAAATTCTTACCAAACTGTGGCTACGAATAAAGTATCTGCTTTAAGGCAAAGCGGTAGCTATGCGCATGCGTCGCCCTCAATATTTTTAAGTTCACTTGGCGAAAAATGGCGCTTTACGTGAACTTGTTATAGAGTCTGTCCAAGTTTGTTAGCGTGGCTACCATCCGAACAGCTCTTCCATTGTCCAAGTAAGTAATATCACAAGTTTCTCCTTTACTTTTTGTTTGTTTATTGTCTATTTAATTGCTGCATGTCGGTCTCTGTAAGTGAAGAACAGCGATAATTTGCTTTCTTAAGAGGTGTAAACATGGTATTACTGTTTGTGTGTGTGTGTGTGTGAGAACACGGAGACTTGCACACAGAAAGACAAAATCAAACGGAAGCAAGAAGAATATTTGTCAGTTTAAAAAAATTGATTTTTTAGATCTTAATACATTTACTTGGGACAACAACATTTCAATTCATTCAACTAGTTCTCTGTTGTAAACTTTTTGATTTATTTTTTTCACTCTTTTTGTCCGTAAAATCCAATGTTTGATGTTTTTGTTGTGGAACTGAAAAGAGATGTCTCCACAATCAAGAAAGAAAAATCGTTTCGCCTGTGTTTTTAAATTTCTTTCTTTTTCTTATTTCCTCGCTTTATTTATTTTCCTCCGATTACTTTTGTATATTTCCTCTTGAGGTAAAATCGCTAATATTTTTTTTCTTACAGTTTCACAAGTTTAGATCGCTTTTTTGTTGGTATTCACTTATTTTTGTATTGGGACACTTTTTGGGGTGGGGTTGAATTCGTTAACTTTTTTCAAAAAAAAAAAAAGATTTCTTTTGCTACTGATTCAATTTTTAAAAAAATCTAGATATTTTCCTCTTCCATTCCAATTAGTTGTTTCTCTGATCTCTCTCGATGTGTGTGTGTGTGAACACTGAACAGGCACACACTCACTTTTTACTTGGATCTTAATTTTATTTCACTGTGTAATGTGTGTACACACACACACACACACACACATACATATATATATATATATATATATATATATATACACGCGCGCGCGCAGACCGGACGATTTCTCCTTTTTTCTCTCTTTTCCCTCGTAATCTAAATTAGATGAAACTAAATAAATATAATACAACACTTATTTGTCAACAAAATAAACATTATGAACTTTTGTTTCGCTGTCCTCATCCATTGTACAAAGAACAAAGTATTACTTACCACCAGTCTTGGAGTTTTTCTTCTTTTTATGGTTGGACTCTTTGAGAGATCCTTACCTTTTTCGTCATCTGCAAGGGATCTTTTTTTTCTTTTTTTTTTTACCCATTTGCGATCTTTGTTTAATTTGTCAACTGTTATGGATTTTTTTTTTTTTTACAAGTTATTTAGTACCTGTGATTTTTTTTCTTATTTAGTGAGTAAGGAAGGAAGTTTTAAATTAAAAAGCTCCATTTCTTTTTTCTCTCTTTTTTTTTTCTTGACAAGGACCAAGAAAGAATAAAAATGAGGGTTTTTTCGTGTGTGTGTGTTTAGTGTTTATATTCTTTTACTCGCGGTTCCCGTCATTCAGCGATTAAGTTTTTTTATGCAGTTTTATTTGAATGAACTTTTTTCTCTTCCTTTTTCTTGCTCTTTCTCTCGTTTTGTTAAATTTTACTTACTTTTATGATACCTTCCTAATTAAGAAATCTTTTTTTCTTTTTTGATGATCTTTTTTTTTTTTTCCCCTTACTTTTTGATTTTATCGCTACTCACTTTTATTATTTTTTTTATTTCTTGTAAACCCGGGACATATTTTCGCATCAGCTATTTTCGTTTTGTTTGGATCATGTCATTAAAAAACACTTTTTTTCTTTTGTTTTCTCTTTCAAACAAAAAATCGTTGTAGAAACTTTTGGAGCTTGATCTTTTAAAAATAGTTTTTTTTTTCTTTCTTTCTTTTTCTTTTTGGAGCCAAATACAAATTTCTTTCGCCTGGAAAAATCGCTCAATCACAATCTTTTTAAATATTTCACAAAATAACTTGACGGTTTTTATTTTCATTTTTCAATCACACAACAAATGTTATTTTTTAAATTTTTTGTTAAACTTTATTTGTTTTTTTTTTTTTGTTTTGTTTTTTTTTCTCTAAATTTTGGGAAATTTGTTCTGTGTATTTTTTTTTTTTTTTTTTTTTTGTTGGGGTTCAATTGATAAGAAAAAATAAGCAGTCACTGTAAAATTTATTTTTGATCCTGTTTTTTTTTTTTTTTTTTTTTTTTTTTTTTTTTTTAGCACAATTTTTCTTTTCTTTTTTTGTACTTTTACTTTCGCGAAAATGTTGATTTATTTTGGGGAAATTTTATTTTTTGTTTTAATAATGTACATCACTTGATTAATTAAAACCCCAACCATACCAAAAATTCTTAGATGATAATTTAAAAAGAAGAACGTTTGTTTATTGTAGCGTTGTAATATTTAAAAATATATATATATATATATATATATCTACAGTTTGTGTGCATTTTGTTTGTAGATTTCGTATCCATTCAGAATCTTTAGTTTCTAGATAAAGAACTTTTGTTATATTTGTACAAATTCACTAAGCAAATGTACCAGATGCTGTCTACTCTTGCTTTACATTAAAAATATACCTACTGTTAATAATTGAAATAATACCAACTTTATCAAACTAAAATGGTTTTTCACTTTGTGTTCAACTAAGTGATTCAGAACATCTTTTAAAGATACATCTACAAGATCTAAGTGATCAATCAGTACCATTTTAAAGTCTGTGACAGTTGGTCAAACTCTTTATTCCAATTGTGTGATTGAATTTCTGTTGAATATTTATCATAATGCTTTCATGACTTAAATCCATTAACTTTAAGTTCAATCATCAGTAACCAACTTAATTGTTTTCTGACTAAGCATTTAATTATAAATGACTACCTTTTTTAAAAATTCGGTGATATCATGCAATTGTTTGTTAAATATTTGTAAATTATACACTTTCAATTTTTCAGCTTAGATCTTTTATTTCAGATGATCTTCCTTGGTTATATATCCTCTGATGGATGATGACTTCATTTCTGTAATGATGTCTAAATTTCTCTTAGCTGCAGATTTAATTTCATTCATCTTTACTTGAATGGAGCCCGATTTTACTATTTCCTCGCACTATGATGCACAATCAAAAAAACTTCTGTCAGAGACCAGATGTTGCATTAAAAGTTATGGCTTGCTCTTCTCGATTCAGCACACACTATAGAAATCTTGTCTAACCAGATATTTGCATCTAAGTTCTGCCATGCTACGCTACATACACAGGATCAAATCATCCTCATTCCCTTCATATTCCATTAGTAAGAAGGAAGTGCCACTGGGACAGTTCCCCCCCCCAAGAATGGCTACTTTGACCAAAAGGATGCTTCTTTGGTCACTACAATTTTCACCTCTTCAAGTCTTGGGTCAGCAGTCATCTGCTTTCAACAACCTCATTCAATAACCCTCTATCTTGAGTGACTCATAGGGCTTCTGTTGGGTGGACATGAGTAAAAAGAAAGGAAATCTAAAAAGTGCAAATCTTCTGTAGATGTTCTTGTTGAACATGCTTCTTCCCATTCTTTTCAATTTACTCTGAAGCATGTAAAGAGTCAAGTTGATTTGTTAATATGATTGCTAGACCTGGCATCCAGGCAAGTGCATCCTAGCAGCAAGATTTAGGTTTCATCAATTCTATTGTGTTCTGAGTTCAGAAACCATGCAATGTTAACCTTTTCTTGTTCGGGTACTTCACTCTAGATCTTATCATTGTAGCTATTACTGTATTTTCTCTTGTGAAGCAATGTTGACTATCATTCTCTTAGAAGTGTAGTAGGACCTGTCAAATATGATGGGGTTGTTTAAATATGAATTGGCACCTCTGCTTGGAATCAATGTGATATCTTTGCACTCTGAAAAGTTCTTATCCCAACTAAGCGGCAAATTGGGATATTTGGGAAGTTTCTTTCTGAAACTTTCAGCCAGCATGTCTTACTCATCTTTTAACAGTTCCTCTTTTTTTCAGTTGTGTTATCAATATTTACTTAGCTTTGTATGATTGAAGGCTTCACTCGTGAGTTTCAAAAGACAAAGTCTGCTGACCATTGTTCCATAATAAGGCATTCTTGTAATCTTGCTTTCCTGATACTTTACAAGGCCATGCAGTAATCAAGATCAAACTCAAAACGCTGGCAGACTGGGCTACAAGACAATGAACAGAAAGAAATTGTACTTACCACCCAAAAAAATATAATTTTCTTCTAAAATATTTACATTTATCCATCTTTTATATTTGATGGATTAACACTTGGTATGGCTTGAAACACTGGTTCGTGTAGGATCACCAAAGTTAAGTGTTGTCAAGCCTGGTCAGTCCCTAAATGGGTGACTGCTTGTGATTACCAGGTACTGTAAGCCTGTATGTGCATGTAGTGTAAGGGATAATTGCTTGGAACTGTTAATCTGGGAGAGACATTCCAATTCCATTTGGGCTTGTTACATTCACTCACATGCAAATATTGGGAAAGGTATTACCTCTTCTCCCCCAGCTATGGGTTAATTAGTGAAATCTGTATCACTAAACCATTATTATTTCCAAAAATAAAACAGGAATTTAATACAAAATATTTAGATTTTGGCATTAAATAACCCATAGATGTTGATAGGTGCTAAACAAAAACAACCAACCAACACTTGGTTTGAATGTTTTCAAGTCTATTTCATTGATTGTGAACAACAGAAAGGCTTGCATTTTCATCCTCACTTTTAATAACCCACTTTGAAGAAAAGGGAAAAATAAGTTCCAAAAATCAATGTGTAGCTTAAATATAAAACAGGAAGGTTTTTCTTTCAAGTTTTGAAGTTAAGGATTTTCCACCCTAATGCTTTTACCTTGCATTAAACAAAATACTCTAAGACTTTTTTTTTTTTTTTTAATCATTGAGTTTCAAATGGGATGATTGTGTGTGTGTGTGTGTGTGTTTTTTTTTTTTTTTTTTTTTTGAGGAAAAATATCTATCCACTACCTCCTTATTCCTCCCAGCCTTTAATCTAACCTGCAAGCATTCTAGGACAGAGCATTCCATTACTGAAAACCCCATAAAAAAATCCCTTTATATTCCATTCACTCCATCTATTTGAAACTCATGCTTGGTTTTAATTTACTATACAGTGATATCTTCTGTAGTTCAGTGGTTAGCAAATTCAGCTTGAATGCTGACCCACTGGAATAGTGAGTTCAGTTCTCCATGGATGCCTCACTGCCTTGTTCGAAACTAACTTTGACTGTTATTTAAACAGATCCTGTCACGGTAAAGTGTCTGTTCAAGCAATGTGAGAGTGAAGATAAAGATCCATATTTTCAGGGGTTCTTTAGCTTGTCCATTGGTCATTGGATATCATGTAGTTTATGCAGGTGTGTTTGTGTTGTGATTCAATCTTATTTACAAAACCATGGAAAAAAACGAAGAAATAGGTGTTTATTTATTGATTTCTTATAAAGTATAATTGCTAAACGATTTACATTGTTTTCTATCAATAGAAAGAACATTTTATTTCCTTTTTATTTTTCAAACATTTTGTATTATTATGAAGTGTACAATAAAAGTGTAATACTCTGAAATATCAGACTGAGTTTTGATTCATTGTATTGTTGGCATCTTTAAATAACAATTCTATGCTTGTGAGTTATGGTTAATGTCAAAAATGAAATCAACCACTGTCACTTAATTATTAACAGAGATTACTTGAGCTTGGTACACATAGTCTCTTTTAGGTTTTCATTTCATGTCATTCATGTTAAGGAAAACAGCATTTACTTATTGGTTTTGTTTTTGTGAATACTTAAAAATTTAGGTACCCTTCAATGTTTAAGAAGTAAAACACTTTATATGTGCCTTCACAAATTTTACAGTGGAATAGTCTTTATAAAGTTGGTGAAGAATAAAGGCCTGCTCACTGTACACTATTTTCTTAATAGAAAATGTTTAGAACTCTTCCAAATTGTTCTTATTTGTTTTGGTAAACTTCATTTTTAAAACTTTAATTTTATTACTACATCTATTCACTTGCCTTCAAATTGAAGTCAATTCCCTCAAATGTGTTTACCTGTAAAATCTTCACAAGTTACTTATTTCATTTTTTTTTTATTTTTTGTTTTTTGTGTTTTTCTGGAGAAAGTTTGAAATTCAAAGATGAATGAGGAACTGAAACAAAAATCAAAGCAGATGCTAACCATTTGTTGTTTCCTATTTTATTTTTTTTACCTATATGCTGTTAACAAATGAGGAGCATAAGTGTTAAAATGTCAAATTAAGGCTCGGTAATAATCTAAAAAATGTTGAGGTAAAAAACTTAAACAAGGCTTTTATGAGTTAAACTTTTAAGCTAATGGTGGGTGGGGTGTTGGAAAAGATTTTGTCTTCTGACCTTTTTGAAGCAGTTAGGAATGGTTATGAGGTTGTCTGTGATGAATCTATAAAATTCACGTTTGTCTCAAATCACATTCACCTCTCCCACTTTTTTTCCCCCCTGCTTCCTTATCTTTGGGTCATACCACTGCTACTTAATGAAAGCATCACTGAATTCAGATTCATATTTACATCATTATTATGCTCATTTTTGCTCTGATAAACTAAATAAGCAAAATAATTTTTGTTTTTCTGGTGAGTCAGGATGTGCACAGTTCTTCAAGGCCATATTCTGGGATTATAAGAAATTATTCTTGACAATTTATCTCTCTCTTTTGTTAATAGAACATGAATGGTTATATGACCAAAGGTGAAATCTGATCCAAGCTAGAATAAAGCCAGATCATTTTGAGTTGTAACCAAAATCTCTTGTGCATGAAGTTGACTTTGTGCTAATGGAACGATTCATCAGCTGACTGCCATATTCATTTTCAACACCGATTCATTGTAAAGAACCAGTCTTACCATTCTAGAAATGACTGATGCTAACTTGTTTAATTAAGAGTATGATTTTATGAACTCTGAACATAAATTAGTTTCTTATTTTAACAATTTTGTCAAAACATTTCTCTGGTTAAGTGAAGTTCTGATCTTACCATTCCATCAATTCATGAAATAAAATTTTTTTACAGTGATGATTGAAGAATAAATGCATTAGGTACCTTGTCATTTTGTTCTGACAAAATAACCAATGAGATTACAGACAATACATTTTATAGCAAAATGACTGACGATACATTTTATCTATAGTTGAAGCCATACAATTGTACTCAAAATATTTTTAGATTTTGGCAGTAAATAACCTGTAGCAGTTGATATGCCACTAAACAAAATCAATCAATCAACCAACCAACCACAAACCAATGCTTTATAGTAGAATTACCAAGAATGTTTTATAGCAAAATGACCGACAATACATTTTATCTGTAGTTGAATCCATACAATTGGGTTCAAAATATATTTAATTAAAGCCAGAAAATTGTGTTCAAAATATTTAGATTTCAGCATTAAATAACTCCTAGAGGTGGATATGCCACTAAACAAAATCAACCAAATTTATATTTGGGTGCATAAACTTACATTAAATCTGTAATTATTAAATACACTGTATGTAGACTTAAAACACCTTGGAAAGAAGGTCTCCAGTTGGAAATGAAAAGCCGTTTCTTATCAGTTGCATATTCAGAATGGAGTTGATATAGTTTACAAGAAATTTTAAAGGAAACATGAACTCTGATTAAGTTAAACAGTCGATAGAATTTATTTTTCTGTTGTGATTTCACTGATAAATATAAACTTCCATTACTTTTTTACGTAAATAAGCAGCACAGATTAGAGTATCTTTGGTTTGGCTATTGCTTTTAATGGGATTTGAACTCTCAGCCCTTATTTCTTGGACACTGTCTTTAACACTGCACTTTACCAATTAAGCTATGAGATCTAACCATCAAGAGTAATTTAGATTTAGCAATTTTGCAAGATTTCTTTCTTCTTTGATCACCAATATTGTCTGTTTGGAGCCTATTGTGAAAATAAAAAAAATAGCAGATACAGACTTCAAAAGGTCCCAACAAAAGATGTACATATAGTAATTGGGCCTTGCTTTTTTGTAATTGCTTCGTGTAGTTAAATGGTAAAGCACACCTGGCTTGATGACTGTTTTCCCCAGTTAAAAGAAATATATGTCCATTACTTGTTGATAGGCACATTTTCTTTAATAAGACTTTTTTCTCCAGGATTGTAAATGTTAATTTCACTGTTAAAAAAAATACAAGGACGTCTACTCTGACATGTGCAGCTACTATAATGTTTACAGTAATAAGAAAAAATGTTGGATTAAAAAGATATGCATTAATTGCTTACCACTTTCACAGCTACATTGTTACCTGGCTGTGCTGAACCATTTTTGGAAAAGAAAAGGAAATTGCTCTTTGTTGGAAATAAATATTTATAAAGATGCTGAACGTGATTTCTCACAGGTGCCATAATTTTGGTATGCATTGGATGCTCTATGGTACAGACTAAGCTAAACAACAATTATAACACGCAATATGATAAAATACATCATAAAACAAGTCATATTGTATTCTACTCTATGCCTACACTAGTTTGGAAATAGCACCAAGCACTAGTTAGTTGATAATACAAACACTAGGGAGCAAATTTCATGGTGTCTTGAAAATATGATTTCAAATGTTAAAAAAATTAAAAGAAAACAGTTAAATCCAAGACCTCATATTATTCAAGATAGATAACACATAAATTAATCCCAAACTAAATTCAAATACCAATTTGCATAAAATTTCTTAAAATTAAATTTCATTTATTACACATTGAAATATGTCACATTGCATCCACCATAGTTTGCATGACATTTTCAGCTAACCTGATGAATATTTATGAGCGTTCCTAATTCAAAAATTTTGTAAAACCAATAACATTCTTGCTCTTGTATATAAATACATTTTACAAAATAAAATCCTTGCATGTACCTTGATAAAGTCCCACAGAGGATGAAATGTGTTGGCTAAGATAAGTTTTCCTTTTGCCTATTGTGTGTGTGTGTGTGTGTGTATATATATATATATATATATATATATATATATGGTGAGTGAAAAGTAACTCCCTATTTTATCTATGAATGGCCAGCCAGGTGTCCTGACTTAATACCCTGTGACTTTTTCTTTGGTATGGTTAAACGAGCACGTCTTCTATACCAAATCAATACTTTGAAAGAACTTGAAGGGTAAATACAACGTGTTATACCTTCTATATCACAATTTCTGGACAGCTTAGGAAGCTAGTAACAAAATCTGGTG
Organism: Acanthosepion lycidas; assembly: GCA_963932145.1. Lineage (NCBI taxonomy): Eukaryota > Metazoa > Mollusca > Cephalopoda > Sepiida > Sepiidae > Acanthosepion > Acanthosepion lycidas. The sequence continues at coordinate 89,590,496 of OZ010587.1, forward strand.
CCCATAATGAATTTTTAATAAAACCTCATGCTAATGCTTTCCTCTCATATCCATTTCTTGTAAAAATTATAGTTAATAAAGTATAAGTACTAAAAAATAAAATGGACAGTTATTTGTCAATTACCGTGATATATATATGACAGAAGTCAAAGTAATACACATAGCCCAGTGGTTAGATCCAGTGGCTTGACCCAAAGGCTGTGAGTTCAATATCTGGCTATTGCAGTAGTGAACAGAAAAAGTGTTGAATTAAAGGGAGATAACCAAGACACCTGGAAGAGGCATGGCACCTGGAACTAGAACAATCTATCCCGATGGGCGGAAGGAAGGGTTCAGTTGAAAATTCCAATTGACTAAAGAAGACTGGAGCCTACAATGGCCTGAGTCCCATTGTGGTTAGTTTGTCAGTAAGGTGACTTCTTAATTATATTGGCTTGGGCAAGTGATTCCAGTGTGCAGCACATTTGGGAAGTGTGTGATAACCATACCACAGGTTTGTGGGTAAAATTGGGTAGATAGAACCATATGGAAGCTGTCAATAGTTGTGCTAGATAACATGAAGTCACAAGTGAATATGGCCGAGGGTTTGAGCATACTGACCTTGTTAATAAAATTGACCACGCTAGATTATGTACTCTTTCTAGAAACTGCAACTAAAGTCGACACAGCATAGTTACGGTATAAACCACAGTGGACTCTGGATCAAGCGGGTATCTGTAATAGGGATTTGCCTGCTGTCCTAGTTGATGAAAGTGCTTGGAATAGAGCATATAAGCAATCTTCAGGCCTGAAGGTTGTGCTCAAGTATGAAACAGACTGTCACCATTTGGCATGGGTCTCTGTGTCCACACTGCTATATATATATATATATATATATATATATATATATATATATAGATAGATGTGTGTGTGTGTGTGTGTGCAAATATATAGAAAAATATGAAAGAATGGTTAGGTTAATAATCCAAAGTTCTTTCACTTGAGGATGAAACAGAGCTGGTTTTTTAGCTTCTGTTTTTGAAACATGGGAACTCTTATGTTGCGATGGAATCCTATTTTAAAAAAATAATTATATATATATATATATATATAGTCATACATTTGTCACTTAACTGATTGATGTTACCTTAGCATTTCTGCTCCAGAGTTTCCTAGGTGTAATAACTATAATAATAACTGTATAACTCCATTCTCTCCTCAGGAGGAGGTATCGGCAATCGCCTGTTTATACTTCTTGATTTTTTTTTGATTGCATAGTGTGTGTTTGTGTGCATGCATCGATATAGTTTCTGTTAGTTGATTGTTATCTAAACACAAATTGTGTAATCAAATAATATCAACAAAAATCAGAAGCCAATCAATGTATATGCAAGATGTAATAGCACTGGTCTTGAAATTTTAATTTATCCAAAGTTCTAATTTGATTTGTTAATATTTATGGTTTAATTAGTGACAAAATCCATTCCAGTAAATTACTTCATGTAATCATGAATAAAATCAAAATTGAAGGTAATTTAGGATTTACTTAAGAAAAATGTGTCTGGGTTATAATTAAAACATAAGGTTTTAATCCATGCAAAATAAACATGTATATAAATGAAAAAGAAAGGGTCATTTTAGAAACAATGATTTGTAAGCCCTTAAATCCAACATCTCCATGCATGGAAAACAGCAAGTATATTGTAAAACTGATACAGTTGACCTTAAGCTTGTGAATGTTTATTGCAAAGCCCTAAATTGACTCTTTTCATGAATTCATCTGGTGTTTTCAGCAAAAATCAAGTTTCTTTGAATTCCCTACATTTCTTACAAAAAAAATAAATATTTTGTCAAAGAAATAATTCGAGTTCAGTTACAACAAAGTGTTTACTTTTAATCAAATTGTTGGAGGACATTGGTTTCTAGAAATACTTGGTGGCCTGCTTAATGACAATTCCTCATCTAAGAAATTTTTCTTTAGATCATTATACATATGGATATAAAAATAAAATTAAAAAAAAAAGTATGTTTTTGCTTTTTTTTTATGAACAAAGATTTTAAAGCAGTTGATCTATCAAGAAGAAATATCTACATCATGTAAATAATTGTATATTGATGAGATGGCGTGTTATGGATGTCAGAAACTTATTCTTAATGAATTAATGCTAATTGCTTTAAGAATCATCATCTGTGCCTGGTCTGTCATGCCATCAGCTTCTGAAGTGGAAATAAAGAAAATTAAAATTGTTTAGCCTTTATTAACAATGGATAGACCATAAGATAGAGATCAAATGTTTCCGTCCCCTTGGTAATGCTTCTTACCACAAAAATCAGTCTAGCACCTCAGACACCTTTGAGTCAAATCAAGGTGCTACCTCTGACAAGTAAAGCTTATAAATTATAAGTTGGAAAATGACACCTAGAGGAAAAGCCTTTATCTTTACTTATGAATAAATGTTTACTTTAATGAGGAATTGACATGAAAAACAATGCTGGTTCAGTAAATAATTGTTTGCGACTCTTAATAAAATGAGACTTTGACGAGATCAGAATAAAATATTGCTTTTATTCTGATCTCATTTGTCATTGTTGAATGTCTCTGAGCTATGGGTTAAATAAGCAGATTAAACTGGGTCCTCTGTCTTTGGTGGCCAGCCAATCCAGGAGAAGAAAAATACTGAATTCAAAACCATAGAATGCTATGGGGAAAGTATCTTCTTGGAAGCTGTACTCACTAATTGAAATTTTGTAAATTTACAAATGAGTAAACTGCTACTATATAGAGCATCATTGAATGTGCATTGTTTTTTCCTTTCATTTTTCTTTCTTAATTGAAATTTATAAAGAGAAATGTCCAGATCATACACACATCTATGGTGAGATTTGTAATATTTTAACTCTTGTTTTCTTCTGGTGACTATAAAAAATTTGCTAATATTTGTTCCACATACCCATTTTCAACAAACAACAGCAGGATTTTAACCATTTTTCTTTCAATCTGTATACCAGAACTTTAATCACTTGCCAAGAAATGCTGAATTTGGTAATTGCTTGATAAAGCCTATTTATAATATTTTAATACTCTTCTTTCAAATTATTTTTATATTCTTCAATAAAATGACTGTCACTATCAGTCAGTCCACAGGCGAGAAGTGCGATAGAAGACACTATTAGTATAGAACTTACAGTTGCATCTAGCTGTTTCAACAGTAATATGAGACCTGTTTGCCAATCTAGTACTACGATTAAATTCATTGTCGAAGTACCAAAGAGGAAAACTCAGAACAATTGCCATGAAGATATTTATAGAAAAGGCACAGAGAAGCTACATGGCATCAGTGGGAAAGTTACTGAAGTCGAGATGCCAGGTCAGGACCAATGACATTACAGACCCTTCTTTGAATTTTAAGAATCTTGAGATACATAGCAGGAGCACCTGACCAGATATGGCAGCAAAATTTAATGCATGGATGAATGGTAGATTTACAAATGTACAAGTATTCTGGCAAGAATAATTTCTGGTTTGATACAGTGAACCAACTTTCTTGGCATCACACCTAGCAATTGATTCAGTATAATCATTGCACTTCATGTGAGTGGAAATGTGAGACCGGAGCAGGAGCAATGAGTTGCTCTCTTGAAGGTTAGCATCAGCCATGCTGAGGGAAAGGAAAAATGGTTCTTTTAAGATGATTAAAGCAGTGTTGTTTTGGAGGTGTTAAAATTTACAGGTAATTTCTTGCCCCAGTTAACAAGAAATTTTTGTGATCTACTGCCAGTTTTACTTTATCTAACTTACCAGATATACTATTAAGACAGGAGTAAATTGTTGTCTCATCAACATAAATACCAAATTGGGAACATGGCATTGATAGGGTTGTTAATGAACATAAGAAACAAAGGTCTAAGGATAGAGCCCTGGGGAACACCCACATTAATCTGAAGAATCTATAAGGGTGGCTGCTCACCACTCCTTTTTTTTCATGATTTGTTAAGTAAGATTGGATCAAATCAAAACTTTGTCTGTATACACCATAGTCCTTCAGCTTGGGAAGAAGATTCACATGCCAAGCCCTGTCAGTCACTTTTGAGATATTTAAAGTCACAGACTGAGCTTCACCATTCTTATCTAAAGTGTGACAGACTCTTTTCAGTAAAAACCTTCAATATATCAGTGGTTGACCTAGAGAAGAAAAGGCCATATTGTTTATCTGAAAAAAGGCCATGTGAAGTGAGATGCTGAAGCAATTCAATATTACTTAGTCTCTATTTCTCTACTAAAAAGACAAATGGGTCAATAATTCGAAGGTTCAGATAGTAAAGTTCATAAAAAACAAGAACTACTTTTTAAACTGATGCCTGCTCCTTCCATACACACTCATAATTTGTGGACTTGTATATTAATATTTTTATTTATTTAATTTGTTGAGAAGAATCCTTTTGAATTATTAAAGTTTGTATAGAAAATATTTTCTGCTGAAAAATTTGCAGTATGCTTTGATTACTGAAAGCTGAAATTATCCAGTCTCTTGAAACAAATCAGTTTAAAGATACTAATATTCTTGAGATGGAGTATTGTGAATATTATGCACTGGTTCTATTGGATCCATTTCCTTATTTTTTTTATTGCAATATTCTTAGACAGATTTCACATACACACACACAAGTGGGCACTAAAGTTAACATCAAGCGACAAGTCTGTTTCATGCTTACACGCAATCTTCAGGCCATGAAGATTGTATTGAAGCATGAAATACTGGTGTCAACCTTAGAGTGTATGTAAGTAGAAAAGTGGACACTATCTTTGATATTGGGCACAAATATATAAATGTAGCATAGCTTAAAACTATATTTTTATTATGTGTGTGTGTGTGTGTATATATATATATATATATATATATATAGCTACATCTTTGGCAGAAGGAGAGCATCTCTTCTATTTTGAATTGAGTGAATCTGAGACCATAAGTGACTCAAAAAGTATGCTTCACTTCTGCAGGCTTTCTTGAATATCTGGCAAACAAAGGGCTTGAGTGTATGGTCTTACAGTTTATCCAGTCCTTATGCACTCTCATGTGACTCTTCATGCCTGCTTCTGACCCACATACTTTGTCACAAAACTGATATAAATTTCTGGTAAGTCATTATGGATGGCTGTCATAATCTACTTGGAATTGCTTGAGCAAGTCCTGGTTTGAATAAGAAGATCCAACCACAAATATTAGTGTATACTCAGGTTGAAGATTATCTGGGATTGAAGCCATGTCCCCTTTTCTAAGAGTCCATTTCAAGATTGCATGATTAACCCTCTATTCCTTGAATGCCTTATAATTCTCCTTTACTATTTTCCACCTTGGAAAAGGTATACATCCACTTCTCGTATAAATAGTAGTTGTGTAAGGAGGTCCATATTTGGTGTCCAACTAGCAAGTTGGTTAAAAATTATACCAGTATTGAAACTGCTGCAGAGTCACAGAAAAAAAATGATGTGCCTCTGTTTTTTAAGTTCATTTTCAATTTGACTGTGATTGGCAGTGAGCATAAGATAGGCCATCCAACTTTCTAGTAAAGAACTGCAGATTTTGTATTCAACTTTCCACTGAATCATATCAACCTTACCAGTGTAAGCAAAACTAATATCACTTATCTTCAAACTCTCTCATGAGTAATTGTTTATTTGATTATAGTAGACTTTTAAAAAGAAAAAAAACCCCAAAAAACTTGATATATTCTATGCAATGTAATAATCAGGAAATGCTATTTAAAACGTTACAGAAAACCCTTTCTTGTTTTAGTATAGGCCCATCAGCCTCCTCAGTGTCATTAGTGAATTTTTGGAAGCTATAATCAATAATTCTAGGGACAACCTCTTGAGCAAGTAGTACGGATTTTGGTTGGCTTGGTTCATTGCTGATATCCTGTTATTACTCACTGACTTGGTGAGGAATTAGGTAACAAATACATCTCAAGGACAATCACATTAAGATATTTCAAAGGCCTTTAGCAAGTGTGGCATAAAGGGTTAATGCACAAGATCTCTAGCTATTGAATAGCTAGAAGTGTCTTCTCAATTATCAAATCTTTGGATTAGTCCCTAAAGATAGTTACTAATGGCCAGTCCTCTGAGACCCAATTGAACAATGCAGGCATCCCCCAAGGCTCACTTCTCGGTCTAACACTCTTTCTACTTTACATAAATGATCTGCCTAAGATTTGAGAATATCTATGCTGATGTTAGAACAGTATATAGGTGCATCTCCAAAACTAGCTGACCAGAGCCTGGCAGCTGATCTCTCCTTTGACCTAGCTTTAACAGCTTAATGGGAGGAAAACTGGTTGGTTACATTCAATACCTTGAAAACTAAACTAGTGACGATCCATCATAACTGAGTGGGCCCTGAATTTTCAACTATTGCAGTGAGCAATTGTTCTCTCAGGGAGGCCACTTGTCAATTAGGACTTAAGCTCAACCCAGACCACAATTGGAACTCATACATATGCTCTATTGCTAATGATATTGAAAAAATAGATGGTTTCCTATACTGCTCTGCAAATACCTGACTCCTGCTTTCCTCTACCTTTACAAGAGCCAGATCAAGCTCAAAATGGAGTACTGCTGCCATATATGGGCAGGAGCTGCCATGTCTTCACTTTCCAGTTTTGATAATTCAAAAGTGTTTCCATGTCTTTGTGGGTGATAAATTATTTTCCACCCTATGACTCCTTTCCCACAGACAAAACATCACATGCGTCTTGCTGATCTATCACTATTTCCATTGAAAGAGGTCAGACGAACTACATTCTTTAGTTCCACCAGCTCTAACTTTCATAGCTAAGATCTGCCATGTCACACACAATGTAGCAAATCATCTTCATTTCATTTGTATTCCAGTGATGAGATGAAAGTGCCACTTGAGCAGCTTCTTCCCATAAACTGACACTTTGTAGATCTGACTCCCAAGAGGATGCTTCCCTGATCACTTCAATCTTTAATAGTTCAACCATTATCTTCTCCACATATCCCCATAACTTGTGCCTCTTTCTCTGTAACCTTCTATTAGGTTGGTGCAAAAATAATGTCGTAATAATGTCGTTTTTTGACGTTAAAAAATACGTCAAAAAACAACATTATTATGTCATTATTTTTGCACCAACCTAATCTTCAAGTGGCTCTTGGGCCTTGTATATATAAATTCCTGCGAATTAAAATTTAAAGTATTGCTTGAATTTTAATTAATCATTGTTTATTTAATTCATCAGTTTTTCATTTCAGCCCCATGAATTTTACTTCTCTTCTTATCTCTAATTTGACTTGATTTGTTTTATGGTTTATCAACCTTTTTGCAGGCTTTTTAAAGCTAGAAAACTTTTCTTTTTCTTTTTTAGATTGTAAGAATTTTTTTTGAGTTAATGATTTACTGATACACGTCTGATTAATTAACCCATGGCTTGGGGGGTGAGAAGCGGTGAATTCATAACTTTCCCCAAGGGTATTTGCACATAAATAAATATAACAAACCTGACTGGAGTAGGAACTGAGCTTTCCAATTTTGAGCTGTTATCCATTACATCACCTGCACATCCGAGCTTACAGCATCTGATATTCCCAGGTGGTCACCCACCTAGGTACTGGCCAGGCTTAATGTTGCCTAAATTTGGTGGTTGTGTAAGATATGACTGTAAGTCCTCTAATGTGCTTTGTACATCTAAAACAATTGTGATAATGAAATTAATCTTTCAAAGAGAGATGCTGTAAACTATTAAGAACAAATAAGTGTCTTCAAAAATATCCTTCACATATAATGCATAAAAATGATGACATGTTAGCTCATCTCAACGAAATTAAACACGGAGAAACTTATTAGGTTGGTGCAAAAATAATGTAGTTTTCTCACATAGTAACATATGTGAGAAAACGACATTATTTTTGCACCAACCTAATAGTTCCAAATCAAATAATATAAATTCAGGTTCTTTTTAACTTAGTTCCCCAATAAGGAATAATGAATGTTGTTTTCTGTGTTGTCTCTGGGTCCCCAATGCTACTTCATAAAATTATATCAATGTGAAGAAGAATTTCTCTTTCTTATATTTATTTTTATTAGAAGAGGTGGGGGGCAGATGTGGCAGCTTGGATTTGAAGAGACAGCAGGAGAAATGATTTCATGGGAACAGATGTCGCATGTTAGCTTATCATCCTTCCGCAAGTGATCTTAGTCTCTCAACCTGGGTAGGGATGCTTCAAAATTCTTGCAGCTCTCTGTTGAATTTGGGCTGCTTTGTACTTGTATCAATCACTGTCAAAATAGCATACCCATGAGGTACTCTGGACATTTGCTGACCATTCCGACCATTGCATTCTGTAACATGAACTTGTTGACGTTTTTTTATTTATTTATTTTTTCTTGTATTTTCTACTCTCTGTTGATTTTATTTAATGACACTATTTTTTTATTCTGTTTCTTTTCAGCGCCCTTCACCAAAATGAAGCGGTGTACCATAAAAACCTATGGCAGAACATCTGAATCTGCTTCAAGTCGTGCCTTTGATGAGATAATGCATAAGAATAATAAAACTTTAACTGTAAAAGCCTCACCTATGATTCAGAAATGGGGTAAGACATCTTTCACAGCTGTGCGAGGCCGAAAAGACCGAGAACCTGAGGCAAACCTCGGTCGTGAAAGAGACTTAAGCGTGTCAAAGAGGCCGCGGTTTGACGATGACCTCTCTGATGACCCATTCAGTTTTGAATCTGAGGATATGAAAGGTGCAAGTCGAAACTCCATAACCAAGGTACCTCTGCATTCAAATGCTTCTCAAAAGAACATAATTGTTACAGCCCCTGCAGTAGGGATTGTCACTAAGAAGTCCTTTAACGATTACAAAATTGACTCATCTCCTGTAAAACCATTGCTTAAAACGGACCCAGATAATGTGTTATATCGGTCAGCTAAAACTTATTCTGTAAGTCCAACCAAAAGAATTGACCAATTTTCAAATATCCACAGTAGCTCTCAAGAGAGTTCTTTAGATTCTCCTCCGAAGAAAATGACCATCAAAGTCAGTGATTATTCCTATTCACAGAAGTTGTTCCTTTCCCAAAAGAACTCCAGCAGTTCTACCCAACATTCCAGCAGTCCTGAATCATCATCTTGTATAACATTGAGTACACAATCTTCCCCAGAAAAGCTAATTTCAGTGCTCAGCAAACTACCTGCAAGCGAGGAGAACAAGGATGAAGATAATTACAAATTCAAGCGGGCACCTCTAATCCGCACGTACACAAGCCATAAGTTACCTGTGTCTGTCACTCCTACATCTTCGCCTTCTAAGCTCAGCAGGAAGCCAGCACCTAAAACAAGTGCTCCTGTCAGTCCTCATACACCCAACACCGTTTTTCGGGACAATCAGGACAGTTTTACAAACAGCACGGTGATCTCTCGGAGTGAAGTGAAAAATAACCGAGGCACAACTATTATTTTTCTGTGCAAACCCAAAGGAATGGAGGGCATGAAGACTTTGAAAAAGACCCCACGAGAAACAGCGAGTGAACTCTTTGACAAGATTATCAAAAAGAAACCTGTGAATGTCTGTGGCAGTAGTGAAGATGATGACGATGAAGAAGAACCTCCCAACATCATCTCAGCAGGTAGTCCGGTTAGTTCTCTAGCCAGTGACGATGGACCACCACCACTTTCTCCAGAAGATTTGGAACATAAGGAATTGGATGAGGTTAGTAAAGGTGATTACCACCGCACCAATTCTGCTGAGGGTGATGTAGAGATGTTCAACGACCAATCTGACGAAGAATCCATTAAGTTATTTTCCCTCGATGATAAAGAAGATTCATCAACCTCTGATGGAAAGAAAATGCAGTGTTCATTGAATGAATCAAAAAACAATGATGTATTTGATGACATATTCAAATTGGACGATGATTTTACTTTTACAACAGAAAGGTGCAATTCTGTGTCTAGTGACGATAGAAAAAACTCTGTGACTGCCGATCCTTTTGACTTGGATGATACATATGACAGGTCATTGACTATGCGGACAGCTAAAACATACACTAGACAATCGGCCAAAGAGAAACCAGCAGAAAGGAAAATATTTAAGTCTAAAAATACTAAATATTCAATTAGTGGATCAGTTCCGCCTAAGTTATCAAGCAAAAGTCCTAAAAAGGTGAGTCTGTTTTGTCCATATTTTATTTTTCTATATTATTTTCATTTTTTTTTTCTCCTTTCCTTTCTCTTTTCCTTTCTCTTTTCCTTTCTCTTTTCCTTTCTCTTTTCCTTTCTCTTTTCCTTTCTCTTTTCCTTTCTCTTTTCCTTTCTCTTTTCCTTTCTCTTTTCCTTTCTCTTTTCCTTTCTCTTTTCCTTTCTCTTTTCCTTTCTCTTTTCCTTTCTCTTTTCCTTTCTCTTTTCCTTTCTCTTTTCCTTTCTCTTTTCCTTTCTCTTTTCCTTTCTCTTTTCCTTTCTCTTTTCCTTTCTCTTTTCCTTTCTCTTTTCCTTTCTCTTTTCCTTTCTCTTTTCCTTTCTCTTTTCCTTTCTCTTTTCCTTTCTCTTTTCCTTTCTCTTTTCCTTTCTCTTTTCCTTTCTCTTTTCCTTTCTCTTTTCCTTTCTCTTTTCCTTTCTCTTTTCCTTTCTCTTTTCCTTTCTCTTTTCCTTTCTCTTTTCCTTTCTCTTTTCCTTTCTCTTTTCCTTTCTCTTTTCCTTTCTCTTTTCCTTTCTCTTTTCCTTTCTCTTTTCCTTTCTCTTTTCCTTTTTGCTTTGTTTATTTCCCTGTTAAACTCATTTTTATATTTTCGTTTTCTTTTTCAACTTTCTCTTTCACTTTTCTCCTCCACTCTTTATTTATATCAGCTTTCTTACTTCCTTTCTTTCATTATTTTTAAAATTTGTTTTCCTTTTTCATTTCCATTGTTTATTGCTTTGCCTTCTTTTGTACTTTATTTCCTTTCATTTGCTTTCTTTCATTCTTTTACTCTTCTCTTCTTTTATTTTTCTGTTGCTGTTTTCCTTTCATGTTTTGCTCTTTCCTTTCATGCTGTCTTTTTTTGTTACTTTCTTTTGCCACATTTTTTTGATCCTTTCTTTCTTACAGGTTTTCTCCATTTTTTTTCTTTTCAATTAAATTTGTATATTTGATTAATTACAATTTAATTTCCACTTCAGATTTCATATGTTAAATTTTTTCCATTGTTTTTTTAATTCATATTTTCATTTGTTTATTTTTTTATAATTTTAATTTTTATAGGCATTAATGGCATTGATGAATTCTTGAAAAAAGTAAAACAATAATTAGGTATTTCATATAATGGTCGGCTGCTACTCATTTTGAAATACACCTTTCTGCCAGGGCAGCTAGCCAAACCCTATTACTGACGCCTGCTCTGTTGTTTATATTGCAGAAATGCATTTTTTAACCTAGTGGTACCTGTTTATTTAATGTGTTGTCGTGGTAACAGCTTGAATGACAGATGGACGTTTACCTAATGTTTTTCTACAGGGGATATATCTGTAAAAGATAATTGAGGAATATGACATGAGCACCTTTTTTTTTTTCTTTTTTTTTTTTTTTTTTTTGTATAATTTTTAAGTACACACTAATCTTATTCTTAGTAATTGAATGTTAGGTACTTTGGCTTTCTTATTTTATGATATTGTTGTGTATGAAGAACCGTATTTACAAACTGGCGCGTTTATACACACAAAATTAAAAAAAAAATATTGGAGTCAATGAATTGCATTAAGCTTTCTCATATATGATTAGTAAATATAGTTTTTACTTAACAATGTCACATAACCGTTACGAATGAATACAGAATTTTAAAAGATTTAAAATTTTATAAAATATTCTAATTAAAATTTTTAAAAAAATGGAAACAATTCTTGTAAAAATTCATTATTCATAGCAGATTTTTTTAAGGCAATAATGTTTTAACATATCTTATTCATAAAAACAAAAGCTTTTCTAATTAAATAATATCTTACTTTTATTGCAATTTTTATTTTACAATTCATAGCAGATTTTTAGTAACTGCTACTTTACAAAAATTAGTGGGGAGTATCAAAAAAGAAAAAGTTTGTAAAATAAATTCATTTGTGAATAAGTCCTGAAATTTTCATTAAAATCCAACAATTATTTGATTTTTTGCAAAAATTTCCAAATCAATGTTTTTTCACCACAAAAAAAAGATGTCAAAATTTTCTATGCTAATTTATAGTCTATTTGCTGAAGCAAGGAAAACAAGATTTTAAACCCAAATTTTGAAATTTCTAAAAAGGATTAAAAAAATATAATTAAATAATCAAAAAATAATTTGGTCTTTCTTCTTAATAACAACAAAGATAATTTTGATGACAATTCTATCAAGTTTGGGGGGATTTTTTTCAATATGGTATGCTTCTTCTTCTCTCTCTCTCTCTTCTTCTTTTTTTTTTTTTTTTTTAGCAAATAAATTGGAGGTACCTAAATTATTTTCTTTTTGTAAATATAAATTTAATTCCATATGAAATTGAGAATAAAGCATAATATGATGGTTATAGTAGAAGCTAAAAGTCAAAACATAAGCCAATGTTATTAATTGCCTGAGGATATTATATACATAATGTGGCAGGAATACCTCCCACATAATGGTAAGACATTACCTAGATGAAAACACCATTGCCACTAATGTCTTACCATCATGTGGGAGATATCCCTGCCACACCATGTACAACCATATGGTAGAACTTTGAAAGATTTTACAAATAAGCTAATGAAGTCATTACTCTTTGCAATAAAAAAAATTATCACAAAATTAAAGTTGACTGTTACTGACAACAAAGTTTACTGGAAGATTTTTTTGTTTCCATTTATGGATTTTAGTACCAAATATAACAGGTTAGTCTCAGAAAGAAAGAATCCAATTGTCAAATTCATGTTCAATAAAGTCTGCGAATTTAAGATAATGGTAAATACCTGGATGCTAAAGCTGTGAAAGTAGCTGCAAAAGATAATCATAAAAACTGTAAAGTTCAGATTGGGTTTCAGCTGCTTGTATAGACATTTTGAAATGAATTTAAAAAGTACAAAAACAAAACCTGTTGTGATAGAGAAAGATAAATTGCAGTCTTTGGAAAATAAAATACAAGAAAGCAACTCTCAAATGGAAAAAAAGAGATTTATTAAAATTCACTAAAATTTGATTTAATGCAAAATAAATTGTAAACCTTTTGAATTTCTCCCACTTCTATTTTTTAGCTTTGTTCAAATAATATTGAACAACTGTACTTTCTATGACTTTACAGTTACATTGTTTTGTATCAACATTTTTTTTTTTTTTTTTTTGTAGCCTCGTTTTGTGTTTTTAATATGTTCATAATGAATGATTATATCACCATAATAACCTATGAATATTTACTATGTCCTTGTTATTGAAAAAAAATGGCCATACCCAAGCACTTTGAAGTACTTGTTCACCATCACTAATCTGGCATCATTTTGGGATCTGTAAGTTGATGGATAAAAGATTTTACTGGATTATTGATGGTTACTCTTACTTAACTCAACAGCTAACCACTTCATCTTACTTTAAAATTCCCTGTAAATCAGTACATGTTGTTTTAATAAAGGGTTTTTTTTTTCAGAAGTTCATTATTTATCTGTTATGGACAATCTTCACATCATAAGAAGCACTTCCTGTGTTCATTGAAACTATGACTGGGGCTAAATGTCAGCAGGCTATAATAAAAGGCACAAAAGAAAAGTAGAAATGCCTTACCAGCTTCCTTTGGGAGGGGGACTGAAGTCATTATCCAACAACTAAGGTGTCCCCAAAAGGGGAAGTGTCAAGGGGGTTTGAGCAATTTTTGTACAGTGTTTCTGAAATCCCACATTAAGCTCCAACTTTAGGTTACATTCTGTTGTGACATGTGTTTGATAGTGCTCAAAAAATGGCTGACAATGCAGCTAATGCCACCAAACAGTAGTGACAGGTTCGTGTGGTGAGCCAGGAGATCTGAAATTATTCTAGTGGAAATTAATGCTGGATTAGTGGTGGCAAACCTGTATTGATATTTTTTTTTTAATACACTAACCAAACTTAGTGTTTTATAGTTGGACTGAAGTGACCAGACTTTAAATTTGTTTATTTCTACTTTGCACTTCATTGATACTTCCTAAAACTGATTATTTTCAGTCTTTGTGGCATAGATTCCTTCTTAATATTGTAAGTGAAAATGGAATATATATAATAGAGGTGTAGAAGGACACTAACTAGCAAGGCGATGATACCACTAAGGATTACTGAAAGTAAAAGAAAATAAGATGATAGGGCAATAAATGAACAAGATTCATGAAGGCAGAAGATGGTGACTGATATTGCATTTTAATTTTTGAAGATTGTAGTTGACAGGAAAGCAAGAAACTAGAAAAGTTCCACAGGTGAGAAGTGCAAGAGAAGAAACTATTAGAATAGAACATAGTTACATCTGGATTCAACAGTAAAACAACAGTAAACCTAGTTGCCAATCTTAAATTTATGTGATCAAGGTACCAAGGATGAAAGCTCAGTAGAACATTTGCCATGAAGCTATTTCATGATAATTGGGAAAGTGACTAAAGTTGAGATGCCAGGTCAGGACTGATAACATTACAGACCCTTCTTTGGGTTTTGTTGAGAATCCCGAGATATATAGCAGGTGCACCAGATCAGATATGGCAGCAATATTCAATGCACAGATCAATGTGCAAGATGGATTCTAACAAGAAAAAATTGTCTGATACTGCACAGTAAATCAACTTTCCTAGTAGCAGACCTAGCAATTGATTCAATATAGCTTACAGCCAGATCAGGTTGAAACATTAGTTCCTGTACAATCACCGACGTTAAGCAATATTGAGTCTGGATAAGTGACCACTTGGGAATACCATGTGCTCTAAGCTTGGAGGTGCAGTTGATGTATTAGATAATGGCTTGGAATTGTTAATCAGAGAGCTGAGTTCCAATTTCAGTTGGGTTCATTATATTCCCTTATGTGAAAATATCTTTGGGAAAAGTGTGAATCCACCTCTTCTCCCCCAGCTATAAGTTAATTAGTAAGACTTGTATCACTAAATCATTATCTATGAAGAAAAAATTCTTACAATCTAAAAATATTTTCTGGCTTTAAATAACTTGCAAAGTGTTGATAAGCCATAAAAAACGAATCAAATGATTCAATATAATCATTTCACGTGAGACCAAGAAACCACAATTAGTTGCTCTCCAAGACATGGGCATCAGCCATGCTGATGGAAGGCAAAAAAGTTCTCAATGATGAGTAAAAGATATTTTACCTTTTAGATGTGTTAAAATTTACAAGCCATTTCTTGCTCCAGTTAACAACTCATTGAAAGTCATTTTTCAAGATCAGTTGCCAGTTTTACTTTATCTGACTGAGCAGATTTACTATTAAGATAGGAGTAAATTGTTTTTCCTCAGTATAAATACCGAGTTGGGAACTGATGACATCAAGAAGGTCGTTGATGAAAATGAGATAAGACCAATAGGATGATAATTCAAAGGTTCACCAGACTGGAACTATAGAAGAGGTTTTCCGACAAGCTGGAAAGCAAGAAGCAACAAAGCGTTTGTTGTAGTTATTCATTTGAATCTGTTTTCTTAGTGATGCAAAAATTGGCTTTCTCAACATTTTCACCCAAATCAAGTGTTTCTTTTGAAAAAAAAATTTCTTATTTACTCATTTTGTTAGAATTTCACATGTATGCTTTGTTTAAACTTTTGAAGACCTTAAGTATTTTGAAATTTTGAAGTGTATGTTAAAACATTAACTCAGCAACACCCAAGTCATAAATATATATCATGGTTATTTAATATTTACCTCTATGACCGAATTTTCTTCTTCAGATCATAAAAGAAAAACATTTTAAACGTGTTCAATTGTTTGACACATGACATTAATGATGTTCCCTAGGTTAACATGACACTCGAACTTGACATATGGAAACAATTCATTGAAATTAGGTGTTATTTCCAGAATGATTCAGTATCTTGTTTTCCATTTAAAAAAAGGTGGGTATTCCTCATAACTGCAAAGCTTGAAAGTATAATTAGAGCATTCTGCTTTTATATCAAATGTGAGTAGGTGTTTCATTTTGAGTCTAAGCAATGAAGTTGTTCAGTTGGTATAGAGCTTGTCAAATCCTTAGTGTAGTATTGTAATAAATGGTAAATGGAAATGATATGGAAACATGCCTCCAAAAAGATGCCCCCCCCCCCCCCCCCCAAAAAAAAACTCTTTCTGTAACTGGGTTGCAAGTAATGACCTTGGAGAATATTGATTAACATCAGTTATCCATGGAGAAGACTTTTGTTTAAAACAAAAAATGCCAAGTTGATTGAATTTTATGGGCAGATCTTGCAACCTCATCATGTTATTGCAATTGATTTAATAAGAAATATAAGAGATAATATTACTGATTAGGATGAGTTTTAAGTTTTTAAAAGCTTTTCCCCACAAATAATAAATGGCCATAGTAAATAAAAGACCTACTTTGGTTGAGAATGTTGAACAAAAATGAACACAATATTACAAGAGATATTTAGTCATTAAAGATAATGATCAAAAGTTTTTTTTTTTTTTGTTTTTTTTTTTTTTAAATCTCTGATTTTGTCAACATGAAGAATAATTTGCAATATGTTTGGTTTGGGGGAAGCAGGAAGAGTGACATTCTAAGAATTATTTTCCTTCAGACATTGAAATTGTTTGTATTTTTAATTGGATGTGATCGTTAAAGGTATCTGCATATATGATTTTATTATACTGGTGAAGGCTTGTACAAAACCAACTACAATTTTTGGAAGAACCAAATAAAGAGAACTAGTACATATTGTCTTTCTTTTAGGCCCAGTCTGTCCTGCTATTTACCCATAGATGGTGGAGAGAAGAGATGGAGTCATATTTTTCCCAAGGGTATTTGTGCATAAGTAAATGTAATGAATTCAACTGTAATTCAAACTTAGCTCTCCAATTTCTCAATCTGAGCTACACACATACACATGCCTGTGTGGACTTGAGTTAATAATAAATGATAGATTGTCCTAGAAACAGTTTGCACCTGTCTCTTTGGCTTCATTGCTAATCAAACTAAGAATGCAGTTTGATGAATTATTGCATATGCTAAGAGAGAACTGCTTTCTAAACTTTGGTGGCTATAAGTCTATCAGATACCATCCGACCAAGAATAAACCAAACTTTTTAGAAGCAATATTTAAAAATTTAAAGAAAGGGAGAAAAAAAAAAGAAGGTCTGTGGGACAATTATTTATAAAATGTTATTTACTAATAAGTAGATTTGCTTTATATTTATACTATGACTGTAGCTTATAAAAATAAATCACTATTAAATGGCCTTGGTTAATAGTAATGAACTATTATCAATATGAATACTGGAACAGATTTAAAATAATTTGGAGAATATTTTTAGTTCTTAAAAAAAAAAAAAAAAAAATCAAATTAATAGCCATGTTTTAACATTTGCATTGATGATGATCATCATTTTTTGATTTTAGTGATAAGATAAAGATTTTGAGTATTAGTCTATAAAGAAAATTGATAGTGAAGCCTTAGAAATTTTTGATCAAAGTGGTTATATTGACTCTCCAAAGTGATCAGCAAAGTTAAACCATATTGAATTTTTTGATTGAATTGATGTACTTTTTTAGAGATTCCAAAAGTTCTAAGCAATAAATAGGTGTATCAGTAAATCTGTACCCTAAAAACGTACACTTCGAAACAATCTCCTTCCTTGTTAATGCACTTAATTTAGTGATGAATATTAATCATATAGATCAAACCTTATCTAGTGAACATTTCAGATCAAAATACAGATAACATATCAGGTTACAAATATGATTCACCATCATATATTTTCTTAAAATCTCTTTGTTTCTTAATAATGAAAATAAGGAAAATCCTTTTTTTTTTTTTTTTTCTTCAAATTAATGATTATTTTGACAAACACAACAGTTTAACAGTTAAGATTTTCTATGCTTATCTCTTTCAAATGTATTGTCTTGGTTTTCTTTCCTAAACTTTTCTGACATGTTTTTTTTACCTATCCCTGTTAAGATTCGTTCATTGAATCTCAAAGTGATAACTGTAATATCATTTTTCAGTTGAATCAAGATTTTTTTTCACTCATTTTTGAGCCAATGTTAAATTGCTGGTAAGCCAGCCATTTTAAATTGAATATTTTTTTTTTTTTTTTTTTTTTACTAATATTCTTGTCTTTGTTAATTTTGGCACTATATTTCAGCTTAACGCAAACTTCATGCCCTCTCTTCTTAGTTGCATAATTGAACCACTAAAGAGAGACATTTATACCGTCTTAGTTCCGGGGTTTCTCAAACCGGAGTATCCAAGGGCTGTGTAGTCAAGTCTCTCTCTCCTTTTTATAATTGGAAGTTCTGTAAACATTGTACTCCCCCCCACACACTCCCTGAGCAGAAAGAGACAGTTTCTTTCAGTATTCCCCATTGACATCCCCCAACATCCAGCTTTGTTTGTTCACATTATTTGACCTTTAACATGGAACATCTTCTCAAAGAGTATGCCAGCACATAGGTTACGTGGGAAGCAAAAGTTTGGGATACCTCTACTCTTAGATGAATTATAAATCTGAATGAGGTGAAAGAATATTATTAGCTGAAACAACAAAACTAACAACCTCTAAAACAATGTGGAATAATGTTCTCTTTCATTGATCAAAGTAGGAATTCTCTTCTATTGAATCAGTAGGAAGGCTGAAGAATGCATTGGCTGAAATGTAATAAGGCCTACAAGGATTGGAATGTTAATTTTGTGGAATAATTTCTCATAATATTCATCAAAATATAGCTCTCTCTCTCTCTCTGTGTGTGTGTTTTTTAAATCCAACATTTTTATTACTCCAAATATTATTTTTATAGGATACCCATATTTAAAATTTATCTTTAACATTTCTCAAGTCTGCAGACTGCTAGATGTAACAAACATTGTTTAAAATGCATTTTTAAAAATAAAAAATCTTTTTTAAAGCTTTTAGTCTTAATTTTAAGCTAATAGATTAAATATAATATTCCCAATAAGTCAAATATTTTGCTGTATTTGAAATTGAATTTAAATTGATTGAAATATTTTTATTTTTTATTATCAGTAAAAACACTAAAATCATCTATATTGACAAATCTGTCAACACAACATAATTTTCTTTAGTGTAAAATCTTTCAAAAATAAAATATACTTTACTTGAGGAAAATTAGCTAATTTAAAGTTGATTTAATCTGATTTGAAACAAATATTACTTTTAATTTAAAATGTCGCACGAAAGTATTTTGGGGGTTTTATGATTTACTGACAACTCTGTCTAGACTTCTGTTTGGAATTAGCAATTACTTGACAAATATAATGTGAACACCTTTTATATATATTTTTTTTTTTTTTTTTTTTTTTTTTTTAACTACTCAGTAAATTTAAAAATTTTAAATTTACCAAGCAATCTAATATTTTATTGAATGTTAGGTACTTGGGTGTTATAGTCAATCTTATGAAGATGCTTGTTGAGGAAATATTAGAAAATTACCAAATTTTAACTTTAATAATAATTACTGCTCTTATTTTCTGATGTCATGTTTTTGACATCTGTATTTACAAAAATTGACAAATTTATATACGCATAAAATAAATTCAAAATTCTTCATAAAGTATTGGGGTTTGTTAAATTGTAGTGCGCTTTTACAACGCAGTCTTAATTTAATAACAATATCACTTGACTGCTACAAATTAATACAGATTATAAAATTAATGAAAATAGTTATTGTAAAAATTAATTATACATCCAAAAAATTTTATTCTTAAAATATCTAATACATAAATTTTTTTATCATTAAATAATGTCTTAGTTTTATTGTACTTTTTATTTTATGACTTGGCAGATTTTCTGTAACTGAGGGTTGTGTTTTACACAAAAAAAAAATTTGAATTAAATTCTCCAAAGATTACTGCTTATAAGCTAATATAAAAATTAAACCCTACAAAAGTTAATTTCTCGAAATTTCATAAAATAAGTGGTGAGTAACAGTTGTTAAAAATATCTATTACCAAGATTTTCTAAAAAAAAAAAAAAAGAAACATTAAAAAATAACTTAATTCATTTGTGAATAAGTACTGAAAGTTTCATTAAAATCCAACAATTATCTGATTTTCGCAAGAATTTTAAAATCAGTGCATTTTTCACTGCAAAAAGACACTAAAATTTCCCTACTAATTTATGGTCACTGCTGATGCAAGAAAAACAAAAATTTTAAGGTTTTAAAAAGGATTAAAAAAATCTTTCGTTCTTTCCTCTTAATAATAAAGATTTTGATGATAAAACTTTGTTTTTCTTAATTTGGTGGGGAACATGTTTTTTATTAGGTTGGTGCAAAAATAATGTCGTTTTCTCACAAAGTGGAACGTCAAAAAACGACATTATTTTTGCACCAATCTAATATATAAGCTTTTTTTTTTTTTTTTTTTTTTTTTTTTCTGATCTTTTGAGGTATGTGTATATAGTTTTATGGTATACTATATTTATAGATAAAAGCACTCAATATCAGAAATAAAGTGTACATTCCTGTCAAATGCCAAGTGGCAACAGTCTGTTTCATGCTTGAATGCAACCTTCTGGCCATATGTGTTATGTTTTGGCTAAACTATTCTGGTAAATGGTGCATTATGGTTAGCAAGATCTTTTAGATTATCCTAACAATAATTGGGTTGGTGGTAACAGTTGTGTGTCAAATTATTCTAGAGGCTATTGAGTAGGAATAATTGTGGATCCAAGTGTGGTTATTTGTAACTATTTTGTGGTGTCAAATTTTTATTTGTTGTTTATTATTGAATACTTAATTATTAGTTGTTGATTATTATTACATGTGTTTATGTAGGTACCTCCACAAAATCGCTAAAAAAAGAGCATAGCTTGATGAAAAAGTTGCCAACCTTGCCGAAATTAAAATTTTATCGTCTAAATGCTTATGTTATTATTAAGTGGAAAGACCAAATTTTTTTTTAACGCACATTAATTTGGAAAATCTTGCAAAAGTAAAAATAATTGTCAGATGTTAATGAAACTTTCAGGAACTATTCACAGATGATCGAAATTATTGTTTTTTTTTTTTTTTTTTTTTTTTTTTTTTTAATTAAAGTCATGGCAGAAATTTTTTTTTTTAAATATTTATCCCCCCCCCCCAACTAATTTTATGAAAATGCTAGAAATTCGATCGCATCAGGTTTAGTGATTACAATAGTTAAAAGCACAAGGCTTTGAGGAATGCAAATCTTTTTTTTTTTTTTTTTTTTTTTTTTTTTTAATTGGAAAACCCGGAAATCGGCTCTGAATTGTAACATACAAAACTCAATAAAACAAAGATATTATTTAATTTCAAATGCTTTTATTTGCTCATTAATATGGAGAATATTTTCTGAAAGCAAAAAAATTTTTTTATGAAAAATGAATTTTTAATACAATTATTTGTTATTTCTTAATTATAATAGATTTTTACATTTAAGTTGTTAAAATATTATAAAATTAATTAAATGCCGCATCAGGTTTCCTAAGTGTCCTTTTGAGATTGATCTTTTTTAGCGCGTTGTAAATTGTATAATTTTGACTAATCAAAAGATCCGCAGTAATTAAATGTAATTTTGTGTTTATAATCGGGCTGTAATTATAAAGTACGGAAGACCAACCAGAATACAATTAAGTTGCGTTATTTACTTTACTTTTGGGAAACACGTGTGGAGAAGTTAATTTGATTTTTCAATTTCAACTGAGAAGGGTACCTACAAGTATCAGTATCATCTTATGAAATTTATATGATTTTATTTTTATATTAATCTCAGTTATGACATTTTTCCATAAATGAAATATCAAAATTAATAATAAAATGAATGGAAATACAAATAACAGTAAAATGTAATAAATGTACATAAAATTATAGTATTTTATGTACACTCCTGATAAAATTTCATAAGAAAGGTACCTATAAATTAATTAGACACCTTTCTTATGAAATTTAATCTCACTCTTAACAGTCTTATTTTAATTTCTTTATAATATATTT
The DNA here is from genome assembly GCA_963932145.1 of Acanthosepion lycidas. Taxonomy (NCBI): domain Eukaryota; kingdom Metazoa; phylum Mollusca; class Cephalopoda; order Sepiida; family Sepiidae; genus Acanthosepion; species Acanthosepion lycidas. Next base: position 89,612,609 of record OZ010587.1, read on the forward strand.
TCCATAAAGCATCGTAAACGTAAAGGTGAAATCTAAGTACAAAAAAAAAAAAATTAGAGTGCTGAAAGTTTTCCTTAATAATAACGAGGTAAATAATTTGTTCACTTAAATGTAAATTATTTTACTTTTCTCCTTCCGTAGAACAAATTATCCTCACGGAATCCGTCAATATGTCATTCATCACCTGTCAAGTGACATGAAAGTTTATGACCTGCTTTGTTTTATTTTCAAATTACATCTTTTCGGCGCAGAAGCTAAGCTAAGTTAGGCTTGGTTCAAAATATTTTAAATAAACATTATAATTTCTGATTTTCTTAAAATAAGTTTTGAAAAAATGATAATTGATATTTAAAAGAACTTCAAAGTGAGATTTCTAGTTTTTTTATAAAATGGAAAAAAATGGTCAATTTTGCTGACTCAAAAAAAAAATTTTTTTTTTTAATGAAAATTTTGGACATGCTAGGAACGATTAAAAAATGTAAAAAAAATACCCCCCAAATACTTTTATCTTACCTCTTAATAATAACACAATCATTTAGATGATAAAATTTTGTTTTTATCAAGTTTGGCATCTTTTTCATTATGCTATGCTCTTTTTTTTTTTTTTTTTTTTTTTTTTTAAAGTGATCTCATGGAGCTACCTATGTTTATGTATACATTCATAGTTTGTTAATTTGTTTAAAGTTTTTGGTTATTTCATTTTGTGGAGGGTTTTTTTTTTAGTTTGTTACATTTATGTGTGTTGTATATAATTCATTTGCATCTTTCATGGTACTATTTTACAGAATATTCACAATACATTTATAAACTGAATAATTTTTTTATGTTTTAGTTTGATTTTTACTTTCCTTAATATTTATGAAGATGTTGCTTATTTTCTTCCATCTTTACCATTAAAATCAGTAAACAAAATATGCCATTAAAAAAGATCTATATGACAGCTGATTATACAATCAAAAGTGAACATTTTAAGATTAATATTCCTAATGCCTTCTCATAACAGAAACTAAATGAACTTTATAGGTTTGCTCAATATTTCCATTTAAAAAAAATAATTTATTAATTATTAAGCTTCGAGTTGAATATGCAGAAGTATTTTCTTTATCCTAATTTAGAATATTTCAATAAATATTTCAAAGAACAGAAATGAAAGGATACTGAAAAAGATGGTTTTTGATAGTACTTTCAGCTTTTATAAGCTATTAAGTCATCGAACAATTTATATTTAAATTTTTACTGGAAACCAGAAATATGTACTGAAATACAGAAAATATCAACAAAAAGCAGACAACTTTTGTTGGCTTTCAACCAACTTGAAATTTATTTGCAAAACCCCAATAACAGTTTACCAGAGTACCCGAAAAGAATTGACGTATTTTTCAAAACATGATGGATTTCATTTTTTTGGCTTTTTAAAAGCCATATCTTAAACTAATTTCTGGATAGCTATACCATTTTCTCTCTCCAATGTGTTGTCCAAAGACAAAGATATAGATTATTTATGTGACAATTTCTTTTGTATTTTACCAATTTGTTAATAAATGTGGTAGTTATTTATAGTTGACAATTTATTCAAAAGTTTAATAAATAAATTTTAATCGAAAACAAGTTTCTGCCGATGTCAGTTTTTTTTTTTTTTTTTTTTTCTGCTTTATAATTTTTGAAGGAATTCACTTCCACGGATCAGAAGAAATCTTCCTGGTTGTAGTTTAATGTGTCTTCTTGAGTGTACAATTTCAAGAATATTGATAAAGATTGGTCACTTTGATTTTGAAAATCAAAGTGTAAAATTTAGTCGGGTGGGGGTATCATATTTCATATTTTTGGCTGTTCAAAACAAAATACTCGCTGTAAAAAAAAAAAAAAAAATAATTCAATGAATAAAAGTACATACAAATTACATACTTAGAAAGATTATTTTCTTTCCAGTCATATGAATATTTTTAAGATTGGGTATGAAATAAAAGATATATTGCGAGTTGAATGCACTAAGTTGTAAATTTATCATCTCAAACAAAATCAGATATCGACTGGAAATGCTATCATTACACAAGAAAATGAATGGTTTCCTTCAAAAGCAAAAATATTAAATTAAAAACTGAATCAAAAACCGGAATGGGGGGGGGCGATACCAAAACATAAATTACCAAACTGCCCAACTTTATATATGAACTGAAATGCCAAAAAATTAGACACAAGATGATTTCATTATCCACCACCACATGTAGAAATGGACACACACTCAGATGATGTATTATATATGTCATACTACAGGTAAAGAGGTAGTGCAGCTGTGGCAACCATTGGGTCACAGACAGAATTTAACATTGTTTTACTATGTAATGATTGTTAGGAGGCAGAAAGATGGGACACTCTGTGATTTTGAGAAAGATACCAGGGACATATGAAAAACTATTAAGGATGGTAACTATCCAACAAAGAGGAACATTCTATATTAAAACATATCCTAATTTAACACCTCTCAAACCATCAGTTAATGCACTACACAAAGTATACTGCATTCTATGGAATAATGTAGTTGTTGACCAACAAAAGTACCATTGTTAATACTGCAAGTATAGAAACATAACCATACTAGTGGAGTATAAGGACATAGCCTCACCACACCAGGTGGTGTTACTGTGGTTTCTGTAGCATTTAGGTTTTTATGGTGTCAAGTTACTATCCCCCACACCTAACCAGTTTTGAATTCAGAGTTGTTGTTCTCCTATAATGGCTGCCAACCAAAACTAGAGAACGCAATCTTCCTTGCTATTAAGCCTTAGCCTTAATGGGAGAGAAAACATGGATCCATACGCCCACTCCACCCTAGAATATTTGCATGAAAGCAAATGCAAGAGTTTCAGCTGGAATTTGAACTTGATGTGCCAATCCCACCTTTTAGCTACACTATGCATACGCCTGTGTCAGAGAATATTGCCATTGGATCATGGAAGACCAGTGCAGTTTTGCCTCCTCAGATGATTCACATTTTCAGGTGGTTCAGGTAGAAAGTTTAATTTGTGGTAGAGACTGAATGATGCTATGAATCCAGGTCCTATTGGACTTTGCAAGGGTTATGAGTGAACTTGGAATTTGTCTTGAAAAGTATAACAAACACATATCTTGTTGCAAGCTATTTTCATCCATTTCTGCTTCCAATTTTTCTTGCTGATGAAAGTTTGGTTTTGGACACACCTGGAATGTGATTGGAGCGTATGTACCGGTTCCATCACCTCCATGACATCTTACATAGCTCTTCTGATTCAAGCAAAGACAGAAGATGCACATTATTAACAGTCTTAGTTTTTTTTTTTTTTTTGATATTTCAATTTATATTGAGATGGCTATTGGTACAATTAGTTTGTGTTGGTAATTTTAAAATTTTAAATGTTTTAATCTGAAGTAAGGCCACCTGCTTTACAGTTTAAATAAGATATAGATTTATTGTGATGAAATGTATTTAAGAGTTAATAAACCTTGTGTTATTGACAAATATGTAATTGAAAACTTTAAAATTTTAGGTGTAAAATGTTTAAGATTTTATGAACTGTGCATGATTTATATTTTATTGATAATTTTTAGCAAATTTCATAATTTCTTTTCATCAAGCAAATGTTTAACATGAGAATACATTACAAAATGTTTTTAAAATACATAGGACCAATTTTTTTTTTCCAGAAGAAACTGATTTTGCATTGTGCATTTTTACTGTTATGCT
>OZ010587.1:89621329-89796329 GCA_963932145.1 Acanthosepion lycidas
TTTATTTTCTTTATACATGTATTGAGCACTTTTTAATACGACTGTTTCCTGGTCTAATTCAACTCCGAGTAATAACTGTTTTTATAATTTTTATATATATATATATATATATATATAAAGTGTGTGTGTGTTATAAGTTTTTGTAAAATAATTGATTTTATGCATCATAATTCAGTGAACTTTGTTCATAAATAATGAGGAATGGTTTAAATGAGTTTTTTTTTTTTTTTTTTTTTGTTAATATCATGCCCAACACATTTCCTAAAATCGTATATAATTATAGTAGTACTATGACTTTCTGCAGCCTTCTAGGACTTGTTTTTGTTGTAAATTTTTATATTATACTAAAGCGATAAAGTGTATTAAAAAACAAGTATTATCCAATTATATCATCAGAAAATTGAAAAATAAAGCTTTTTTTTTTTTTTTTTTTTTTTTTCCCCTACCCTTACTGCATATATTGTAAAATCAAATTTTCAGTTTGTGAGTGATCTTTTTCAAGAACTAAACAAATTAATACCTTTTTCATTCATTTTTAACAGTTCGTCAATTTATGACACAAGAATATAGAATTTAAAAAAGTCATAACTCTTATATATATATATATATATATATATATATATATATAAATGATTTGACGATATATTTATCAGTAAGGCAGCCTGGTTGTTTCTACTTAGTAATAAAATTTTCAATAGTTATAGTAATGAGGCATCACTCGACTCTAATAAGTGAACATGCCTCATGTTAACAACATAAAAAGTGGAACAATTCATTAGTAAGTAGGGGAGATCAGGTTGCTAATACATTGTGTTTTGATTTGTGTTAGTTGTCTTTGGATATTTTTTATTTTTTAATGTTCTAAAATACCAAACTCTATATGTAAACTAATACACATGCAAATACACACACACACACAATGGCTAGCTACTTGTTTCTGAGCATATACATCTGCCAGGGCGGCTAGCAAACTCCTATTATGGATGCCCACAAGGCCAGTATGCTCAAACCCTCAGCGACAATGACATGTGACTTTGTGCTAGCACTACCATTGATGCCTACTTAACAGTCACATCTACCCAATTTCTATCACAAGACTTGGGTTAATTCATAGTATGATTTTGGGGCATTTTCAAACGTGCCATGCAATGGATTGCCTCTTTATATTGATATAATCAGCCATGGTGAAATTCAAGATTGGGTCTCATGACCAGAAAGTGAACATTCTAACCACTCAGCCATGTTTATATATATATATATATATATATATATATTAGTAAAAATTTCTCAAGATTTCTAAGATTTTTTTTCCAATTGTCATTCTTATGCCAATTTATCTTATTCACAGAATTGTTCTGGGAAATTTTACTATATTGTTAACATGGAAAACAAAAAATGAACTCTTAGTATGAAGGAAGTTAACATTAGCCAGAAAGAGGCTTATGCAGAAACCTCTCTCTCTCTCTCTCTCTTCTTTTTTTTTTTTTTTTTTTTTTTTTTTTTAAGGTTTTAGCTTTAATATAAGTATTACAGCAAAAACATTTTGCTTTCATTGTTTGCAAAAAAAAAAAAAAAAAAAAAGATTTTTTTCAATTGGTATTCTTATACCATTATTATTATTATATATATATGCACTTTGAGTTTGTCATTGCTTTAAGCACTTGTCAGATTAAGCTAAGTAACTTAGGATGATTGAGTTACAGTTAAATTTATGTTATTAAAAAACATAACTTTCTGAGTTTTTAGATAAAATTGAAAAAAAATGTAACAAAAATGACATTAAAGAGATTTGAGCTAAATCTCTTATGCAACTTATATTTAGATATTTTCACATCAGTCCAGTGTTTCAGTCAGTCATATTTTCTTGACTTGAAGATATTCTTATACAAATATTTAGCATTAATTAGGGAGGAATAAACATTTTTCTAAGTCACTGGTAATTTTTACTGTAACGAACCTCTGTTTTACTGTTTGCATGCTTATTGAGAACTGAGGTATGTATATTTTCATGCTATTCACTATCTAAATAGCTATTCTGCAAATCTTAGAATTTCTTTGGGCCATTGAGCATTTTTGGCAACTAAAGTAATGTTTCTTTCATGCCTGCATCAAACTTTTATTTGTTGATGGTATTCTGTTCAATTTCTATACCATTTAATTAACAATCAGTCAGTTATGTGCCATGCGTGATACACGCTTAGGCGATCATGTATCTTTCAATACATGATTGACTAGGTAGATTCCCCACCCCCTGCAGTAGGTTGCCTTTTCTTTCTTCGGTAGACCAGTTGCCATCCAAGGCTACAGAACCCAGTCTGTCTTGCTATTTACCCATAGCTGGTGGGGAGAAGAAGAGGATTCATACCTTTCCCAAGGGTGTTAGCACATAAGTGAATGTAATGGATCTGAGTGGAATTCGAACTCAACTCTTTGATTTCTCAATTCGAGCTGCTATCCATTACTCCACCGTGTCACCTTAATTGACAACATCCCATAGTGTATGCACTTCAGTCATCCTTTCATCAAATCTCTATGTTTTTATGTAATGACGTAAAGTTGCATACCAAGCTTGCAGTTAAGAACTAAAAACATCTGGAAATAAATTTTTTCTTCTCTTTTATATATGCATACATACATGCAGACACAAGGTGTTAAAAAAAGGTTTTTTACATGACCAAACATAATTTTGGTAGGAAGGGCTTCTTGATCAGGCTGAGAACTTTTTCAACACCATATTGTGTGTGTGTATTCTACATTCACCCCACAAAACACAGACATTACAGACATTTGAAATGGCAGTAACAAACTACATAAAGAAAACAATAGCACATAAGCTGCCACATAATATTACTGAAGGGGAACGTATAGTCCTTGACACGCTGACACATAGAGATGACCTAATCATAACACAAGCTGACAAAGGGGGTGCCACAGTGATCTGGAGAATCAAAGAATACATTAAAGAGGCCGACATCAGCTAGCTGACAAAGAAACCTATAAAAGCTTACCTACAGACCCTCTTCCTGAATACCAAAAAGAATTAACTAGCTCACTAAACATAATGCTTCGCAACAATCTAATTGACAAGGAAACATGCACAACACTTACACCCATAGACATCACACCTGCTTGCTTCTATCTCCTTCCTAAAATACACAAAAGCAACAACCCAGGAAGGCCAGTCATTTCATCATTCAACTGCTACATGACCAAAATTCCCAAATACATAGACCATTACATACAACCCCTAGCTAAGGAAGTAAAATCCTCAAACCTACTAAACAAAATTAATCACATACAAACAGTTCCAGAGAATGCTATTCTAGTGACTATGGATGTAAGATCATTCTATTCAAACATTAAACACATCGAAGGGCTAACTGCCCTTCAGGAAGCACTTACTAAAAAAAGAAAACAATCAAGGCAGAAGTTATCATAAAGCTCATGGAGCATATTCTTACATTGAATACTTTCAACTTGAATGGAGCACACTACCTGCAAGTAAGAGACTGTGCCATGGGCATCATTTCAGCTCCATCATATGCTACAATATTCATGGGGAAATTTGAGGAGACCCATATCTATCTCCTCATTGGTACTGACTGCGTATTCTATGCAAGATATATCGATGATATATTCTTTGTATACACGGGCAGTGACGACAAATTTAGCCAATTCCTCATGACTCTAAACACGGTACACGACTCAATTAAATTTGACTATGAAAAGTCCACAAGATTGGTAACATTTTTAGACACCCACATTTACATAGATGAAAACAGGAAACTACAAATGACACTACACACTAAAATCACCCACAACTATCTACACTGTAAGTCTTCCCACCCTAAACACCTCAAAGAGAACCTTCCCTATTCACAAGCACTTAGACTCAGAAGGATATGTTCCAACAATGAAGAACTAAATAAGCACACTCAAAATCTGGAGCATCAATTCACAACACGTGACTATAAACAACACCTAATCAGGGAACAAATAAATAAAGCAATTTCCACACCTAGAGAAATACCCTAATGTACAAAATTAAAAATAAACCCAGTCGCATCCCTCTAGTAACCACTTTCAACACAACTCTGCCTCCACTATCCTAAATACTCAAAAGTCGCTGGGAAATACTACATCTCAAACCAGACCTAAAAAAATTGTTTAAGGAACCCGGCCTTCTAACATATCATAGACCTAAGAACCTAAAATAAATCATAGGTAGTAACCACATTTTAGGGTTCAAGGTAATCTGTAATAAACCAACAACAAAAACAACAGGATTTTCCCAACTATGTAACAACAAAAGAAGTTTATGTTGCAACCACATTAGACACACGAATTCATTCACTAGCTCAGTCACTAAATCTACTTTCAAAATCTACCACGACTGTAGAAGTCCTAACATAATTTACCTCCTAGAATGCACACTATGCCGGTAACAATATGTAGGAAAATCTGAATGGCCCCTTCACTACAGAATTAATAATTATTGCAATTGAATTAAGTCGACTCCTCATGAAAGATTATTACCTGTAGAACAACATTTCTGACGAGAAAAACACGATTTTAAAACCCATGCCAAATTCACTATAATTGAGAGAATAGAAAAGTTCAGAGCAGATAACATTAGAAAGATTTTAGAGTGCCATGAAAATAAGTAGATCCAATGTTTAAAAACGCAACTTAAAAGAGACTGTTTGACCAACACAAGGACTGACCAAAATTTGTTAAAAAAAATAAAAAAACAAATGAAAACTACAGACAAAAATTCATTTTCTCCAAGACATTCATTTCTGTAGCTCACTGCTGCCAGGAAGCAGAAAACTTTTTTTTCTTGATGATGGCCATGTTGGCCGAAACTAGTCAAGAAATATAACTGAAATAATAATAAAAACAAAAGAATATTAATATACAACCCAGTTTGTCTGAAGATTTTAATTTTTTAATATTTTCATTGTCCAAAACACACACACACATGTACACATATATCAAAAAACGACATTATTACGTCATTATTTTTGCACCAACCTAATATTAAATTAAATTTTTTAATCCTTTTTAGAACCTTCAAAATTACGGTTAAAAAAAAATGTTTGTTTTTTGCATGTCAGCAAGTGACCATAGATTAGTATAGGAAGTTTTAGTGTCTTTCTGCAGTGAAAAACATGTAGATTCTTGCAAAATCAAATAATATATTGGATTTTAATAAAACTTTCAGGACTTATTCACAAATTAATGCAAAAAATCTTTTTTTGTTTTCATCTGTTGCACTCCCCCCCTCTTATTTAACTTTATAAAATTTCAGGAAATATATTTTTGTTGGTTTTAATGTTTATATTAGTTATAAGTCTTTGATGAATAAATTAAAAAAGCTTTTAATTGCTTTTATGAATAAAATATATTATGGACACTATTGTCTTAATAAAATTTTTTCAAGAATTTTTTTCATTTTTACAGTTTTGTATTGTACTGGTTAGCTGATGTTATTAAATAAAAATTATATTTAATAATCCTAAAGCTTACTACAATTCAGTGACCCCACCCACCTCAGTATTTTAAAAAGAATTTTTTTCTGTGTATAAATGTGCCAATTTTTGTAAATACAGACATCTATACATGGCATTATCAGAAAATAAGGTCAGTAACTATAGTAAATTTAAAGCCAAAGTACCTAAAATTCGATAAAACATTAGATTACTGGATAGTTAAAAAAATATAAATAGGCACTCATGTTATAGTTTCAAGTAATTTTTACTAATATGCCCCTCCCCTTGTAGAAAATGTTTATAAACATAAGTCTGTCAAGATAGTTACCAACACCTCATAAAAAGAAAGAAAAAAAATGTTTTAAAAAAATGCTTTTCTGCGATATTTTAAACTTGAAGTAAATATTTGTTTCAAATTGGATTTATTAAACTTTAAATCAACTAATCTTCCTCAAATTGTTTCAGAAAAGTATATTTTATTTTTGGAAGATTTTTTAATAGAGAATTACATTGTGCTGACAGATGGCTAATCAATTTAAATTAGTTTTGAAAATACAGCAAAGTATTTATTGGAAATATTAAATTTAATCTATTAGCTTGAAATTAAAATGAAATTATAGGCTTCAAGAAAGATTTATCATTTTTAAAAGTTCATTTTAATCCTTAGATATCACTTTTTTTTGGTGGCAGGTACCTATATAATATAATCTAGAGCAATCATTCCCCCCACCACCCCCCAAAAATGTATACATATAAACTTATGTTGGTGCAAAAATAATGTCGTTTTCTCACATATGTTACTATGTGAGAAAACGACATTATTTTTGCACCAATCTAATAAAAGTACTACATAGTTCTTTTGTATAAGTATGAAAATTTCTTGTTCTATTTTTGATTTCAGTTTCATGTCTTGTTACTCTATCACCATAGTTTTGTAATCTTGTTAATTTGGACTAATTTCTTCATTGTTATTTTTTGTTACATTTTTGTTGTTATATCCTCTGACCTTCCTCAGATGTCTGTTATATTTTAGGATGTCTAGTTTAGCATTGCAAAATACAGCAACACCTTCAGGAAAGCCAGAAAACATAGTGACAGAAACAATAAAAAACCCAACAAAAATCAGGGTATTAGTTTGAATAAACCAAATTGCTTATAACCTTAAATCCATTAGACATTTAAAGATCATTTTAAGGAAATTCTAACACATTTTAATCTATTTTCTTTCACTCCAAATGTTGACTTTAAAGTTCAGCTGTTTTTTCTTTGTTCCAATTATATCAAGTATTTTATTTCTATTTCTCCTGGGCAACCATACAAAGAATTTTTGATTACTTTTATTGACCAATTGATTGTTTATAAACCAACCAACCAGATGCTTCTCTTAATTACTCATTTTTTTAAAAAAATAATTTCATAATTGGTGTAGAGCAAATCCATAAGGGATTCATCCTTTGACCTATAATAGATTCATTGACACACTCTGCTGGGATCTTCATTGTATTCATTCAGACAATATATATTCCAAATTCAAGAAGAAATAACTTGTCCATCCAAAATTTCAAGTTTGAATTTTGAACATCACAAATTATACTAATGTTGGTTTAAAAAGTCAAATGCACATGAAACATGATTAACCAATGAAAATCAAACACAAAATTAAAAATATCAGAATGTCTTACTTCTTTTTCTCTACATCTCATTCTCTGATAAAGCTTTAATAAAGGTGAAACACACACACACATGCGCATATATATATATATATATATATATATATATATATATATATGAAGTAATATTATCAATTATAATTATTTATAATTGTTTATTATATTAACTGACTGTAGCTTAAGTCAACAATGTTTTGGCAATCCTAATGATCTTTTTTTTTTTTCTTTCTTTGTTTTCTGTTTGTTTTTTGTTGAATTTTAATAAAAGTGATTAAGTGAAATTTCCTGAGCAATTAGAACAGATGGTATCAGGTTTTCTAAAACAATTTTAATTACAATAGCTCTTAGATTTGTAGAGTGCACACTGTTGTTTTGTTCTGAAAGGTTTTCAGGGTTTAACATTTTATATTGGCTACAAAGTTTTGTATGGAAACCATGTTTGGTTATCAAGTAAAAACCTCTTCAGAGATATTGGTTGTGTTTTTATAGAGAACATGATTTGTGCTAAGAGCATATATAATGAGTTATATAAAATTAATTTTTCACTCTGTTGAGATATATATATATATATATATATAACAGTTAATTTACAAGAATTGTGAAATCATCATTTTTGTTTTTTCTTTATTTAAAATATCAATAATTATATCTATAAATGACTATTTAAAATACTTTTGACCATGGGTCAATCCTGACTGTAACAAGCTACCAAACTTACATTAATGGAATCAATTGTAAAGGTAGTTGACAAATGCTTTTAATTCCAATATTACAAAATTAAAAAAAAAAAAATAATAGGATTAATTCATGAAATATCAAATATAATTTCTTCATTTTTTTTTTTTTTTTTTTGACACCTTTAATAAGCAGTACTCTCTTTTTATACCTTTTTGTTTTAAAACCCAAAGTAAGTTTTTTTTTTTTTTTTTTTGTTTTTGTTTTTTTATTATTATTATTATTGTAGGAATAACAATGATCCAAATTAAAAAATAAATAAACTAGTAAAATAAACACATTTTATTGGAATGTTTATATATCATTAGGACAAAAATGGTTTATATATTGATGCATCAAAATAGAAGAGTGCATTTATATAACAAATAAACTCTACTAAACAGATCTAAAGTAGTATTTGAAATGTAAAAAAAAACAAAAAAATTGTTGAAAACATCTTTATATATATATATATAAATTTCTGTTTATTGTAATACAAATAACATTTTAAGATTAGCATTTATTTTTTTTCCTTGGTATTTTCTTGTAGAAATAATTTATTTTTAATGCAATTTGGATATGAATAAATTTAGAATTTTCTTAGTAAATTTATTTTTTGTAAATGTTGCATACAAAACAATAGAAGTAGAAAATCTAAAAGAAGCCAGGGAATATATTTTTATCCATGTCATATACTCTCTACATTAATTTTGTTAAGCTTTTTTTTTATAGAATTGTATATGAAAAAAGAACTAAGTAAAATACTATATCTATACTTACTAGTGTATCGTTTTTAAAAATTCATCAACCCTTTCACTTTCTCTATTTTTAATTTTGAATATTTGTAATTCATTTCACTATTTTGACCAAATGCGTTTATTTACTTTCAAAAAATCAACTCAGAAGTAAATGATGTAAAGGGACGTAACTCTGATTTTTTCATAGTTGCAAAAAAGATATTTTGTTTCTTTCCATTAATTCTTGATTATTTTGAAATAGGAAGAGATAGTATTTTATTTACCAATTTTTATATTTAAGTAATATTGATAATTTACATTTTATGAAATTAATTTTATGAAATTAATTTTATTTCTGTAAATAAATTCCAGTTAGTTGGAGGAGTAGTTGCTTTGTTAAGTTTGAAAATAAATTAAGATCATGTTATAAAAAAAGGAATTTCTTCTCTCTTTCTCTGTTAGCCTAATTGTTCAGTTATAAAATAAAATTCACTTAATGTTTATTACAAAAGCTATTACCAAATTCTTAAAATATTTTGATTGTTGAAATTAATTTTGAATATACTTTATGAAGTTTAATTTAACTATTTTAATGGTAAAAATTTCCCAAATTTTTGTAGTGTTTATTAGTATTAACTTTAAAATGTTATAAAATGTTTTACTTTTGAATTGAGATATTGTTTTAGAAAAGAAAATGATTATATCAGTTGGGGAGGGGAAGGGAAAAAACATAATGGTTTTAATTTTTTAATTTCATTTATTTATTGGCTAGATCTGTTGATTTATGACATTGCTGGGTTATTTAATATTGGATTTTGTATGGGGGCAACATTCTTAAAAACTTAAATATGTAATGTTTCTTTCCTTTTCTTTATTTAATTTGTTTTTAAAGACAATTGGATTTTACTGTCAATTTTTTCTTTTCTTTTTTGTATTACCTGAGATTTGATTTTTTTTTTTTATGTAATATATTAATATTTTACCTTGATTTTTTTGTTTTTTGTTTTATATAAATTATAAATTCCCAGTCTAAGAGTACCAAGAAACTTCTAATTTTTAAAATATTCAATCTGAGACCTGATATAGAACTTGAATTCAAGTCATTTTTCTGTTTTGAGAAATTTTCAAAACATTATGAAATTTGTTAATATATAAATTTTAACATTGTAGTGAATGATGTTTTATCTTCCAAGTGCAGTTGTTTTTGTAATTCTATCTGATCGCCATATAATTGACAAGAATAGAATTACTTACAAATATAATTGTAAATTTGATCAATTTTATTACCTTTGATATCTAACTAAAACTGTAAGTCTGGATGTACTGACTGAAATATTTCTGTGATGTACTTATACAGTTTTTCTTATATAACTTTATTATGTTTTTCATGTTGAGGAAATATTTTTTTTTTATTTTAACCAAATATTGATAACATTAAGGACCACCTGCTTAATGTGTTGATTCTTCATATACCTGTAAAACAGCTCTTACATTATTGGGTATGCATAGGCTTTACAAGATCTAAGATTTTCTCGGGAATTTGGTGCCATGATATTAACAGCAGGTTCTTTAACAGTTGCAAGTTATTTGTTAGAGGTTCTGCAGAGCAAAATTTTAGCCAAAATTCTCTTATAAATACCCAATGGGACTGTGATCTAAGGAGTTTTATGTCCAGGGCAATACACTGAAATTTTTGTGTTCTTGAAACAATCCCTGTACAATTCATGCAGTATTGCAGGGTTTATTGTCATGCAGAAAAATTTCCACTGCTATCATAGAAGACTGTTGCCGCAAAAGGATGTATCTAGTCTTGAATGATGTAAGTGATATATGACTATCACATGAATGATAGCACTCAATATTTCTCAGTAGAACATTGCCCAGATCATCACACTTTACATCCATCAGTTTGTTTCCTAGCAGTATATTCTGATGTTACCATTTCTGGGTAACAACATACATGTGCTTTGCTATCCACCTTATTTAGGAGAAAATCATGAGACCAGGCAGCCACCTTCCATTGAAACAATGTCCAGTTCTGACCCTTGCATGCCTACTGAAGACACTTTTGATGTTGGACATTGGTTAGTATTTAGTACTTGGATTGACTTGCTGCTCTGTACACAAGGGTCAATGTGCTGCGTATTATGACATACACACTTTCATTTTGATTAAAGCCGTCACCAATGTGTGCAATGTTCAACTCTTTTGTTGGCTTGTATTTAATGGGAAACTTCCTGTTTACTTGTCACATCAAAAAGTATTGATCATCCAAGCTTTGTCTGCAGTTGGTTATTTTTCCCTCTTTCAAAAGCCCTATCATTTTGGAAATGCTGAAACCTAGGCTTCTGATCATAAGAATTTAACTTTTATCAAAGTCACCCAAATTCTTCTTGCCCATAACTATAACAGCACATTAAAATGAAGTACTCAAGACTAGATCTTTGATCTTAATCATAGTTGTTATGAGACAGTAGCTGTCATTCTTGATGTGTCATTAGTCATAATGCTTTGTGTGTGTGAGATGGAATTTTTTAAACAATTTCTTTAAAAATGCACAGAGTTAAATGTTACCATCCAACTTTTGCAAATCTAACATATTTTGTTCAGATATTTCATACTATCGAACTAAACTTGTAATATTAAAAAAGAAAAAAATTCCATCAACCCTTTTTATGGCCAGAAAGAAAACAATTTAAACTTTTATACAGTCTAATTGCGTAATGTTTCCTTTTATCCTTTATATCCACAAAGATTTTATACAATTCTCTGCTCATTTTTTTTTCTTGTTACTGTTTATTTTTCTTTTTTTTTCTTATATTAAAAGTAGATTTGTTTACTGAATTTTGATCCCTGAAAGATTTCACATACAGTATTTCTGTTGAAAGTGATAAAAAATAACATCACCCTCTTTATTATCTTCATCACTTAATTCAGAACTATTGAAGTTGACAATCTCCTTTTTTACTTTTTGCTTGTGAAAATTGATAAACTCTTACCACTGAATGGTACTAGAGATGTTCATTTTGTATTTTTTTAGTACAAATAAAAAGGTTAAAGAAAAATAACTTTTGACTTTCATGGTGCTATTATTAGGTTGGTGCAAAAATAATGTCGTTTTCTCACATAGTAACATATGTGAGAAAACGACATTATTTTTGCACCAACCTAATATAAAATTTAATGAGTAAATGCATCTTAGTTGATTTATGTAGAAAAATATTTCCTATTATAAAACTCGTCTTTTAAACCAAATGCTGCTAGTATTGATTTAAAAAATGCCAATTGAAAAGTTGGGAGAGGGAGAGAAAGAAAAGGCAGGGAGAGGGAGAGAAAGAAAAGGCAGGGAGAGGGAGAGAAAGAAAAGGCAGGGAGAGGGAGAGAAAGAAAAGGCAGGGAGAGGGAGAGAAAGAAAAGGCAGGGAGAGGGAGAGAAAGAAAAGGCAGGGAGAGGGAGAGAAAGAAAAGGCAGGGAGAGGGAGAGAAAGAAAAAGTAGAAAAGAGAATGAAGAAAAAGTAAATGAGAGACGTGTGGGACAAACAGGGAACAAGAAATGTGATGGGCAGAGAAAGGAAATAGAACTTGTGGAGAAATGAAATGAAGAGACAAGAGGGAAGGAGGTAGTGCCTTTTCTTTCTCTCCCTCTCCCTGCCTTTTATTTCTCTTTTCACAAATTTTTCCTTTTCATGTGTTACCTTGGCATCAGTAGTGTTGCATATAATTGTAACTTTCAGGTAATTCACCTATTTTGCAGGAATAATCTTCTCTTAGATCTTTTTTTAAAAATTTAATTTGTATATATTGATATTATTTTTGCAAATAGGCTATGAATTACCAATTTTATACTTTAATATTCATTTTAAAACTAAATTTGCAGTGAATGATATATTATTCTTTAATCTTGGAAAATATTTCATATTATATTCAATGCTAATGAGGAGCTTTATATAGCTTCTCATTTTTTCATTACTATATTCTATTTGTTAATCATTGTAACTCACTATTAGTCCATAATAACAATTCAAAATAATTCCTGGCTTTTTGTAGTAATCTATATAATAAATGCAAATGTCAGTGTGTCACACTTTCTCAACTTTACTCTTGGAGACCGTAGCCCATATTATACCATTTTGTAATCCAGCTGACTCCGTGAGCAAATTTAAAACATTCCGGGTTGGCTCTGAACCCGCAATCCTGAAATTTGGGATTCCCAAGTTTTCATTACTGCGATTGTTTTTGGCAATTTTTGCAAACAAATTTTATAACTTGGAATTTGGGAACTAGTGAAAGTCACCCATGAAATAAAAATAATTGTTTGTATGGAAAGTAAGGACCTACATACATAAAATATTCTTTATTATTAAGTGGCAGCAGAAGAATTATTGTTGAACTTAAATGGTAGGGCAGCTTTTAAGCTTGTTTAAAAATATAATTACAAAAGTTTTAACTTTTGTTAACTATCCACTTAGCAGTTTCAGATTATAAAAATGATTTGAGCATTGTAATAAAAGGCAACAGAATAAGATGAAAGAAAAGAAAAACTTGTGAAACATTGACAGTATTTCAGATAAAAGAAATTTGGAAAATTGAAGACTATTTTGAAATCATTTCAATTGTTATAAAATAGGTTTTGCTTGTCTTTGGTGTTTCAAACCAATGACTGTTTGCAAAGGGTTATTTTTCTTTCCAAGTTCTTTTATTTATTAAGCTAATTATTTGGTTATACTGTTTCAGTAAATATAAAGCGCCTATTATGTGCTGGCATTTATGGCATCTACTCAAGTAGAAGTTTATACTGTTTCAATTTTAAAGCATAGAATCACTTTTTGAAACAAGCTGTTTTTTCCAGAACTATATTTAAAATAGCATCCGTTATTCAGATTTTAAAATATTTTTCCTGGCTTTCTGTAACCTTGAGTCGCCTTTTTAATTTAAATTGGATATTCCATCATAAAAGAATGAGTCTAGTTTAGAGTCAATGGATTCTTCAATATTTTTTTTTCATTTTTTTCTTTTGAATAACTATTAAGACAAAAATAGTTAGTCTAAAGTTAACAGGGCTGGAGAATGCATGACACATAAAGAACTTCTCATGTCATCTCCATGCTTACTTGCCACATCACATTCACAATATAAGGGCAATCATTGTCATATAATTTAGTAAGAGGTTTTTCTATTTTAAAGTACCATCAAACAAGTCAAGTTCACACTATAACATTGCATTGTAAAAGTTTGTTCAGATTTCAGCAATAATAAAGAGTTTTCCTACGTATCTTATCAAAGAGAAGATACAAAACAGTGGCCTGAAAGATTAAGGTGTTTGCTAATGAATTTGGTGACATAATAATTGTGAGTTCAGTTCCTGGGCAGAGTAGTATGGTTATAACCAAACTCAGTGGAAATAGGGCTAGCAGTAACTGAACAATTAACCAAAACAAGATATCCTTAGATATGGACAAGGGGAAATGAAAATGGTGTACCTGTGTAGATTGAATAAAAGATCAGATCAAAATTGCCTGAATGTTACCGGGATCAACAGCACACTTGAAGAAAACCAAAGAGTATAATGGCTGAAACATTGTGATCGTAGCAACAAAGATGACGTCATTAGTCTGACTGTAATGTAAATAAGATTTTAAAAATTCTGATCCAGGCACAAAAGTATTGAATTTTATTCTTGACAAGTGTTAATATTTTTTGTGGATTTGTTACTATTGTTAATTATAAGTTATATTCAGTACAGTAAAATAAATTTGGTTAAAAATCATTTAATATTGCCAAAAAAGTATATTTATGATTATAGTTAATGGTTAAGTACCTGTAAAACTTTCATTTATGTAATACTATTGATTAATAAAGGATTACCTTTCATCTTTGTGATTATATTATATATATTTTTCAAGACAAATTGCAGAGTATTGTACATATTTATCTGTCCTCATTATTGATGGACTATCAAAGTTTCATCAATTCAGCACAAAGAATAGAAACTTGGTTCTTTAAGAAACTTGCTATGACATATGTTAGAGAAAGAAAAAATATTGGACGTTATTTACTTATGTCTATTCTGCAGAAAAAGTGAAGTGGAAATTTATGCAATAGATCACTGAAGGAAATGAGGCAGCAGGTGCAAGCACATGTTAGGAAATGTTTACAAAGTTTCAAAACAGATTTTGATCTCAAGAACAAAGAACGTTCTGAAAGACCTCAGAATTTGAAAACTGATAAAATGGAAGAAGTTTTAAAGGTTGCAGCACAAAACAGTTGTAGAAAATTAAGACCTCAGTTCTGCAACTTGTTTGAAATATATTCTGGAATTCAAATGACCTTTTCATCAAAGAAAGAAATATTCCACTTCATGCCAATGGTCCCAACAAGATATTAATGAAATTCATCAACTTTATTCTGGAAAATAGAGTTTAATTGAAAAGTGGCATCATGTTATAAAAAGCAAAAGAAAATAGTTTAATTACTGAATATTGATGCTATGAATTTATCTAAGTAAAAT
Source organism: Acanthosepion lycidas (assembly GCA_963932145.1). NCBI lineage: Eukaryota > Metazoa > Mollusca > Cephalopoda > Sepiida > Sepiidae > Acanthosepion > Acanthosepion lycidas. Next base: position 89,636,451 of record OZ010587.1, read on the forward strand.
ATTTTCTCTAAAAGAATGTTAGAAATTTATACCTCAGCTTAAGAGATAAACACAATGATTGAGCAGCTTATAAATTCTCTCTTAGATAATTTTTACTTATTTGCTTTCCACTATCTGTGTTTTCTTGATGCAATGCTTTTTTTTTTCTCTCTTTATGGCATTTGGTCTCTTCCTGTGTGTTTATCGAATCCTTGTAATTGTTCTAAGTGCATAACTAAGGAGCTTAGAGGATTCATTCTATTAAAAACTGCCTCAGACATCTCCCTTGATTTGATTGCACTGTACAGAAAAAGTGTTATGTGGAAATTGTCATTGCCATTTGTTCACATGCAAAATAGAATGCTACAGCGTAGCTCTTATTTAAACGTCTTCCTTCAGTATGACACGATTGTGCATTCTGAACTCTGACAGAAGCTGTCCTCTGCAAGAGGTTTATTTATTTATTTTTTTTTGTCTTTTCTGAAAATGGAGCTGCATGAGATTTAATTTTTTGTTTGTTTTCAAACTAAAGAATATGTCTAGAATGTAGTGCATTTCTGTGACATGTCTAAGCAGTCAAAACTATTGAAGATGACATCAGAATTCTAACATTGAGTCATCTTGCTATTTCAGGATGTGTGTGTGTGTGTACTTTCATTTATTTATTTTTTGAAACAGAAGGGAGGGATGAGTTCTTAGCAAAAACTTAGGGCATGAAAATGAATATTTCTCTGAAGCAGGCTAATGACAAAAACAAAATTGGTTTTCTAATTTCTGTCATTTGGAAAATTTCCTAAAAATAGTATGCAGGTGGCAGAGAAGCAAATTGAGTTGAAGAAATCAGTAACAAACATCAATTTTGAACTGTTTGCTGGTCGCTCTTAAGCAACTTAAAGTTCCTTTTTCTTTTTTGCAGAGGGATGCACCATATTTAATCATTTCTGGACACTCGGTGCTTTTGGCATTAAATAGACTAAGTGCAAAAGTAGAACAAAAAAAAAAAAAAAGAAAAAAAAAGGGCTGCATAAAGATATTGATGAAAATTATTACTACATTTTCTATTTAAAATATCTTTTAAAATAGATTCTTACAAGAGGGACAGTTAGATGTCTTGAATACAAATTGATTTCTTCCAATATTTTTGAAGTACCAGTGATAAATCTCAGATGAATTGTCTAGCAAAGGAAATTAAACTTTGATAGAATTGGAAATGAATGAGTAAAATTATTTTATTTGGATTGCTTCTTGGATTAGGGATTTTTTTTTTTCTTGTATAGTCTTGGAGTTGCAGAAATTCCCCAGACATTGTTGATGGTGTTTTGTTTGCTAAATGCAAGACATTGTATATTCTACATGTTAATAATTACTTTGACGTTTTGTGTGAAAAAAAAATGGTGTATAGATTATTTATTTGATGCTAATAATTGAACATGTTTCACATTAACAACAGAAAAAAATGAATATCTCATTAACAAATAGGGGAGATCATATTTTTTTTTTTTTTTCATTTTCATTTTTTTGACAATATCTACTGTGGCTATTTTGTCTGATAAAACTTGCAGTTAACATTTTTATTCATTTATTAGGATTTCTGAAATTAACATAATACTGGATAGACTGCCTGTTTTTATAACCTCTGATATGATGTATATGATTTATGACCCATATTGATACATTTGTTTATTTTAATGTAGAATCTGACTTTTTGATACCTAAGATTGAAAAATTAATTTTTAAAAATGAAAAAGCATTTCATTTTAACTATAATTGAAAGCAAAATGATTAAATTTATTATTCCTAGTAAGTAAAATATTCAGGTGTAATTTTAAATGAAAATTATATAGATATACATGTTTTTATTGATGTTATCGGCGTCACTGATAAAGTTATGAGGTGATGACAGCTAGTCTGGATGACCAGAATTGACATAAATTTATGAAATGTAAGTGAATGCATTTTTTTGTTTTTACAAATTAACATGATATTTTCAGTAATTATCTACTATTTTATTGACTTTTATTTATGTTTGAAGATACTTTACAAAAAAATAATAAAATTTAAAATATGAAATTTTCTTCGATTAATTTTAAAATGTAATAACTGACATAAAATACCATGATAGTGGTAAAAATCAATAATTTATGAAATGTTCAATATTTTATTTATTATTTATTGTTATCATGGTGGTTATTTTATTAAATTTTTATGGTACTTTAAATTTTATTATTAATTATATAATTGTTTAAACTTTTATTTTAACCCAATACCCTTAACAATATATTTTTTTTAAGTATTATATCATGTATAGGCTCTCATAGGTAAAAATTGGGAATGCTTAAACACTAAAAAAGAAATTGTTTTTTTTATTTTTTATTTTTTTATTATTATTATTATTATTTTAAAAATATTGGGTTACAAACAACTGTTCTGAGCTTTTCAATTTTTTATTCATAAATGTACTTTTCACTTAACAATATCAACAAATCACCAGCTTGAAGCAATGTAGAATTTTAAACAATTTTTTAATATTATAAATTGTTTAATTAAAATTTTTAAAAGATGAAAACAATTCTTTTAAAAATGAATTATTCATCAAAAAAAAATTTTTTCTTAAGACAATAGTGTCCTTCTATATCCAAGGAGTCTTGCTTAAAAAAAAATTCCCTGCCCTTAAATATTTAATTTCTCAAAATTTTATGAAATTAAGTGGGTGGTAATGTATGTAAATTTAAAAAAAAAAAAAAAAAAAATTTTACCAAGTTTTTCTTAAAAAAAAAAAAAAAAAAAAAAAAAAAAAAAAAAATTAATTCATTTCTGAATATGTCCTGAAAGTTTCATTAAAATCCCACAATTAGTTGACTTTTGAATGAATTTCCAAATCAGTGTTTTTCACTGGAACAAGCACCAAAAAACTTACCTTTTATCTTTGGTCCGTGTTGATGTAGAAAAAAAAAAAGAAAAGTTTTTTTAACCAAAATTTCAAACGTGTTACAAAGGAGTGAAAAAATTAAAAAAATAATAATAAAAGCATACTTGGTCTTTCCTCTTAATAATACCATAAACATTTTAATGGTAAAACTTTGTTTTTATTGAAATTGGGGCCTTTTTTCATCATGCTATGGCGTTTTTTATGCGACCAAGTGGAGGTACCTATAATGATTATATCTATGAGGTTGGATCAATAAATCTTGATAGGCAGTTATTAACTAAATTTTAATCTGAAATTTTCACTGTATATTATTAAATATGTGATTACCATCTTTTATGTGCTGTATCCCTTAAGACGTAAGATGATCATGGCCCTTCACATCTTCCTGCTCCTTGTAGCTTATAAGGAAGGAGATTATGTTAAAAAATATTGTATGAAATAAATGTTTTTGTCTGAATTTCTGGGATGAGGAGTTATCATTATTTACACTATTTATATTTAGACTATTGTCCACATCTTTGTTATAAGTTTTGGTCATTGTACCCTCTGGCCTCTCTCTCAGGTGTATATTGATCTGGGTATCCTACAGGGAATTCTGAACTGAACCCTTTATTTTATCTATGGGGTTAGACTGTTCTCCTTTCATTTCTCATTTTTATTTTAGTTCTTATTTTATTTAGTACTGTTTAGTTATTGCTTGCCTGAATATAGTGTAAGTAAAGTAAATGTGTTTTTCATCATTAAGTTAAAGGCTTAGGTACATAATTATAGTGCAAGAAGTATATGCAGGAATTTTTGAGATGAGGAATTATCATTATTAAAAGCTTTACTGTTTGGATCAACATGCTCATCTTGGTTGTTATACTCACAATGTTTCAATCATTGTACCATCTGGTCTTCTTCAGGTGTCTCTTGTTATACTCACTTACTTTTTCAGATTTTGAATTAAAGCCGTTAGTCTATCTATAGGGATAGATTGTTCTTATTCTGTTTTCCATGCTTAGAAGATGGATTTCATATCACTTAATACTCACTTATCGTATTCACCTTGATGTCACTTGCTTATTTCTTCTACTAAGCCTAAAGAAATTTAAATGGCTGGCCAATTGTATCCAAGGATGCCTGTCTACTAGAGCAGTTAGTCAATCTCTGTTGCAGATGCCTGCTCAGGCACATTTGTGTATGTTCAACACTCATAGTGGCCACCTGTGGTTTATACTGCAACTATGATGAGCTTACCTTAGTTACAGTTTCTGGGGGAGAGCACATTATCTGGCATGATCAACCCTCTGAACAACCCTCAGTCATGCTGATGAGCACAATCATCGATGGCTTCTCAAAGAGTTTTGTCTACCCAATTTCACTCACAAGGCTTTGGGTCAACCTGTGGTATGGTTTTCAGGCACTTTTCAAAGGTGCTACATACTGGATCACCTCCCCCAGACCAATAACATCAAAAAGTCACCTTCCTGACCAATTGGTGAGATTCAAACCCAGTTCCCATGGTCAGAAAGTGAACATTCTAACCACTCACACATGCTCATAACAGGGGATTAAAGAGTTGAGTTGTGAGTTCAATTTCTGTCTGGTAATGCTGGCTGAAAAATCACATGATCTGATTCACTGGAAGAAATACACAACTGACACAGGTGAATAAAACTGGTGAGTATATCTGATATGAAATAACCCCTAAGCATGAGAACAATCCAACCTATAGCTTGAATAAAGTGTTTGGTTTTAAATTTCAAGTATGAAGGTAAACATTTGTAGAAGACGATAGAGTACAATGGTTGAAACATTGTGAGTATAATAACCAAGATGAGCATACTAGTTTGAATAACCAAGCATATGCTAATTATATGTAGGAAGTAAGCAGATGTGAAAATTTCCATGTAGGCAAATATACTGATGATAAATGATTGTGAAATATTAGTCATTTGATTTTCTATTTTCTGCTAGAAAACTATTGTAATTCATCACCATGTTTTGCCAGTAAGTTGGGAGGAGAAACACTAATCACATTTGTCTTTTAGTAGTGACTACATTTTAACTGGTTTTACATTGATAAAGTTTTTGCTTTCATTTATCGCTGTCTACTGACTTTATCACTGGTACTAACATATTTAGTATAAACTATTTTCTTTCTGAATAAAGTAAGTACTTTGTTGTGTAGAGAGAAAAATAAATGATTTTCTTGTATTGAAAATTCAAGAGAATGGGATTATCCATGGTCAGGAATTAATGTAAGCACTACTGACATTATATAAATTGTGACCTACAGAATGGATAATTTTAAAGTGTACAAACCAACTAAAAAAATACTTTGCCATTGTTTTATCTTAATGTTATTAGCGTATTCACTTAAAATCTTTTCAAGTTATTATAAAATGTAAATATAAATTTAAGTCCCAGTCGTAAACATTACTGTATTTGAATACGAGTCAGCCATTATTCATCTGTTTAACAGAAATGATATAAGAATGATTTTGTGGCAAGAAATATAATGGTAATTTGCCAGAAAAGCTTTTTTTATTTTATTTTATTTTTTATACAAGCACTTTGACAGTTTTTCAACACTAAGAGTTAATTAGAATGCTTGCTATAGAAATCAATGGCTATTAACTAACTAGGTTCTCCAAAACTTTATGCTAGAGTAAGAGAAAGAAAAAAAAAAAAACCTTTTATAGCTGTAGTCTGACTTCAAAAATTAGCTAAGGAAGCCAAATAAAGACCAATTCTATTACCTGAATGACTGTTTTCTATTAAGAGGATAGATACTTAATCTCTGTAATTTCAGCTGATCTCTATTCTTCCATTGGATTATCAAGATTAATATAGTCTCTGGCCATAAAAAACACTTTTCCCTTATTATACTGGATTATCCTTATCCTAAAACCTCTAATCAAGCATATGGCATTTTTCTTTAATATCTAGCTTATTCAATTGACATATGTTGAAAGACTTGAATATCTCATAGCATTTAGGTTTACTGTAAAAATAATCTATGTCTTTTTTGTTTTTTATCAGATTGAAAATAACAAAATTATGTAAGTAAAGTGTACCAGTTAGGCTAATAATAACAACAACAATGGTGTTTTCAAGAGGCAAACAAAAGGAATTACAGAAAGATATGAAGGCATAATTGTGCAGAGGACATTTGAAAAGAGAAACTAAATGGCTATTAATCTTCTATGGGCTGTATCCCTTTAGGATGTGGGTGATCATGGCTCTGCACATTTTCCTGTCCTTTTTAGCTCTTAGTAAATTTTATATTTTTACTATCTCTCCTAATTCCTGTTCTGCCAGCCATTTCCACAAACTTGTTAGGTAGGTTATGTGCTGCTTTTTTTGTCTCTCTTGCCTTCAATATGTCCTGTCAGTGTCAAATTTTCTCATTATGTGCCCTAGAAATTTCAGTTGTCTCTGATGTTAAGTATAAGGGTCCTTTTTGTTTCCATTTTCTCTAAAACTTTGTTGTTGCTCACATGTTCAGTCCCTATTAATAGAAAGCCATAACAAATGTATGAGAACAAACTACAGACAAGACACGGCAGATGGATAAATATCAGCAGAGACAAAGACAGAACTGTTAATCATATAAATATCATAGATGACCTAAAGTGACATTGTTAATTGTGCAAATGACAGGCATTTTGACCAATGGTATAAACACAAGCTAAAAGCTGATGTTGAGAATAGCAAAGAGTAGCGACACGAGATGATGGATAATTTTACTTATTAACACACATTGAATTTCCATGGGTCCAGCTTGCTTGCAATAATACATCTAAAATGTATCTGTTTTACTCCTGTTCAAAGATAAAATGCTTCTCATATATATATATATATATATACCATAGTAGTTTTTCCTTAATTGCATTTTACTAGAATATCTTTCTAAGTAGTCTCACTTAATATTCAGTGCACTGCCAATTTTTAAACTGCATTTTATCAAATCATGAATATATTGATATGTACATTTTAAAACATTTTTGGTTCATTTTTCTGATAATTTTTTTTTTTTTTCAAATTCAAAATCAATGGCTGTAGTCAGTATTGGCAAATTAACTCTGACCTACTTGAGTTTTGTAACTTAATATCCTATTCTAAAAGGAAAAAAATACTGAATTGAAAATTCAAATTTATGGATTATAGCAGAATGTTCTCTTGAGATCAAATCACATCATTTGTTGGAATGTGTACAAGGCAGTCATCATATTTTAAGTTGTTGATGTTTTTACTTTCAGATGTGCTAAATTCCTCAATTTCATTTATGCATCTGAAAACTATATATTTTTACAAATTGTTTTGTTACTTTTATATAAATTTTGTTCATTTTAATTATTAATTAGTGAATTTTTTTAATGTAATAAATATTTTATGGCTTATTGTTTCTTATAATGATTACAAAGTACCAGTCGGTAACATCCTAATATTTTTAGTTACAAAAACATTTTTTCCCAATTACCAAGGTTGTGAAACTGACAACAGGATAAACCTCAAGGACTCTGGGAGCTCTTTACAGATGTCAATTTCACAATGTGTGGTTTTATATTCATCTGTGGCAAGTTTCACTGGTTCTCGGAGATGGGGGAGTTGTGAATGTTACCACACCAGCTGTAATCTGTGCCTGCTATGTTGCAACTAGCTTGCTGTGATCTGTTCTTCGCTATGTTGCAACTAGTGTTGTGTTTACCTGTTGAATTGGATATCCAGCAGACCTGTGGTAAACCTTTTAGCTGAAAGTGAATTCAAATCACAAAGTCATTCTGATAACAAAGTATTTATTATTGGCAATTACTACAAAATTCTGTTGACTTCTTTTTGTTTGTAGCTGGAGTGAAAGCTAGACTCTACAAAAGGTTTCCTTTCAGATCTTTTACTATGAACAATCAGTCTAACAATAGTAGTGATGTCTTCTTTCATCTCAATTCTTTTAAGTCAGTTTCCTCTTCTTTAACTCGACAAGCCTTATTGACTTACTGGCACAACTCTTTCCCAGTTCCTGCGGGTGTGGACCTTTCTGTTTGTAAAGTTTTCAGACTCTGGACTTAGCACATAGGTCTTTTCTTCACACAAAGATTCTCTTGACAAATAACTAGATGCCCTTAACAGGCTAGATGGGGCTTTTGGGTAGAATATGGTATGTAAATTTTTGTATATCAGAACAATGTTGGTAACTGAATGACAAAATGGGAAAAAAAATTCTATATAAGGCATTTTGTTCTCTAAAAATGACTTCATTTGATTAAAATAATGTTCTTATTGATGGAATTATATATATGTAGGTGGAGGGTGTATAAATGTAAATGTTGGTTATAATTATATACCAGGGTGAAAATGCTGTTAAGTGATGCTAAATTTTAAAATTTCTAGCATCTGACTTGCACTGTACAGCTCACCCAATTTCATTTGTTTTCCTAACATTTTTGTTTTTATCACTGTTATTTTTAAATATGCCAAAAGATTTAAGGTGAAATGTAAGAACCTGAATGCAAATTTACTGTGGGAGACTCCGTAATCAGTGCACTTTCTATGCATTTTCACCTTTAGTAAATTACTTCTTAAAAAGAAAAATAATTAAGAGAAAGTAATTAACTTGAGTTAGCAAATCTTCTGTTGTCACTGCGTGTGATATTTAAAAATAACAGCAATAATAACAAAAGTGTTAGGAAGCCAAATGAGATTGGCTGAGCTGTGTGTTTAGACATTTCAGACACTAAAAATTTTAAAATTTGGTGCGCCTATATCTTCAGCATTTCCCCTCAATATATAATTGTAACTGACATTTATGTTAGGTTGGTGCAAAAATAATGTCGGTTTTTGACGTTAAAAAATACGTCAAAAACCGACATTGTTTTTGCACCAAACTAATATTATTCCTCTCCCTATGCATATATAGTTCCATCAATAAGAACATTACTTTAGTCTGAAGTCCTTTTAGAAGATAAAACATTTTACATGGAATTTTGTACAATTTTACCATACAGTTTTGTATAGATTTTTCATCAATTTTACAAATAAAATGGAAAATTTAGTGCATAACTATTTTATAAGAATGACTTGTATACGACAATAAATACTGAGGGCAAGGGAAGATGTTTCTGTCAAGAACTAACTTGAATTTAACTTTTGCAGGAGTTACCTTCTCAGTTGAAAGCTCATTTCGAGAGTCCACAAGATACTGTATATAACACCACTCTCCATTTTATGTCAGAAAAATGGGCAAAAATCCAAACCCTGTTTATAAGCCAAGGCAGCTAATCAACACATTATGTTCAAATGTTACAATTTTTCATAAATTACCATGAGTGGAGAATATTAAGAACTTTTAATGTTTTGGTATCTAAAATGTTTTTAAGTGTCATTCAGAGTATAATTTTTCTTTCAGAACTCCAATGAACAATGATTATTTTATCATTTTATGTTTTATAAAGTTTCCAAAATTTTTGTTTACTTTCATTTTAGACAACATGAGTACCATCTTCAAATGTAACAGGATTTTATCTAACATACAACTTTGAATGAATGTCAGCCTTAAACTTATTAAAACTTTATATAGTGAACTTGTTACCTATGTATTGTACAATAAATAATTAAAAACACAAATGTTTAATTCAAATTAGTTTCAAATGAAAACATACTAAAATTATATTACTAAAAATATTCTGTAAAGTGTTTGTAAAATCTAAGTAAAATGGTGTTTTTATTGTAAAGAAATCACTTCAAATATTTTGGCACCTTTTTTTCACATAGTTTTTGTCTATTTTATCATCACTTTTTCGGTTACATGTATATATATTTTGGTCAGCTTATAAACAAGTTTATACAGTAATTGCCAGTATTCTTTTGTAATCTGCCTGTTAGCCAGTAACAACAATAAGCATAAAATGAAGTGGTTATATTTCTTTATGATTGGTTATCCAATGACTTTAAAATATTGTGTGAAATATCTGTACCTCTATATAATAAATTTTTGATGTAATTGAAATTATTGTAGTCTGAAATATTTAAAATTCAGTTGAAATATTTAATTTTTGTCTATATTTGACAGAAATAATTTTATTTCTTAGAAAACATATTTAATAGAAATAATTTTTAAAATTTTGCTTTTATTTTTAACAGTTTAATAGTGTAAATAAGCAAATGAAAAAAAAAAAAAAAAGTATCATTTATGCTATCTATATTCAAACTGTTGTTCACATCTTTGTTTATCACAATGTTTTGACTGTTGTGCCCTCTAGCCTTCCTCAGGGATATATCAATCTGGGTAACCTACAGGGAATACTAAGCTGAACCCTTTTTTAATCTATGTGGAATGAGAACAGTCTACCCCCATGGATTAAATAAGGGGTTCAGTTCAGAATTGCCTATAGGTTATCCTGATCAATATACACCCGAGGAAGGCTGGAGAGCACAAGAGCTGAAACCTTATGATAACAATGACAAAGATGAGGACAATAGTCCGAATATAAATAGTGTGAATAATGAGAATTCCTCATCCCAGAAAGTCACACAGAAAAAAGTGCTAATCAAAGCAATTGACTCTTTAAAAACATTGTTTGACAGATATTGAATTCTTTTTATGGTCTGCATAACAAAGAAAGAAAAGTGGAGGGGCCATTTTTGTATCACTAGGCATTGAAGAAATTAACATTTTTCAAATGATTAGCAAAATTTACCCTGTAATTTATGTTAAAAGTTTGCAATTTTATGCTAGAAAATAGCATTTGTATTAAATTTAATTAGCCAAAAAACTATTGAAATCTGTCAATTCTTGGTTTTGTATGAGTTTTCAAAAATGAAAGAATTGATCAATTTATTTTTTATGGCCTATCAACCCTTTGTTAGTTATTTAAAACCAAAACATATTTGGGATTTTAAGATTTTTTAACAATTTTTTTTTTTTTTTTTTTACGTGTTAGTGAATGTAACAAACTTTACTGGATTTTGAACTCAGTTCTACAATTTCTCATTTGGAGCCACTATCCATTACACCACCAGCACATTCACAAAATTAAAGGAAAATACTACAAACATTGGTGATATCAAAATTGCAGTTACACTAAAAATAAAACCTAAATCCAGTTGTAATTAATATAACAAGATCCCCCCTCCCCCACCAATTTTTTGTCATCTGAAAGTGATATAATAATACTTAAAAAGGAAACAAACCTTTAATCGGCATTAAATCTAGCTTTTGCCAATTTCAAGTCTATACCTACTAAATAGTATACTCCCAAATCCTCCTTCGCAGCCTTTTGAACTCGTTTTTTTTCTGATGGAGAACTCATTGTGTAGGGGGTGGCATAATGGAATTGGCAAACTAAATATGAATTCCAGCTGGAGCTGTTTATGCTAACTTTACATGATGCTCTTGGGGAAATGCATGGATCCACACTTTTAGTCTCATATGTATGTGTTCTACCTTGACAAATTGTTTCAACAATGGCATGCCACACTAGTTTATAGTAAATGGATAAATAAACCATAATTATCTTATCTGCCATCAGCATCACTATCAACAAAAAAGGTCAATGTTGCAGTATTGACTTCAAAACCATAAAACGTTGAATTAAAAAAAATAAAAGAAATTATATAAATCAGTAAAATTTATTGCCCAATTGCTTTTTTTTTTCTTTTTTTACAGATGAAGTAACCATAATTAAATTTTATATTTTCAATTATTTAATTATATAATTATTATAAAGTTCTGAATTAGAAATTCACATTTATTACATTTTGTTTTATTAACGTAAAAATGTTAGCATATTGAAAGAAACAAACTGAAATATTTTTAGTAAATGTTGCAAAAAAAAAACAAAACAAAAACTTTTATATTGAGAAAATTTTAAACTTATAAATTGTTTTCAAGCATCAAACAAATTTTGTTTGTGAGACATTTGCAATTCAAGTATTGAATTTTGTTTTCATTCCAATTTGACATGTTTTCATATGTCAAAACAAATTAACCCTTAAAAGTTCATTTTTTTTTTTTTTTTTTTTTTTCAACTTTTCTTATGTTGAAATGTAACACTAATTTCTAAACCTGATACAGTTAGAAAATAAATTTTTACTTCTTATTGTTGTAAATGAACACAAATATTGTATTTGCCCAACTTACTCATCTGGCTTTGCAATTAATGCACCTCAGAACAAGAATAATTATTAATTATTATTAGAATTCAACACTCTTTGTCATGTAGTTTGTTGTCTTGTCTTTAAAATTAAAAAAAAAAAAATAAGTTCAGTGGTAGATATTTTCTTTGCTATCAAAATGACAGTACAGTTATATTCTTTAATATGTCTTTTTTCTTCATCTGTCTGTTGTTTTTATTTTATTTTTTTTTTTTTATCTGTCTTTTGTTTTCTTAGGAATGCACATGTGAACTGCATTGTTTTATTGTATCCATACATTACTGATGCCATCTGCTATTTTTCTAAGCACCTATCATTGTCTTTGGAAAACTGAAAGCCACTCTCCTACCAATATTTAATTTTATTTTCAAGGTTTACTCTCACTGAGAAGTAGGTAAATAAATGAAAAAGATGAAAAATTTCAGTCACGTTTTTATTATATTTACTGTAATATGTGTGTGTGAGAGAGTTCTATTGATGTACATCTATAATTTGAAGATTAAAATGGAAGTATTTTAAAACTTTGATATAATTTCTCTTTGCATGCAAGCTGTTTTTTCTTCATACGAATCATTTGATGCTGAAATGATAAGTTTTGATTGTACTTATCACAGTAAGTTTTAACTCTTTTTTTTTTTTTTTTTTTTTTTTTTAATTGTTAGGTCCTAAAGATTTTTACTTTTCACCTGCACACTTTTCTAACTAAAAAATTTGTTCTTAAAATTTTTGTTTCCTGATTTGAAAAAAAAAAAAAAAATTCTCAGGTTAAATATTTGAGGATGGTAGGAATACAGTTAACATACTATAATTGTGAGAGCAGTCCTTATTCCAAGAGTTTTTCATCCCTCATTAGGTATATAGGTTGTATGCAAAAAGAGGAACCGCTTTTTCAAAAAAAAAAAAGAAGAAAAAAAAGAAAATGGTGATAAATATATGGATGAGCTCAACTCATTCTCAGCAACCCAAGGCATGTAAGCAATTCCTATGTTATTCTATACTACTACTATTACAAGTAAAGGATGCCATGTCAATTCCATTTGCAACAACCCATTTCATTTAGGGAGATTTCACATTTTTATAATTCAAACAATTCTTGGAATTTTTATCTGTTTATCTAATGCTCATTTTGTTAATAAATTTGACTTTTTTCTTTTTTTTTTCCACTCATTATTTAGTGTATTTGATGGTTTATAAGATCCTCCTTATTTGTATTTAATATTACAGTATTATAGCATTAGGCAGGGCCCAAGTACTGGTAAATTATGGTATCTGAATAATCATTAGCTGACCAAAGATCCTAAGTGTGAATATAAGACCAAGGAGTTATGTTTGGAAGAATAAAAGAGTGTGGTGTCTTAGCTGCCATAAAATTTTGGATTTGTTGTATAAAAAAAAAAAAAAAAAAAAATTCATAAGAATTGTGTATTGTTTAATAATTGTTTTATGAGTAAACGTTTAATTTAATATTCTTCTTTATGTATGTATGTATGTATGTATGTATGTATGTATGTATATATATATATATATATATATGTATTTGAAGTGTAACCATTTTCTTTTGCTTCTTTATTTCAGTCACCATCAAAAGCTGTATATAATGCTCGGTCATGGGTGATGGACATGGATGAAGACTTAGGGCAAAAGGTCAGTAATTATATTTTTTTCGACAATTTTAATTGTTTATTACAGATTTTCTTTCCTTTTTTAATTTAAAGATTGATGAGAATGATTTTCACATTATTGCTGATGTTTATTTAAATGCTTTTTATTTTTTTTTGCTTATTAATTTCCCTTTGTTTCAAGTTGTATTATGCAAATAAATCTTTAATATTAAGTTTCAGATACCTGTTTGCATAAACAAAATCAAATATTGTTATAGTATTGTATTGTTTGTGTTGTCCAGCCAACTTCCTCAAATCTAACCAAATGATTAAACATTAGAACTTGTTAGAGAATCCCTTCTTGGTCAGGCTGGGAACTTTTCAGCACTTCCTTATATAAAAGGTTAGAAGATGATAAATTATGATACTACTTTTCATATGGGGAATAGGCTTATTTCAACCAACGAAAACTTTATCAGTTTTTTTTCAACCCTAGTATGGACTAAGTTCATTTTGGAATTAGAAATTTAACTGTGGAAAAAAAAAAAAAAAACAGAAAAAAAAACAACCAAACATCTAAAACCTAATACTAAATTTATCCATTTCAATGTTTCTGTTAGATGGAAGACACAAGACCTTAGTCAAGGGAGGATGGAAGGTATTATTCTTAAAGGGAAGAGGTTATATAAAATTAAACCTGGATATTAACCTTATGACATTAAATTGGGGTTATATGAAGAATGAAATGTTAATTTGAAACTAAGAAAAGAAGAAAGTGGGTTTTTAAATACCTTAAATTATAAAGATAGTATTAACTTTAAAAATACAAAAGCCTACTTAAAAATACACTTCCAAAGACAAGTTATATTTAAAAATAAGATATATTTAAATAAATTGAAAATAAGTCCTATTTAGATAATTTATATTAAAATTTTTATCTAATATAAATTCAATCGGTTATATTAAAGAATAAAAAATATTTAGAAATAAGAATATAATTATACATTTAGAAATAAAAAGGAAATAAAAAAATATATAACATTAAAGATAAATCAAAAACAAGTTATATTTAAAAATTATGAAGTTACACTTAAAAATACATAAAAATACAAAGTTATATTTAAGAAAAAAAACTAAAATATATAGATAAAGAGGTGTAAGTCATAAAAGGAGAGTTCTTAGAACAGGGGACAATTATAAGATATAATTAATATAGTGTAAAAATGGAAATATGAAATTAGAATTAGTTATACATTGGGCATTTGAAGAGTTAGAGAAATATAGTAGCTAATAAAGTAAAATCTATATTATGGAAATTTGAATTTGTTTTTATGTAGACATTTTAATTCTAATTCATTCCTTTGATTCAATAGTTGGCCTTGATTATTGTGCTTTATTATTCTAATTTTTTCTTCTAAACATAAGTTACACCTATCTCTAAGACTATTAGGAGTATGTGTGGAACCTATAATCTTCCAATTTATCTGTGGGTTGAAACTTTTCTCCTTCAATTCCCAATTTTTTTTTTTTTTTTTTTTTTTTTTTTGAAAAAGCTGTCTGGTGTTTTAATTTAGGGTTGGTAAAAGAGTGCCTATGGGTATAAAATCTCTTTCTATTCCCCTGAAGAAATTCCAATGTAAACATAATTTTTCATACTTTGGAGGAAATGGTTGCTTCATATATATCCCTAGTAGATCTGCATTTG
Source organism: Acanthosepion lycidas (assembly GCA_963932145.1). Classification (NCBI taxonomy): domain Eukaryota; kingdom Metazoa; phylum Mollusca; class Cephalopoda; order Sepiida; family Sepiidae; genus Acanthosepion; species Acanthosepion lycidas. The sequence goes on from OZ010587.1 coordinate 89,651,803, forward strand.
CTCTCTACTGGACAATTTTATTTATATCTACAATTACAGGAGGGTTCAATACCAGGTTTGTTCTTTATCCCAAAGAAATTTCTCAAAATATAGTTATTATGTGAGTTGATGAATTTATACATGTTATTGGTACAGGAGTAGCTAATTTTAATTGTTCTCCCATTGAAGATCTTACTTAGAAAGTTGTCTTTGTGATAATGTTTATTAACTTTGAAAAATACTGTCTGATATTAATATTTGACAGTTCGTGTGGAACTTTCTAACTTTTAGCCAAGCAGCACATGTTACCAAAAGATTTCATTTATTTATCTATTTTTGGTCAGTGGATGGCCACTTTGATGATCTTTGTAGATTTTATTGTCTATGTAGTTATAAAAACAACAAACACTTTACTCTGGTGAAATCATTTACTGTCTGCATCTATGTGGGTGTCCCTATCACAGGCAGGTTTCATTGTGACACAATTATGAACTCAAATATTCATATAAAAATGAACTGATGCTGCTTTATTAAAAAAAATCAAATGTCAATCAATTTCATGCTTATTTTATTTTTTATTGTTATCATAATTATCTATTTTGAAACAGATATTTGCCATTTGACCAAAAGTTTGCCTTTTTTTTTTTTTTTTTTTTTTTTTTTTAACTCAGTCTCTCACATTTTCATGACCTTTTTAATTTTTATGAATTTTTACAAAACAAAGATTCACAGAAATATTTGGTAATAATTTTATTTTATTTTCAAACTTTCATGTTAGGAAAGTCACTGAAACTCCAAGAAATGTCGTGTTGAAATTAAAAAGAAAAATTATAGAACATGTGAAATGTTTTCAAAGAAAAATGTTTTAAAAAAAAATTGAAGACGTGTCATTATAATGATGACAACAGGGCTGCAGACTAAATTCTTTCACTATTGTCTCATAATCATCCTAAAAAAAACAACTTTAATCAGCCTGAAACTATGAAAATATTTTTTAAGTTTATCATTTATAATTGTCAGTATCTTAATAAAAACAATATTAAAATGTTTAGAAAATAAATATTTTGATCCTTTCAATCTTTAATCATTTGTTTTTTTAATGCAGAAACTACAAGACATAACAAACATTAAAACAAGATAAAATATTAAAATTTTCAAAATGTATAAATACAATAATAGATTAATTAGATTTTACTGTAATTTTTATAAAAATCCAAATGTTATTTTTATTTAAACATTTCAGTTAAATTGCTTTTAATAATTTTGTGGAAATGTTCTTGTCACATTCAGAGTAACTTCTAACACCTTTATTCTAATTCTGCTTCTCCCACCTTTAGTTCCTTAGTTAGCATGTACGTACATATGTTACACCCTGCCAGTAACACATAAATAATAATGGACTATTTTGTTCTTATCACATGGAAAGAAAGGAAAGGCACATGAGAGATGCTGCTTGATTTCAGTGAGAAAATGAATGAAAGAAAGAAGAGGTGATAACACTCTCATGTTTTGTCTGTTTCAATGAAATGAAAAAAAATCGTCAATTTTAATTTCTTTTGTATCCCCTTACTCCTTTAAATAATGACCAACATTTATAATTGTTATTGTAATATTTTATTAAAGTCGTTAAGCTTAAATATTTGATGATGTATTCTACAGATATTTTATTGTTGTAGAACTTGCTATGAGCTTATTCTTTCATTAACGTAAGAAATAAGTTTCATCAAAAATTTTAAGTTGGAAAACTGAAAATTTCACAGGTCATTCTAGTACTTTAAGAATTGTGCTGTATAGCAAAAGAGTGCATAAATTAGAGAGAGAGAGAGAAAAAAAAAATGCTGTCCAAGAAGTCCGACTGGTAAGTTCTAACTCAGGGGACCCAAAAGGGAAAAGATCTGGAAAGGGAAATAACTTAATTAAACAAAATATCAGTATTGGTGCTGGGATGGCTTTAATATTGAACCCTCTATAACAAAGTTATAAAAACAAGATTGAAAACAAAATGTATGCTTCATATTTTAAAAAATCATTTATCAATTGATTTTGTGAACTGTTGTATTTCCTTACAATGAACAGACTGCATAGCATCCAAAATAGTATTCTAAATTTCATCTTTGATAGCAATAAATTGCCATTCACCTTCCTTTTTTAGAATGTTACATAAGTGTTCAGTCAGATTACAATCTGGCAAATAAGCCAACAACTTCATTGAATATGTGTCTTTGAAACCCATTTTATTTAGATACTCATTAGTTTTCTTTGATGAATGTGATGAAACATTAAAACATCTTCTTTCTAAGTGTTAGACTTCTTTTTGAACCATAGCTTCAAGTGTGACTTCAAAAAAGTCAATGCCTGTCTGAAGTTTTTAAATTCAGACAGACATTTCATCCAAACAGTTGCATTTGTTTGCAACCAACAGAAATTCTAAAAGCCTTTATCCTAAATGTGCAGATACATATTGCCATCATTCAGTTAGATTCCAGTAAGTATTTATCTATAAAACATGAAGTAACTAATAATGCGACAGAGTATATATATGATATTACAAAAAGTAGATTTGGCCTAGGATGATACATTTTTAAAAATCTTGCTGCCTACTCTCTAAGCTCTTCAGTTTGTCAAGCTATTTTTTATGAATATTTTACCTTTACTTTTCAAAGCTGGTGTTAATGATATTAGCTGTTAACCTTAATGTTCTTAATTGCCAAATGTTAGCTAATGGTTCAGCTCACTGAATTATGCACAACTTTTCCTTAATATTTGATTATCATTCAAAAAAAAAATTGTTTTTTATTTTTATTACTGTACTGTGCAAAAGTTTTTGACCATCTTAAACGCGTCCTGGGTATGGCAATAAACTACATCCGCGTCCTGGGTATGGCGATAAACTACATCCGCGTCCTGGATATGGTGATAAACTACGTCCAACAGCAAGGCCTCAGATAATGTTTTTGGAAAAATAATGTTCCCAGCTATATGTTTTTGAAAAAATAATGTTGCCAGCTATACGTTTTTGAAAAAATAATGTTGCCAAAACCATTTACTTGAGTAAGAATAAACAAGCTGTGGTTTAAGGATGTTATCCTCAAATTATGTTTACAAAGTATATATATTTAATATATATGTGCAAACTAGATTTGGCATTAAATAACCCATAGTGGTTGATATGCCATAAAACCCCAAACAACCAACCAACCATCTTAAACTAATATTCTAATAGTTGCCAGTTTATAAGCAGATGTTTTGTATCACTTATCTACAAATGAAACATTGACTGTATTAAAATCATTTCCATGCCTAATTATCATTTTGTGGTAGAGTTTTGAATGAGATGTAAAACAATGGCCAAAAATGACTATGCAGAAGTTTTCACATAAACAAAACTAGGTACACTGTTTTAAAAGAGAGAAAGAGAAAAAAAAAAGGAGGACTATAATGAATTTTATTACATAATGTTCATTTCAAGAATTTACTGTACATAGTTAATTTTTCATGTGCTCCCCTTTGTTTGAATAATTTATTTAATGTACCTTGAAAAGGGCTGCATACAAATTGTTCACTGTCTTCACAGGTATGAGATAACATTCTCTGGGGGCCAAGTTCCCCCAGGATTATGCAGATTCTTCTAATGTACACTTCTCTTTTATTCTATCTAGTTTCTTGATCATATTTAAGTCAGGGCTCTGAACTGTCTAGTCTTTTAATATGGTGTCACCTTACCTCACTAGACTCTGTTGTGTTATACATGATCTGTAGCATGAAACTTGGTGATGCTGAAAAATTTCACATTCATCCAAATCTGATATGAAAGGACCCTTCAGCAAATGGATATATATGGCACTATTCAAGTGACTGTGAATTTGAACCAACTTTCTTGAATCATTATTTTTATATATATATATATATATATATATATATATCCCCAAAGCATCAGATTCTTAAACCCAAACTTCAGTTTTTGTAGAGTAACATGGGGGTGGGGGTTGTTTTCTTGTAAGAAATTCTAACAAGAAATTCTAAGAAATTCTCACTTATTAGAACGCACCCTAAATCATCACTGAATATGATCTTATTCCAAGCATCTGCAGTCCAAAATATAAATTAATGCATACTTCTTGGACCAAGTTAATCTTGCTTTCAAATGCTTTTTGTTTAATGCTAATTGCTCAGCTGAAATGCATGCATTCATCCATGTTCTCAAAGGGTGTGTTTAGGGCTATCAACTGACACTAAATTGTCATGTGCATCTACCACTTGCCTTGCAGTTTTCTTTGGCTGAGTTTTTGCTGTCCTGATCAGTTTCTGTATCATGTTGCAGCTTTCATGGGCAATGACACCTTGGTTGACCCTAAAAGATTTCAAGTTCCTTGAAATGTCAAGAGGATTTCTGGAATGCCATTTCTTAAAATTCTGAGTTCTTTATCTATTGCTTGCTGGCTCAGATTCTTAGCCATCTTCCCTATCTTCATTTTGATTTCTTTGGAAATTTTCACCATGAAAAATGGAAGCAATGGAAAAAAAACAAAAAAAACATTTGATGTAAGAATTTTCAGAATATGTAGTAAAAACTCGCTGTTGTTGAAAGTTGTTTGCAAATATTTTTAATGTAACAGCATAGAAAAATGCAAACCCATTGGTTTGCATTTTTCTATGCTGTTGCATAGATCAGGTAACCAAAAACCTTTGCATGACCATTTTTGGAGGTCAACTCGCATTTTCCCTTTCATTCAGAACTGTTACTACAAAACATAATTAGGAGTGGAAATGATTTTAATAGGCCCATTGTTTCATCTGTAGAAAATGCAATGTGAAACATCCATATATAAGCTGACAATTATTAGAAATTTATAAGAGTTTAAAGTGGCCAAAAACTTTTGTACATTAAGTAAAGATGAATTATTAAATCTTGTCTAAGTTATTTTAGTTTAAGTTATCTGGTTGCCAGCTCATATTAACTTTCTCAAACTGCTCTTGTTTATACTGAAAATGTGACAAAAATAATGAAATTTCCTTCAACTTTAACTAAAGATATCTCAGTTATTTTTCAAGGCTATTTTGATAAAATTAGTGTATAAACAAAATTTAATCTTTCTCTTTATAAAGATACAATTCTTTCTCATGTGTGATAATGTTTTAATTCCATCTATCTTTAAATTATATCACTATTTCAACAATGGCCATTTTTTCCCTGTATTTTCAAAGCTGACAATTGTCCTGGGTAAGACAATAAACTATGTCCAACAGCATAGCCTCTGATCAAGTTCTTAATTGCTAGTGTTTCCAGGTCTACTCTGATCCAGGGTGGTAGCACCTGTTAAGGTCCCAGCAAATAGTTAACCCCCAAACTGGGGTCAAAACACTATGAAAGTGTAAAAATAGGTTTTAATACCAGAAATACTTTGTAAAAAAATTATTAGCAGCAATAAAAATCTTGTCGGCATTAAATAACCCATTGAGGTTGACATGCTGTAAACTCTTAACGCGATACATTATTATGAGGAAGCACCAATTCCAAACCAAGGCATGGGCACACATTACTCATATGCTCATAAAATCTAGCTATATTTAAGAATATTATTATTATTATTATTATTAATATTTGTAAATACTATAACCACAGTTTATTTTTAACTGTTTCAATCAACTAAATCATTTATTAAGATTATTATCTTATTTTTAAATGAAAATATTTGGTAGGCAAATGACAGGAATTCTATTTTTCCAAGTGATAAGGAACATTTTCTTTATATAGTGACTTGCATCAGGGGTGTAAGGGTGCGATGGATAAATCGTCGTCTTGCAAAAATGAAAATAACACCAGCATCTCATTTTAACAGATATATTTAACAAAATTACACAAATCTTGAAATACTAAAGAGTAAACTTATTCAATAAAATCACTATTGGTTTCAATCATGACCTCCAGATGACTTTGGAATTTTCTGCAACTCTTCTGGACATTTTCTTTGTTTAAGTTGGTAAATGCTGCCATAATCCATGCCTTCAGTTCATCTTTGGTGTTACAAAGAGTTTTGTTGGTCTTTTGCCAACTGCACCCCACACATAATAGTCAAGGGGCTTGCAGTCTGGGGAGTTAGATGGCCAGATGTAAGGGGTGATGTGGTCGCAGAAATTATCTGACAACCTTGACTGGGTTCTCTTTCTTGTGTGGCATGGTACAGAGTCCTGTTGCCAGACATAGGTTCTTCCAGGAACCACCCACTTGATCCCGGGCATCACTACCTCCTCAAGGCACTTGATGTAGTTCTCCGTGTTGAGCTTGAGGTCCTGTAGGAAGATGAATGGAGGCATAACATCACCGTCACTAATGATCACTCCGAACACGATGTCAATTTGATAAATCATTCAACTCTTTCCAAATTCTCTGCACTGTCCTCAGATTGACACCCAGACACTCTGAAATATTCATATTGCAGCTTCTGGTATGAATGCCAAGCAGCACAACATGCTGCTTCCAAATTTCTGGCAGAGTGAATTGTGTCTTAGTGCTCTTTTTCTCACAGACAGTGCCCAACTGATCTTATTGTACTGTGCAATTGACAAAATCAAAAACAAACAATATACATCCGTGTAATTACAAATATTAAATGGCGGCAATTTACCCATCGCACCCTGTATTTACTTCTACATGGAAAATGTGATTATAGCAAAAAAGAATGTAAAACTTCCTCCCTTTTTTTTTTTTTTTTTTTTTTTTTTTTTTTTTTTTGCCCTTCTATTTTGGACACAAAGCTTGCCATTTAAATATGTAAAATATAATCTGAGTAAAGATTTGTTTTCCAAATTTTTTGGTTAATTTGTAAGTCATGACAAGAACTAATTTTGTTATGTATGAAAAAATAGTCAGCTTTTGTATATAACATGTTTGCCTGTACTTATATGAGATAAAGAAGACTGTCATGTCCGTAGGTGCATAGAATTGTAAGTAATGTAAATTTTAATAGATAAGGAATAATTTCTCTTGACAACTTAGAGAAGTTAAAAATGATATGCAAGTATAATCAATATAATTTATCAAAAAAAAAAAAAAATTATATTGATGTTAGAGATTGGACGATTAATTGGGATTGAGAATCAGAAATATTGGAACTTTTTGGGTTATCTGAATCAGCATTGGAATCAAAGAATTTTTAACCTAATTTCCGATTCCAAAAACAATTCTTTCAATTTATTAAAATATTTTTTTGTTTAAAACTTAATTTTCCATTCCTGGTACTAATGATAAAGAGTTAAATATTTATTGATTGTTTAAAATCAATAAATATTTAACTCTTTATCATTAGTACCAGGAATAGAAAATTAAATTTTTATCAGTAAAACTAAAATCTATAGACTATAATAACACCTATGTAAATTTACTTGTATAAAAATGAAATGTGCAAGTTTCTTCTCAAAATTTTCATAAAGTTTGCTAAGCTAAGTCTGTTTCAGTTTAAAATACATTTTTTATTTTCAATTTCTTTTTAAACATTGCTAATTCACCCATTCAGTATTATAAATTATTAATTTAATAATTATAATCAAAATTATGTAATATAAACACAAAATGAATTCATGTTGTTCTGCCAGGCTCTCTTTTAAGACAATTTTTATTTCTTTTTTTTTTTTTTTTTTCTTTTATTAATAAAAAAAAAAAGCATTGTCTACATTTGAAAACCTAGAATAAAATTTACAATCTTATATAAAATTTTATTTTAAAATTCAAATTTTCAATTATTCTTAAGTAGAAATTGAAAATAAAATTCCATATAAGGAGTTTCGATCAGCACTTAATCCAAAGGATCATATAAAGGTGGTGGTAGGTGTTTACTTTGGCTGGAATTACATGAAAATAAGGAGTTACTTTTCAATCACCCTGTATATTGCATTAAAAAAAAAAAAGAAAATAAAAATAAATAAAAAGTGATAATGTTTTTCAGTGGTGGAATTAAAATAAAAATGAATTTCCCATCATAGTACTTTTATGAGTAGCTTGGTACTTAAGTTATTTACTGAAAGAAATTGTTCTCTTTATTGTTTAAACTATTACCCATTTTTTTTTTTTTAAATAAAAAGGATATCTAACATTATTTTGTAAGCTTTTGTATTCATTTTTCTACTAAATGTTTTATTAATAAATGTACTTTTATCATTAAGTTTCCCAAACAAAATGTAGGGTCTGAAAATAATGAATTTTATTCATTGTAGATGTCGGAATAGGAAATTTAGAACTGTATTGGGAATTGTATCGGAATCGGTAAAAATATTTGTATTGTCCCACCTCTAAAAAAATGGTACCAAATTTATCTTGGTAGCTTGATTCTGAACAAAGTTATGACCATTCATAATTCATCGGTTTTCTGTGTTGTGTACTATTGGAACAGAAACCAATTTCAACAGTGTAAGACAGGACGTGGTTATTCTATGGGTCCCAACGTAAATAAAAGGGGTTGCGACAAAAAAGAAAGAAAAAAAAAAATAGATACAAGGGAGAGCAATATGCAGAATATAAACAAGTCTAATTGCTAAATTTTCATGTATATATATGTGTGCGTGTGATATATTTTGTTCTCATTGTGTTTATGTATCTTGTTCATCAAATTCACTGCGGACTTAGTGATGTCAGCTTTCTCTCACAAAGAGACCTCACACCAAAATTTAGTTGTGAAGGTGTGCAGTGTTTTTGTCTTTGCGACCAGTGAAAGCTGTTAAGATTATTGAATAATTCAGTTGCATCTAAAGTCGGGGCTAAAAATGAATTTCACAGTTCATTGTCGAAGTTGAGTATTTTTGCATTCTTTCTATGGTAGTAAGATCATGTGTTGTATTCATTTGAAGCCTCAGAATTTTCAGTGAGTTGGCTGTTCTTTCAGCAAAATTTAAGAATGGACTACTCTTTTTTTTTTCTTTTTCTTTTTTTAATGTATGTTTGTGTCAGAATTTCCTTTAAATTTTTTTTTTTAAATAATTTTATATTCAAACATAAATAATACAAATAAATACAAGCAATTCCAATATGTGTGGATCATAAGAAATCTACATATAAATTGTCAATGCTAAATAAATGAATGCAGTGAACAGTTTATCTTTCATTTATTACATGTGGGTATAATGGGTTGCAATGCAAAAGGTGGTTCATGTTGTGAGTTGCAATAAAAAAAAAAAAGTTTGAAAAATGCTGTATATTAGGTTAGTATAGCCTACAGCATATGGTCTCTTAAGCTTTTATAAGGCAATGATTTTTAGTTCTGTAGATTTTATAACTTTTAAATAGTTTCATGAACTGAAATGATATCAATGACAAACTAATATTTATTTTGATTGTTTTATTGTTATAATGCTCGTTATAAAAAAAAATCTTTTTTCTTTTTTTTTTCATTACGGTTGTGTAGAAATATGTGCTAATTTAGTTTGCAATAAATAATAAAATAGTGGTATATTTTTATAAAGAATATTTAAAGAATGTTTTTATTGGCAAACAAAAGATAGCTCTTCTAATTTATTTAAAGAATTTGCAATAAGTTTATTTCAAGCTATGTAAATGTCACTAAAATATATATCATGAGTAAAAAAAATATTCAAGATGGCTGTGGGCAAGTTAGAGAGTGGCTTCATTGCATAATTTCATTAGCCTAGTAGCCCCAGTAGGTCATAAACTGACCCTACATATAAGTAGTTTTGAAGTAAAAGAAAGATAATGCTAATGGAATCAAAAAGTTTTAGATCAGGCCAGCCTAAACATTGAGAAAAATTGCATTCTTAGAAACCAAGTAAATAAGCTATTACAAGGAAGTGCAATTTTAACTGTTCATATAAGTTTCATTTCAACAATTAATGCCTTGCAATGATTTATAGCACAACAGATATGATGGTAATATCTTTTTGTCAGTAGTATATAAAATATACTTCATATTTATACCATGTAAATAAACAATTTGGCAGATAGGCAAAAACAAGTCAAAAGTATACCATCCTGAATTTGCCATAAAAAAGTATCCATTGGAGATACATGCACAAGACTTTGAAATTTTATTAATTCTGGGATAAGGAATTCAACAAAACTGTTCTTTTCTCTGTAATAGCTTTTCATATATATGTCTACTTTTGGAAAATTTGTGAAATTATGCAATTTTTAACTTCTCAAAAAGGGACAGTAATAACTACAACAAGTAGAAATTTGTTTCATGAAATAAATCATTGGTCAGTTCTTCAAACAGATGCTTATTGTAAAATACTGAAATGAATAAAAATGCATTTATTGGAACTGATGAAAAAGACTTTTTGGTCAGTTGGAATGGTTCTCCTGCATTTCCTCTTTTAATGGTGATTTACAGTCTGAATTTTTTTTATAAGCTTCTTCTATAACCAATATTCCTGAAACACTCCATATCCTATCATCAGTTGAAAGAGGGAGGTATTTAAGTCCCCATCTAAACACAAATGTTAACGTTACTTGTGCAATATTATCCAACAACGGCCATCAAAAATAATCACTTCTACTTTTGGTTGGAACTAAAATTTTGATTACAGCACTGGACAGAGATGTAATATCAATGACTTGGTCAATGTAAAAGTTGAAGTAATAGTATATTGCAACCCATTGACCTTGGTGCTTTTAACTGAAGGTCATTTGAAGTGTTTTTTCTTTTTATTTTCCACAGATGCTAGAGTAGTTTGAATACTCAGATTTACTGAGTAACCTTTTCTTCCTTCCTTTGTTCTTTTAGAGGTGGAGATGAAGTTCATTTAAAATTTATGTCACAGTAATGTCTATTCCCTTCATCATATCAGCATACAGTGCAAGTAATTCTTTGGCCTACTTATCCCACTTAGAAGAAAACTACTTCTCAGGGCATTGAGTTCATCATCACCTAAACAAAAGATTAAATTTAAATACTTTATGCAGTTTTATAATGCATAATTAAAGAAAATATAAGAAAAAGATTTAAACTGTGTAATATCTCTCCATGAAATAAGTCTTTAAACTGGGGGTTCAGCTGGCAATGTTCATTCACTTGGTTAGCAATACAAATTTTGATGCATTGGACCCAATAGTTTTGTTTGAAATTAATGCATTCTTTATGATTCATGTGGGCTTTGCATTGTATGAATACAGAGATATGAAACTTATAAAGACAAGATATTGCTCTACAAGGAGATGTAATTTTCATTTTTTTAAGAGATGAATTTCTCTGGTATTTCATCCATTAAAGTTTTCAACTTACAAGTTTTTTGTGAAAGAAAACTTCAGATCTTATGGTTAGCCTGCCAAACTGATAACCCCCTTTTTTGTAAGATGGGGCAATTATATGTGTAGGGACATACAACTTGGAATGTAACAAATTTGAAAAACACTACTATGAAGTTGTCAACTTTGGAAATATAGAAAAACAAGCAGCAGTTAATCATCATACATAAGAAAGAATTGTATCTTTAGAAAAAGAATAAGATAAATTTTGTTTATATACTAATTTTATCAAAATAAATGAGATATCTTCAGTTGAAATTGCAGCAAATTTCACTATTTTGACACATTTTCACACTGTAAACTAGGGCAGTTTGGGATAATATTCAGAGATATGGTGGAAAGGGTGTAAGGGTGAAAAAAATTGGTTAAGAATTACTGTATTAGAATATCCGAGTTTTGACAAAAATTCTCTTGCATTGGTGTATATTATGATCAACATTTCCAATTGTCCAGCCAAATTTGTGCTGATTTTGATAAATTTAATTTGTTTTATAAAGATAAAATATCTTTCTTAGCCACTGGGGTTAAGCTGACAAGACATCTCACAAGAAATTTATTTCTTGTGGAATAGCTGTCATGAGATATCTCATGGGATTTTTTTTTTTTTTCCCACCTTTAGGTTTTCTTATTCTGTCAGTGAATTGGATAATGATTCAAGACAATTTGTAGAAGCCATTGGAAGTGATAATTTTGTTATAGTGTTTGACAAGATCTGTCACTGATATGATATCACACAAAAATATCCAGGTTTCAAGTTGTCATCTTTACTCTGCCAATGTATATTCTGTTGCAAAGATTACACTTTTGTAATTCTGTCAAATTGTTGAGATAATGTTGATTTGATTTTGAAATAAAATCCCTTCAACATTATTCATTATTATTTTGTAATCAGAATGTGAAATGTTAAAGATTACACCATGATAAATATCTAGTTAAGTTTGAAGTTCATTAAATGTATGGATTTACTTAGATTTCCTTAAAAGGCTGTGGATTTTAAAAATGAAACTTACAATTGTTATCAAATCAAGTCCAGCACATTTTTTCACTTATTTTTCATAGGCTTATGATTAAATTCATTTGAAGTACTTTTGTTTTGTATTTTTTTTTTTTTTCTTAAACTAGAAACTGATTTTAGTTTATATTAGAGTTTAAGGACTCACATTGGGAAGAGATATTTTACTAGTTATTAGTAGATAGTTTTCCTTATTTGCTTTGGATTTGTTTTTTTCAACAAATCTTACAAGTGGACTTAGTCATCATCATCTGCTGAAAGACATGGGCTTAAAGCTTTTATCATAAAGATAGCAACTTTGTTATAATCCTATTATCCTTTCTAAAATAGATTTCATCTGTCTTAAAAGGAAAGAAGAATTGTTTTAAAACATTTTTGATCATTTTGTATTTTCCATATGTGATAATTTTTTTCCTGAACACACACATATATATATGATAAAATATACTTTTAAGGTAAGCTATATTTATGGGTTAAAGTGTTCAATATCAGGTATATAGCCTATGTAAATATAAAATATAAAACTCTGTTTCATGCTAAACACAATTGTCATGCCTGACAATTGCATTTAGTATGAAACAGACTATCACCTCTGGGTGTTGACTTCAATGTCCACGTAGGATTGGGGTTTCCAGTTCCTTCATACATAAACAAAAGTAAAAATAATAACAATCAACAACAAATAAGTAAAAAAAAAAAAAAAATCTCTGCTGAAATGTTGTGAATATTGCAATAAGGATGAGGACAACAGACTGAACAATGTAAATGTACACCTCTCTTTAAAAATGCTCTATAAGTTTTCAGTCAGATTACTATCAGGGGGATAAGTCAGCAACTTTATTGAATAAGTGTTTTGAAATGCCATTTTAGATACTAGTTTTCTTTGTTGAATGTGTTGAGCATTGTTGTATATAAAACATGTCTTTCTAAAACCATTTGACTTCTGAAGCTTGGATCTAAGTATACCTTCAAAACTCAATGTATGTCTGAATTGTCATCTTAACACCATCTGAAACTTGGCTTGGGTCCCCCACTTTGTTACCTATAATCTCACCCCGCTAAACATTACATTATATCACCTTTATCAATTAAAAGCAGTTTCTGCTAGTAACTACCTAGTTTTGCTTCAGCAATCTGAACTGTTGAAAGTAGCATGGCATTTGCTAGGAAAAACAACAGTTGAAAAAAAAAAAATCACTTTTCATGTATACTGTTGTTTCCCCCCTACACACACGCATATATACACAAAGGAAAACTTCTTTACCAACATGTTTTGTCCTCAGATATGATTGTAAGGATTTTATTTTTCACCTTGTATTTATAGACTGAAGTAAAGACATTAAGTTTGCAAAATTTTTAAGCTAATAATACTCATAAATATTCTTCAGGCTAACTGAAAATCAAGATAAACTATGGAGGATGCTAAATGATGTAATTTAATGCCTAATAAATGAAAGGGAGTAAATGTTGATTTTTTTTTTTTTTTTTTTTTTTTTTTTTTTTTTTTTTTTTTTCCCTTTTCTAATGTAATTATTATTTCATGTTATTTTGATAAATTATTCGTGTATTTATTTATTTTAAATAATAAAAGGTTTTGACTTAACTGTTTTCTTTATTTTTTAAAAATTTTATGGTCATGTATATTGGATTGGGAAAGGGGTATTTAAAAAAATCTGGTACACATTTATAACTTGGCAAAATATAGCAGCACTTTCAAAAACTTTTAATCTAAATAAGGTATTTCTCTTTTAATAAGTGTGCCATTATTTAGATTGAAGTTGTGGTTGAAAATAAAAACCGCATTTAAGTATGTTTTTATTTATATCTAAAGTTTTACATACATACACATTTTTTTCATTAATGCACACATTAATTTCTAAGCAATGTCAATCCCCTCCTTCATCTTAATTTTTAATGAAATATATAGTTTAAGTGCTGAAATTTAGAAACCAAAATTGCAATGTTCCGTGCTTAATTAAGTGTTTTTTCATTATTGCTATTAGTAAAATTTGTTCATGTAGAAAATGTCTTAAAGCAATAATCATTGATAAATGAAAATGTGTGCATAATAAAAATATAGTTTTACGTTATGCTATATTTATGGATTACAGTACTCAATATCAGGGATAGAGTGTATGTAAATAAATAAAAATAACTAAATTCATTCAAATCAATAAAGTAAATACAATTAAGTAAACAAACTACAAATAAACACAACAGAAGTAAACATAATAACAATCAACAACAAATAATAAAGTAATCAATAATAAATGATTGTTAAAAAAGTTAACATATAACATTATAAAATAACCACTAACCTGGATTCAGATCCACTATTATTTCCACTCAATAACGTCTAGAATAACTTGAAATATAACCATTATTGCCCATCCAATAACTGTTAGAATAACACAGTAGACCTACCCATAATGCACCAGTGACTATCATATATAAATAGTTGAGCCAAGACACGCAATACACATGGCTTGATGATTGTGTTTAAGCAATATACAGGATGTCACTGCTGGGTGTTGACTGCAATGTCTATTTTCATCTACACACACACACACACACACACACACAGTGGACATAGGAATCAACACTGCATAGTGACTGCCAGTTTCACATTTCAATGCAATCTTCAGACCAAGTATTGATTCCTGTTTCTACACTGTCTATAAACATGAGTACACACATTCATTTATCAATGATTATTGCTTTGTCATTTTCTGTTTAAACAAATTTTATTACTGGCAGTAGTAAAACAATAAAAAATATAGCACTGTGTGTGTGTGTGTCTCTCTCTCTCTCTCTCTCTCTCATATATATATATATATATATATATATATATATATATATATAATGACACACATCCACTGCATCTTGTATTATAAACCATTTAATATATTATTGTTATGTAATATACTTATTGGAATCTAAATCTTTACTTGCTGAATGATGGCAACATATGTACAGATGTTAACCAACAGCAGCTATTTGTATTAAATATCTTAAATTGAAAACTCAAATTAATAGTGACATTGTTTTAAGTTTTGAAATCAGTTGTGAAGTTGAGTTCATGGATTTAAAGAAAAATGGTTAATAATGTTGAATCTTGCAAAAAGGTAAAACAATGCTGGAAATTGCAAAAATGATAGCTTGTTAAAGAAATTGGACAACTATGGAATTTATAGTTGCTATGAAGAACACTGCATGATGAGTGTCAGTTTCATGTTTGAGTGCAATTTTCAGACAGATATTGATTATGCCAATACTGTCAATATCTATAAATGCCCTATCCTGTTATTGAGCACTTTTCTATAAAGATATTAAATTCCCAAACATACATAGTTGATGAATGAAAAAACATTATCATCACAAAAAAATATATATATTTGTAAGGTGTACTGAAGTTGGGGTTTGGGTATAAATATTGCCATTATGATTGTAGAAGGGGATTTTAGTTCTTTGACCATAATGGCAATATTTATATCCAAACTAACAGTGTTAGTATGGGAAATCCATTTGGACTGCTTCTCTATTACATGTCTCATGTCGAAAACAAGGTATTTAAAAAAGTTACTAAACCTAAAATATATATCCGCTATGTAGATAAAAAGTTACTAAACTTAATATATATGTCTGTTCTTATTTTAGCTGAAAACAAAAAAAATTGATAATCTCAAAACTGCATTTGAAAAAATTCTGTCCTGAACTTTACCTATGAATTTAGTAAAAGAAAAAGAAAAAAACTCCCATTTTTAGATATTCTTATAGAATCTAGTAATAACACATTCGCTACTTCATTATATGAAACACCTACAAGTAGAAACTCTTGCCACATTAATTTTACTTGTGAATGTCCACAAAAAATAAAATAAAATAAAATAGGTTATATAAAATGTTTCTTCAAGAATTCATCCTCTTGCCTGCTCTTTAAAGAACTTCATAACATGAAACAGACGTGAATTAATAATAGTTTTCTGATTTAACTTATAGATCACAAAATAATACTATTTCTTTCTAAGGTAGCTAATAACACTGAATACACAGATAAAAACAATAACATTAACATTTTCTCTAAAAATCAAATACATGTTAGCTACAAGCAGGATGAATTTTCCCTTAGGAGAATCATAAAGAAATACACAACCTTATTGACCAGAATGAGAAAATTAAATTATCCATTAAACTATTTAAAACAGCTAACCTTATCATTAACAACAACACACAATGCAAGATCAAAATTACAGAGAACCATTATCATTTATGAGTTCACATGTCCTTTAAGGGTTCCTGATCAAACCAAATTCATGAATAATTGGATATACTACTACATGCCTATCAAGAAGACTCATGTTACATCTCTCTGACCATAGCTCATCAGCTATGAACATGGTCACTCACAATGTGCTGATCACGTTTGGAAAATAAATACAACATTCCAATAACTCTAGATACATACATAATTTTGTGTATGTATGTATGGAGAATGTGCGTATATGTTAGTAATTTAAACTCATCTGGCATCTCTTGTTGCATGGCCCATCACCTTGTCTCCTCCCATAATTCTTGCTCTTGTTGACCTTCTCATCTAGTAACTCATACCAGTTATATTTGTGGGCAGAGGCCAGAAGCAACATGGATCATGTCAAGACAGATTAATATACATTTGCTTTTCCTCTTAAAAATGAGGGAGGAAGAGGAGTCGGCTATTTTTAATAATAGCAGGCAAGATGAATGGCTGCCAGTGTCACTCAAAATCAATTCTAATTACATTGTTAAAATTAAATGGGGAAAATTAGTTTAAATTAGCTCAGTTTTTAATCTTTATTTTTCCCATCTCTATTAAATATAGAATAAATTAAAGCAAAAAATAATTGAATTTTTTTTTTTTTTTTTTTTTTTTTTTTTTTCTTTTCTTTTTGTGGTGGGCACAGATTTTGGAAGTGTTTTCAATTTTAATATTGTAAATTGAAAACTAAGTAATTTTCAAAAAGGGTTTTATTATAAGGAAAAGTGTAAAAAAAAAAAAAAAAAAAAAAATTCTTGGGAGAAATATATTTAAGTCATTTACTTTTGAATTCACCTTAAAAGATGTAATGGCAAAAATAGAAAATAAAATTTCCTATTAGGAGTCTATATATAAAATTCTGTGACTTCCATTTGACTTCTGTCTGTCACAACCTCTTAAATAGCCATACATTAACCAATTGAAGCTACATTTTGGGAAGAAGTGCAAACAGGTAAGTGCATACAAAGTACAGTTGGTTTTACTATGGTGCATAAAAACTATGAAATAGGGTTTTTGTCAAAGTATTTTTCCAAACAAATCAGCTTACTCAAATTTCATCTATCGATTTGCAAAATTGAATGGAATGTAATGTTTGTAAATCTTGACAAAAAATGTTAGCAATAACTTCAACAATACTAAAATAACTAAATATTGTGAGGATTTCAATATGTGTCAGTGTTTCTCAAAAAATTCTAGTGTGTAAAAATTTCCATTGTCTCTTTATTAAATTAAAATATACATACATACACTCTACAGTTCAAAAGTTTGAAGCTACCCCCTGTTAATTTTTTAAATTGGCCCCAAAAATAGTTGTTTGTACTTAAATAAGAGAAAATTATATAAGTTAAAAAAAGTGAGACATCATATTTTTTTATTAGAAATTTTATTATGACAAAAAGAAAAAAAGCATTTTATGATTAAATTTTGCTCTTGTCAAAATATCCTCCTTTAGCCTTGATTACTGCAGCCCAGATTTTTGGCATTCATTGCAAAGTTTGATAATTGATTCCATTCTTTTTCCAATGACTCTAAATGCTTTTCTCCCCCCCCCCCCATCTTCTGTTAAGTTTATCTCATGCTAATTCTGTAGGTGACTTCAAACTTTTGAACTGTAATATATTTATTTATTTATTTATTTATTTTCTACTGTGTTTGTCTTGTTTTCAAAAAAGAGGATTCTAGGAACTTTTACAGATAATGTATATTATCTTTTTTTAAATGCTTTTGGCTAAATGTTATTAACTGTAGAAAAATTGCAAGACTTTCCTTTTGTAGCTATTTTTCACCTGAGTTAATTGAAGATCACCTATTTTGAATTACTCAACTTTTATTTGTTCCGTCATACTGGGCATATAGATCATTAGAGAATAGTAATTGAATCGTCTGAGGTTTTATGTTTAATACTTTGCACTGAACCATCATATTTTCATATTTTATCATTTGATCCTTGATTTTAGAAAGCTATTCTATTAGAGTGTATATTAACAGAATTGGGGGCAATGTCATTTCTCATTTTAAGAAATTGTTTAAAGAATTTCTGCTTTGATTATTTGAATATGTAAATAATTTTTTTTTTTTTTCATACTGGAAAATTTAGAACTATTTCAGTATAAGCCAAGAAATGTCTGAAAGCAAATTTTGAAAGAATAACAAAATTAAGCTTTTACGGACTTAAAATCTTAATTCCATTATGACCTACCCATGAGTCATATTAGGATTTTATCTCTTGCACAACCCACCCCTGACTTGGTTTACTTATATTTACTGCAATTATTTTGTGTGTAATTGATGCAGTTGTTCTGTAAGCATTGAACAGGTTAGCAAGAGGGTACTCAGCACTATCTTTTACACAATGGTAAGGAAATCTTAGAAGTGTCTTTTTGAAATTTCTTTGACTCTTTATTTCTTGGGCAGTCAGTAAACTCAAGTATATTCCTTACAAGTCATAGGATAAATTTTTGAAGCTAGAAAAATGTGTTCGACATGAATATTTGGAAAGGAGCATAAATCAGCATTTAAGCACTTGTTTTCTCATCTTGTACAAAAGTCATTGTGATAAAAAATGGAATTCTAAAATGTATAAAATCATGTCTGGATCCAGGATAGACTTCACTAGTGTTGTCGGTGGTGGTGGTAGTATCACTCATATCCAAGTTGGGTTCATCCTGTGCCTCCATGATGCTTCAACCTGACATGGCTCAGGACTTTAATAGTGTAACCTAAAAGAAATATATTGTGGATAGTAAAATGTTTTTCTATGTTTCATGGGATTCAAAAGATTTTTTTTTATTATGAATTGCTGGAATCTGGAAAAATTGTTGTTGCACAATGTTATGTGAACAAGTGGCTTGTTTGAATAGTGCTTAAGAATAAAAATAGCAAACGAGTTGTCCATAGATGTTTACTGCATAACAATGCCCATCTTGATGTTGCAAATAATAATAGAGCTAGTATGGGAAGTTCTTCCAATTCCAGTATATTCTCCAGCATTATCAATTTCATATTTTTACTTCTGTCATTCTATGATACAATCATTGGTTCAGTGGTTCCAACAAGTGTTGATTTCAGTGTTCACACATACAAGTTTTGTTAAATTCAACTGACAAGTTCTCTGTTTAATTTTTTTTATTGTATTTTCCCAATACATTTGAATAAAAGTTTTGAATTAAGTTGTCCAAAGTTCAATTATTTTATGTTTTTGCTTAATTACTTTTGACTCTCGGTAATTGTCAAGAATTTGGTGTTGTCAGTAGTATAGAGAAGATTTTGCTGGCTTCATCCTAGCTTATTTTGAGACAACAGATGTGAAATTAATTGAAGTATATTGTATAAGTGACATCATGTATAAAATACTTGACCAAAAACAAGGAAAGCCTGAACTTTGGACAGCTTATTCACTATTTTGACTCCAATGTACATCTTATTAGGTAGCCCAAACTGCCCTAGTTTTTTAATGCAAATTTATGCCAAAATAGTGAAATTTAATTCCATTTCAACTGTTGATATAACATTCATTTTCCAGGCTAATATTGATAGAATTAGTATGTGAACATAATTTAATCTTTTATTTTTGTAAAGATACAATTCTTTCTCATGTGTGACAATTAGTTTTTATTCCATGTCTCTTTGAATTATGTCACTATTTCAATGACAGCTTTGTGTTTTTCGACATTACTCTGTGGTGGTAAGGATATGCAATTCCAGCTTGCTAATCCTTGTCCTACAATGTGATGCCATATTCTATCTTACTATTGTTGCTTTTTATAACTGCACTCTGAGTCCACACATATTTTAACTGACAGCACAAACTATGTGAAATAAAGCAAGAGTTACTGACAAGACTTGAAATTTCCAAATAAATGACTCTATTGTTAAGTCATTAAAGGAAAAAAAAGGGGTGAGGGGCAAAATGTTTCCAGATTGTGCTTCACGTAATCATCAACACTTCCATAGTTGAAATGCTTAAGGTGACAGTCCATAAAAGATATGGAATGCAAATCTTATTGGAAGGTTTATTTCATTATCTTTTTGATTTTGTGCTTTTTAATGTAGCAGCTGAAGAGTTTGACTTGTGGTTTTGCAATTAAAAGTAACATTAATGATGTTTGTGTGTGTGTGTGTGTGTGTGTGTGTAACACTCTTTTTTTTTCCTAGAGTGCTCAGACATTACACTGATCCTAAACAGTAGTACATATATACTTTGATCTTAGCCAAAAGTATTGATCTGCATGTAAATAATGCAGTCAATTTTGATAGGAATTATGCTAGTTGAATAATAGTGAAAATGTTTCATTTAAAAAATAAAATTAACAAAGAATTTGAGTTATATTTACAAAAATGTCATTTCCAGATTTTTCTTATTTGCTATGAAATTGGAATAAATACTGTTCTTCTCTTGCATGAAACAAATTTTTCATTTAAAAATTTGTGAAATTGAAGCCAAGCCCAGTTTTCATTTGGTAAGGTCAAATAGTTTCTGTCTTAACATATTTAAAATACTCTTATTTAAATAATTTTATTGTATAGTTTTTGGAATTTTGTGTGTGCATGTTATATATATATATATATATATATATATATATATATATATATATATATATATATATATATATATATGCATATTTCAAAATTGAATTTTGGTGACTACTATCAGCATTGTTTTTTTTGTTTTTTTTTTTGTTTTTTGTTTTTTTTTTAAGTATAAATATTTGACCTGGTAATAATTCAATAGGTTTATTGAACTCTTTGACACTGGTGAGTATTGAATCATGAAATTCTGGAGTTGGTCAATGATAATAAGCCCTTGGAACCTTTACTAATTAATTTACAGGCTAATTGTAACTGTAATTATCTTTTGAGCAATGTTTTGACCAAAATTCTGCTGGCCTTAAAAATGCATAAAATTTTAGTAATTTTATATATTTATTTTAGTATCATTTATTTGTATCATTAATTTACACACATGTACATGTGTGTGTGTGTGTGTATGTGTATATATATATATATATATATATATATATATATAATATGAAATATTAATATTATAAAAATATGTTTGTGTGTGTATGACTTACTGAAAAACAGGCTCTTTAATATTAAATAGTTTTTTTTCCTGAGAATTTAAAAAATATACAAATACATCTTTAGCTGCAAAGTGAGAAACAATGTTGTGTGTGAATAGTAAAAATAAACAAGTGGAATAAGATTTCAAATTTAATTATTTTAATAAACTTCTTCCATATTTTTTTTTTTTTTTTTTTTTTTTTCTTAAAGGTTTTACTGTTTTTACCTCCCCTCTCTATATAGAGTATTTTCCTTTCTGCTCTTTGCCTATTACCCAACATCTATTAAATCAATATTCCTAATCATTGAAATGCATTGAAAAGAATTCACAAAATGCTTCTATCATAAACATGCCATGCAGCTGCCTGCCAGCCTTTTGCAGCTGACAATCATCAAAATCTTTGCTACATAGCAAAGATAAGAAAGAATAGGACAGGTTGTGACTGAGTTTCAGTTCAAAGGTCTTCATTTACTTTCTCTTTTTTACTACTACTCTCCAACACTTTTGACTTTTAATATTATAATTGTATTTAACTCTTTTATCCCAACCTCCATATTTGTAAGTTTCATTTTTCCACCTACCTCCCCAGTATATATCTATCTATATATATATATATATATATTTTATCTACTCAGTTTTTGGATAGCAATTTTTTATCCTCCCAATAACTTGAGTGGACTTTCTATCTGCTTCTCTCCCTTGATTTTTTTTTTTTTTTTGTTTGCTGTCAACCCCTACCCGCTTCCTTTCATTTCCTCCCAGTTCCTGCTTGCTGGCTTGTTCTGTATTTTGCTATCTTTTCTTTTTCTGTTTTCTGTATAAAAAGAAAAAGGAAAGAGCCCTCCCATCTTAACTATCAAACGCTTTCTCTTACTTGTGTAAAGTTATAGGAAGCTTTATATGGACACCATTTCTCTCTCTTAATTGTTTATCTATTGTCTGATTTAACTAGACTAAGGTTGCTGCTAGCTTCTTCTGAGATATAGGAATATAACCTGATGTTGCCTGCCCCTCATTCTACATGTTTTTATTGTTAAAGAACAGCTGCTATTTAAATTTTATATAATATATATATATATATATATATATATATAATTTCATTGTTGTTTTTTTAGTTTTCTCTTTGGTTTATTTTTCTTATTCTAAACATTGCCCAATGAAAGATGTCTGTATCATTTCACTTATATTTCAGATACATTTTTGTTTGTTTCTTAATTCTTATGATTGATCTTGCTTTCAATATTTCTTTCTTTCTTTTTTTTCTTTTTCTTTTTCTTTTTTGTTATCTGTCCTCCACCTTCCAAGTGAAAATTCATTCAATCATTTTTACCAATGCTGTTTGGGTTTCTCCAACACATTTTTTGTCGATGACTCAGAAAAGCATTTCTCTGCTGGAGATACTCGCACAAATTACATCATCTTGGAAGATGCCAAAATTCAATGTTCTTATTTATTTGCCTAGCCATTGCAAGAAATGCCCAACCCAATTATCATATCTCAAGGAAATTTTTATTTACTTTCAGAAAAACAAAGGTAGAAAATAAATTTTCAAAATATTAAACATTTTCATTTTAAACTTTTTCATGCATGGTTTTAACATTCATTTAACATAAGTAAATTTACTTTCATTTTCTACTAAGTCTTTTTGGACTTACTTTTTCCAATAGTCCTTCATATTGTCAAATTTGATTTTGTTTAAGTCTGAGGTCATGTTATTTTTTAATTTTTTTTTTTTTTTTTTTTTGTCTGTACTAAATTCATTAAAATAAAAATTTGATTGACTAATGTATTTGCATGCTGTTTATTATAATCATGATATAAAAACACAAATGGAGTGGTTGTAATGGTCATAAAGTGTGAACACCTAAAATCTAAATGCCAGATTATTGATTCACAGTTGATACTAATCAGATTAATAAGTCCTCAAAAAGTTATAATTTCTTTATAGCTATACTAGCTCAGGCCATAATAAAATGACAGCAATATCTAAGTAATTTTGCAATTAAATTGTTTCATGTATTTATTGAAACATCAGTTTTCATATAATCACTGAAGTTAAGCAATACCAAGCCTGGCCAGTAACTAGATGGGTAACTGCTTGGGAATACCAGGTGCTGTAAGCTTGAATGTGCGGGTGGTGTAATGGATAATTGTTCAGAATTGGAAATCAGAGAGCTGAGTTCCAATTCCAATCAGGTCAGTTATATTCATCAGTTATGTGCAAATACCCCTGGGAAAATGTAGCAACTTGTGGGAAATTTCATGTATTTAGACAGTACTGTAAATATGACAAAAAAAATCTTTATGATGAAATCACTCTATGAATCATGAAGGCTAGTAATGCTTTCGTAAAGTCTTCAGATCAAAATTCTCCGAATATTATATGGATCAACAGAAACAATAGCTGAAATGTGATAACAACCAAGATGAGGACATTAGTCAGAATGTAAATAACTCTTCATCATAGAATTTCAGATGGAAATGAATCTAAATCTTTTAAACTTTCTTTATATCTCTAAGATTCTACAGATCTTCACTATTAAGCTGGTGCCCTGAAGAAAGAAAGAAAAATTTTCCCAGTTGCCCTGAAGCTGCTATAGTGTGTTCCAGTTTGTAATTCTGATTTGTGCCAGGTTTAGAAACAAGGCAGGAAATGATGAGAACATACTCTAACATTTAAATGTTTATTTCTATTTTTACATTAGGCAGAAAAACAAGGGGTGTCATATATTAGGAAATGAATCTTATGAAAGTTTTGTGAAGAGAGAGACTATCAAAATAAGCAAATCCATGGCTTTATTTAATATGTAACATATGCATATGCAGAATCTGTGATCATTCTACAAAGATTTAGCAACCTAAACTGGAACATGCATTCCACTGCATATTGTATATCAGAGTGCCCCAATATACTTTTAATATAAAATTTGTGTAATGTGCCTTAATATTGTAATGTACCCATACATTCTCTCATCTAATATTTATTGTAGGCTTAATACAGTGTGATCAAGTGTTTTAAAAAGGTTTCACACTTACTAATTCTTTATATAAGAAATAGAATAAACAATTATAGTTGAAAAGATACAAATAAAACATTGATTTTAGTTTGTTCATTAGTAAAAATCAGTTCAATGAAATTTGCTTTCAAATATTAAACATCAAACTTAAAGCATATATAAAAATTTAAAATGCTTGTTTTTTATTTATTTTATTTTTTTTTTTGTAAGTGATTTTAGATACTAAGTTTTGGTTTTTGCTGTTAAAATATAAGCTTTTTTTTTGTTGTTTTATAAAAATATTTCTAACATTAATTTTATTTAAATTCTTATCACTTTTGTTTCAATGTATATCTTCACTTAAGTCAAGATATACATAGTAAATTATTTGTTTAAACATCATTTTTAAATGGATACTCATGTTTTTGTTAATTTATTAAACAGTATATTTATGTATAAATAATTATATTTAATGAACAAAAACAGAACATCTACTCAAATATGACTATCCATTTAAAAAATGTTTAAACAAATTAAAAATCTGTTGGATTTCATCCATCTCCTTTATATATATATATATATATACACACACACACACATTCTTTGTGCTTTTTATTCTAGTCTTAAGAACATTATCATTCTTAATATTTGTTTGTATTTTGATCTGAAACCTTTCTATTTTGTTTTTTCTCTATAGTTCTATATTTTAATTTTATTCTGTTGTGCATAATACAGCCTTGACTTGTGTTTGGAACCCAGGAAAAAATAGCTTATACTTGTTTCCAGAATTTGTTTAGCTTAAGATTCTGGAACCCTACAGAATATAATCATACAGATTTAAGGAAAGACCTATTTACTCAATGGCAGAAGAAACAGCCAGTTGTCAAGTACGTTTCTCAGAAATGTGTGAATATTAGTGCTTATGAGACAGTATTTTGCTATTGAAAATGATTATATCTTCTAGTTAGTTTGTAGTGGTGGTTATTTTGAGACATTTTTACTTGCCACTGCCTTTTCACTACAGATAAGAACTTCTGGCAGCCATAGAAATGTTAATTCCAATGCTTATAACTATGTAGGATTAAAGTTGATAAAATTTCGATCTTCAACAAGTTCTAAACTAGATTCATTAAATTGTGCACTCCACACTTCTCAAGGGGACAGGAGATACTCGTATCCATGAATTGATGACTTTCTGTTTAGTAGAATGATTTTATTTTTATCTTTCCAGACAAGCTGAT
This sequence comes from Acanthosepion lycidas, assembly GCA_963932145.1. NCBI lineage: Eukaryota > Metazoa > Mollusca > Cephalopoda > Sepiida > Sepiidae > Acanthosepion > Acanthosepion lycidas. The sequence goes on from OZ010587.1 coordinate 89,677,641, forward strand.
GTATAGGTTAAGTCAATGCTGTAGAGTTTTAAATAGAGGTCTACCATTTGTGCCTTACTTTACACAGTAATAAATTTCTCTTTTTTGAGAGGGTTCTTTTGAATAATCCAGGATTCATTTTTTATTGTTGAATAAATGTTAAAGGATATTTTCTTACTTTAATTTTCTATTTGCATTGAAATGAATGGAAAACAGCAAGAAAAAGAAGCGTGTTTTGCATGTATGTGCGCATGCTTACTACTAGCAGCTGTTGTTGTTGTTTAGAACATCAGACAGAAAAAAAGTTCTGTTCAGTTTTTTTAAAAATAAATGGCTCTAGAGAGAAAAAACTAAAATTGTTGCAAAATCTTATTTTTCGAATGTTAAGAGTGGCTAAAAATATTAAAAATATCTTCATATGATAACCCTATCAATAATGCTTTAATTCCTGACAAGTGACAATCAATTTTCCTGATTTTCAATGTAAGATAACGTTGGCAAAACAAATTTTGGGTTAAATATTACAAAATTTGGTACTCTCTTGTTACCAGAAATATTTAAATCTAAGCAAGAGATGAAGTAGAAGTAAAGTCAGTGGGTAGTGAAAAGGAAAGCTGAAACCTTGTCTTTGTATAAAATGGAGTTAAATGCAGTCAGTAGTAAAATTATTCTTCTTTTTCTCCTTTATCTTTTTCTCCTCCTTTTTCTTTTTCTTTTCCTTTTCCTTTTTCTTTTTCTTTTGTCTTTTTCTCCTTTTTCTTTTGTCTTTTTCTCCTTTTTCTTTTGTCTTTTTCTCCTTTTTCTTTTGTCTTTTTCTCCTTTTTCTTTTGTCTTTTTCTCCTTTTTCTTTTGTCTTTTTCTCCTTTTTCTTTTGTCTTTTTCTCCTTTTTCTTTTGTCTTTTTCTCCTTTTTCTTTTGTCTTTTTCTCCTTTTTCTTTTGTCTTTTTCTCCTTTTTCTTTTGTCTTTTTCTCCTTTTTCTTTTGTCTTTTTCTCCTTTTTCTTTTGTCTTTTTCTCCTTTTTCTTTTGTCTTTTTCTCCTTTTTCTTTTCTTTTTCTCCTTTTTCTTTTTTCTTTTTTCTTTTTCTCCTTTTTCTTTTTTCTTTTTTCTTTTCTTTTTCTTTTCTTTTTTCTTTTCTTTTTCTTTTCTTTTTTCTTTTCTTTTTCTTTTCTTTTTTCTTTTCTTTTTTCTTTTTCTCTTTTCTTTTTCTCTTTTCTTTTTCCTTTTCTTTCTTTTCTTTTTTTTCTTTTTCCTTTTTTCTTTTCCTTTTTCTTCTTTTTCCTTTTTCTTCTTTTTCCCTTTTCTTCTTTTTCCTTTTTCTTTTTCCTTTTTCTTCTTTTTCTTTTTCCTTTTTCTTCTTTTTCCTTTTCTTCTTTTTCCTTTTTCTTCTTTTTCCTTTTTCTTCTTTTTCCTTTTTCTTCTTTTTCCTTTTTCTTCTTTTTCCTTTTTCTTCTTTTTCCTTTTTCTTCTTTTTCCTTTTTCTTCTTTTTCCTTTTTCTTCTTTTTCCTTTTTCCTTTTTCTTCTTTTTCCTTTTTCTTCTTTTTCCTTTTTCTTCTTTTTCCTTTTTCTTCTTTTTCCTTTTTCTTCTTTTTCCTTTTTCTTCTTTTTCCTTTTTCTTCTTTTTCCTTTTTCTTCTTTTTCCTTTTTCTTCTTTTTCCTTTTTCTTCTTCTTTTTACTACTACTACAATATAAAAAAAATCTCCTTTAAGATTCCTGGCACCTTTGATTTCATAACACCTTAGTAATAACCACACACACACACACACACACACACACACATATATTAAAAAAAAAAATGAGTGTATATACATTCATATTTACAGCAGTAAAACTTTGATTCTTGATAGCATGCATGAGAAGTGTGTTCTGATCCTAAGCAGAGAGCTTGTTAACAAGTCTTTGATCTTAGGTAGAAGTTCTAATCTCTGCTGTAAATAAACCTGTCATCTTTTATCCATACTATGCTAGTGTATGTTTGCAATGTGGTGATCCCAGCGCAGCATCTTTGGAATGTGCCTGAAAACCATACCATAGGTTAACCTCAAGCCATGTGAGTGAAATTGGGTAGACAGAACCCTTGGGAGCTGTTGATGGTTGTGCTAGCACAAAGTTACAAGTCATGACCAAGAGTTTGAGCATGCTAGCCTTGTTCAGACTTTTGATCGTGCTAGATAACGTGCTCTCCTCCAGAAACTATAACTACGGTCTTCTCAGCATAGTTGCAGTTTAAACCACAGGTGGGTGTTGAACAAACACAAATTGTGCCTGAGCGGGTATCTGTAATGGGGATTAACTAGCCATCCTAGTAGATGGGCATCCTCAGATACAAGTGAACTAAAAGACTGCTGAAAGCAAGAATTTAAAAACACACTTATTGACATATAAATGACTTTATTAAATACTTTTTCCAGTGTTAGGTCAGTCCTGTAGATGTTAAATGAACCAAAAGTGTTGTTTTTGTTTGTGCTATAAAAATTTCTGAATTGGCAGTTGTCAAAGACAAGAGAAATAGGTTACATTTTTTCTTTTCATTTTTTTTTTTATTTATTTATTTATTTTTTTTTTTAACTATAATGTTAATGTTTCCGTTCATTGTTGAGAGGATTAATGATTGCAATAAGATACTTAATGCTTGCCTTCTGCTTCATTTATTTAGAAAATGGTAAATGAGATAATTAAGAACTTTTGGTAAATTAGTAGCTTATCAGTTTTTATATTAGATTAACTCTAGAATTACTTTGTGCTTGTTGTAAACTGATTACAGAAACCCACTCGTCTCCATAATTCAGTAGTAATGTTTAACAATTAACTTGGAAATGACCACTTCTTTTGCCCTGATTCCCCAGAAAGTTGTTTAACTTCAGTGATAAAAATGCATGAATAGACTCATTATGGCTCTATGTTCCCTCTTGTCATTTAAAAATTCATGTAATGCTAAATTTTGTGTCCCCACCTTACATTGGTAGAACAAAATAGCCTTATTGTTAACACATGACGAATTTTTCCTAGACTTATATATATATAATATATATATATATATATATATATATATAAGGAATAGCTGTGCTATATTGAATCTAGTTAACTTCTTCTTTGTCACCGAGGCCCACTGACCCAGTGGTATGATACTGGCATTGTATCATATCAGTTCAGGTTCAATTCTCAGTAGTGGATGTGCATTGCTGATAAGTCCCAAAACGTCTGCATTCTGTCAAGGATTCTTGTTCTAAACTTGATCAATTATTATGTGAAATATATATATATATATCTTAGAAATGGCATTTACAGCATATTTCTTCTGTATTATTTATTTCTAACCTAAATTTGAAAAATTGCCATATATAAGCAATGTTTCTGTCAGTAATTTTAATCATCGTGTTTGTATGTTAAAATTAACATCTACCTTGTCAAAAAAAAAAATCCATTGTAATTTAGAAAACCTCTTCATAATAAACCTGGTTTTCATCTGCTATTTCACATTACTATGAATTACTCAAAAAGGCAGAAAAAATTTTTTGGAATTATCTAAACAAGTCAAAAGTATCTATTAGATTTTCTTAAAACTGTACTGAATTATTTAAACAAGTAAAAAATAAGTTTGCTGAATTAATGGTAATTATTAATATAAACATTAGAAAATTATTCAGATGTTTCTCTCATGGTCAGCTCTATGGAGCTATGTCATGAGGAGGAAATTCAAGTGGATTTAGTATAAAGAAAACAAAATAATTTAGAATATAGATGTCTTGTTGAAAATGTTATTTATACATGAATTTTACAGGTAAGAGAACTTTTATGATGACTTAATTTTCCTTTGTTTATAGGAAAGGTATTCAGCTAGATTCTTTTATATTTTTTTTTTAATTTTATGAACGTTGAAATTAGTAATGCTTATTTATTCTGATTTTTTAATCTAAAAATGTTTGTCTGAAATGGTTATTAAATAAAAACCTTTCTCCTTTATAAAACAGAAACTATTTATTGCTAATTTTAAAGTCTTTACAAATTCCTAAAGAACTAATGACATTCTGAAAATTTTTAAAAGTTTAATACTTTCTCAGAAGCAGATTGCATTTGCCACATCTTCTACCTATTTTTTTCTCTTTATTTTATTTTTAAAACCCACCTACATCATTTATCTCTTTGGAAGTTTTTTATTGGTTCATCACTGGACATCTATTTATTTATTTTTTTTTTTTTATTTTTTTTTTTTTCATGAAATGTAAATTTGAGAACATCTTGTGTCCAGTTTTCAAGAGACTTTCCAGTGTTAGCTTTTTTGCTTCTAATGGCTGCCATATTTCATAGTCTTCTAATATTAGATAGAAATAATTGTTATGTCAGCAGTCTTGCCTGCAGCTCTTCTTTCATCCTACATCACATTGCTTTCAACATCATCATCAGAGGAAGAGGAGGATGTTGCATTTTTGGCACATTTGTCACCCTTTCCATCTTCTGCCTGATTCACTGTTTTCAATCATTATCACAACACATCAATCTGATTCTGGCCTTTCAGAGAGATTACATTTTCCCACCTTGCCTTATTCCATGATTTCTGCTTTTCTTGAAAACTTTGGCTTTCTTACCAAGAACCATTTTAGAAAACTGAAAGATTCTTGTGAAAAGATTGTAGATTCTGCCCCCCTCTTTTTTTTAAATTGTTTTCTTGGACAGTTGTGTAATAGGATTATTATATGTCAGTTCATCAGTTCAAGGATATTTGGGAAAATGATGTTTAATTTATTAATTAAGCAAACAAGTCCCAACAAGCGCTATACTTTCTTTCTTTATTGGGTAGTATTACAAAAGTATTCTAGGAATGTTTTTACTGTTGAGGGCTATTCATGTTAAGTAGAATAACATCTAATTGTTGACATTTAGGCTACTGAAATTTCTTTCTTTTACAAGAAGTTCATTCTCTTCATGTTATCTACCCAATCCAGGTATTGGACTTACTAACTTGACTTAAAATGCAAATGCTGTAGATAGGCATTTCCAAAATATCAAAAAACACTTTCAGAACTTCATGTTTTCACTCTTCTGAACATTGTTTTCTTATCATTTACCGAAATAAAGAATTTGCATGTTATTGATTTATTATAGCTGCTGTTTATACTTTAACAATTATTAATCCTCTGGTTTTGCATAGGCTGGATATTTGTGATTTCTTGTATTCAGAGCCCAAATTCATAATTTCTGCATGCTTGAACTTTGACCTTATTTATTTATCAAAAGCCAACCTTTTGTATAAAAAAAGTCTATCGGAATTGCAAATTTCATCAAGAGTTTTGCGTTTACTATTCTTCCTACCCCACCCACTCTTTTATGGCTAATTGATTTGTTAATTAAGTTAACATATTTTTTTTTTTTTTTTTTTAGCTTCTGTGGAATAGCATTCAGGTTCTTGGCTATGAAGACATGATTAGTGTCATTCTGTTGATTAATTTGGTCATCTTTTATATTTGTTGTGATTTTCGTTTTTATCATTGAGTGCTTTTAAGCTGCTTACATCTTAGACTCGGTTCCCCCTTTACAAGACATTATCATGCAATATTACTATCTCTTTTAGTATTATTTGTATGGCTTTGTAAATATACAAATAAGATTCACTATAAAAACAACTTCATTTTATTCATATACTTTTAGAAAGAGAGTCTCTTAATCTAGTGAACTACTCTAGTACTACTATTTAAATATCACCCTTTTATTTGTTATCATTTTCTTATGGAACAAACTATTTAGTGTAATTTTTTAATCATAAGCTTCCTCTCATACAACAGGCTTTTATCTATTAGTCATGACAAAATTGATGTATACAGATTTTCTGGTTCTATTCATAAAATAGTTTTTGGATATCCTTTGCTTTTTGCTTCTGCTGAACATTTTAAAATTTTTAACTATGTGCATTTTTTTTTTTCTTTTTCTTTTTATTTCCTGTTTTCTTAATCTCAACATATGTGATTGTATTGAGCCAGACTATTTCTAGAAAATATTCTTTGTTGATTTATTTACTTTACTCTGTTTTATACTGAAACCATTAATTCATATCTTCCTCCTACTCTCCACTCATTTCCTCCTCCACCCCCACAAACTCCCCCTTCTTTGTTTCTATGCTTATCACTCATGATATTAACCCTCATTATGCGTATTACTCATTTTTGTACACTATTTATCCCCCACCTTATCATTCTAGGAATATGCAAAAGATTCTCTACTTAGTAAAACATGTATTCATAAACAGTTTTCTATAAAAGATTAAAGTTGAAAATGCTGTTGTTTATTCACCATATTAGTCCTCTGCTTAATATTCTATCATTTTCCCCAGAATTCCTTATCCATTTGCGAGGAGGTTGATTCCTTCATGATTTATCTCTTGGGATGTTTTCACACTCTCTCTTCACTTTCTATCTTTCAAGACAACCTTCTGACCTTATGCAAATGTCATCTTATATTACTTGATTAAAGATAACGTTAACAGCTTATAATTAATTTTTTTTGTCTTGTTGCATTTAATTGCATTAACACCTTGGTTACTGTTGCTAAACTATTTATTTATTGTTCATCAGTCTTTTATTTTTTTGTCTTGCAACAAATTGCCACTTGATTTATATTTACAAGTACTGTGTGTATTTAATTCTTCTATATCTTAAAGGTTTTATTGTTTTAGCAATAAAACCTGACCATAAAACATTCTGTTGTTTGCTTTATTTCTTTTCTGGGCTATGAAGACGAATTGTTAGATGTCAAAGTTAATTAAACTCAGAAGAAAAACAAAGAAGGCATTTGTAATAATTTACAAAAAAACAATGCATATGGTTTCCTATTTTGTACATAAAAATTGTAATTTATTTTCCACTTTGTTTTTTGGCCTGCAAATACTAATAGTTGTCAGTCAAGATTGGCACTGTTACCCCCAAGAAATCTGATGCAGATTACAGTTTTCAATAAATTTGTAAATGGTAATGCTCATCATGGTGGGACTCAATTAAATATTAGTGAATCAAAAATATCCTTATATTTATTATCTTATGTTTGATTTGAAATCAGTACCTCAGCTCAGTATATATAAGTGAAACAAGACATTGGACTATATGGATAAATTGCTTGTTTTTGTATATGTACCATTTTTAAATATAATCACTCTACAGGGTGTCCCTAAAGTCTGGGCACAGAGGTAATAAATGCATATTTTCAAGAAATTAAATTTTCAACATTTTATTAAATTTGAATATTAACAAATAACTTCTTCAATAGGATTTCCAACATTTGTGATACAAAGGCTGATACGCTTTGCAAGATTCATGCAGTAACTCTACATTGCCGTCAATTTTAACACATTCACTTTTTATGCGTTCAATCCAGTGTGTTGCATCTGTGATTTTCTTTGAGTACACCTTCTCCTTTAGCATACCTCAGAAAAAGGAGTCAATTCTTTCTTTTGACAAAACCACATTTAACCTTTAGCACAATGCAATATTCATATTTCATCCATTGAGTCAGGCAACTGCAGTAGTATGATTTTTGATTTTCACTTAGTCATTTTCCTGTTGCCATAGTAGGATATTACAACACTAGTGTAAAATTCAACCACACTATTGTTGATGATCAGTGTTACATGCAGTAGTTGTACAAACATTTTGTTTGACAAATGAAGTCACCTACATACAGAGTGCTAAAGGTTAATCTGTGGAGGTTTAAAAAAAAAAAAGTTAATGAAATTTCATGTGTCCAGACTTTAGGGACACCCTGTATAATGTTCCATTTGCCAAAGTAATGAATAATGCAATTCATTTTTTTTTTTTTTTTATTCTAAAAATAGTAATCTAGTCTCTTCCTATCATTGACTTTGTAATTTATGAGCTATTTCATTTCATTCACATATTTATTTTTAAAAAGAATCTTGCAATTTCCTTTTGTAATCCATCATATTTATTTTTTGACATCTAATATCTCAGTGTATATATATATATATATATATATATATATATATATATATATATATATATTACTATATCAGAATACAAATTATTTGAAAATGAATCTGGGGAAAAAGAGAATCCGTTACTACATTTTTGTTGCTTAGTTTATACAGGATATACTGGAAGAGAATCTGTTCATGAAAGGCACAGTTTTGCTATTACTAACAATATCATCACTATTACAGAAATAAGCCCAAACAATATTACAGTCTGTTTTATTGCTTTAATATTTTTTAATCGGATTTAGATGACATATTTATTTATTTATTTTATCTAGGAGGATGAAAGACCTAGCAGCAGCATCACCAGTAGCAGCAGCAGCAGTAAGACATCCCATGCTGCCTCTAGTAAGGGGGGCCAAAATACAACATCTACAACCAGTGGAACATCTGGCAGCACTTCCAAGAGTGGTACAACAGAAGATAGTACCAAGGCTGCAGCTGTGGTACCAAAACTAACCCGAAAGGTCCATTGGCCATGTCGTATTGGAGATGAAGCCTTTACTTCACTGAAAGTCAGCAAAGAACACAAAGAGGTAAGCAGAAACATCTCTGATCAAAGCTGATAATACATGACAAAATTTCTCTTTACTACTTTTGCATCTCATAAAACAGATCCAATTAGTTGTTTTAATTTGTTCTAAGTTTTTCTGTTTCTATTAAAACTCTTAGTGCAAAAGATTTTATTTTTGCTTTTAGTCAACACTAAGTAAAAAATGTAATATATCAGTCAGTCAACTTTTCAACCATCATTAGTGTCATTAGTATTCTGGATAACTGTCCAGTGGGTTTATTCTTAATTATTGCAATCTGTCATATTTTGGTTTTACAGGCATAGCACTTGCATGCCAGGTCTATCTTTGTATAATTTTAGATGGCAGGGTTTTGAATTCAGAGTTGTCCTTCTTCTAGGCTGGTTTCCAATCATGGCTAGGGAGCCCAGTTTATCCTGCTATTTAACTCTGGTGGAGAATATATAGATACTTACCTTTTCCAAAGGTATTTGTGTGAAAATGAATGTAACGAACTTGACTGGAATTCAAACTTAGCTTGCCAGTTTCTCATTCTAAGCTGCTGCTGCTAACCATTACATGATATATTTTTAACTGATATATTGCCACTTTCTTAAGACATAAAGGATAACATCAGAATATTTTGTTCTTCATCCTCCAAAGCAAGCTTTGAATATATCCCTTAAAACTGTTTACTATTTAAAATTTGCGCTATTTATAGGACAAGAGTGTTTAGTATTGGAGATAGAATATTTGTAGATATAGACAGTGTGGACATGAGAATCAACACTGTATGATCACTGTTAGTGTCCTACCTCAAAGCGATCTGCAAACAATGTGCCACTCCTCCTTTAGCGGCTTCTATATCTATAGAGTCCACTAAACTAGTAGTAGCGACACTTGGTCTGAAGATCGTTTGAGGTATGACACTGACAGTGATCATACAGTGTTGATTCCTATGTTCACCATACCATGTGTTGACATCAAACTCAAAACTATATGGTGACAGGCAGTTTCACACCTTAAGTGATCATCATTCTATCTGGAAACACTCTATCCCTGATACTCAGCACTTTTGAATAGAACTTGTTTTAAGCACATATGACTACAGAAATGTTTTATTTGTTCAAAATGGAGTTGATATAGAAAATATGTTGGCATGCTTCTGTCAACATTGAAATTCATTTTTGAATAGTATTATTATATATTTTTAATAATTATCAAAATTTTATAAATTAAGGCTAGAAATAAATTGTTGGGGATAATCTAGAGAGACATAAGAATTAGCATAGGCAACTACAGATTGAGTCATATTTTTAGTCACTAGTCTATTTGTAAGTGATTTTTAATAAAAAGTAAGATGTGATATTATTATAAAAATGATTTTCTTTTAGATTGTCATCTACCAAAGTAATCATATATTCATTCATCAAGAAATTGATATTTTTCTTTTAATTAAATAAAATGTGACACCGTCAAGATATCTATTATATAAGTTCCCTCATGGCTACCACAATTAGTGACTACTTTCTTTTGTTAAATGTTTATGAATTTAAGAAATGACTTAATAATAATAATTCCAATGATGATGATGCCATACATTGCCATTCTTGGGCTGATTTTGACACACTTTGCAGCATCTGTGACCTTGCAATAGGAGTTTTTAAAATTTCCTTTCCCATTGAGCAATGATGACTTTCTGATGACCCAGAGATTAACCTAAATATAGTTGTAGTTTCTTTTTCTTTGTTGAATTATAGGATCACTTGCTTCACAATTGAAAGTAAAATTTCCAATTTTGGTGCTCATTGACACTGATCATTCCACCTTTGCAATAACCATGAGTATGAGTATTCACATCCCCTTTTGAAATCTAACAGTTAACAATTATTTGTGCTTCTCTTGTGGTAGCATGATGATTTCATTTTTGTTTTAGTAATAAGTTGAGTAATTATTAATTGGTAAATTTTTCTGCTTTTATTTTATATAGTTGTTTCTCATTTCTAAATTAAAAAGGATTTCAAGCAGAAAGTTTTATCTATTTAGAAATTCAGGATGATATTTGTATAAGCTAGGGAACAAGTCCTAAAAAAACCTGGTGAGGATTTTGTTTTCTCTTCTCTCTCTTCTCTCCTCTCTCTTTGTTTTCTCTTCTCTCTCTCTTCTCTCCTCCCCATCTCTTTTCTCTCTCTTCCCCCTCTCTTTTCTCTCTCTTCCCCCTCTCTTTTCTCTCTCTTCCCCCTCTCTTTTCTCTCTCTTCCCCCTCTCTTTTCTCTCTCTTCCCCCTCTCTTTTCTCTCTCTTCCCCCTCTCTTTTCTCTCTCTTCCCCCTCTCTTTTCTCTCTCTTCCCCCTCTCTTTTCTCTCTCTTCCCCCTCTCTTTTCTCTCTCTTCCCCCTCTCTTTTCTCTCTCTTCCCCCTCTCTTTTCTCTCTCTTCCCCCTCTCTTTTCTCTCTCTTCCCCCTCTCTTTTCTCTCTCTTCCCCCTCTCTTTTCTCTCTCTTCCCCCTCTCTTTTCTCTCTCTTCCCCCTCTCTTTTCTCTCTCTTCCCCCTCTTCCCCCTCTCTCCCCCTCTTCTATCTCCCCCCTCATCTCTCCCCCCTTTTCTATCTCTCCCCCTCTTCTATCTCCCCCCTCTCTCCCCCCCGTCTCTCTCTTCAATAACTTTTTTTAAAAACTGTACACTAATGTTAAAGTGAAATTGACATTCACACTTTTTCATTTAGTTATTGCTAATAATCCACTTCAGCCAGAACTTATCAACAAACCAAGTGAAGATGAATGGTTACTTGTAACTTTCCACTTCACTTATCTCAATTATTTTGCCAAATGTCTAATGGCTATCTCATCCTGTAACTACAGATAAATTTTCAACTGGAACATTGAAATTCTGTTGTTAAATGCAATAAATTTTGACCCAAGTGGGCAATATGAAAAATGTAAATCTTTTGGCTCCACTTTTGTCATTTTATTAACTTGACTTTGAATTTTATAGTACCACTTACACTAATTACTTAGGCACTCTGTCTAAAACCAAAAGCACCTTTTATTAATTTGTTTTCTAAGTGTGATTGTTTGCAATAAAACTGTTTCATTGTCTTCATTTGTCAGGAGATATTTGCAGTTCACTGTCTCATTTTACACCTATAGGTTGTATATGTGTAAGAGAGATATGTGATATTTTTATGGAAATTCAGATGCACTGTTAACTTATGCAGTATCATCTTTCTCTTTCCTCTGTTGTTTTTTTTTTTTTGTATCTATATAAAAGTTTAGTTTGCAGAAAAGTTACAAGACTAAAAATGATATCACAGGTTGATCTGGTTGTGAAAACTGTTTTTGCAAGATTGTTTTCAAATAATCCTTTAAGATCATTTTTAGATTTGATGTGCTTTGAGCTCTGTTACAGAGTGCCTGATGACCAAGCTAAGCTCAAATAGTGCACAGATCTTTTTCCCCTCCTACTCTTAAAAATATACATCTCTGCTCAGTTTCATATCCTAATGTAAACAAAACAATTTTAGGAATGGATTCTTCATTTATTAATCCAACATATTTTATTACTTAAATGTTAGTTTTAGTGGATACCCATTTGAGTAGATCCTCCATTTGTTTATTAAACAGTATATTTATTTTCATCTACCAGCCTGAATATTTAAGAAATATTATTAGAAAATATACACATCATAAAAAAAAAAAGTTTACCTTTTTTGTCTACACATAGTATATAAGTTTCATCTTTACACTAGTAACTATAAGCAAACATTTCAGCGAAAACATTTATATAAAATTATAAAAGATCTGTTTTTAAAAAGATGGAACGAAAAAGTATTCAATAACTTAGAGGAAGCAAAATCAAACAGGGTCTAATCCTTTATTTACAATGACAGCCTCCAGTTGCTACCTGTAAGTAGCTGAACATTCTTCTGCTATCAGATCTTCATTTTGTTCAAATTACTTGGCTCGAGAGCATGAACACAAATGGTCAAGTTTCACTGTCCTGATTGGGCCACTTTAATAGGCAGATCATCTTATTTTCCAACTACTGTTTTTGTTGCCTTGATCTTATCTTTTAGATCTATTATATTGCCGCCTGTATGCTTCAGAGTTACGATGGTGTTCTCTGTCTTGAATTTTAATGATGTCAATTGAGATCAAATTACTTTAACTGACTCTCATCAAACCAAAGAAAATTATTCCAGCAGGGATGTTAGATTGAAGACGGTTCACCATTGAGCCATGTTCCTTCACCTTGTGAATTATAGAACTAATGACGCACATATAAATTTGTAGATCTTTACTAATACAGAGTGCCCAATAAAAAAGTGGTAAATTCAGAAAGAAATTTATTTATCTATTGTAATTCACGCACAAAGTGAACAATTATTGTAGATGTTTGAAATGTTTGCCTGAATGTTCAACACAAAGTTGTAAGTGTGGCAACCAGGAGCTTTGTGGATAGTGTCAAAAGGAATTTCATTCCAGGCTTCAGTTAAGTTCTATTTCAATGAATTAATATCAACAATGTCACGACAATGGTTTTGCAAGTCAGTTAGAAGGATACTCCAGATACAGTAATCCACAACACTCAGATCTGGGCTTTCAGGGGGCTACTGAGTTGGACCAATTAAAGTTGGTGTATTTTCTCAAAGAATAAATTTGCCACTTTTTTACTAGGCACCCTGTAATACTCAACCATAACAATTTTTATAAAGACCCTGCTATTTCTGTGGTGTGCAGGATTCTCCCTACATTTTGGCATTATGGCTACTACTGTAATGATGATAAGTAATGAATTGATACAGTGTTACTACTTAGAACATTCCAGAATAACCTACAGTTGTTTAGAACCAAACACTTAAAACTTTTCCCTCTTCAATGTTATTAATTTATTCCTTTTATGAATGGAGATTAAATAATTTATTTGCTTCATCTTTTTAATATGTATTTTTTATAAGTTTATATCGGTATATTTGTTGAATTATATTGAAAAAAAATGATGGAAATGTGAAACCTGTATCTGGTGTAATTCTCAAGTAAATACTATATCCATGTGTAGATAAATAATGCAGTAAACTATTTTTGTAGTATGTATTGAATACTTATTTTTCTCCCATCTATGTGCACATACACAAAAGAAAGGGCCGAAAAGTTTTTAACCCTGCTCACCTAATGTCTGACCAAACATCAGATTTTTTTTTCTTTTTAAGATTTTGATCAGACCAAAAATTTTCAGCACACTCATGTGTGTGTGTGTATATATATATATATATATATATATATATATGAAAAGAGGGAATGGAGATTGTATATTTAAGACTAGTAGGACCTGGACCTCATTCTAGACCTCCGGTATCAAAGCACATTTCAAGGATAGCTATATTGTAAGTTCTGAAAATTGTCCAAAAAAGGTCATTGCATGGAGACAATGAGAAGATATGAGCATAGGATGAGCCAAGAACAGAGGCATGAGGTAAGTTGAGAAAGGATGGCAGGTGGTTTCTATGAAGAATAGACATTGTCTCCTCAACACCTGTGAAGAACAAATATAAAACCATTTACAGAGGCTGGCTGCAAGAATTAGGAGAGAATTAAAAAGTTGGACAATTTAAAAATATGAGAGATGTTGCAAAGAGTGCACAATGACAAAGAAGATTTAGAGAACAATTTAACAGGCATCAAAATGATGTACCTTTTCAGCCTTACACCATCGGTGACCTAAAGATTTCACTTAATTTTTGTGAAGCTCTGAGATTTGCAAATAAATTACTATTGTCAAAATGGAAATATTCAAACTTCCACAGCCGCAATTTTACCCATGAGAATTGAGAATTTTGTATATATATATATATATATTAAAATTAAAAAGAAAGAACAGTAATATATATAATCTGGTGTTCTTATTGATATTTTTATAATGTAAATTTACAGAGTCTAAATATTTTAAATTAACTTATTTAAAAGAATTTTATATATATATATATATATATATATATATATATATATATATTTATTTTCTTAAATCTAACTCATTTGCAGAAAACATTAAGAAATACCACTCTACCTTTTCCTTTGTATCTTTTTTTTTTTTTTTTTTTTTTTACAATGATGTTCACACTGTACAAGGCCCATGAGTCACTCAAAGTAGAGGGTTACAGAGTAAGAAGTATCAATGGGATAATGTCACCAGAAGTGAACGGAAAGAGAAGGAAAAGATTTTAGAGTGAACCAGAAACCCAATCCTAAACAGTAGACCAGAGATAAACCTCTACTTCTGTTCAAAAGATTAGGGAGAAATGTGAAACTGATGATAGGCTAACCTATCTACTTATATTAAAGCAAAAATAATGATGCCTCAAAGATGAGGACCTTATTGTCCCCCCCCACCCTCTGTAGTTCAAGAGTAGACTTATCATGGAACTTTTACTTTTCCACCTGAGTATGGTCAGTTCTATATAATAGGCATAAATGAGGCATTATTGCAACATTAGATGGAAGCCCCTGAACAAACACAATGCTTACCTAATGCAATGAATATTATGTTATCAAATCGGAATCACCCATCTGTTGTATCATACACACAATTATGGATTCTGTGCAGATACAAGAAGCATATGCCTGCCAAAAAAAATGTTGCTTCTCAGACAAAGTGATTCAGTTTCTGATACTGTTTTTGATAGACATTGTAATGTATCTCTTTCAAGAATATCCTATTCGTTACGTGGATTTAAAGTGTTATCCACATCTTTCAATGGTACAGTGAAAACCAATATGTGTGAGTAATGATGAAACCTTGGATGTCGACATTCATGGAAATTTTCTGGATCCAGCTCATTTATCCCAACCATGTGAATGTTATAATTTTGAAGAATACATTGTTAATCACTTGTTTCTCCCTCTTTCTTCATGTGTGTGTGTGTGTGTGTAATATATATATATATATATATATATATATACTTTATCCAGTATATATGCATAATTTTTTTTATATCATTATTTTCTTCTTTTCTTACTAATAATACAAGTTTGATAACAATTTCTTTTAGGAAGTTTTTCCTTTCTTTTTTTAGGTGTCACTTTCTCTCTCTTTCTCTCCCCCGCCTATTTACATAGCATCTACATATTAGGTATTATAAGTATAGAAATTATGATTTTAAGGTAACTAATTCCTGAGATACTGAGGGTTGGCATCATTTGCATCCAATCTTCAGACCAACACTTGATTTATTCTGAGAATGAGAAAAGGGTTGTGTTGAATGCAATATTGCTGTGTTTTCAAATATATAATAGCAATAATGAGTGGGTAGTTGCATGGTTACCTGCACTAATATTTAATAAGAGAAGGGAGAGGAAAAAGGGCAGGGCAAAGTGATGCACAGCAAATGCAGACAATGATAAATTTGTAGTGCTAAAGAAATTGACCAACATCGTGTCCGTCGTCTATTCATTTCAGGCAGTGAGAGTATAAATGGAAGCCAAAATTTGTACATTGGCTCTGACAACTAAAAAGAAGTGGGTTTCATTATTATAGCATCTCTTTCATGCCTTGGCTCGAAAGGTTAATAATAATAATGGCATTTTGTGAGAGTCTCTTTTCTCTCTTGCTCCCACTGATTGAATAAAGTTTTCAGGAGTTAAAATGACTGTCTTTAGACTGGCTTTAAACTGGCTGTGTCATTGCAGTTGAACAATGGCAGCTGCCCATTGTTGATGTTGTTTGTAAGATGAGATACCTGCCTAAGAACTACATTCACAACCTAGCTACAATGGATTGCTGTCTGAAGATATTAAAAATAATATTTTATGGGTTTGCTTAATCCCAGTATAAAGAGATAAAGCACCTAATGGATTCTGGTCTTGTCTCTCCCCCGCCCCCTTTCAGATTTATAATAATAGATTTTGTCATGCTTATAAGTTAATAACATTTGATGATGCTGTTAAATTATCTTTTTATTTCTAGTATGAGTATTAAATCATTTCACTTATTGAAGTGTTATCATTAGCCTTTATTTATATTTAAAAGTTGGTATGTAATTTAAACAAAAAAATACTGTAGACATACTGCATTCTTTGGTAGGAATTAGTTTTTCATAGAAATTTATTTATCTGAACATTATTAAGAGACTAATAGAGATTTTACTATAATTCATCAAATATTTTTTTGTCTATTTTTTCTTGCATGACATGGGGATTGTTAAAACTATGGCTGACAAATTCTCCAATAGGATCTTGGGGAATGTTTTTAGCATATTAGTATTTAAAATTTTTTAAAGTTTTTAGCAAAGGGGTCAATTTAGAAAATAAGTATAATGCAAAACTGGACCCTTACCTTATGTCTATTAGTTAAACTGAATCATTTTATTTTATCATATGAAGTAGACCTCGAGCTAAAAACCAGAGTTAAGGCTTTTTCTTTTTGCAGTCACCAGAAAATCAAATCTTAAAACAAAAATGTGTTTTTACTGTGAGCAGTTGCCATCAGATGAGCATAGATATTAACCTCTTGACTGATGGCATTTAACACAAGAATATGATTCAATGTTATACCTGGGTTTATTGCTGCAATAAAAATCCAATAAAAAAAATATTAGATACTTGAAATGTTGTGAAAATCCCTAGAAAGTTGAAGATGATCTAAGAGTTCATGACTGTAATGATTTTCAAATAAGACATGATTAAAAAAAAAACATACTTCAAAACCATGAACTGCTATTGAGGACAAAGGCTCTATTGAAACTTTTTTTAGGTACTAACTTAAAACCCTTTTTTTCAGCTAGTAAGATAAATTTATATTTTCAGAATAATGGATGAATCCCCTTTTTAAGCATTTGCCACTGTATTTTGTGGTAATATCAATTAAATAGTGTATCCTATTTGAAATACTGATTAGTCCAATAGAGAAAGAAAACTTCTCTCTCTCTGAGACAAGTTGCCATTTATAATGTAATGGCTACTATCAGACTGATTGCTTTTTCAACCACTTTACATTACTTTCATCAATGGCCAGTGCAATTGTTCTTACAGGGCATCTTCAGACACTAATTTATTTTTGTTTAGAATGTTTTTTTGTTTTTTTTAATCTCTTATGATTCCCCAACTACAAAAATGTTGGTTATTTCACTTGCAATCTCATCAAATCAGCAATCTATAAATACTTATATCTGTTGCTTCTTCTCTACCAAAATTAATCTATTTTGCTCACAACTCTATTTTTAATCATCTAACTCCTTTGGATCTAGTGCTGACTAAAGCAGGGTAAATTAGTTCATTTACTTTAAACTCACCCTTTTCTACAAATGTAACATTGATTTTCTCAAACATGTACATAGCTATTAGCTTAGCTATTTCTTTATTTAAGTTGGTTATTTTTTTCCTAGTAATCAAAAACAAAACTGTTTTCAAAGAATAATAAATCAAGTTTTACCTTTTTATTTTAGAATATATGTGATGTACACTAAAGTTTGAAGCCACTTTCAAAGTTAGCATTGGGGTGAACTGGACATAAGAGTGAAAAAAAATGTAAAAAACCTCTTAGAGTCATTGAAAAAAGAATGGAATCAATTATCAAACTTACACTTCGAGAAACTTTTGCAACAAATATCAAAAAATTGTGCAGTAGTAATCAAGGCTAAAAGATGATATTTTGATGAGAGCAAAATTTAATCATAAAATGTTTTTTTTTCTTTTTGTCATAAAAAAAAAAAAATGATGTCACAACTTTTTCTTAACCATGTATAATAATTTTCTCTTATTTAAAGTGCAAAACAACTACTTTTGGGGCCAATTTACAAAATTACCAGGGGTGACATCAAACTTTTGAACTGTAGTGTATATGACATTCTAAGACCAACTTGTCTTTTTTTTCTTTAAATGATGTAGTTAGTGCTAACTTCTAGTTACTTTAGCTTTAATTTGTATCTCTTATGATAATTCTGCTTCTTTTATGTTTATAAAGTAGATTTACTTGTGAAATACTGGGTTATTTTGTATAATGATATTTTAAATATACAATTATGAAAATATTCTAATATATACAATATAAAATTCATGTGTAAGCCTCAGCACCAGTAGACACACTGCCTTGTTTTTCTTGAGATTCATTCAGATAAACTGACAGACTGAAGATCAACTTAAATATTTTCTCTGTCTCTATCAATTTTAACAATTTCACTAACAGGTATTTGGTTTTTGACAAATATTGGTTTCTTTCTTTCCTTTTTTTTTTTTTTTTTTTTTTTTAAACACCATCATTCATTTTAAATGACAATATACTTAACATTTATACCATTTTGTTGAAGGCTTTTCCTATTTTGATTAAAATAGGAAACAAATACAATTTCTTTCCCTTTTTTTACAATGAAAATAAAAAACAATCCATTACTATATTAATCTTTTTGATCTTTTTTTTTTTTTTTTTTTTTTTTTTAGGCTAAAAACATAAATTAGAAAATCCTTTCTTACTTTAATTTACTGTTGTATGAAAATTACTATCATTGTTTTCTTCTCACTGCATTTATATACAATATTTTTACGAGATTTCTGAGTGAATTTTGTCAAATGACATCTTACTTTCATATTTAGAATAAATGGGAATAATTGCAGATGCCTTCCAAATACCTTCTTTATTCTTCTGGCTGGTGGGGATGTGCATATATATATATGTGTGGGTGGGGGTTGTCCTACTAGTTAACGGATTAAAAGTGTCCCATAAAGCTAACTTTTGCAGCTGCATATTTTGCTTATAAAGAAAGAATCATGCCTGTTAGTCTTGATGGAACTGAACACGATTGATAATTGTGCACATGCAGTCTTCTCAGGTTTTCTTGGCATTTTTAATATGAATTGTGTAGAAACATAAATAATGCTCTTTTGTGAATTTGGGTGGATGTAACATTGGTTAAAAAAAACAAAAAGGGATCACATGTACCTCATCTTTCAGAAAATATGGATTTGATAGGTGATGTGGAAATTCACCTGACCTCACCTGCCATCAAGATTTCAGGGAACCTCAGTGAAGGATTGTCCTGATGTCCCCTTGGATTTCCTAGTGAATAAAATGTCATTGGTTGATTTGCAAATGTTTTGAAGAATTAAGAGGGAAAACAGATGTTTAAAAATTTCTTTTGCTTGTTTGGTTGGATTTCATGTAGGCTTCTGGTGGGAAATCTATTAATGAAATATTAATAGTGTGGAGGGTGCTGAAAAATTCTTGGCCTGACCAAGAAGCCTTTTTGAAAGAAAAAAAAGTGTTTTATCAGATTTGGGGAAATGATATGGGCCAAGAACTTTTCAACACTCCCTTATATGTTTGTTTTCAAGAAATTAAAAAAACAAAAAAAAAACAATGTTTTTATTAAGATGGCCATTACATACTTATGAAGATGTTATTTATCGAAATCAGAAAGAAAAGTGTGATAAATTACTTGTATCTTCATGTGAAGGACATTTTGAAAGTCATGCTTCCAATTTATTTCCATGGAAACTACAATAGATACAACACCTTGGATAGAGCAAGTCTTCAACTCCAAAACATTATTTTCCTTCCTTAGTCCCCACCATTGGCTTTATGACCAGCAATTTTGTGGATTGACTACTCAGAAGTAGTTGCCACTGCTGAAATACATTACCCACCTCTTAACTCCAGTACACTACCACGATAACTTTATTAAATTCACAGTATTAGATGTAATAGTCTTAAAATTTCTTAGATGAAAATATTATTATTTCCTTATAAGTTTCTAATCTTAATTCTGTTGATTTTTATCACAATTATCAGGCCATTATTCTACTGAAGTTGTGAAAAAACCAATAGTATTAAAATGAAAAAATACTAATAAAAAATTAATAATTGACAATGTAAGAAATTCAGACAACTTAAGACTATTACATCTTATTATGACTTGGTGTAAATAAGCAAGAGAAATAAGATGAAAGAAATACTAGTCAAAAATTAATAATAATCTTGGCTAAAAAAAAATATGAACATCACTATGACTTACAAAAAACCCTTTAGTTAAGCAAAGAATAAACGTGAATTTGAAAATAAATCTCATGATAGATTTATTTCAATTTTATTTTAACTGGATCAGTTATATAGGCTTATTTCTTTGTGTGTGAATATATATATATATATATATATATATATATATATATATATATATAGTGTGTGGACATTGGAATCAATGCTGCAATGGTAACTATCAATTTCACACCTCAAGTGACCTTCAGCTGAAAATTGCCATGTATTGATTTCTGTGTTCATCCTGTCTATATCTATAAATGATC
Organism: Acanthosepion lycidas; assembly: GCA_963932145.1. Lineage (NCBI taxonomy): Eukaryota > Metazoa > Mollusca > Cephalopoda > Sepiida > Sepiidae > Acanthosepion > Acanthosepion lycidas. Next base: position 89,698,393 of record OZ010587.1, read on the forward strand.
TATCTCTCATAGTGAGGATTCTTCTCCCATAAACATGGAAAATTTTAAACAAACATACACATTTGAAGAATTAATTATGTTTGAATTTTTGTGCATGAATATTTTTATATTTTTGATAATAAAACACATTTTCTACTGCAAAATATATTTCATCAGTTATTTGTAACATTCCAAAGTGTTTTTCTTTCTAATTATCACTAAAATAATTTAAAAGGATAATTATTTTAATTTTTTATACTCATTAAAACATTGCTGTTTTTAATTAAAATGGTTTAATATAAACTTGTATGTAAATAAAATTGATTTCAATCTCTTTTTGGAAGGGTGCATCTCTCAATTGTAAAACTGGTTTAATCAATGACTTAAGATTTCTTTTCAAGTATTTGATATTATTAAAGATGATTACCTGACAACATTATTATTCAGAATTGGTAATGTTTTTGAGCAAAAAGATTTCTATAATTATTTTACAAAACATTTTTATGCTTTTTATTTAAAATGAATAGCAAATAAGCACAAAACTGCCTCATTTTTTTTCTCCAATTTTTAAAAAAAAAGATTTTAGTAGTATTTAGTTTTAATTATAAGGAGTGAACCTGTATAAATTCTCATAGAATTTGCTTAAAATTATACAAATTGTCAAATCTTTGTTTTGACTTTTGATTAGATTTATTTTGCTTTTTTTTCCCCCTTTTTATAATGACAAACTAAAATTATAAAAAAAAGGACCTTTTCCAAATTGTAATTCGAGAATTGCTGCTTGTCTTTTGTCAATTTTAGTTTTATTGATTATCAGAATTAAAAGCATAGGCTACCAACATTGTCCAAAAGATACATGACAAGTAACTAGATTTTTTAAATTTTTATTCAGCTCTACACTGTTGTGAGGAATGTAAAAGAAGCCCATGAGGTACAGGAATCTGGAGAGACTCAAGAATTTATTGATGATGTAGAGTATCTATTGGCTGGCCTGGGAGATACAGAACCTATGTCTACTCGATGTCTAAGGTAAGACATGTTTTACATCTTGTCTTTTTTTTTTTTTTTTTTTTTCTCAGAAAGCAAATGAATTTATTGGATCAGCTGGAGTGACATTTTCAATTAAACATATTTATGGTAAAGTTAACATTAACTTCTGTAGCAAAGTCGATTGAATGACAAAAGAAAAAAAAATTAGAATAAAAAAATCACAATGAACAAAATGTCACAAAAGTCCAGTGCTACTAAATTGACCACAAAAGTTCAACAATGATGAATAGTTTAACCACAACGTCTACTGAGTGACAAAGCAAAACAAATTGCTGGAAAGCTGGTTTCCTCCAGTTGTATATCAAGAGTGACTATCTTGAAATGACCTATGACATTGCTGCTAGTTGGTGTAGTCTTGGTAGGTGGAATGGCATTACTGATACACTAACCCTAAACCTCTTGATCACAGCAACAATACAGGGAGCAACTATGTCCATCTGGTACCTCTTTGCATTCATGCTCAACGTGAAATTCTTTGACACACTCAAGATTATGCTCTTCACCAACTGCATCACTCACGATTCATGAAATGTCAAGTCCAGCAAGAAAGCCATTTCTTCACTCATGGAAGATTCATTGTCTTCTAAAATGATTGGCAAGGGTTGAATAACTTTATAGTTTAGGACTCTATCAACCTGAATGAGTTGTTGACTAAAGATACTATTTACCTTCTTCCTATCCAAACTCTCATGTGCACTATATTTGAGGAGCTCCTTACCTGTCACATACATGTCATGCTTCATCTTGGGTCCTGATGAAGGTACTACATCAATGCTTTTCAGTTGAAACATATTTGTGGATCTCATTGGCAGATGCCATTGAGACTAAACCATCATTCTTCTGTGTTATGTACTAGTAAACTGACTTGTCTATAGAACATGCTTCTAGTAGTAATTTTTTAACATTCCTATGATGCTATTCCCTTTTCTTGACAGGATCCACTGAAAATGTATCAAAATGCACCATTCATCAACAGTTTTTATTATTATGCACTGAGAGAATTAAGCTTTCTTCTGTATTAGTTGTCTCACTAATAGCCTTATTTTTCAACCTTGTCTGGATATCAGAGATCCACTCATATACTCAGAGGGAGTGTGCTTTGATGTAAACACCTCTGCTTCATGGTACCAAATTTGTTGGATGCACAGCCAGCATGCATCCTCACCCATGAACCCACTCACTTCTAGTAAGACTCCAATTGTCATGGAACACTCATCAACCCACATTATCTATTTTCCTTTCACGCTCCAGTTTCCTTGAGCAGGATCATTTTGTTGCACTTGAGTGATGGTTTCCAATATCATATTTTTGAGAGGATTATTATTTATTTCAGTAGTTCTCAACCAGGGTCTATATGGACTCAAGGGTCAATGTAACATTACTGAGGGTCCGCACAAAAAAACAGAAATGTGGGGGTTCACCATAATATTTTAGTGGTCCATAGTGCAATTTCACTTTGGAGAAGTTGCCACAACTGAGATTTGGAATTTCTACAGTAATCTACGCCATATGAAATACTAAAATTTGGAAAAAAAAAAAAAAAAGAACTCAGAAAATGTGATCAAGCAATGTAAGTTAGTGTCCCATTTACTCTACCAGATGTTTTGATTGTAAAAGTTGAATAAAAACAAAGAAGGATGGATATATATATATATATATATATATATATATATATATATATATAAAAGTGAACATAGAAGTCAACACTTAGAGGCAACAGTCTATTTCATGCTACATGCAATCGTCAGGCCTGACGATTGCATATAGCATGAAACACTGTCGCCTCTAAGTGTTGACTTCTATGTTCATTTTTATATTTGCACACGCTCTATCTCTGATATTGAGCACTTTATTCCATAAATATAGCACACCTTAAGACTATATTTCTTCACACACACACACATATATATATATATAGGAAAATTATATAACTATTATAATTTATTATAAAAATTAATTGAATATATTAATAATAATATAATTTTAAATATTAATAAAATAAAATATTAATAAATAGAATAGTAATAATAAAATTAATTTAATATATAAATTGTATAAGGAATATATAAAGGAAGCATATACATTTGTTATTTCTATAATACAATTCATAAACTTATCTATTAGTAAAAAAAAAAAAAAAAAAAAAGCCTTTTTTTCTTTTCTTTTTTTTTTCTCTTTTTCTTTCTTTCATCAAATGGTTATGGGGGTCCACCAAAAAGAATTAAGAGTAAAAATGTTCCATGGGTAAAAACTGGTTGAGACCCACTGATTTATTTCATCATCCCAGTACTTTATTATCATATTAACTCTATTTTATATATCCTTTCACCACAAAGAACCACTCATATACTGGAAAGTGCCTCATAAGTTTCCTGCAAATGAGAAAAGCAATATCATAAGGAATTGCCACAGGAAATTAGGTTAGAAATGAGAAAGGATTCTCAACAACCATCCCTCTCTAGATTTTCAAATCTAGCACTGAAGTACCACCTTCCTTTTGGCTTATGACCATATCATGTTGAAACCCAGGTTAAGCAATGTTGAGCCTGGTCAGTACCTAAATGGGTAACTGCAAGGGAATACCAGATGCTGAAAGCTTGAATGTGCAGCTGGTGTAATAGATAACAGCACAGAATTAGAAATTGGAGAGCCAGGTTTGAAATTCCAGTCAGGTTCATTATATTCACTTACACACACATAACCCTTGGTAAAGATATGAATCCATCACCCCCCCCCCAAAAAAAAGCTATGGGTTAATAAGAAGAAATTGTATCAGTAAAAATCATTGTTATCGCAAAGAAATCAGACAGTTTAAAAACATTTACTGGCTTAAAATAACCTGCAAAAGGTTGATAAGGCATTAAAAAAAAACAATCGATCAATCACCTTACATTTATTTTGGATCCTTACTGACTAGTCCAAAATTTGATATATCCTTTTTGGCATTTGCAGGGATTTTTTTTTTCTTAACAAATATATAATTGATATTCATGACATTGCCCTTAATCATATCTGTATGAAATGGTCACAATACTTTTGAACATGCAATTCCTGCTATATTTTTTTTTAAACTCTCTATTCTCCATCCAGAATGATTCTTCATTTTGTTTTCCCTCACAATAACTATTGGAGGAATCCAGCCCCTAGGTTGAGTGAAGGCTCAAATTTATCCTCAGAGCACAGCAATAAGCAGCCTTCATCGATTCAGATGTGAATCACATGCTCGTATTTTTCCCTAACTTATGTGTGAACATGGCATAGGCCAAAACCGTATTCTGTAATTTCTCAGGCCCCCAATTATCAGGTCATTTTTACATGCTGCAATTCTCTCTCTTCCTTATATATATATATATATATATATATATATATATATATACACAAACACACTTGTTTCCAGAATTTAAACTAAAATCAAGTTCATCAATTCAAATGGTTGTAAAATACAGGTACTTCTTCATTAGTAAACACTTAGCATTAATTCTGAGAAGGTGTGGTCGAATTCTAACGGCTTTGTGTCTGCTACCAAAATTTTAACTATAACCAAATCCATGCATGTCAAAAGGTTGTTATGTTTGCACTTTTACATATCTAATAAACTGACTTCATCACAATGAAGTAGGAACATTATGCAACACAGACCAAAAGAGTGCAATATGTTCCATTAATCTGGATTACTATTCAGGTATGCCCATATTCACATTTTGCCTGGAGAGAGGACTGATGTTGATGTCTTTACCTCTGTTCCATTTTCCCAACCAATCTGATGCAACATCATCAATATCATTGTATTTCTTTTCTTGATAATTGTTCACAACTGTTTCTTTTTCTTCAATGAAGCAAGCAATATCTTTCTATATAATTAGATCCATGATACATTTAGCATATAAATTTGGCAGTTTGTTTGCGTTGTATATCAGTCACGTATGCCGTGTGTACTCCTACTTCATTCTTTAATATCCCCCCTGTCATGATTCAACAGTTAGTTAACAGTCATGTAATCCATTCATGAAATGGCATGAAGAAACTGCTTCAAATTGTCCAGTAACCGGGTCACTTCTGCTAACCAGCATTGACAGTCTGCATGATACTTCCCAAATGACGTCCACAGATTCACTTGCTCGCAGTTATCTTGACATGAATTATTCAGAGGGTACAAAAGAAATCAACTTTGCATTTATTGTCATTGAATTGAGCCATACATGATATTTTTTTCCTTAAAATAGTAGGATGGTAGTAATAGAATCTGCAGAAATATTAGTTCTAAACTGATTTTTTTTTTTTTTTTAACAGCACTAATATCTCATAGCAGTGGAATGATTACTTATATTCAGATTGTACGATGTTGATTGCTAGAGAAGAAATTTTTTTTTATTTTAATAATTAGTGTGTGTTAATTAACTCCAACCTAAAATTTAATCTAAAGCTTCTTGTCAGTTTTCTTTTTTTTCCCTTTTACCATTCTTTCTACTTTCTTACCTTTTTTTTTTTTTTTTTTTTTTTTTTTTTTTTATACTTGCTTTGAGCTGTTGAGATTATGTTGGAGAAAAGTTTTAAAAAATTCCTAGTGCACATTTTAGGATTAAGTTTTGATCTGTTTATTCCATTAGCATTAAGGGTTAATCTTAATTAGATTTATGAAGATTTATACCCTATGTTTGATAACCTGATCCATCACTTTAAAAATATTTTATGCAATACCAATCTTTCATACCCTGGAAAGTGTTTCTAGAATTTAACCTTTTTCATTTAATTACATATTTACTGCCTGCAACATTAGATATATAACACATTCTTATTTTGTTACAGAATATTATAGACTTTATTAACACACAGTTGTTCTGACAATAAACATGTTGAAAATAAAAAATAAAAACCTTGCAGTAGTACTTTTCCTTGTAATTATCTTTTTTTTTTTTTTTTTTTTTTTAATGTATTAAATAAAACAAAATGACAAATCTATTTTTGCCATCACATTTTGTCATTAAAGTTTATTTTTAAAAGTATTTTCTCAATTACTTTCATGATGTAAGATTAAATGAATTTGTTAAACTCAGAAAGTTTATCTTGATGTCCTTGAGAATAACCTTGTGTAAAATCATTTGGCTGCTAATCTTACTATTACTGCTGGCTTAGGGGTTTTTGTTAGTCTCAACTTGTAAAAGACTTTTTCTTTTGGGGTTTGGTCTTGTTTTATATAGAAGAGAATCCAACAGTAAGAAATTAATAACCATTGAAATTTTATATATATATATATATATATATATATAATTTTAAGGTATGCTATATTTATGGGGTAATGTGCTCAATATCATAGATAGAGCATATGTAAATATAAAAGTAAAAATTGAAGTCAACACTCAGAGGCGACAGACTGTTTCATGCTAAATGCATTCATCAAGCCACCTGATGATTACATGTAGCATGAAAAAAGTCTGTCGCCTCAGTGTTTTATTTTTATATATATATATATATATATATATTTCCTTTGATTAATTTTTTGACACATTTGTGTTCTGATGCATGACAATGTTATTATATCCATCATTTTTTTTTTTTTTAATGCCTAGTCATTTTAGGATGTAGATGATGACTTTCCACAGATTCATTTTTATTAACTGTGATTTGCCATGCTTTTTGGGAAAGATAGCAGAGTGGTTTCCTGTTACTTTCTTTTCAAAGTTTGGAATTGAGTGTTGCTGCTCTTAGGTTGGTTACCCCCAGGGTCGGGAGCCCAGTTTACCCTGTTATTAGGTTGGTGCAAAAATAATGTCGTTTTCTCACATATGTTACTATGTGAGAAAACGACATTATTTTTGCACCAACCTAATAACTCAGAAGTGTGTTGGGATAGAAGATAGACATGAGTACAGCTTGGCATTTCTACTTTGTGCATTAGTACACTACTTGCATCTCTATGTACATCAATATCAAGTGAATAAATATTAACAGGAATTGTGACTTACAGCCATATCATGTTGAAACCTCAGTTCCTGTACGATCACCAAAGTTAAGCAATATCAAACCTGATCACTACCTAGATGGGTAACTGCTTGTGAATACCAGATGCTGTAAACTTGGATGTGAAATTAGTATAATGGATAATGGCTCAGAATTGGAAATTGGAGTGCTGAATTCTAATACCAGTTCATTTAAAAAAAAAAAAAAAAAAGAATTGTATAATGCCAAAATCTTACATGAAGTGTTTTCAGAAAGTGTCCTGTGATTGGTGCTGTTCAACAGAAATGTGTCTGCTGCCAATGATCATTGGTACCCAACCTACTGAGTCAGTCTGCCAATAAGGTTTATGCTATCTGTACTCAGTTATTACATGAGGTTTTCTAATGTTGTGTTTGAAGTCCTCTGTGGTCTTTATGATAGCTGATAAATTCAATCTGTTTGTATACTTGTCTTTTATATGAAACTTGTCAAATTGGCTTTCAGGAGCCCTCAAAATGCTTTGTCAGGATTTTAGAGATATTCTTTAGGATGGCGGGCATGGGTGTTGTTTTTTGTTTTTTCGTTTGTTTTGTTTTTTTGTTTGTTTTGTTTTTTTGTGAATGACACATTTTCCAGGTCAGTTGAGTATCAGTTCAAAATGGTGAGTATTCATGATGACCAATCACCAGTAAAAAAAAACAAAACAAAAAAAAAAAAACTAGAAAATGGAAAAATGAACCACAAGGGCCATCACCAAACAATCTGTCCTTTCTCTTACATAAATGGAATCAGTTATAGAGTCAGCCAGGAGATCCTAGTCTAGAAACTTACAAATACCACTTCATATATACACTGTCTTATTTAAATCATATATTTTTTTAATGTTTTTTTTTTTTTTTTTTTTTTTTTTTTTTTTTTTTTTTTATGCAGTACATACCATTTTGTAAAAGGTGTATGAATTTAGTTATTTGGATTATACTTCCTTCCTCACCATTGAAAAAACATTTGAGAAAATGAAAAATTCTATTAGAACTAGTATTTTTGTATGCGATTGTTTTATTTCTTTTGGGGTGGGAGTGCAAATTTAACTTGAAAACGACTCTTACAATGGAGAGATTAGACTAAAATCTTTCTACTGTAGCATAATTTCTGTAAAATAATTTTGGAAACTAACCTTTCATTTAAAATACAAATGTGATTAAAAAAATAACTTGCGCAAAAGTAACAGTACAATCATAACAAAAAAGGAGATTAAAAAAAAAAAAAAAAAAGAAGATAAATAGAATCATTGAATGTGTATTCCTTGTCATTGAGTTTAAAAAAAGAAAAAGATGACATTTTATGATTTAAGAACAGATGGGAAAAATGAAAAAAAAAAAAGGAAATATATATATATATATATATATATATCTTTTAGCAATAGCAAAACACGTTTAATATTTCCAGCTTCACCCTGATAGGGTGGGAGGCTATTTTGCAAGATGGAGATAAATTTTTAGGTGATTGAGCCAAAGATCTGTATTCAGTGAAGAGTGAACAATCAAATGTTTTCTCTGTTGGCAGAAGATGAACCGCAGTCCTTTCCCTCACAATGCCAAACCCCACCCAATCTTCATATCCAACAGAAAGCAAGTCTTTTCGTTCCCTAACTCTAAAAACTTCTCTTTCCCTTCTTTACATTCTCTCAACCTGACACTATATTTCATTGCCCTAAATGATTTTGCTTGGGGTACCTTCAATCTCCACCCTTTCGTGTGCATGCAGTCCCCCACCCCACCCCACCCCACCCCGCCCTCCATTTGCTTTTATCTACTCCTGCTGGTGTTTCCCAATGTTGCATCACCTGACCTACCCTCAGCTTTCTGAATGAAAGATTTTCTTTTCCTCTTTCCTTTTCTCACCATGAATGTCGAAAATGTCATTGTCATAGTTGCAATAAGCAGAGAAGCAGAAGTAGTTATAAAAATGACATTAATGGCTGTGGAAGTTGTTTTCTTTTATGCAATTAATTTTATACACACTTTCTTTAGCTGTTTTTACTTTACCAGTTTTTATTCAGTTCTCTCCCCCACATTACCCCCCTCCCCCCACCAATCCTAGATACTCATACAAATTTGAAAGGTCATAATAGCTTTAACCAGCTGCTTTCACTAAAAAGAAACCATTATTAATATTTTGTGTATATATATATATATATATATATATATATATTTGTGTGTCTGTGGTAGTGCCAGTTATTTAATGAATCAACTGATAGACCAAAAGTACTAATCGATCCATTATAATGAACTTCAAAAGCAAACATTTCAAATGTTAACTGATTCTATGGTATTTCCAATGATCACTCATCCCAGTGAGGGATATTTCATATTGGTGCTTCATTCAGTATTAACTATTAAGCCAATGTCTCATCAATAGACAGGCTAGCTGAAATTGCAGTTTCTTTTTGATATAAGCCTATCATTCAATTCTTAGTTTTACAATATAATTTCTTAGGAATCCAGTTTTTGTTAAGCTCTTAATTATCAGTGTTGGTTATTCATTTGCATACAAAGTTTACTTGTAAACATTCCTAGGATTTCAAGAAAAGCTTAGCTGTAGCATTTTCTTTCCTATGTTTCTTCATCACCATATCATTCAATTTTTCTTTGTAACTTTCACACTATTAAATATGTAAACAAATATCAGTTCTGGTGTTCCTTTTTGAGTCTTTACTACACAAATGGATCAGCATTTGTTTGTTTTCTGTCTTTTTAATGGCTCCATATACATTGGGGAAAATAAATGTAATGAAAAGCCTTTTATTGAATTGGAAAAATCAATAAAAATATATTAAAGAAAAATTATCATTCCCCCCCCACCTTTTTTTTTTTTTTTAAATATTAATAACTTGGAAGTTTTATAATTTTTTCAAGTCTTTTTCATTTATCACTTGCTTGAAAGTGCTTTAAACAATTCTCTTAAATAATGAGGAGAACCTTTCAGAACTATTTACTAGAAATAGAAACTTCCACCTCTCAACTTGTAGAATTTATTTACAATGTGGTTGTTCTCATCATAACATACTGCACTCTCTAGTCTTTAGGTGTCTATCTTAACTCATAACTAAATTTTTTTATTCTCTCTGTAGGAGTATAGGGTTATTCCACTGTCCCAAACCAGAGGATAATCTCATATTAATTCTTATTTAATTTGTCCTTATTGTACCACTTTTGCTCATTCCAGAGTATGTGAATTATACTATTTGACCCAAGAAATTAACCCATGACCACCATGATAACAATGGATATAATGACACCATTAAAAAAAAATAAAATAATGTATAATATTAGCCTTTAAAATTAATACTTTATCACAATAGTTTTATTATTATTATTATTATTAGTTTGTTTTTACTTTTGTATTGTAAATTATTTTTTGTCAAAAGTAATTCTTTCAAATGTAACTTGTCCTCATTTTAGTTTGTGAAATTATTGACTTTTTTCTAAGTTATTTGAAAAAGGTTCGATCATTTCTCAGAATATTGTTCAATACTTGAAGATATAAAAAATATAGAAGAATATTAGAATATCATATTCGTTTATGAATTAGGCAAAAAAGTAGAATATATTGTTTTCATTTTTATTGTGCATATAATAATGCGATATTAGATAAAATATGTAATCTTTTATTTATTTTGATGAAATGACTCTTTCAAAGATTACTTGACCAATTAACAAATTTGGAAGTGGATAAGGAATAAAGAATACCTGTCCCTCAGTCACACTATTATGAATAGCATAGATGTATTATCTGAAGAATGTATAGCTGCCACATTATATTGACTGTTGAACCAAGAAAAAAAAAAAAAAACGTCAATGGAAAGTCGTAGCATGGAAAACACATCAAACTTTTAAACTTTTTTCATAACTCCTTTTAAAAATACATATAATATTAAAATTAACTCTAAATAATGATTTCAATCCTCCACCCCCAATTTATTTAATAATTTAGGTTTTGCATAAAATAAATATTAAAACCAAGTATAAATTTTCTACAAATTACTAAAGTAAAAAAAACAAAAAAAAAAACAATGCCATTAAATCCAAATGTTTATCATTCATATTTTCTCATATATCTTTCATTTTTTCATTTTGCTCATTTTTGTCTTCAATCTTAGCTCTGCTGAGAGGACCAATAAACTGATTTAGTTGTCTTTTCTGATATTACCATTTTTGTGGTAGTATTTTTTGCTCTCTCTCTCTCTCACATAATCTTTTTGCTTTTAACATCTGTTTTTATTGCACTAATAAAATTTTGTACCCCCTGAAAAATATTTCTTTCAAATCAACAATTTAGTATGCCTTTCTGTCATTAAGCTTTATCCGATTTTCTCATGGGTAAATATTACTATTTGGAATTAAAGTGTTCCTTTTTGCAATTATTATCTTCTTACTCATTTCTTTAGTCAGCCAACCTGCTTCTCCTCCTTTCTCTTATGACATTTCCCCATTGCATGAAACATGAGAACGCATTAATGAAGAAAGAAATATGTGTTAAACTAAATCGTCAGAAATATATTAATATTGTAGAGTAATAACCTGTATTTAAAAAAAAAATAAATAAATAAAAAGTGTTTTCAGTAAGCAGTGGACAACAGTTTAGTCAGTGGAAAACTCTTGTAACCATTGTTGCTGAAGCTGTTATTCAATTCTCTTATGTTTGCTCTCAAGAGTCTGAATTGAAGACAGGTTAGCCTCTAGTTTGACTGCTTCTCTCATATCAGATATATAAAATTTCTTTAGGAAGAATCAATTTCTTGCTTTCTATTATTGAAGTGCAAAAAAATCTCCAGGCTGACTCTTCTTTTTCTTCTTGGTGAACGTAGAGCCACCAGCAGCTTTTCTTTCCATTGATTCTGCTAAAGACAATTTGGCAAAAGAACTTGCCTTTGTATAGTAGTCTTTCTTTCTTTCTTTTTCTGCAGCTTAACATCCCCCACACTTTTCCACCTCAAAAGTCTTGTACATATGCCATTAGCTACTTGTCCAATCCCAAATAGTTTCTTTTTATAATGCAAAGCTAATTTTATATTCTTCCCGATCCATTCACAGAAAATCTTTTATTTCTTATTTACTTAATTTGTTCTGCATTGAGGTTGTGAAAGCCCTCCCCCCCCAAAAAAAAACATTCAGTTTTATGCTTTAAAACTATTTCCTGTAATTGTTGGTAATGCAGTCAACCATTAACTTATTTCCTTCATTTTCATGTTAGTGGAACAGACTCCTGAGAGGTTGCTTCCCAGATTGCTACAATCTTAACCAGTTCAAGTTTAGAGTCAACCATTATCTTTCTTGCATATCTTTATAATCTTCACTTCTTAGGTTCATGCAGCATCCTCAGTCAGTAACCATCTACATTAAGTGGCTCATGGGCCTTGTGTTGTTAGAAAAGAAAAAATAGTTGCTGTTCATTACAATTACTCAAACTTTAGTCAGTCTGCAGCATTGAATAAACAGTACAAATAAGTTTAACTAGTTAAAGTGAAAAACAACTGAAATTAAGATGAAAAAAATAGCAGTCAAAAATTAATGATGGTTGATAATGCTTCAGGTATGAAATAAATGAAGATAATATTATTAATGTAGAAAGAAAACTGGTAAGGTTATTAATTTTTAACTGTACTAACTTTATCCTTTCAAATAAGAGGCATCTCATCTAAGTAGAAATTATAAGAAAATGGATTTCTTATGTTGCCCTTTGGAAAACTTATAAAAGACAAGCAGTTGCCCTAAATAAAATAAATTAAGAGTTTTCCTATTTTAATATTCTGATTAATTATAATTGTTAATGATTGAATAAGTTCTTTACGAGTTCTACCATTATAAAATACTTACAGAAATTCCACTATTACATTGTTAAATATTTGAGCTTAACAACTTTAACAAATTATTGCAATAACAATAAGTATGAATACAGGAATTAAAGAAGTAAGAAAGTATAAATGAAAAAAAAAAAAAAAAATTCAAAATTGACAGTTTACCATTTTGTGGAAGCAGACATTAGAGAACATTATCATCTCCTCTATCTTCTTTTGCTTTCTTATTATTGTGTATACTTTCTTTTCATCGCTAAACCTAAACAGCTACTCTGATATATCTTTTTTGTGACTTTCCTAGCAGTCAAAATGGAATGGTCCATTATTTATTTGAGGTAATGACAGGGTGTAATATCCTTGCTGACTAACTTATTAACAGAACAAGCACAATTATAATATGATACTTGTTTTTCCCTCTTCATTGAATGCTTATCTTTTAAGCATTATTTATATCCCAAATCTCTTCATAGAGAAAAATTAAATTAATCACTTTCTCTTATTTATTGTTGTCCTTGAAAGAATTTCCATTTGTAATATTATTTGGCATTGATTCAAGTTGATAAGAGATTTAGTAAGAAAACAGTTGGAAAGAAAAATCAAATTCTGATTCTTCAAGAATTCAAATCTGATCAAATGGTTTCATTGTTGCTGAGTTGGCCTTTTTTATGTTTATCACCTGGCCATTATTATTTCTGTTGTAAGGATCTAAAATATGAATGCTAAATGAATGGTTTTGTCATTTTTTGCCTTTTCACTTGTCTGACTGTATATTTATAGTAAACAGCTGCTATTCATTTCTTTTTTTAATCTAAAATCTCTATCAAGTGGAAGATGATATAAAGCAGTCAGAAAATTCCTAATCTTTATCCCTTGCTATTTGAGGACAGATTAATGATCTCTTTGGGAACAAGAAGAGGGCTACATGAATTTTTATTGTGGGAGAATCAAGACATCAGACTGACAAAAAACAAAAATCTGGCCATTCAATCAATCTGTATATTGGTTGTACATAGTTATTTTTCATTTACATTTTCTTTCCATAAATATAAATTGTTGTGTACAATATTCATGTTGTATTTTTGTTATAAAGTTTGTATAATGCTCTTAGTTCTGGTTAATAATACTATAAGGAAACACTGGAAGAAAAGGCCATGTGAAGAACAGGTTTAATCACATGAGGGACATGCATTTAATGATACACTAATAGAGAATACTGTAGTTCAGTGTGACAATGTGTACAACTCAAATACTACACCTTTCAACCCATTTTGTGATGGCTGTTTCTATGAGCAGATGTTCGGCTCATAGCGGATGAATGAGTCCATGTTCAACAATTAGCGCAGGGAAGGTCAGTCGTCTTTCTGCATAACAATTTTCTATCTTTTAACAGCTCTTTGGTATATAACCTGGAGTTTCTTAAATAAAATTCCTTACTTTCTACAAGTATTATGAGCTCTGAATGATATGAAACACATTCCTTTATATAATGCTGTGTCTCTTCAGGATGTAGGTGATCATGACTCGCTGAAGCTTCCTTTTTCTTTATCTTTGAAATGCTGTGTATTTTGGTGGGAAAAATAGTGGAGTGGTTTCCTGTTGCTTTCTTTACAATTTGGAATTCAGTTTCCTTTCTCTAGAAAGCCCAGTCTAGAGACAAATTAATTCTTTTCACACAGGAATTTGTGCAAGAGTGAATGCAACAGAATTTCCACACAAGTATCCATTATGCTAACTGCACATTCAAATTATATGAAAATATATCCACTGATAATCATATAAATAAGAAATCAATAACTAAATCTGTTGAGTGATTAATTTTAGAATCTTATCAATGACATTATTGATTACTTTCCATAACTTTTTTTTATTACCTAGTTGTAGCAGGTTTTAAGTTTTTTTGTTTAAGATCTTACAAATAAAATCAAAAAATTTATATGTATTGAACATTGAGTTTAAAAAGTCATGCATGAACAGAACAGAGTATTGTAGAATTGTACATGTAATATTCAAACAAACTCACTTTATTGGTGAAGAAAACATTTGATGCATTCTCTTATAAATCTATTTAATGGTTAGACTTCCACTGATTGGAAGCCTCACTACGATTTTTCATTTCCATTTTTTTTTTTTATATCTTTATGGCCTAAAAAACAAAGTGCAACTGTTTACTCTGATGACTTGATCTAAAAATATAACCCATTAATATTTGGTGCTTAGCTATATTTTCTTTTTCTAGCACTAAAATCTACATTATGGTTTGTATTTTCTGTGCATTATGACAGAAGAAATGTCAGAAATGACAAATGTGTCATTGTTTGTCTGAATTCTTGGGAAGATTTGTAAAAGTTTGACCGTTTCTCTTTGTTATGTTCAAATTCTGTCATAAGCATGGACAGTAAATTTTGTTTTTGCTTTTGTGTTCATCAACCTTTTCATTCTCAGCTTACATATTTCTCATTCCATATATATATATATATATATATATATATATATATATATATATATATATATATATAATTTTTTTTTTTTTTTTTTTTTTAAGGTAATGTTCACCCTGTACAAGGCCTGGGGGCCACTTGAGGTAGAGGGTTATGTTAAGTGGTAGTTTATATGGATAAGAGGGGAAAATAACAGTTAACTCTAGACTTGAACAGGTTAAGATTGTAGTAATTGAGAAAACATACTCTTGGGAATGTTTTCTATAGAGCAGTGATTCATTGCAGAAGCTGTTTGAGTGAATCTGTTCTATAGAGCAGTGATTCATGAGAAGCTGTTTGAGCGGAACTTCTTGCCAATGGAATACTGAGTGAATGTGGGTGGTTTGCTACTATGTAAGTGGCATGGCAGGTCCTAGCCGTGAAGATTACAGAGCTAAGTAATGTAGTTTGGCCAAGCACTTTCCATGATAGTAGCGATAGGGAAGAGGAAAGTATGACTTACTTAAAGGTAATTTGAATTACATTGAAATTCTGCAACCTTTTCATTCTTTCTAATGATGCAGTAATAAGTCATGTGCCAGTATTCTCTTTTGTAAAATATTGCACCAACTTTTAAGCCACAACATATTGATAACTTAGATATTTGATTGTCTGAATGAAATGATATGAAGTGACTATCTGAGAATGCATGTGCTTTAAATATTTCTTCAACATATTATTTCTGTGCTTAGCATAGAAATAAACAAAAGTAGAATAAAATAAATACAAAACTTTGCTATTTATATCTAATGTTTCTTTAAATATTTCCTCTTTAAAAAAAAAAAAAAATATACATTTTTCTTTCTCTAATAAATCATTAGAATTTGTGATCTGATTTATGTTTGAGGTAGTTACTTATTTAAATCCACTGATGCCATTGGTCAATGTTTATGCATAGTTAAAATAAGATTTTGAGTGCTGATTTTCATGGTAGGCAGATCCCCTGTACAATACAATTTTCTTATGCACTCAGATTTCCCTTGTGCTATCATTAGTTCTGAAATTAATACTTTTATCATGTAAAGTTGTCACAAAACATTAACACAAAACATAGATCTTTATAGGTAAAGTTTTTAAGGCTCTATGTTTTGCAAGAAATTAAAATTATACAAGTACACAAATTATGTAAAAATGAAAGACTTTTGAGTACATATTATCCCTATCATGATAATAATTATCAATTTTTCTCTATTTTCCATTTTCTGCCAAAGGTTTTAACAATGCTGTTTCATTAAGACTCTATATTATTCTGTGGTAGTTGTTATGGTTTCTGAAAATACTGATGTTTAAAAAAAAAAAATTAAAAAATCCACTGCATGTAAATCTTCTTAATCGTCTATTAAAAATAATTAATTATTATTTATTCTAACATGTTCACTTCTACAATTTTTTTGATTAATACTTGGCCAGTCTTGATGTCTTGAATTGTTGCGAACTTATTCTGTGATAATAAGACCCTGCTTAGTGTCTGTGGTCAACTTTAATTAGAAAACTTCAGTCATGTGATGGCCACTTGCCAATGGAGTGGCTGACCTATTTTCTTTACTGACTGTAATAAACCACTTGCTATTAACTATATTATCTTTGTGCCAGTCTATTTCAAGCCCTTAATATAGGTATCACTGCTAATTCCCTAAAAATTAGCATACCATGATGAAAAAATGCTCCAACTTAATAAAAACAAAGTTTTATTGTCAAAATCTTTGTAATTGTTAAGAAAAAAGACCAAATGATTTTTTTGATTATTAAATTATATTTATTTTATATCCTTTCTGGAATGTTTGAAATTTTGGTTTAGAAAAAAAAAAAAAAAAATTTTTTTTGGTGGCCAAAGTTTAGTATATAAAATTTTAGCATCTTTTCTTTGCAGCGAAAAACATTGATTTGGAAATTCTTGAAAAAATCAAATAATTGTCAGATTTTAATGAAACTATTAGGACTTTTTCACAAATGAATAAATTAGAAATTTTTTTTTTTTTTTTTTTTTTTTTTACATCCATAACCTAATTATTTCATTTCATGAAATTTCGAGAATTTAAATTTTGTAGAGCTTAATATTTATATTAGTTAAAAGAACTCCTTGGAGAATATAAATAATCAATTTCCTTTTGTAAAACAGGACCTCCAGTTACCAAAAATGTGCTCTGAAAAATAAAATTAAAAATGCAATAATACTAGAGACATTATTTAATTAGAAATGTTTTTAATTGTTTTATGAATAAGATATATTATGGATACAATTGTCTTAAGAAAAAATGTTTTTGATGATTATTGGATTTTTACAAGAAATGTTTTGAACTTTTTTTTCCTTTTTTTTTATTTTAATTATAATAATTTACAAAGTTTTAAATCTTTTAAAATTCTGTCTTTGTATAGATTAAGTGATATTGTTATTAAGTAAAAACTATATTTACTAAGCATAAATCAAAAAGCTTACTACAATTCATCAACACCAATATTTTAAAAAGAATTTTCCAATTTTTTGTGTATGTATATGACAATTTATTTCAATATGGACGTTCATACACAACATTATTAGAAAATAAGACCAGTAACTGTAGTAAATTTAAAGCCAAAGTTAAAAAAATTCAATAAAACATTAGATTACGGAGAATATTTTGCTCAATTTTTAAGATTACATTATATTCCTCAAATAACTTTTACAGATATATATATATATATATACACACATACACCATAGAGAAACATTAAACTTCCATTTGTCAATCAAGCTGTCAGCTATTTTTAAAAAAAAACCTTTATAAACCACAATATCACTTTTTTTTTTTTTTTTTTTTAAAGAAATACCTACCTTAATATATAAATAGTGTGAACTATAGAGGAAATTAGATGAGAAATGTTTTTGAGATTTTTTGATAAGACTTGAAGAATAGCATCTGTCTTTGGATTGGGAGGATTGTTAGAATTTGACTCTGTTTGCTTTTGAGAACAACAAACATTTAGAAAAATCAGTCCAAATGAGCCACTGAACACATATCCCACAATATACAGGACAGTTTAAGTATAGACTAATCAATTATTAAATTTTATTAAATATTTCTTAAAAAAAAAAATTCATATTATATCAGGAGTTATGCTAATTTAAAATTGTTTACATAAAATTGAGTTTCTTTTTAACTGTTAATCTTTTTTGTGTATAATTAAACAACAGTATATATATATATATATAAAAGACATTTTTATGTTTAACATTATAGATACAAGTATTTAAGTAAATGCTCTGTTTATAATAAACAGTATTAAATAACATTTACCGGCCTGAATGTCCGAGAAATTTTCATAGAAAATATTCGTTCTTTGACAGGATTCGAACCTGCATCCTATACGGAACCGTCATTTACGCTGACGTGCCTTACCGTTAGGCTACAAAGAAGCGTTCGGTAGACAAGGTCGAATTTACTGCTTATAAACTCAATCTTCCATGAATCTCGAATATTCATAACTGCTCATGGCGTATCAAATGTAAACAAATGACGTCATATAAATTCGACCTTGTCTACCGAACGCTTCTTTGTAGCCTAACGGTAAGGCACGTCAGCGTAAATGACGGTTCCGTATAGGATGCAGGTTCGAATCCTGTCAAAGAACGAATATTTTCTATGAAAATTTCTCGGACATTCAGGCCAGTAAATGTTATTTAATACTGTTTATTATAAACAGAGCATTTACTTAAATACTTGTATCTATAACGTTAAACATAAAAATGTCTTTAATAAATAAATTGTCGGACTTTGTCCATTTCGTAATATATATATATATAAATAAAATGTGTGTGTGTATATATATATATATATATATATATATATATATTTTTAATAAAAACAGACCACTTTAAGGTTCCATGTAATAAGTTATTTCACCACATTGTGACATGCTTCATTTTGAGAAGGAAGTTCTTGACAATGATTTTATTTATGGAATCAGTTTTATTTATGTGTATATATATATATATATATATATATATATATATAAAATGTGTGTGTATTAATTGATTCCATAAATATATTTTTTTTTTTTCTGTTTATATGTTATTTTAATACATTCAGTTTTTTTTAAATAAACAGTATTAATTACATTTACTGGCCTGAATGTTTGAAAAACTTTGTAGAAAATATGTGTTCTCCGACTGCAATCAAACCTGTGCCCTGTTTTCTTTGGTAGTTGGCTAACGGTCATATCATGTTGAAACACCAATTCTGATACAATCACTGAAGTTAAGCAACATCTAGCCTTTTCAGTGCCTAGATAGGTGACTGCTTGGTAATGCCAAGTGCTGTAAGATTGATAATGGATTGGAATTGGAAATCTGAGAGCTGAGGTCCAGTTCCAGTTCCATTTATGCACAAATACCTTTTCCCCTCCTCCCCAGTTTTGAGTAGTTGTAGCAAGAAAAAAAAATCATTTTAATCTCCCAAAAGATTATTACAATTTAAAAATATTTTCTCTCTTTGCTAGTTTTAGAGTAGCATCTTCAAGCATTGGTAGATGTCATGTTGTTGTTTTTTTTTTGTTTTTTTTTTTTTTGTTAATATCTTCACACAATGTTGTTATTATTATTATTAAGCATATGTAAAGTTAATCTGCCTGGAATGAAAAGATAATGATGTAAGTTTGAAAGAATCCAGCATCAATTTGTATTTGATTTAGATTTGAAAACTTCTTAGGTAGATAAAGGGTTTTATGATATTTTGAGATAAATGACTGATTAATAGAAAGATATAAATGTGCTGGTACAAACTGATGAAATATGAATGTCATGATAAAAATTGCTGTGGTATTACATTTCTTGTTATCGGCTTTAATAGGTGGAATGTCTATACATCAGTACTGTAGGATTCCTACATGAAAGTACACATCATGCTCCAAAAGAGGTGGGTAATAAAGTTTTTCACCCACTTTAGAAGATTAGAGAGATAAAGGAGTAATAAAACAAAAGACACCCTATTTATCTTTCTTTCTTTTATATTCCATTTCCACTCATTTGCTCTTTTGTTTTGGGGTTTTTTTTTTTTTTTTGCTTACTCTTTACCTTTCCTACTCCATTCCTTAACCCTCTCTCCTCTCCCCCCCCAATCTATTGCCATGTGTAAGCGATTAGATAGGTAACTATATATATATATATATATATATATATATATATATATATATAGTGCTGCAAAAGTAGGTATACAACAAATATACCAGTATTATAATAGTGGGTCTAGGGATACTCTTTGTGCACACATTTTGTTTTTCATTACTGTATACCTACCTTTGTATCCGTGTGTGAGAGAGAGAAAGAATTTGTACAAAATCAAAATGTACATCCTTGACAAAGTGTATAGATATTCTGATCCTTGTTAGATGTATTGACCCCTATATAGCAGTAAATAAATTTCAATGGGTACTATACTTTTGTTTATAAATACAAATACTGTTTTCATTCTTGTGGCAGTCCAATAAAACTGGTGTTCTCTCTTTTTTTATGGTATAGGTTATTTGAAGACTTTGTTAACTGCAAGTTTTAATGAAATAAAACAACAGAGGTTGAGCTAACTGGATCCTACTAAAACTGTTTATCTTGCTAGTATAGTTACAATTATTGCAGCATCTCTTCCCTTTTGTTTAATGTGAAAGTTACCAGGATAAATCTATTAGACAGTTTTCTTTTGTGTTGATTCTAATTATAGAGGCAGTTAATTAGAAGATATTACTAACCTTGATATGTAAACAAACCCACCGTGTTTATTGAGCTGGTATGGTGGGTTAAATTTGACTATTTTTTGCTCTCTCTCTCTCTCTCTCTCTCTCTCTCTCCCCCCCCCTCTCTCTCTCTCCCCCTCTCTCTCTCTCTCTCCCCCCTCTCTCTCTCTCTCCCCCCTCTCTCTCTCCCCCCCCCTCTCTCTCTCTCTCTCTCTCTCTCTCTCTCTCTCTTGTATACTTTCCAAATCATATGATTTTTTTCTGACTGACTGCCATTGTTTTGCAATAAGCTCAGTTCAATCAACATTAGACTAGTTTTTTCCGTTTTTATCATTATTTCTTTTTATTTTTGGTTCCAGCTATATCTTATTTAATGCATTTGGTGATATTATTTTCAAAGTAACTCATCACTGATCATTGAATATATGGCCATCAATAGTTTCAATGCTAATTTTTATTTGTATATACTGTGGTACAAAATCCTTTTTAAAATGCCCTACTGGGTATGACGATAAACTACATTTATGTCCTGGGTAAGACAATAATGTCCAACAAGCAAGGCCTCTGATCAGGAGGTTTTGAGGAGTGTGGAACCACCTCTTAATTGCTGGTATTTCCAGGTCCACCCTGACCTGGAGTGGTAGCACCTGTTAGGGTCCCAGCTATGGGCAAAGAGTTAACTCCTGAACTGAAGTAAAAAGCATTATGAAAGTGTAAAAGTAGGTTTTAATACCAGAAATACTTTGTGAAAAAATTACTACCAGAGATAAATTTTTGAAGGAAAAAAAAAAATTATTACCAGCAATATATTTTTGAAAAAAAAAAAATTACCAGCATTACATTTTTAAAAAATAATGTTACTAGCTATACATTTTTGAGGAAAAAGAAATATTACCAAAAATAGATTTTTGACAAAACAAAATATTACCAGCAATAAAAATTGTCGGCATTAAATGTCCCACTGAGGTTGATATGCCGTAACACAAAATAACCCATCCCACCTTTTTAAAATGGTGGCCATGACAAGAAATGAATGATTAGAATCAGTAGGATTTAAAATAATTTTATTTCAATCATTAAATATTTTAAATTCCGGAATGGAATTTAATTGATATAAAAGGGAGATGGATTTGTTTCTCTTTATTGGGATTGGTTTGAATTAAGTAATATTTCTATATATCATTTTTTTTAACTGGTTCAGAATCTCTTCCAATGATGCGTTCTTTTTCTGCCAACCTTGAAGATCCTGTATTTATTTTATTTTTTACCTCTTTTGAAATTTATCCTTTCATTTTGAAACTGATGATTATTGGTGGTGTCTTTTTTTATTTTGTAAATTTGTCCTATATACTTTTTGTTATACAATTAAATCCCTCTTGATAAAATCTTGAATCCCATTTGTTTTAATGTTGTTCTTAGTATTGGCAGTAGAATAACTAGGACTTCATTCTTCAGTAAAACAAATAATTTGATTAATCTATTTTCTGACTATTTTAAAAATTTTTGGAAATTATTAACCTTGAGGAAGCATATTTTTAACTGAAAATGACAACTACCAGTATGCACAAATTTACCCTTTTCTAACTATCAAAATATTTTTTTCATTCTGCAAGACATAATTAGTTATTTCTGAATCATCTAGTCAAAAGGAATTTTAAATGGTTGCTCAAGAAAATCTCTCTTTTCATGAACTGAATACAAGTGATTAACATTAGAAGTCACTTGACTATTAAGTCAGTTATAAACACTCTGAAGAATTTTTAAAAATGATTAAAGCCAAAGAAATAATTGTACATTCTTAGTTGAGAAATTCATTATCCATGAATGAAAAAAAGTGAATTTAAAAATGTCTGAGTTTAGCTGTGAGTTTGAATCAGTAGAATTCCACCGATAGCTACTTTAGTTGTGATGTCTGTATATACATATTCCGTATCTGTATAGGTGTGCAAGTGAGCTATTTTAATATCTTTCATTAGAAACAAAGAAAAGAGTACTCAACTGTGTAAAATATCAGTCCTCCTACATAGCAGTGAATGCTGGACACTCTCCTTACAGATGAAGAAGAGACTTGAGGCAACTTAAATGTAGCTTCTACAAAAAGATGCATAGAGTATCATGGACTGAACATATGAGCAAGTTTTATAGAAAATGGAAACAAAAGTACATTTTTACTTAACATCACAAAGAGAAAGTTGAAATTTCTATGTTACATAATGAGGAAAAGGGCTTGGAAAATTTGATACTCACAGGAGAGATTGAAGGCAAGAGTGACAGAGGAAAACAATGCATAACCTACTTAGTAAGCTTGAGTGAATGGATGGGGGAGCAAGGTTTAGAAGAGATAAAAAAAGATAAAATTTATTAAGAAAGTTACAAAGGACAGGAAATTGTGGAGAGCCATGATTACCAATGTCCTGAAGGAATGTGGCATAGAAAAGATATTTATTTTGTACCTGTATAGATATGCAAGAGCTATTTTAATGATGTATCTCTCTCTCTCTCTATCTATCTATATCTATCTATCTATATATATATATATATATATATATATATATATATATATATATATATTCTGTACCTTTGCAAATAGGCAGGTGAGCTGTTTTCTGCAGAAAGAGAGAGAAATAATCTCTGCTCCCTCCTTTCTCTTATCACTTCTGTTATCATCACAAATAAAATTGTACATTGTTATTAAGCTTGTATTTTAATTAGATCATCATTGGCTGCCACTTTCATTTTAATACTGAGCTTGGTTTACAGGTGCTAATCACCTGATAAAACATGTGGAGAGGTTTAACAAGAATAAGACCCATGTTTTGACATTCTCACAATAAGAATGTAATTGTGATCTCATGCTTAACCTTTTACTGACCTTGATATTGGCTTGAACCAAAACTAAGTACATCAAGTTTATTAGACAGTTATATGTCTGGATTTGAATGATTATTGATTTGAACAGGTTTTGATAGGACAGATGTTTCTAAACACAACAGCCTGTTTGTATTGAATTATCTAGCTAAAAACCTGGTCATTTCAGTGATATACAACCATCCTAACATAAAATATGAAAAAAAAACAAAAAACTTGTGTTTAGAAAGAAAATCAATATAGAATTAGTTTGACTAAATATTGATGGATTCATTGATCTAAGATTCTTATTATATGATTAAAAAGGAAGAACACTTCCAAAAATTTCCACCTGAGTACAGACATAATTTGTCTATATTTCTGAGATGAGGTATTGTGACTACAGGGTGCGATGGATAAATTGTCTAAATTATGCAAAAATGAAAATAACACTGACATCTCCTTTTAACAGATATATTTTCCAAAATTACACAAAAATATCTTGAAACAATAGTAAATTTATTGAATAAATTCGCCAGCCTCCATACAATTTTGGGAATCTCCTGCAACTCTTCTGGGCAGTCTCCTTGTTTAATGTTTCTATAATCCTTGCCTTCAGTTTATCTTTCATATTACAAGAAGTTTTGTTGGTCTCTCACTCAACTGCGCCCCACACATAATAATCAAAGAGTTTGCACTCTGGGGAGTTAGGTGGCCAGATGTAAGGAGTGATATGGTTGCAGAAATTGTCTGACGTCTATGACTGGGTTCTCTTGCTTGTGTGGCATGGTGCAGAGTCCTGTTCCAGCAGCCACCCTCTTGACTCAAGGCACTTGATGTAGGCCTTCATGTTGAGGCCCTGTGGGAAGATGAATAGAGGCATAATGTCACCATCAGTTATGATAACACCATCGTAATCACCATTAAACTCATCCAACTCTTTCTGAATCCTCTGCACTGTCTTCAGATTGACACCCAAATATTCTGAAATGTTCATATTGGAACTTCTGGTGTGAATACCAAGCACTACAACATGCTGTTCACAAATTTTTGGCAGCGTGAATTGCGTCATGGTACTTTTTCTCACAGACGGTGCCCAACTGACCCTACTGTACTGTAATCGATAAAATCAAAAACAAACGACATACATGCATGTAATTAGAAATATAAAATGGCTACAATTTACCCATCACACCCTGTATTTATTTACATGGTTTGGACTGTTGTCCTGGTCTTTATCGTCATATTCATGTTTCAGACATTGCATGCTCCGGCCTTCTTCAGGTGATATATGTTGGAATTTCAAACCAAACACATCACCTGAAGAAGGCTGGAGTGTACAATGGCTGAAACATTGTGAAAATGACAATGAAAATGAGGATATTTCGAACAATGTAAATGGTGTAAATAGTTAAAATACCTCATCTCCAAAATGTAAACAGATATTGATGGATCAGTATGGAACCAATTTACCAAAAATATGCAGACAATTAGAAAAGGTTTGAGTCAAAATTCCAACATATATGCTATCACTCATAATAAAGAGGTAACCTCAAAAGAGAAGCAAGATGTGATGTTATTAAGTGATGGGTGGGGTAGCACCATATTGGTAATAGCAAAAAAGTTTTATAGAGATCATAGAACAATGAAAAAAGAAATTGAAAACATTTGCAAGAAGAAGAAAAATCAGCTTTACGAATGTTGCAAAAAGAAGTTTGATAACAGTTAAAAGGTTAATTTCACCACTGGGTTGTCCAAGAAGCACATAGCTTAGTTGAATTAAAGTTTTGCTTTATCAGTTTCCCCAGCAGTTGCAAGTTGTAATCCCTGGATTGGGTAGTATAGAAAAGTCATAGTCTTGTTTCAGTAGAAGAAACAGACAAATAACAAAAGAAGCCCAACTTGATTAAAGAATATTTACTGATAAGATATTTCCTAACCATGGAAAACAGAATGAGAACAATCTGTCCCTGTGGATTGAATAAAGAGTTTGGTTTTTAATTCTGAGAAGTACCACAGATACTGGAAGAAGGCCAGTGGGTACAATGACTGAAATATCGTGGGTATATCAACTAAGTTTCCCAGTCAGAATGTAAAAGCATACAATTAAAAAATCTTTCATAACATTCAATTGGCTGAAAATAATAAATGCATCATCACTATTATGTTACTAGCATAATGAAACTTGTTATTTTTCCAAGTTAATTTTAGTTAAATACTTTTGTCTTCTAAAAGGCAACAATAGAATTGGAGGAAAAAAACAATTAGTAACAATAAGATTTGCTAAGGCTGATAAGTTTTGTTCTTGCTTTCAAGTCATTTTCCTCCTCTGTTGTTTTGTAGTTACTTGTCTTCCAAACCTAGCATCTTGAATGGAAATTAAGTTCTCTCAGTTTTCATTTTGCTTTTATATCAACGCTGCCCATCACTACAGGATAAGTCTGAGAAAGAATCAAAATGATTCCATACAACGGCATTACAGAAATTAGCTAGAATACCGAAGACAGGTTAGGGCATTGAGGAGACTTGCTATCACTTTATCTTCAGTGGAATCCATTAATATAACTGGTGTGAAAACTCAATAAGCAACAGCTTCACAAACAATACTATTATTACTAGAAGAGAATGATAACGGTACTGCCGTAGACCGCTAAAAAGCTAATAGTTATTAATATGATAGTTGCAGCCCAATAGTGATACATCTTCCTAAACAGATCATTATTGAGATAAGATGAATAACTTGGAAACACAAGAAGAAATTTGATAAATTCAATACTGAAAATACAAGAAAATGGTTTTTGCTAACACCTCTCTTATATTCATTAAGTCCTCTTTCTTGATATGCTATTCACATTTGATTTCCTATTTAAATCTAAATTTTCTTTGAAATAAGTTTGTTATTTATATAAAACTAAATACTTGCTTGAATCATCAATTTTGGCCTTCATTGGAGCTTAGTATGTCTCCTTGTGACCATAAGACTCTGAAAAGAGTTAACTGACCCCTTAAGTTTATTTTAATCTTTATCAAGTTAAACCTCTAATCTCTTTAGTTGAATTCATAGTAGTGTTTCTTTTTATTGTTTTGCTTTACAGGTGTTTAAGGGTGCAGCTGTTAAATTGTTACTGTTGAGAATTACACCTATATTGTATCTATTTACTTATTGTTTCATTATGCTATTATGAAAATAATCAGTTTTCAAATATATTTGTGTTCCTCTTTAAGTGGTTGCTATAGCAATGTTTATTTGATGTATAATTTTCTAAACTTAGTGACAAAAATCCTATTTTGCTTTCAGTTAGCAAATTACACTTCCTAAGATATCTTGAGACTAAATATTTGTGAAAGCAAATTGATGTTTGCTTCTCATCTTGAAACATTTCATGACATTTAATACTTTTTTTCAATAGTATTAAGTAAATACTCAACTAAAAGATTTTAATAACATACATTTGGTAGAAATTTCAATTATAATAAATTATTGATTAAAAATGTATTCTGTAATATGTGAATTTAGAAAAAGCATATAATTCTAAATTAGAAATAGGAGTTTTATTTTAAAGTACTCTCTATGAAATTATAAGTTTGATTTGAAATAAAACACTTTTTTGACCATGTTATATCTGTAAAGCAGTCAAAAGCTGGATTAATTTAATGTCATCCTCATTTTAGACAATCTTTTCAAGCAAAATTGTCCAGTTCCCCTCATAGTAGATAAGTTCTTATGTAGCTGAGTTGACCAATACAGGAATGGCATACTTTTAAGGCCATCCAAAAAGATCTTGGGTGACAGTATGGGGAGGATTCTCTGTGTAATGTCTTCAACAGTGTTCCTCTGCTTACTAGATCAATTTTGCTTCTGTGGTTTGAACAATGTCCATACAGACATATTGCCGACTGGTCCGATCACCAGTTAACTTTTTTTAAGTAACTAAGAAAGATATTAAACATCCTCAGTTTAACCCTGATATGTTCCCCTTTATCATTCATACTGACTACTTATGACCATTTTCTTCTCACTCCAATTCACAGAAGAAAGCACACCATGGAAAACTGTTCTTAGGCATGCAGATGACATAGCCAATCCATTGTAGCTGCCGATTACATGGCTTTTGTAATCATTAACTGTGGACAATTGTTGAAAAGTTTTTTAATCATCATCTCAAAAAAAAAAAACAATTTTAATCATGCCAAACCACTTAAATTGACAGAACAATTTCGTTCTGTTTTTTTTTTTTTAATTAAATTAATAAACTTAATACAGAATAGTATTTACACTTAATCACAGTTCAATTAAGAAACTATATTTTTTGAGAAGTATGACAGAACAAAGTTTGTTTGTTTTTTAAATTGACAGAACAAAAGTTTTCTTTTTTTTTTTAAATTAAATACAAGAATTAAAAAAAATTAACCAAGAAAGTGTCTGGTAAGGTGACACTGATATCTATTGTATGACTCCCACTGCCCTATGAAAGATTAAGTTAAAGAAAGGAAGAACTAGAAAAAAGTATTTGAAAGAACAATATCAAATGATTAATGCAGTGTTTATTATTTAAAATAAAAAAAAATAATAACCTCAGTCTGTACTAACCCATACCAGAAAATTTCTTTTGCTTGAAGACATTTTTGAGTCCTGTTAAATATTATTTGAACAGTGAACTGAATTTTAAATACAAATGTCTCCACTTGTTAGCTAAAAGGTTTTGCAATCGTGGTTTTAAAAAGTATGTTAACAAGAAAAATACAAAATGTTTAAAAAAAGAAAAAAAAAATGAAATTGATGTTGTTGTTTACTTAGTATTGACCAAAAACAAATTCCTTTTACTATGTCATAACTGTTTGATTTTACACAATGTATTGCTTTTCATGGGAAACCTTAGTTGCATCTGTGGAACACACAGATGAGGAAGTTACTGCTTCCTTTAAAGTTTGTATGTGTCAGGAACACAGGACCTACACCTATCAGGATCTCAGCATATATATATATAGACATATGCACACTAGCATAGTACCTAGCAAAAACTGACAATTACTTGCATATGAATTGGCATTTTGCTTAGGATCAGTGTAATATCTGTGCATTCTTACTTTAGACGAATATATCATTCAGGGAGTCAGTGTGTAGTATCTGTGTACTCTGTGAAAATATTAAATTCACACACAAATGGTTGTTGGAAAGTTCTTGACCTAACCAAGAAGCTATTCAAATAAAAATAATCTGATGTTTCTTTATTTTGCTACAATTTGAGATGTGCGACATGCCAAGAACTTTTCAACACCTCCTCAAATATGGATGCAAATTTCATATGTTTTCTGTGTATATAAAATCACAAAAAAATATTTCATAACATCTTTAGTTGAGCAGAAACATTTTTAGAAATGTATAAAATTAAGCTTTTCATAGCAAGTGGTATTAACTAGCTCTTCCAACTATTTGAATGACGTCTCAGTGTATGATTAATTATTCAGAATTCTCTTGTTATATTCAAATATTCGTTAAAATCAAAGATGGCTGTAGTAGCTAGCAACATTGTGAATGGCCTAATAGCATATGGTATACCAAAACTCAATTGCTGCTTTGTTCACTTAAATTGGAGAAATTTTTTCCAATACACATTTTATTGATTTTCTTTTCTTTCTTTTTTTTTTTTTTTTTTTTTTTTTCGTAACTAAATCATAGCTGCATATTTATGCAAATTAAATTGGTGGAGAGAGCCAAACTCTTCTACAGTAGGTATCAATATTCTTGCCGTTGCTAGTTTTATATATACTAAATATGATTATATTAAATTTTTCCCAAGTTAAATCTCATATTTGCCCTTGAATTGAAACATTGCTACTTTTAGTTGCCTAATAGAAGTGGGGAGTTTTTTTTTTTTTTTTTTTTGAGGAAATGCTATTAGCTTAAAAACTCCATGTTTATTAATTTTCTACTTTTTAACCCTTTAAATGATTTTCCAAACCTCCCTTTTATTAAACCCCCCAACTCTCTCATTCATTGCATATTGAGAAAAATAATGAAAGAGTAAGCAAATAAAGATTTCTGGTTGACTTCTATTCTACTAACTGACCTGACTGACAAGTGCCATTATCAATGTTAGAGGTTAATTATCTCGTTGCTGCTTCATAAAGATTTCTGAATTGAATGAGACAAAGCAGGAGAAGGTAGAGATTGCCTTGCCCCGTATGTTGATTGAATATTGAACAATTTGATATCAACATTAAATGATGTTGGCTTAAGACCAGCATACTGGGCATTTGGCAGAAAATGGATTTATGTACAGAGAAAATGCATTCTGCTGTTGAGGAATTTAACTTCCAACAACATTCAAAATACAATGATTGATCTTTTGAAAGGTTTAACCAAAAAGCCTCTCTTTCATTGATGCCTTTGAAATAAATCAAAATGCACAAAGAAATAATACGAGATAAATAATTCATTTGGATTAATAGTCAACACATAAAAGCAAACAATGTAATGACTATCTTTCCTGCCATCTAAAGTGCACTTTTCCTATAACAAATTCTCCACCTAAAATCATCCTGGTTCAGTATTAAACTAACACCTAAATGCCCTACAAAGTAGTCCTATGGTAAACCAACAATTATATATATTAAATATATATGCTTATAAAGGATTAAATTATGATCACAAATCAGAATAATGTTAAGATAAAAAAAAAAAAAAATCTATGAATCATTAGGTGAATGTTATATGGTGCAAAATACGGTATACATGTCAATCCCCAAAAGATTCACTTGGATTTTTTTTTTTTTTAAATCTTGATCTTTTAAAATAAAATGCCAACTACTGAATTTAAATGGACAAGGGCATTCTTTAAAATTGTTATTATAGTTAACTGACTTTCCCCCCCCCCTGTCCTTGAATTGTGATGAAAGATATAGATTAGTTCAAAAGATCTGTGGAATGTATAGATGTTTTAGAAATAAATTACTTTTAAACAGGTTGAATGCAGTAATGTGTCTCTGGTCCAAGCAATGCATATAATTTCTAGTGAAATGTACAATAACAATCACTGTCCTATGGTGGACTTTGATATTTCAATTTATAGAACTTAAAAAAAGAAAAGACTAAATTACCAGCGATAATAGGAAGACTTGTCTCGATTGAAATATTGTGAAAGACACAAGAGTATACAATGTCAGATTTTGTTTTGCAAGTCAAGAATTTCACAATAAAATTTGTATTAACCAACAGATATTGGTAAAATGTTCAGGATATATATATATATATATATATATATATATATATATATATATATGATAAAAAATATGCCAGCATTTCAGCTTATGAAGTTTTATTAGAAATAACTTATTTGGAAGTGTGAAATTTTATTATGCAAGTTGAGGGTTGTTCATCATCTTACAAATAAATATATATAATAATGTAGTTATTGATATTTTAATTTCATGTATGTAAAGATTACCATGGGTTATAAGAAAGATGTAGCTTTAAAAGAGAAATAAGTTATTATAAAGTTATTGAGTGATGGGCATGTAACATTGAAAATTGCAAAAAGTTGAACAGTGATCACAGAACAATCAAAAAGGAAATTGAAAACATTGGTATAAGAACAAGAAAAAACTAGCTTAAAGAATAGCACAAAAAGAGAATTTATAAAACATAATAGTAATTAGCAAGAAAGGGGAATTGATTGACAAAACCTTTGAAGAGACTGGTGTTGAAAATGTCAACCAAGAAAAAATGCAGAATATTAAAATCAGTCTAAAGACAACAAAGCAACAAATTGATTTCTCAACAGTAATTTTTAGTGGTTAATGAGAGCTACATCGGATGGACCTGGAGACTAAGCTAGAAGCTGAGCATTTCAGTTAGTTAGCTAACATAGGACAACAAAAGAGTAATGTTTTGGGTTAGTATTGTGAGCATTAAAATTATAAATCTCTTTAAAGTAGATAATGACAGTGTCAAGTTAAATTCAATAAATCATTGTAGGTTCTTGGATAAGGCCTTTTTTTTTTTTTTTTTTTTTTTTTTTTTGAGTGATGCATATCACAACCAAGAAATTTTAAGCTAAAGTGTATATTTATGTATGACAATGCTCCTTTGCATTTTGAAAAGGTGACTACTGTCTATCTTGCAAGAACAGGTTTTAAAGACACCAAATTAATTAAATTGTCCTTTGTTCCTCCAGAGAATTTGTGATTTATCATTAAAAGAGATGAAAATGGAAAACAATATTGAAGCAAAAATCATCTCTGGATTAATTTTTGTAAGTCATGTTAAAAATTGAAACAGTAGAAAAGGTAACAAAGTCAGTGGTTGAAAATCTAATCAAAGTTATAGAATATCATGGTTCCCATATTAACATGTAAAATAATAAAATAGTTTAATCAAGTATTTGGGATATTGTGTTAATCCAATATATGTTTCTTTGGCTTGTATCTTTTTGGATTTATTTATAGATAAAATTTTATGTTGCATTTTGTTTGCATAATAAAACATGACACTCTCAAAACAAGTTATTTTTTTTCTTTATAAGGATAGATATAAGCTAAAATTCAGATGATATAGTGCTTGGAGAAATATGACAAAATATCTACAAAATTTTACCAATTTAATTAATAGCAACTTGTTGAAAATTGTTGTTTTTCTGCTGTTGTCTTCAAAGTTGTTTTGGTTGGTTATTTCAATGAAAGATCCAATCTCTAGCCCAGCCAACAGGTGAATAAAAATTTTGCTCTACAGTAAGCATTAAAATTTTTGTTGTGAAATCAGTTTTCATGTATTTCTTTAACCAACTTATGTTGTTTTTTTTTTTCTTCTTTGGTGCTTAAGAGTATAAGCCAGCACTTTAAGGTCATTTTATGACCCCTGTTTGTTCTTTTTTTTTTCTTTTTCTTTTTTTAATAATATTTAATGAATAAATAAGGTCCTTGAAACTATAAAATGCCACTGGAAATTCCCCTATTGCATCATTAAATATTTGTGCTTAACAACTTTAACAAAATATTTCAATAACAATTATAATTATGAATGCAGGTCATAATTTAAAGAAGTAAGACAGTACAAATGAAAAGATTTAAAGTTGAAAAAGTTTTTCCTTTTCTCTGAAGTTATTGCCTTGTCTATCTTCCCTTTCTTTCTTTGATCAAAATTAAATAGTCTATTATTTGAGATATTGCTAGGCATTGCTTACTTGATAACTAACATGCAGAATTTTATTGTAAAAACATAGACTTGTATAACAAAACTGATATAGTATAGAGGAAACTGTACGGATGATTGTGGCACTGAGACTTTCTCTTTTTGTAAGAAACATTTTAAGGTTTATTATAGTTGTGTGTCAAGTAAATCTAATACATTTGGAGAAATTGAGAGTTGTGGCAATATTCACTTTGTTTTATTTGAGTGTTTACTCCATCCTCAACTTTCTAAAAACCTTTTGAGATTAATATTTTACACTTAGAAACCTTGGACTCTCTTACCTAATAATTCCCAAAATTCTATTTTTGATTTTGACTATTCATTCATAAGTTAACACATCTCTATTTTTGATTAAATTATGAAATTTAACATGAAACATATTTAAGTCTTTAAAGTCTTTTATTCCTCCATTTTCATTTTTTGGCTTACATTTAATTCTGACACATGGAGAAAATAAAGTTAAAAAATGTATAAATTTTTTTTCTGTCTTTAGAAACAATAAAAAAAAAATACTATAAGCTTAGTGGCACATTGTTATAAGTGAATTATTTCTAAAAAATGGAGATGAGTTGTATTCTTTAGTTCCAACAATGTCAAAATTCTTGTACATATTGTCATATTCACTTAATGTTAATGAATTTGTGACAGGCATGATTCATGTTCTTTTCATTCAGCTATAGGTTAAGTAGCAGGGTAGATTTGGCTCTCTAACCTTGAGTTACAGTCTAGGAGAAGGACTACTCTTTATTCAGAACTGTGGAGGAAGCAAGGGGGAAACTATTCCACTATTAAAAGTCCACCCCCACCCCAAGTCCTGCCAATTCACAGATAATATGGAAACAGAATCTGTGGAGAGCCATGATCACCTCACGTTCAGAAGAGACATGGCATTTAAAAAAAAGAAAAAGAAAAAAGTATTTATTCACACATACTATCCTCATAAATAATGAATTGCAAATATTGTTCCTTCCAAAGGATAATTTGACACATCTTTATATTCAAAATAACACAATCTTCTAGCCTTGCACTACTTTTTTTATTTATATTTTCTTATAGTCCTGCTTCATAAATCTCTTGTTTCAATATCTTTTACAATGAAGTCTAAACTCCAAGAATTTGTATGATTCACCTTTTTTGTTCTTTAATTGCTTTTGTGACCTTAACTACAAGTTTAACATTTTATATTGTTTCAAATGTTTGTCTGGTTGTTTGCTTGTCAGAAAGAATTTTTTTAATGCCATGTTCCTTCAGGATGTAGGCAATCATGACTCTCCAAGGATTTCTTTATTATTTATGAATTGTTATGCATTCTTGGGAAATATAATGGAGTGGTTTCCTGTTGCTTTCTCCATGATTTGGAATTCAAATTTTTTTTTTTTTTTTACAAAGACTGGTTGCCACTTGAGGTTCTCAATTTAACTCGGAGCTGGGTCAGAAGAGGTATATTCATGCCTTTCCCAAGAAGAGCATTAGTGCAAAAGTGAATGCAACAAACTTGGCTGTAATTTGAACTGATGTCCAATTAATTTTCATTATTGAAGAAGTCATTCAAAAGTATTTAACAAAAAGCTACTTATTTTTATTATCATCTATTTTAAAATTATTTTTATTTAATGCTTGTTCTAGAATTGTTTATGATTGAAATGTCTGGAAAATTCTCAGTTTCACATTGTAAAAGCAAATGGCTCTCCTGGAGTTATCATCTTAAAATAATGTTAATTTTGTTGAAAAAAAAAATCTTCCTTTATCTTTTCCAAAAAGTTGTTGCAATTTTCTGCTGTTATTACTGCCTGGGCTGTAAGAGAGTGGTTTACTTAAGTTCACACTCGTATACTTTCTTCTCAATCAACTCACATGACATACCAGTGATGAGATATTTCCACCATTTATCAAGATCTTTGGTGACAGGGTTGATCAGAACAGATGTAGATTCATGCCTCTCCCAAGTGCATTTGTGTTTCTTGGGCACAGGCAGCCTCTGGTATAATTCAAACTTGATATGATTCCATTTTCCCTGTGGATAAACACTGCGATACTTTGAAACTCCATTGCTATTTTGCAACAGGGAAGAACAATACATTCTTTGATGATTAGTATTAAGTTTTAAAGGAACTGTTTTGCTACAGTCTTAACCAGTAGTGCTCTCAGATAACTTGAAAATCAGATTCCTTAATAGCAAAAAGAGGATTTATGGGTTGTGTAATGGTTATTGGCACAGAAAGTGGAATAGAAAGTGCAAATTCTGGCTGTCTATTGCATTCACTTTTGTACAAATGCTCTTGGAAAAGGCATGCATCCATTCCTTATGCCTTCAGCTATGGGTTAAGGTAGACTAGGCTCTCTAGCAACTATTCTGGAAGGTGGACTATGTTGAGTTGAACATTTAGGAAAAAGCAGGAGAAAACTACTTGGTTAGTTTCCCAAAAAGTCACAGATGGTAGGAAGGAAGGAATTTATGGAGAACTGAGACCATTTATATCATGAAAGGACAGTGACATTAAAAAAAAAAAAATGTAAATAAAAAGTGTGATTGTTAAAGGTGTTTCAATTACCAGGTTTTGAGTAAGGCTTTCTGTTATTAGTTGAAATGTGAAGAATGATAATTGAGAAAATTCAAAAATATATTATCTTTATTTGGATAAAGGGTTATTATTTGTATTAATAGCATTTTTCAGACCATTCATTTAGGAAAAAATTTAAAAATTTAGTTCATTAAAAGAAAACAGAAAAATAAACACTATATTTGCCATTACTGTTAACACATTAAATTTGCTCTTTACTATTAAAAATATTTTCTCTCCATTTGAAACATGTACAGCATATCAAGATGTTTTTGTTACCAATTATAGAAATTAAAACAATTACGTATAAAAAGTCATCAGGATTAAATTCAAATATGACAAACAGTATTATTTACTTTTGATCAAAAAGTAAATAATACTGTTTGTCATATTTGCAAATTTAATGTGTTAACAGTAATGGCAAATATAGTGTTTATTTTTCTGTTTTCTTTTGTTAAAAGTAGTTTCATTATTTCCTTTGTCAATTCATGCTACATTGGTTGAGAACCGTATTCCACAGTCATTATTTGACCTTTTTTTTTCTTTTTTTTTTTAAAGTTCTTTCCATAGATCTTTTTTTGCATAAATATATATTTTTTTTGTCTTTTACTTAACTTTCATTGGTATTTTCATTTATTTGAGATTTCATGATCATTTTGCACACCAGAGTATCTCAATGAGGAAAGCAGAATATTGTAATTGATTATTTCATAAGAAAGATCAAGAAAGATTTACCAGATCTGAGAGAATCTGATTGATAGGCCCATACAGCAATGCACTACAGATGATTTTGGTCTGTAAACTGTCAGTCAGACAAAAAAGATTTAATTTGTTTTTTTTTAATACTTTATTTATTGGAGGTGGTTAGTTTTTTTTTTATAAAGAGATAGATATAAAATATTATTGTAAAGAGATATAAAATAATATTATCTCTTATTCTATTTGATGTAATGATAATACATTGAAGGACACCAGTACTTGCAACCCCTTGTCATAGATTTCTTATTGTCATTTTAATCAATATCTTTTCATGTCTTCTTCAATGACAGCCTTATCTTGATTCTGTCTTTTTGGCTTAGATTCATCATAGTGCCTCCCAGAAAGCCATTTGTTTATTATCCAAACATCCTGATAAGATTTCTCTTCTATAAGATTTGTTAAACATTTAGTAGATGAAATTTGTCTAGAAATAATTGTTACATAATTTCTGGGATGATTCATTATCATTATTTACATGTGGTCTGTTGACCTCATCTTTGTTGTTGTTATCACAATGTTTCAGTCATTGTACCCTTTGGTCTTCATCAAGTTCTTGTCAATCTCATAATCTTCAGGGAATATTGAACTGAACCCTTTATTTAATCTATGGGGTAGATTGTTCTCAGTCCACTGTCCATCTCTAGGGATATCTCATCTAGTTCATATTAAATAATGCACACTTATTGCTCTCTCTGTTTCCATTGATCTAAATCTGCACTACGCGGCCCAGGGATTGAACTCAAATTATTGTCACCAAATACACAAAACAACACTTTAATCCATTCAGCTATTGTCACATAGAGAATTAAATGTTTTATTAATTCACTGCTTGGAGCAATTAATTTGAGAAACAGTTAACTAAATTAATTTTCAGTTAAGCTGTTTTTTATTCATTTAAAATAGCATCATGGTTACATTTAATTCTGGTTGGTTGTTAATTTTACGTCAAAGATTCATCTACCTAATTTCATAGGAATTTTCAGACTATTGTTTGTTATTTCAACTCTTACCTTACATGTCCTTAAGTTTTCATCCATCGTTAGTATTATCTGTTCAAATGTATAAATATGGCTGGTGTAATTTTCATTTTTGCTTATCTTTGAACACTTTTTAAAATATTAAAAAATTATGATTGTCAGGATTTAATATAGCACAAGAAAGTTGTTAGAACACAATCACAAACTTTTTAGTAAATGTTGCCAATCATCACAAAATATACAAATTTACCAATGATTATGGAACTGTAGTAGTAATAATAATAATAATATAGTTTGCATTGATTTTAAATGACTATATAACCAAAATCACCTTTAAATTGTCCAAATTGCTCAAATGAAGTATTGTCATTATTACTTTTATTTTTACTATTATTTTTCTTCTAATTTTTGTTGTTTTCTATCACAATGTTTCAGACATTTTTTAATTCTATATTTGTTAAGTAAGCAGTAAGTTTTGGAAATCTAATCTCATCTAAGGTTACTTCATTATCATCCATTCAGTGCTGTTTAATTAACATTTATTAAATGTAAAATGATCTGAATATTGTGATAAAAAAGCAACAAAAGTAAAAATGAAATTTTTTTTTTTTTTTTTTTTTTTTTTTTTAAATTAATCATTTATTGTTTTTACTCAGAAATTGTACGTTCTTGCCATTTAATTGATTTCATTCAAACAAGTGTAATCTGACATTTTAAAATATGTTATTTAATACATTTGTTTTTCTGGTGCAAGCTTGGAGGAAACCATTTTACACAGCGTCTCTTATACAGTATATATTTATTTTAATTTTATAACGTTCAAAAATATGGCAGGATGTAACTTAAAAAATTTTGGCCAGGATACTAACAACATTTATCTCTTTATCTTAGCTGAGACAGCCAAAAGTACTTAAACAGAACAAAATATGGACTTGGGACAATTTAGCCACAATTTTGAGTTAGATGTACAATAACATATTTGAAATATTAGAAAATTATTGAAATGAATAGTGAAAAATTCTTAGCCTAACCAAGAAACTCTTGAAAAACATTTCTGATGTTTGATCAGATTTGGGAAGTAAGTCAGGTTAAAATCTTTTCAGCACCTCCTCATATTGTCTAGGAGGTAATTTGCCCCCTATGAGATATAGGATGCCAGAGAGACATAAACTCTTTAGTTTTACTTAATTTCTATGGTGCTTAATATGATATACAAGATTCAAAAATTTATTTTTCAATTAATATCCATTATTCTTGCTTCTTTTTGAGCCTGTGTGCTGCTGTTTAGATTCCATTCTGAATTTAAATTAACTCTGAATTAACTGCAAATTTATATATATATATATATATATATATATATATATATATATATATATATATATATATTATGTCTGCTTATTTTTATCATAATCCTTTCATAGTAACCAATATTTTTCCGTATATTACAATTAAATAAGGCAAGAAATGCACTGTAACAGTGAGAATCACTTTTATTTTTACTTTTATTTCCCAAGTACTTTCCATCTCTTTCTGATGATTGAGATGAGAAGTTCTTGGGAAAATAAGTGATTCTGACTGTTACAGTGCATTTCTTGCTTTATTTAATTGTAATATACTGAAAAATATTTGTGATTATGAAAGGATTATGATAAATGAGCAGACATATATTCAATCAGACATGCCTAAAAGAGAATTTGTTGTATAAATACACACGCATATATATATATATATATATTAGGTTGGTGCAAAAATAATGTCGTTTTCTCACATATGTTACTGTGAGAAAACAACATTATTTTTGCACCAACCTTATATATATATATATATATATAGAGAGAGAGAGAGAGAGTTGCTATTTGATGATTGGTTCTGATTTGGCTAAGTGGGCCTCACTTTGTAACATGAACATCTTACTGTTATATATTCAGCATCAGATATCATCCTCACAAGTGTCTTCTGATTCAAGATGACCCCAGTGTCTGTCTGAGATCTATCTGGAAAGTATCTGTTTAATGTTAATTAAAAATTTTTTTACCTAGGTCAATGGTGTCTTAGTTCCTTTAAAGTATTATCTTTGGGACTTCCTATTCTGATCTTAGTATTCATTCCATTTTTCAAAATGAAATGCAAACCTGGTTATGTTGATGTTTTATGGGGTTTGCTACCCCCACACCCGGAAAAAAACCTACTTTCTTAGTTATGAATGCAACAGTCAAGCAGTACCCAAACTGACTTGGTGGCCCCCTCATTGCAGGAAACAAATTCTCCTGTAGCA
The DNA here is from genome assembly GCA_963932145.1 of Acanthosepion lycidas. Taxonomy (NCBI): domain Eukaryota; kingdom Metazoa; phylum Mollusca; class Cephalopoda; order Sepiida; family Sepiidae; genus Acanthosepion; species Acanthosepion lycidas. The sequence continues at coordinate 89,738,005 of OZ010587.1, forward strand.
CAAACACTAAAACTTGCTTGCAAGAGACTGGTTTAGTACACACCGCAACACATAGATCTGAACTTCACTTAGCGCAATAGCATACTGCCATCCCAACAAACACTCCCCTCTTTTGTTTTGCCAAGCCAGAAAATTAGCATCTTATGCACACTGCCAGCTTTGGTTTGGCTCAGTGACACATGTGCCATGTCATTCCAGCACCAATACTCATATGGTTTACCTCACTCAAAACTTGCTCGTCTTATGTGCAAGTTTAGGCTATGCCACTATGGACATCTTGGACATTCAAGTTAATTCTCTAGCACACTAATCTCAAGTGACGAGTGTACCTCTGACGTGGTGACACTGCATGATAGGAGCAGATCCTTCATGTAGCAGGGCATTTCATCCACCAGACAGGACTATTGGCTGACTATTTTAGTCACCTGATCCCTGACTCACCCGTGATCTCCAACCTGGTAAGGCCTGTACCCAGGACCTGAGGACGTTGCCACAGCGTCAACCCCCTTCACTCGAACTTCATATTGACAGATTGCATGGTTCAGTGTGGTCAGATGCAAGTTGTCATCCTTCAGGGTCACGTTGTGTCGATGGACAGTGTCCTGGATGGAACAGCACATCCTGGTTGCAATTTGCTTCACTGTCTGATGACATTGCTCCACTATGCCGTTCCTGGCTGGGGCATACACTGCAACAGAATTGCAGGTTTATTCCCTACTCATGTGCAAAAGCTCTAAATGCCCTGCTGCAGATGGCTGTGTCATTGTCTATAAGAAGCTTGTGTGGTGGACCACACTCAAAGAGCACCCCATCCAGCTATCAAATCACAAAGTTTTTTCTCTTCACCTTTTCCCAAATGGAAAAATGTGACAGGCTGCAGTCTGTGAGTGTTAAGAAATGCAGTTCACCATGATGCATGATGTCCATTCCTAACCTCTGCCAGTTCCTGTTCACCTCCAGCTTTCCCTTCCTGGTGGATTGGTGCATTCTTCACCCATTCCTATGGCTGATTTAACATATCTCTACTTATGTGTACCTGGGCAAACTCCTCTGGCAAAGTAGGTGGTGCGCCGTACCCTTGAGTACCCATTGCTTCTGTGGATAGACATGATTTGAACCGCGTCTAGATCATCCATATGGACAGCACTAATGAGTGGCCCAGATCAGTTTTCTTTCTTCATCTTGTTAAACCACTGCTGTGGCATCCTAATCAGTCAGTTGGTCATATTTTGAGTTGATGTAACAAACATCACATCTACGGTTAGCTTGTACTCCTTCACTAGCTCCTTGAGTGCACTCAACCACCTGATGAGCATCTTGCTTGCTGTCTTCGTACACATTCATGCCTTCCTGGTCACAGTGTAAGATACCAGGTGATAAACACACAGTCTGTCTTCATGTGCAGCACCTTGCCCTACCACTGGAGAGCCAATTTGATGCCTTTCAGCATGGCATTCATTTCAGCTAAATTTATACGTTGGGCATTGTTTTCAGGTCACAGTCAACAAGCTTCCTCTGGAAATGTCCCATGCCTCTCTAATGCTACTCCAGTTGCTAAAGAACTAGCATTGACCCACATGTTCAGCTCCTGGCCATCCATGCACCAATCCTTAGGAGCTGGATCATCCTGCTTCACTACATTCACACTCAAACATCATACACTGGAGGAAGGTATCCCTCACTTCAACATCCCAGCCCTTTGTGACCAAATTGACTCTACTCTTGATTATTTCACAAACCACACAAAGCCACTTATACTGAAGGACACAGTCCATTGCCTAACAATGTCTAGAGCTTCTGGAACCATGCTTCCTTCCTTCCACCCCAATTCACCGCATTCTATTCCGGTGGTCAATCCTAGCAGTCATGCGTTGTCCTCCAACCATTCTGGATCTTTGCATTCCAACCCAATTCCAAGCCACATCCTATCAAAATAGATGCTCATCTCTGGAAGCACCATATTTACATCTTGGTGCAGGGAGAAGGCTGGCACTACCTTGTCCCCTGGCCCGTTTCTCAAACAGCACTAGGCCCAGTGCCAATCTCTCAACATTGGTAGCAATGTGTTCTGTGCTTTTAGATGTCCTTTGCTGTGTGATACTTGCCACTGCACCTGTAGCAGGTTGCACTGGCACTCGGACCACTCCTGGTAGGAACTATGTTATTACTGTGGGATGGGTGCATGGCTGCAAACACATCTTGGCTTTGGTTCCCAGTTGCGAACACTCTTGCTCTTGGGTCTCTCATAGGCAGGGTCTAAATGTTTGGTGCTTGTTGAAATCTGATTGAGATGGCATCAAGTCAGTTTAGTGAGCCTTTCCAATCCATCTCCCTCGAACCTGGTCAATCGGACCAACTGACTGATTCTGTTCACGTAAACGTCCACCAGCTTGTCAGCCCACCTGACTACAGTCAGCTTCCTGTAGGCAGTTAATGCATCTTCAGTGAACATCTCCTTCAACCAGGCCTCTATCTGTTGTATATCCCTTTGGTCATCTTCACCCATCTCCATGTAGAGTGCCAGTGTGTCCCCCCTCCAGATATAATGGCAGCAGGCTCACTACATCATCCATCAGTTGAACTTTCGTCACCAACCTCACCTTTTTTTAACCACACTACCATGTCTCCCTTGCCAGTAAATGGCTTTATCATATCTCTGCTTATGTGTACCTTTGTCATAGTAATGATGCTGAAATAGCTTGTAGCAGGAAATAGTTTCTTCTATTGCACAGACACTGGAACAACACTCGCAAGAGACTCTGGTTTAGCACAAACCAGAATGCTCAGATCTGAACTGCACTGAGTGCAACTGCTTACTTCCGTCTTGACAAACACTCACCCCTTTTATTCATTTTGCTAAGCCAGAAAATTAGCATCTTGCACACACTGCTAGCCTCGGTTTAGCTCAGTGATGCATATGCCATGTCATTCCATCAGCAATGCTTGTACAGTTTGCCTTACTCACAATTTGCTTGTCTTATGTGCAAGTTTAGGTTACACCACACTGGCCCTCTTGGAACTCTGAGGCAATTCTCTAGCATACTGACTGAGTAATCCCACATATGGAGTTTATCTGTTCCTGTATATTTACTATTAGTTGCCAAGTTACAACAAGGTTGTACAACTGATTCTTGAGATACTCCCAATGGCTTGATATATTCTGGGCAGACCTTCTACATATGAGGTAAAATTATTTCTATAAAGATCATGTCAAATCAAAACTTTAAATCTGCTTGCACGTCCTGGGTATGACGGTAAACTACATCCGCGTCCTGGGTATGGCGATAAACTGCATCCAACAGCAAGGTCTCAGATAATGTTTTCAGAAAAATAATGTTGCCAGCTCTAAGTTTTTTAAACAATAATGTTGCCAGCTATACGTTTTTTTTTGTTTTTTTTTTTTTGAAACAATAATGTTGCCAGCTATACGTTTTTTTTTTTTTTTTTTGAAACAATAATGTTGCCAGCTATACGTTTTTTTTGAAACAATAATGTTGCCAGCTATACGTTTTTTTTTTTTTTTTGGAAACAATAATGTTGCCAGCTATACGTTTTTTTTTTTTTTGAAACAATAATGTTGCCAGCTATAGGTTTTTTTTGTTTTTTTTTGAAACAATAATGTTGCCAGCTATAGGTTTCTTTTTTTTTTTTTTTTTTTTTTTGAAACAATAATGTTGCCAGCTATACGTTTTTTTTGTTTTTTTTTTTGAAACAATAATGTTGCCAGCTATAAGTTTTTTTTTGTTTTTTTGAAACAATAATGTTGCCAGCTATACGTTTTTTTTTTTTTTGAAACAATAATGTTGCCAGCTATACGTTTTTTTTGTTTTTTTTTGAAACAATAATGTTGCCAGCTATACGTTTTTGTTTTTTTTTTTTGAAACAATAATGTTGCCAGCTATACGTTTTTTTTTTAAACAATAATGTTGCCAGCTATACGTTTTTTATTCTATACAAAATAGGCATTTAAAATTCATATAAACTGGATTTGGCATTAAATAACCCACAGTGGTTGATATGCCATAAAACCCAAACAAACAAACAATAAATCTGCTTGCACACATTCAAACACACAAGAGGATGCTGAAATGTTATCAGGTCCCTCGACTCATTTCTCAAAACATGACTTAATAACCAAACATCTGAATCTTTTGTTTATTTTTTGAAAGGTCTTCTGGTCAGGTAAGAACTTTTTGGCACCCACGTGTGTGGGGTGGGGATATATATAATCATTTTGTTTTGTTGAGCAGTAAATTTCTTGTTATTTATCTCTTATCTCTGAATTCTTTTCACAGAAAAATATACCTGTTGGCTGGCTTCATTTATTTGTCAAATCTTGATTATCTTATCACCACCACAGCTGCTGCTACAGGCTGTTTCTGTTGTCTTTACTTGGTCCACTGCTCTTTACAAACAATATACTTTTCTATTAATGAAGCTTCACTCCTCAAAAAAGACAAGAGGAAAAATGAATACAGCTTTCAGCCATTAGCCTATTATAATCATGTTGTAACTCCATAAAAGTATCTGAGTGTGTTGTTTGTTTTTTTTTTGGTTTTTTTTTTTGTAGCTTGATTTTCCTTCTCTTTTGTTAAATTGTTGTTGTTCATAAAACATTAGTTTTTTGAGGAATACATAAATCTTGGTAAATATTTTTAGAGCACTAAATTCATAGGTTTTAGTACCATATAACCATTGCAGTTTTTACTAGTTTAGGATTGACCAATAGGATTATTAATTTGTAGTATTTCTGTCAGTTTGAATTTGATTTAATTTAACTACTTCAACGATAATTCTGCAAAAATTAAGAAATGACCTCTCGGCATGACTTGAACTTTCATTCTTCTTGCTTTTGAAAGCCTGTCTTACCATGATAGCTGCTCTATCCACTTGAATTATGACAGCTAATTGTATGGAGATTGATTCTAACCATATTAAACCTGTTCCTTATGATATGATCTACAAAATATGTAATGATTGACAAAGTTTCACTTAATAAAATTCACAATAATAATATAATGATCAATAGGATGGGAAATTTATCCTGTCAGCCTCATTATTGTTTCCCAAAGATGTTTTGTGGAACAACTCTCAGGTATCTTTAAAAACAAAAGAAAATTATTCTATATATAAAAAAAAGAAAAAAGTATTCAGCATTTAAAAAAAAAAATAAGTTAGATGACTATATGAATATTATGCATCTTGAATTTGAGTCACCTTCTCAAGTTCTCACCTTGCACCTGTTTCTACATGGTAATTTAGCATTCTTACTGAAATGTAAAAAATTCAGTGTAAATGTTTTTAGCTAAATCTTTTTTTAAAAATAAGAAAGTAAAAAGTATTTAAGTATTTTATTAATTTAATCAAAGTTTTATTTTATAACAAGGATAACTGTGTCAAAATTTTACTTTAAAAAAAAAATATATAAAAAAATAAATAAAACAATCTCATAAAAAACAGAAAAATATCTTTTTCAAGTGAAAAAATGTTTTTTTATGTTTTCAATCCATAAGATCTTACTTAAATTAGCTATCCCCCCCCCCAAAAAAAAAACAGGTCTATGGATTGAAAACACAATTTGTTTGTCAAGATTAGTTATTTTCCTATTCTGGAGAAGTTATCTTTGTTTTGATTAAATTAAATAACATTTCAATTAAATTATAATTAATTTTTTTTTTTTTTTTTTTTACTTAAAAATAGAAGAAGAAAAAAAAAAAGGTTCATTTTTTCCAGTAGAAATTGTTTAATTTTCAATAAGAATGTTGTATTACCACCTGACAACCAGTGTTAACAATTTCCACAAATGGCTTGAATGAAATTTGGGATGACTACCTTCATATTATCTATTTTTAGAATAGATTTTTAATGCATTTTTATTTTTATTTTAAAAATAAGAAAGTAAAAAGTATTTAAGTATTTATGAAAAAAATTTGAAATTCCATCCTTCAATAGATCAATGGTTAAAAAAATTGGTTGTTAAAGCAAACTAAAAAGCTAACAGTATTGCAAAAACTGGTGAAACAATTGTGTCTGTGAAAGACAGGAAGCAAAACCCATACAAACATTAACTTGTAGTTTAATTCACAAAAAGAAAAAAGAAAATTATGCATAAAAAATACAAATATGATGCTGATTGTTAGTTGGCTTTACATATTTTGGTAGTGAAGAAACTCCAGATGGTCTTTATTTACTTTGTTAACATATTAGCAAACAATTCTTTATCACCAGCCAAATTACAAAAGCATATCAAAACTGTTGTAACCTAGAGAAGGTTACTGAATAGAATAATCAAATGAAGGTTGATAATGAACGATAATACTTAGGACACGAACAGCACATATAAGATTTGCCAGCGCCTCGTAAAATAGTAGTCAACTGCTAGAAGTGAGTCAAGTGAATTCTACAATAAATCTCCAACTGCAGACCAACATACAGCATTTACTACTGTATTTATGTGAATGGGGACATACCCATTATTGTCCGTAGGTATGCTACAGCAAAAAACAAATCTTACAAAAGACAGATAATCCTCACTTTTTTTAAAAGAAAACTTCCCAGTCTCATAAGAATTGATTATAAATGTTCCTTCTTTAACATATTTTAAATGATTAACAAAAATACATTAAAAGTATCACGTACATACATACACACACACACACACACACACACATATATATATATATATATATATATATATATATATATATTTCATTGAATAATATAGACATATTATGTCTATTTGTTTGTCTTTGTAATTCACACCTGAGGATGATCTCAGAGGCGATTGAAAGTACTTGGATAGAAGAACACTTTGGCACCTTCCTTGAGGAATTTCATTTTAACATCAAGAAGCTGATTAGAGAACAACTAGAAAGGATTATTATAAAAAATAGACATAATATCTATATTATTCAATGAAGCCTGTTTGACTGAAGATCTGCTGTATATATATATATATATATATATATATATATATATATATGAGAGAGAGAAAGCTAACTTGTTAATGCATTGTTGTTGCTTGTGAGGTGCATATCATTGACATGTATGTTAGATACAGATTTTGTGAAAAACAAGAGTTGGCTATTTCCAGTACGGCTGTATCAAGTCATATCAATGACTTTATCAACAGCATTAAAGCAGAACCTAAAAAATATTTGTGATCTTCAAACTTTACAAATTGATGAATCTACAAATGTTACTTTGTTCAGTATAACTTCAAAAAACAATTGAAGATATGCTTTTATGTGAAAGTTAACAACTACAAATCTCTGACATTAACTTATTTAATTGCACTGCTAATTTTATGAAACTGCAACATATAAACTGGGGTCAATGTCTAGCAGTGTGCAGCAAAGGAGCAAATGCAATAATAGGGAAAGTGGCTGGTGTTGTAACACAATTCAAGAATGTTACAAAAACTCTGTAACATTAATCAGTGAATTCTTCACTGATATGCATCAGTTACAAAACAGATTTCAGTTACATTATGAATCAGTTTTAAATAAAGCAATGATGATTATAAATTTTATTAAATCTTGGTTGTTGCAGTCATGTTTTTTAAAGCCTTATGTAAAGGTATGAATCATCATAATACATTACTTTTACTTACAAAAGATGGCTATTCCAAGTTAATATTCTTGTCAGAATGTTTGAGTTGCAGAAAAAATGGTTGGCATATTTTATTGATCATGATATTTGGTTAACAATTTGATATTTGATGGCATGGCTCTCAAGAATTATGTACTTTGCTGATATTTTTGTAACATTGAAAGAGTAATGCTCATCTCTGAAAGAGAAAAAAGTGAATATTTTCCAAATTGAAGATAAAATGGTATAATTACCATGTAAATTGCAATATTTGATATTGACAGTGAAACAAAATCTTTTTGATTGTGTTCTGATAGTGATGTCTGTCAAAAATATTTACTGGATTTAGAGGCAAAAATCAGCAATGACATGAAAATTCATCTCTGAATATTTCCCAGATATGAAGAACAAAATAATTATTGGGTACAAAATCCATTCAAAGTTAAAAAAACAAAAAACAAAAAAGAAACAAAAAAAAAAAACACCAGAATTTCTGGCAGTGGCTGATGAAAATTTAATTGAAACTTGTTCAGATACATGATAGCTAATTTTGAAATGGTTCCAGTAGTGTTTTGTTTTTGTTTTGTTTTTTGTTTTTTTCTCATTTGATTGGGTACTTGAGGTGGGGGTCAATATAGTTAACCCATTTTGATAAATAAGAATATTGGTTATTTCAAATTTTATTCTTATTTACAACAGCATATTTATGGGAATCTATCTTTTCTAAACCTATTAGGGCAAAAACTAAATATCTCAATGTGAATTCAATTATCCGATATAAAAACAAATTTGCAGAGGCTACTGGAGTTCATGAATCAGTAACATTCTTTGCATTAATTTGTTTACTTTTTTTTTTATAAGTTATAAATTTAAAATAACAAAGTTATTTTTTTATTTTAATGTTTATTTTGTTTCTTTTATATATATATATATATATATATATATATAAATATTCTCTCATGAAAACAATTTTGTTCTATTTTGTCTCATTAAAATCAGGGTGATAGTGTGTGCCCTTACAATACATGAAGACAAGTCACAATTTTTTGGTAAATCATATAAAAGTTCTGCATCCAAAAAATATTTGGGAACTATTACTCTGGCCTGTTGAACTTCTGTCAATTCTGGAATTTTTTTATGAAAATAGAAATTTGCTTAGAACTTCTTTGGAAACCTTTATATGTCAAATCACTTCTTATAAATAAGAGGAACAAATCCCTCATAAGGAAAAGTCTAATTATACTTTGTCTGATTTTATCATGCAAGTCACAGTTTTCACAATAAAAATTTGTATTAAGCAACCAATGTTGGAAAAATTTTCAGGCAATATTTATATATTGCCAAGAGAAGTCACAATGTGTGATTAAAAATGAGGAAAGTTGCAGTTGACAGCTGGCACACAAGTTAATACCCAATCAGCATTGACTGGGTTACTGTGGAGAGGAGGTAACCCCTAATGAACATTGGCTAAAAACATCACTGGTGATGTGTTCCAAAGCATCAAGCAGATGTATTTCACAAAATATGTGAAAAAATATATCATGTGAATTTCAACTTAAAATATAAGTTTTTGCTAATATATATATATATATATATATAGGTACAATGAGAATGAATAGAGTACACTTCCAACGTTGGTGACTTTTAATTTAAAAGAGGGCACAGTACATAATAGAGCAATATTATTTAAAAAAAAAAAAAACATTTGAAACACAGCTGCAGTTGTGTAGTGATTATTACATGTTTTTGTTGTGATATCCTTATATATATATATATATATATATATATATATATATATATATATATATATAGTAAAAAAAATGTCACCTTAAAAGAGGACCAAGTTATTGAGTGATAGAAACATAACATTGGAAATTGCAAAAAAAGCTGAAGAGAGATCATAGAAAGAAATTGCAAAAAAATTAGCAACATAAGAACAAGAAAAAAAATTGGCTTTAGGAATCACGCAAAAAGAGATTTGATACTAGTAATCGAGTAATAAACAAGAATATCACCTCTAAAGTTATTGAGTGATGAGAATAAGACATATTGGAAATTACAAAAAAGTTGGAAACATTGGTAAGATAAAAACAAGAAAAAAAAAAACTGGCTTTCAGAATGACAGAAAAATAGATTTGATAAAAATTAATAGGTGAATTGATCAGCAACAAAGGAATTTCGTATATTGCAAGTGTAAAGAGAGAGAAAAGGTGCTGAATAGTAAGAGATGGTTAAAGACATGACAAGCAATCAAACTATCACCTTTAAGCAGACATCACAAAGGGAAATGTAAATTAGGCATGAAAAGTAAATTTAGGTGATGACTATAGAGCTACATTGCATGGATCTGATAGCTGGGATTAAAGGTTGGTGAAAAGTCAGCTAACATAACAGTGGGGGTAATGTTTTGGCTTGTATTCTAGGCAGTAAAATTATCATTTCCTTCAAAGTTGATCATGTTGGCGTTGAATTAAATGCAGTGAATTATTGTAAGTTTTTGGCCAAGATATTTTTGAGCAGTACAGGTTGCAACCAAGAAGCTTTAGGCATATTTATATTTATGCATGACAATTTTGCAGAGGCGATGGCTCTCCATCTTTGCCAAAAGGTTTTTAAAGATATAAAATTAGAGAAATGATCCCCTGTTTCTTCATCCAATAGAAGATTTGTGTTTCATCAATAAAAGAGTTGGAGATGAAAATAGGAAACAATATTCAAACAAGATCTCCTGGAAACATTAAAAAAACTCCTGCAAGTAAAGTTGAAGAGTAGGAAAGTTAACAAAAGCAATGATTGAAAGACTGATGAAGGTTATGGAATGTCAAACAGCCCATTATTTACATGAAATAATAATTTACTCGGGTATGTAGGATATTAGGTTAAATATGTTTGTATGGTCTATATCTTGATAAATAAAAATTTATCTTGCATTTAATTTATCTACATAATAAACCAGATGCCTGCTGCAAAAGAACTTGTTGATATTTTTAATAAGGATAGATATTATGAACTGAAATTCACATGGTCATATAAATATAAGTAAATCCTGAAAAATCTCTGATATTTCTAACATCACTTGATTAATACCAATATTCTTCAGAAAACCTTGACTAGCATAAAATCTCACATAGTGTACTTTAAAAAATTAGCATTAACTTGTACTTCTATTAATCCTTAATCAGCAGGAGTTGAGTGATTTTTGAACATACAAGCTTCCAGTTTATATATATTTTTTTTTTCTAATAAAATGTGGAAATGTTTTAGAGAGGTAGTGGAGGGAGCAGGAAAAAGAAAAAATATTAATTTTGTTAAAAAAACATTTTCTATAAATATATGTAATAAAAAAATATTTTTTTTTATTTTAACTTTTTTATAATTATAACAGTATCATGATTTCACGTAGTAGATATTCTTTTTATTCCCTCCCCCCACTCAGTGTTGGTATGATTTTCAGCTTTTGAAATATAACTAACCAAACAAAAATCAGATGATTTTTATCATTGTTTTATATTTTAGTTTGCCTTTTAATTGTATTGCTCTAATAGAAACTCACTACAATGTGTTGTTTTTGTTATATTACAGTAACAAAGAATGTGTAAACAGAATTCGAATCAACACAGATTTCATAGGTTGCCTATTTTTGAGTATTAAAGATTTAAAGGTCAAATCTATTCTAAGTTGGTTGGTCTCAACCTGAAAGTTGTTTGTTATGCTGGATTTTTGTTCTTCATGCCATCTCAGGAAACAAGGGCAATTGCTTGATAGTGCTCAGCTCCTCTACTAGTATCATGTAATTGTTAGTGTGGCATTACATGGTACTATAAGCAAAAAAGAATCCTTGACTTTCTTGTCAGTGTTTATAGCATAATCTTCAGTTGAAAGTTAACTATTTTAGCATTATTTGGTACTTTTAATGGTCTCTTTTTCTTTAGAAGCACTAGTGTCTATTCAGTTTATGCCTTTTAGGCTAACTGTTATAGTAAGTGGATATTAGAGATTTTATAATTATACAAATGAACTGAGCTGGTGCCAGATATATATATATATATATATATATATATATATATATATATATATATATATATATATAACAAACAGCTAGCCGACAAAGAAACTTATAAAAGCATACCTACAGATCCCCTTCCAGAATACCAAAAAGAATTAACTAGCTCACTAAACATAATGCTTCGCAACAATCTCATCGACAAGGAAACATACACAGCACTTACACCCACAAACGTTACACCTGCTCGTTTCTATCTCCTTCCTAAAATACACAAAAGCAACAACCCAGGAAGGCTGGTTATTTCATCGTTCAACTGCCACACGACAAAAATTTCCAAATACATAGACCATTACATACAACCGCTAGCTAAGGAAGTAAAATCCTACATCAGAGACACAACAGATCTACTGAACAAAATTAATCACATACAAACAGTACCAGAAAATGCTACTCTAGTGACTATGGACGTTAGGTCGCTCTATTCAAACATTAAAAACATCAAAGGGCTAACCGCCCTTCAGGAAGCACTGACTAAAAGAAGAAAACACCCCCCCCCCCCACAGAAGTCATCATAAAACTCATGGAGCATGTCCTTACATTGAATACTTTCAACTTCAATGGAGCACACTACCTTCAAATAAGAGGTTGTACCATGGGCACCATTGCAGCTCCATCATATGCTACAATATTCATGGGGAAATTTGAGGAGACCCATATCTATCCAATCATTGGTAGCGACTGCGTATTCTATGCAAGATATATCGATGATATATTCTTTGTATACACGGGTAGTGATGACAAACTTACCCAATTCCTTATGACCCTAAACACAGTGCACGACTCAATTAAGTTTGACTATGAAAAATCCACATCAGTAACATTTTTAGACACCCGCATTTACATAGATGAAAACAGGAAACTACAAACGACACTACACGCTAAAATCACCGACACCCACAACTATCTACACTTTAAGTCTTCCCACCCTAAACACCTCAAAGAGAACCTTCCCTATTCACAAGCACTTAGACTCAGAAGGATATGTTCCAACAATGAAGAATTAAATAAACACATTGAAAATCTGGAGCATCAATTCACAACATGTGGCTATAAACAACACCTAATCAGGGAACAAATAAATAAAGCAATTTCCACACCCAGAGAAGACACCCTAATGTACAAGATTAAAAATAAATCTAGCTGCATCCCTCTAGTAACCACTTTCAATCCCACTCTGCCTCCACTATCCCAAATAATCAAACGTTGCTGGGAAATACTACATCTCAAACCAGACCTAAAAAAACTGTTTAAGGAACCCGGCCTTCTTGCATATTGTAGACCTAAGAACCTAAAAGAAATCATAGGTAGTAACCACATTTCAGGGGACAAGGTAATCCATAATAAACTAAGAACAAAAACAACAGGATTTTCCCAACCATGCAACAACAAAAGAAGTTTATGTTGCAACCATATTAAAAACACGAATTCATTCACTAACTCAATCACTAAATCTACTTTCAAAATCTACCACGATTCTAACTGTAGAAGTCATAACATAATTTACCTCCTAGAATGCACACTATGCCAGAAACAATATGTAGGAAAATCTGAATGGCCCTTTCACTACAGAATTAATAATTATCGTAAACGAATTAAGTCGACTCCCCATGGAAAATTATTACCTGTAGAACAACATTTCCGCCTGGAAAAACATGATTTCAAAACCTATGCCAAATTCACTATAATTGAGAGAATAGAAAAGTTCAGAGCAGATAACATCAGAAAGATTTTAGAGTCGCATGAAAATAAGTGGATACAACGTCTAAAAACAAAATATCCAGCTGGGCTAAACCATAAATTTAACAATATATAGATAGTAGTACGAATATATAACTCAACAAATCAAAACCTACCCACATTTCTCACCCACACAAGACAGACATGCTTACGGAGGTGTGGAGGCCTCACACTTATACACTCACCCACACGAATAATACACACTTACACACATCATACTCACTCACTCCCTAAGAACCAAATGACACACACACAAACACTAAACAGACACATCCCCTCACCAGGCCCAATAAAACTGCCAAACTGACCAGAGAATTCATACCAGCTCTTATCTCAAATAACATCTTAAAAGAGACTGTTTGACCAACACAAGGAATGTTAAAAGATTCATGTTAAAAAGATAAAAAAATAAAAAAAAACAAATGAAAACTACAGACAAAAGTTCATTTTCTCCAGCAAGACATTCATTTCTGTAGTTTAGTGCTAGCAGCAAGCAGAAATATTTCTCCTCCCGATGATGGCCCTTTTGGTCGAAACTAGTCGAGGAATCTAAATGGAATAATAATAAAAAAAACGAAAGAATATTAATCTACAACCCAGTGTGTCTAAAGATTTTTATTTTTTTTATTGTTCAAAATATATATATATATATATATAGTCTACTCTTTGTTCAGATCCAAATCAGTTGAATTTGTGTGTGTGTACTTTTTATGGCTTTTCTTGAGAAAATTAAACTGTATTTAAATTACCTTTTAAGATTCTCTTGACTGAACTTTTGCAGAGAGAAACCAAATCATTTTTTTTCTTTTTTTTAAGTATTGTATAATAATGGCTTGAAATTCATTTGTAGGGTCTACTCATGAATTTGAAAATACCAATTCCTAACTAATCAAAGATATTTTCCTTGTTCACAATTTTGTTGTTGTTGTTAATGGATTTTTCAAGCTGTAAACTCTCATGGGCCGATTGATGTGCCTGAGTAAGCTGTTTTCAAATGACACCGTTGTACATTTAATTATCACAGGGAACCTGTCTGCTCTGTATGACTAGAAATTGTCTCCTAATTGCTCTGCCCCACCCTATTCTATTGTCTTGTTATGTTTATCAATTATTAAAGTTGTAATTGACTAAATTTGGAAGAGTTATTAATATTCATTATTTTCCTTTCAGTTTTATTAGAAAACTCATTTATTTGATGTTGTTAATCCATTTATACCATTTGCTTCTTCAAGCAGCTCAACATTTCAAGCCATCATTTTTGTCACTATATCTTAGACTTTCTCTTTCTTGTTAATTTACTTTGTCATATAATTTTATATCTTCTCAGAGAAAGCCATATTTAGCCAGCAATCAAACATGTCAATCAGAACACATGTCCTGGGTTTTTATTGATTTAAACTCTCTTCTTGTTTACATATAAAAAGGAAAAAGGTTAAAATCCACTTAGTGTTTCCTCTTGTGCATTATTGTATCACCAGCAGAATGTGTTTCTAAAATTGCTATCTACAAATGGGATAAATATTTTGCAGAATTTTGAATTCAATTAAATGCATGTATAAATCATATTTTATTGGATGTGTTAATGCAGTTTTTAGTTTCAATTCACTGATATCCATTCATGAAACCAATACTCCTCCCTCCGTATATTTTTTTCTTTCAAGTGTTTAGGTGTTGAACACTGAATAGTCTTGTTAGCTCTGTGAATGAATCTCTTTCTACAACTATTTATTTGCCATTTTGATGATTTCTTACTGGATTTCTTTGCAAGGAGCTTTCATCGCAAAACAGTCATTTTTTCCCCCCTTTCTTGCCAATGTTTCTCTCTCTCTCTCTCTCTCTCTCTCTCTCTCTGATAATATTAGAACTTTTTATTTCCCTACTTAGGACAACTCAAACGGCTTTTCTGTGCAAATGATCATTTGATTATAAAAGAATTAACAATATCGGAAATTTCTTTCTTTCCTTTTATTCAATTAACGTTCAATTCATATTTCTCATATCATATATCACTGCTTGAAACTTGAGAAAACTTAATACCCAAAAGAAATTTATTTTACCATAATTTCTTTCAAAATGTACAAATTGAATGCTCTGAAGAATTTGATTTTTGTTTTTTGCCTTTTCACATAGATCTACCTGTTATTTGAGTTTTTTGTTTTTGTTTCTTTTAATGAATGTTTTACTTCTATATAATATCTAGGTAGGCTAAGTTCAATTTCATGAATTTATTATTTAAACTTCTCATTTATAATTTCTAAGCAAAAATCATTTGTCTATTGAAAGCTTTCTCTTATATAGATATATATATATATATATATATATATATATAGTTTTCACTTACAAAGAAAGAATAAACTGATTTTTTTTTTTTTATGTCAACACTGTTTTTTAGCCTCCCTATATATATTTCTTCTTCTTCAATATTATCTGTTTTGGAGGTGCTAAATGGTTAGTTTTGGTTTACAAGAATGAGTATAAGATAGCCTGAATCTGTATTAAAAATTAATTAGTTATTCCTTGGCAACTTTATATTTGCATAACAACTTCTTACCAACTCATCAGATAATATTATTAAACGCTTTTCTTTTATTCTTTTCACCTGTAGTTTAACAATTTTACTGTCCATGACAGTTTGTTTCATGTTGTCATGTCTTAATTGGATCTAATCATGTTTGTACTGCTTTAGGCATTGGAAGTACTTTTTTCTTGTACCTTTCTTTGTCTTTCTCTTAAGTGTTTGAATTCTTTCAAAAGGTTTTTCTTTTTATCTCTGTAACAAGCATATTCATTGTAGGAAGTTAGCATCCATGAAATGTATTAACAGGATGTTTATTCTTGGTTGTTTTCCAACAGTATGGAAAAGCTAATAGTGCCAACTGGTAGCCATCAAAGAGCTTGATGTGATACTGAAGTAGCCACTCAGCCATTTGTTTCTTTATCATTCTACCAATTGTCTTAGTTGTCCATAAATTTTCGTGCTGATGTGACTTTGTCTATTAATCTACAACTTCTTTCCTTAGCTTTTTTTTATTTTTGATATTTCTAACAGAATTGGCATAACTATTATCTTTTTGTCTATACAAAGACTTTTATGAGCTTCCTACTCAAAAAAAAATCATTATTTTGGCTAATGAATTAAATATGTATTAATTTTAGTTTCAATGTATTCAAATTATTTTTAATTTAAAAAATCTTAGAAACTCTTTTGTGTAAATATCTTTTTAAAGAGTTGCTTATGACAATTTTTCTGTGTTGGAAGATTGATATTATTAAAATACTTTCTCAAAAACAGGCAGCCATTTTAAAGTTTTGATATTTTTATTATTTATTTCAAAGAATTTGTAATTGAATAAAAATAGTCAAATGCATAGATATAAATCTGTAGATATTTTCTTTAGCAAAAAAAAATATAGTTGCAGTGTTATAATGATTGCAAATATTTTAATAACATATTTAATTATTACTGAAGTGTTTCAAACTTTCTAAATAATTTCTACTTGTCCAATATGGAATGATTCTCATTTTCTACATTTTTGTTCTTCAGCACTAAACATTAAAATATTTTTAAAAAAATGTATTGAAATAGTCTTGTAAAAGTAACGTTCATTTGTCTGTCAGTCGTTGATTATGTTAACTTTTATACTGTATCGATTTTAACATTATTTGTAGCCGTTATTATTGCATCTCAAAGATCTTCTTTCTTTGTATATTGTTTTCTAATTGCCTATGCATCTCTTTTAATGATGGATTACAAGTTTTCTATTGGTTTAATATCTGGATAGGCTTGAGGCCATTTAATTTGGTGTTTTTGAAACCCCTTTTTAGCAAGGTGGGTAATAATCAGTTTTGTTAAATGTAAAGAAACATTGTTTTGCATGAATATACTCTTTAGTTTAAAGTTGCTTCATTGTGACCTGTATCATTTAAAAAAATGTTTTGTCCAAGAACTTAAAATTATTAGTTGCTTTTTCTCATCAACTTTGGCAGGCATTAAAAAATTACTTTCTATAATACTGACGCAAAACATTACCTCCACTACCCCTTTGTTATCTTCTAAATAATCTTGGTTGACTATTTCCATGAAGGACTCAATGTCTAGCCCATTAGTCAGGTCCATCCAATGTAGCTCTATATTCATCACCAAAAATCTGTTGAGAAATCAGTTTTCATGTACTTCTTTTCCAAAATGACACACTTCTCTTTGTGATATGTAACTACAGGTGGTAGTTATGTTGTTTGCATATCTTTAACCAATGTTCTTAATATTCCTCAAATTTCCTCTCAGTTTACATTTAAAATACCAGCTTTTTCAAATATTTTATTGATTATCAATTCATCATTATTACCTTTTTAATTTTTATCAGATCTCTGTGAAGTTCTTAAAACCAACTTTATTTTTCTTTGACTTGTTTAAATCTTTTGCAATTTCCAGCATTGCATTCCCATCACTCAGTTACTGTATCTTGTTTCTGTTGAGGTTGATTCATGACAATCTTTACAAATCTGAAATTAAAAATAGATATCTACAACTATCCTATTATATTTACTTACAATATGATGGGACAACCATTGAATTTCATAACATAATTACACTTCACACTGCCATGCTATTGAAAATATTTTCCAATAAAAACCTATTGAAATATTTAGCATATAAATATATAATGAAAATTTTACTAATATTGATTTGAATTAAATCAGTTTCATTGTAAAATATAAACTTACCTAATAAAATCTGGTATAATGTTCTTGCAGTAAATCATTTTACTGGAAAGATATTTAATAAACATTCTCCTTTGAACAATACCAATAAGAACCATTTGCAAGTCAGTTTTATTTTACTTAATTTTTATACTCATTTTCAGTGTTTGCAATATATTTAATTTTTACAGCCAAAAAACAAGGAAAAGGTTACTGTGGACTTCCAGTGAGAGAACTGCTTTTTATGCACTTAATTGAACTGTTTATACCACAAAACTTTTGTTGCCATGGTGAAAATATTTTTTTTTTTTTTTTTTTTTTATATTTACCACTTTATAAAATTCTCTTTAGTAAGCATTATTTTATTGTTAGTAATCAGATTTAAATAAATTTAACTTCTTATTTACTGTTTGTGCATCTAATGAACTTTGATCAACAAAATCTGGTTAATATGAATTTTTATTTATTTATTTATTTTTTTTTATTTTTTTTTTTGATCAATAAATTGTAAACTGTTGCTAACATTTTTTTTATCTTTCTGTTTCTTTCCAGTGCTTTTGGAATTGCCTCTAAATGTATGATGCCTGCATTCCGGATGCACCTGCGGGCCCATGGTACCCCTGCCAAAATCTTTACTGCTTTGCATGATGCCTCTACTAACCCTGTAAGTTATTTTTTATATATATATATATATATATATATATATATATATATATCTACAAGTTGTTTGATGCATTTATATATTTGGAGATGCAGTCAAGAAGATGACTCTGCTTATTTGTAAAAAGTAAACAAAGCTCTGATATCTAGAAATCCTATTTATGTCATTTATTTATTGGAATTGGTAAATATTCCTTAAAGACTTTGGCAGAAAGTAATTTTTCCTTTTTCTTCTTACTAAATGTAACTGCTTTTTGCTTGTACACTTATCAAGCTTCTTTTTTTTTTCTTTTTTTCTTTTTTTTTTGTAGAAGAGTTCCTGGTCAGTCATTCTAAACCTGATTCTGATTTAAAAACTAAGTCCTTGATATTAAAAATGACCTGTTAGTAATAAAATTTCTCTATAATGTGACATGAAAAATTTTATATTCTAATTGATAGCATATAAGACACAATTCTTCTTCTTTTTTTTTTTTTAAATGTCTCAAAATATGTCGCTTATAATAAGATGAGGTATCTGCTAGTTTTACTCAAGTTTTGTAGATGAGTGGTACTTATACCTAGTCCATCTCCATAGTGTTATAATATTAAATGTAAATTTAGTGTCATATATGCTTCCAAATAGTGATTGTTTTTTTTTATATATTTTGGTGACGGACATGCATGAATAAGAAAAACATACAAACAGATTTTTATGTATTAAATTGCTAAGCCTCTTTAGAAGTCAGCAGGAACTAGTGTGACTGATTTACTATGAAAAATAACACCCTGAAGCTAAAAGTCTCATTTCATAAGTAATGGTAGTAGATGCAGCAGCACTTTTAAATAGCAACAAATATCCAAAAAAAAAAAAAAAAAAAAAAAAGAAAGAAAGAAAAAATTGGAGGAAGAGAGAGATGAGGGTGGGGGGAGATGTAGTTATTTTTTTACTCCCACCTAATTTTGTTTATTTACACTCTGCAACTATATTAAGTATATTTTAGTATTGTTTCTATTTGTATGTCAACTTTTGATAACAAAATCAACCAAAAACAATATCATCCTTCATTATTTTTACCCATTTGCTGTATGCCTGCCTCTGTGTGTGTTTGTGTATGTTTGATTCTTCATGTTGAACCACATTTGAATTCTGATCAACTCCATTTTTCTCCAAACTCATAAACACCTCTGTATTTGTAAGTTACAGTCAGTTGCAAACATCATTTAATTTGATCTGTGTTGTAGCAATATGCATTTTTGTGCATTTATTTAACACTGTCAGGTAGAGGGCACAGAGAGAGAGAGAGGCAGAGACCAACAAAAAAAAAATGATACCTTAATGTTGATACAGCACTGTTGAAAACATTTTCAATGGAAATTATGAAGAACATTTAAAGAAAGAAAAAAAAAACTAAAAAATATAGGAATAATTTGGGGGTTTGGATATCTATGGGTAAAGGTTAGTAGGCTAAACTAGTAGACTATTACAAATGGATACTGACTTTAACTCTCACTGCATACTGTATAATTGTGATTTTGTAGCAAAGCTAAGCTATAGAAGAATATCTTCATTCTTTGTTTTAGGAGAAAGTTTTTGATAATTATAAATTTCACAATAAAAAAATAAAAAAAACTTACATGAAAAAATTACCTTTTTTTTTAATTTTTAGATTGTTTTTGCTGGTGTATTTATTTTGTGGATTATAATATAAAAAAAGTAATTTTTCTATTTGAGGGTGAACATTTCGGGCAATGCTTAAAATTAAATATTTAAAACAAAAAAAAAAACATCCTCATAAAAACAAGAAAAGAAAAATAACCCAACCCTAAAAGCAATAGGAATAATCTCTTAAAGAGGTCGAATATTAAAATTCAGGCTGAAATAGCTGGGTTTCAAAAATAGTTAAAATAAAGAATACAAAGGAAATGAAGTGATTGCTACCCTTGTTAATTACGTAAGTTTAAGTGAAAATTGTTTTATTATCAAGCTGTCTATCTAAAAATAACATTGTATAATCGATAAAGCTTACTGAAAATGTTTGGATTTAATTCATTGATGCCAGTGTAGCTGAGATGGTTAACATTGTCCATATCTGATGGACTGCTCTTATTTTGAATCTCATTGTTGATTTCATTTTTATTTCAGTTTTACTTCATACAAGCATTATTATATTGAAACAATTAAAAATATGCTTCAGCAAATTGGGGAATTGTTTTGCATTTATTCCTTTTTCATTTCTCTCTCTCTCTCTCTCCAAGATTCTCTACATTGTGACCTTGACATTGGTTTATAATCAATGATTGGTTGATACCATAGAGTAAAAAAAATTCTGCTGTGAGACTTTTTGAAACAAAAATAGCATTAATAATAATGCTAATAACCAAACATTCAAGCTTAAAGAATTTTTGGAGTTGGATTTTACAGAATAAGACCTAAAGGTTATTTGATTTTTTTTTTTCTTTTAACTTTATCTCTAATATTTTCATGCTTAATTATTATAAGACCTGTGTTAAGAATTCATTTATTAATTCTAAAGTGGCTTAAAAATATAATATATATATATATATATATATATATATATATATATATATATATATATATATATATATATATATATATATATATATATAGTTCATTTCTACCATTGTTGGATTTTTCTTGATTTCAGAATTAAGACTTTTGAGGGTGGGTGGTTAACTTTTACATATGATTCCTACCTTATTTGGAATGTAAGTTATGCAAAACATTTCATCATCATTATAATTGTGTCAGTATAATTTGTTTTAAATTATAGTTTATGATTTGATCATTTATATTTCATGTTCATCTTTATCTCAGAAAACAAGCAAAATGATGAAAATCTAAAGAAAACATTCATTTGTTGCTTCTGATAATCATATTGATCAAATTTTAAAAACTTTTTAATTGAAACAATTAAACTAGATGGATGAAGAGGGGAGTTTTTTTTTTTTTTTTTTTTTTTGTTGTTGTTTTGTTAATAGAATGTTTTGTTAATAGACAGTTTTGTAATCCCCCCCCCCCCAAAAAAAAAATTGACATGTATTTTTGGAAGGGTGGGGAGTAAAATTCTTCTATAAGAATAAGTAAAAAAAAAAAAAAAAAAAAAAAATCTGATATTTAATTATGATATTGATATTTTTTCTGTTTATTTTTTGTGTTGGTTGAAATATAATAGTTATGTAAAAGATTGTCTCTCTTCATTTGTTATACACAAAATGTGTCATGCTGCGATTTTTAGTTTTCTTTTCTTCCGCACAGAACAACAGAAATATGAACGACCAAAAATGACATGAGCCTGAATATTGCCCACAATGACAAAAGTATATTCCAAAAATTAAAACACTGTCATGATGAACAACAATTTAGTGTGCAATAGTTTAAAAAATTGTTATATTTATAGATGTTTATTTATTTGTTTCAATAGAAAAAAAGATTAATCTGTTTTTGTTTGTTAATTTGTTTAAGGAGCTATATTTCTTTGCATTGTCTTTAAACACTGTGTTTGTTTCAATGTAAAGAATGTTCGCTAAAAACAGCCCTTTTCCAAATTTATAGACAAATACTACAGATGCATGCTGGGATTTCTTCCTAACCAATAAGATGGGGTATTTCTCAGTCTCATCCACCATATTTTTGTTTTTTCTTGTCTTGAAGTCAGAACACTACAATCACTTGACTGTATCTCTTTTGTGTGTGAACTTTTTGCGTTGTTACAGTTGCTTTGCCTTATTTTGACTGGCATATATTAGGTTGGTGCAAAAATAATGTCGTTTTTCTGACATATTTTTATGTTAAAAACTGACATTATTTTTGCACCAACCTAATATATTGTTTGCTTAGTATTATTTTATCCTGTTGTTTTTCTTCTTTTCTTTATTGTTTATTGGAAACTTTATCAATTCTATTTGTTGGGCATTTTTACCAATTACATTTAACTGTGATCAATTACACTACACACCAATATTTTCTTTACTAAAATATTTCATGAACCTTGCTTTAATTTTTCAAAAGCTTCCTTGTATAGTGCCCATCTTTTTGTAGGATGATCCATCTTGAAGCACTATTCTTACTAAACCCCACTAGTTAGTCCTATGTCAACAAATGTGCAGTGGAATAAAATTTACTGAGTCTCGTATTTACATCTTTTATTACACTTATTATTTACATTAGAGTTTTTTCTCACAAATCAAATGTGTGTTTGTACTTATCACTCTGACATATTTATTACTTTTTAGTTTAGCCCGAAGAATTTGCAAAGGCATGTACAAGGTTAGAAAGTAAATTACTATCAGATTAAGTTAGGGAAATCTTAAAATAGGTTAGCATAAACCATCATTAACAATTACCTTTCCAATCCTTTTAGAATGAGTTCTTTGTAAAAAAAAAAAAAAAAAAGTCTCCTATGTTGATTAAATTTTCATTTCTCTGTTTGTACAAGAATCAAAATTGGACATGCCTACATAATCCACTCCTTCCTAAAAAATGAAGACCCTCTAAAATGCCAGGAAGTACATGCTGTCAAACATTTTTTGATTAACTGCCAAAAAAGTGGTTCCAATACGAAAATAGTTCTAGAATGTACCCAACCTTAGAGCCCTCTTTGAGAGTGCCAAACCCAAAACCATTCTAGAATTCTTAAAAGTAACAAAACTCAACCCTAAAATATAAAAAGGAAACTGAATAAACACCTGGCTAAAAAATGCAACTAAAACTGAATTTCATCCACACCTTTATATAACAATGCCTTATAAAAGAATTTGTCTGCAAAATAAAACACAAATCTTAAAACTACCCGATTTGACACAAAATGACCCTTGAGGTTGGTGTAGCCAGAAAATAACTCATCTAAATCACTTGTGTTTGATATTAGATTAATTCACTCCACAATGCATATTCTGAATACAAAATCTTCCGACTACCGATGAAAGTAGAATAACATACATTTGATTAATTTATAAAGAATATGTTCTTTTTATTGTATGTTATAAATGTACAAAAAATGCATTGTTTTATTCATTTTTCTTCTTGTTTTATGAATTTAAATTATCAACTTTTAAAGGCCAATGAAAATTCTCTCTTCTTTCTGGTGCCATCTTGATTAGTTCTCCATCATGGCATTTTTCAGGGTAAAGAGAGTTATTTGCTGATAGTCATCTGCACTCACAGTAGTAACATGTGACTAGTTGTACTGTGTTACATGGTACCAGCAACTAGGACTAATAATTTACTGTTCTTCAATACATAAGTAGCATTTTGTATTAGGTTGAAATAGTGTGAGTTAAACACATCCTGAACATTTCACTAAATTTAAATCACTTCTGATCTACTGACATGAAATCTTATACTGCTGGGAAGATTAGCCATTTTGTTATCCAATTATATCAAATTAGTGAATATAGGAGGAGAAATTTTGCCTAACACTGCAAATTGCTACAAAACCAAGACATTATTAACCTGAAAACTCGAGTCATGTTCTTAAATAATCTTGTCAGATTGAGACTTTCATATATGCTAAACTTATACAGAAATATCTAAACTGTCAGTTGTATACAACCACTTTCTTGGATCAATGATTAAAAATGGATTTGAGCAAATGAAACCTGTAGGTTTTAGTGAGGACCATCCTTCTTTGAATCTCATGGACTGACGCTACAGAATCACAAAGAATGTTACCAAATAATAGAAACAATATTACTCAAGAGTTTTGACTACTGCAACAACTAAAAATGATATCACATGTAACTCAGAGAAAATAACAACATAATCAAGATGTTAACGTTCCACACTACTTCAAACAAAAGTTTAGGAATGAAACCCGTCAATACTAGAAAAATCAATACTATTTAGTGGACTTGAGAAACCTATTTTCCTGAAAAATTGTTTGAATAGAAATATTTTATAAATTTCAAACAAAAGTAGAATTGCCTGCACAGTCAATGAATGCCAAATGTTTTCCTACAAGAAAACAGCTAATATTTCCATGAGAGATGAGAATAAATGCTACACTTTGATCCCAGCCTGATGGCCATGGAGTGAAGAAAAGCATAACTCAAATAGCATTGGCTGCTCAGTCAATGAATGCCAAATGTTTCCTTATAAGGAAATGGCTCATATTACTATTATTTTTTCATTTAGGTTGTCATGAATGTACAGAAACTGTATGTTTTTAATTCAGATTTGAAGCTATTCATAAAGCTGTAACAATTATTTATTCTGGTTTGCAATTATACCAAGTTTTTGGATACATAGTTAAAGATGACATGGAAATTTGAGTATATTGTGAATATATATAGGAAATATAAAGTTTCTTCTTTTGTTGTTTAAGTATTGCTGTGATTTTTTTTTTTTAATTTTTGGCTTTGTTATTCAATACTGATTTGCTTGGACTAGTATCCTTATTTTTGTTGTTATTGTCACAAGGTTTCAATCATTGTTCTCACTGGCCTTTTTCAGGTATCTGTCAATAGTTGGTAACTT
Organism: Acanthosepion lycidas; assembly: GCA_963932145.1. NCBI lineage: Eukaryota > Metazoa > Mollusca > Cephalopoda > Sepiida > Sepiidae > Acanthosepion > Acanthosepion lycidas. The sequence continues at coordinate 89,763,237 of OZ010587.1, forward strand.
TCTTTGAAGTTTGAACTAAGCTCTTTATTCAATCCACAGGAGTAGATTGTTCTCATTCTACTGTCCATACTAGAGGATATCTTGTATCAATCAGTTCAATCTAGTTAATGTGCTCTTGTGATGTCACTTATTTTGTTCCACTTAACTAGATGAGGCACTAGTCCAAGCCAATAATAATTGCTCAATTCAGCAATGTATTGTTTTTACTATAGCTGAAATATATAAGCTCACATGGAATGCTCTTGGTAAATAACAGCTAAAATTTATACTAAGAATAAATATACAAATGTACAAAATGCATATTTATTATTTGTGTGTGTGTATATATATATATATATATATATATATATATATATATATATATATACACACACACACACACACAGTGCGATGAACAATTTGTCATCTAAATTATGCGAAAATGAAAATAACACTGACATCTCATTTTAACAGATATATTTACCAAAATTATACAAAAATATCTTCAAATGCTAAATAGTAAATTTATTCAATAAAATTGCCATTGGCATCAACCATGACCTCCAGATGACTTCTGAATCTCCTGCAACGCTTCTGAACTGTTTTCTTGTTTGTGTTGGTGAAACATTTATGAAGGACATACAGTAAAATGAAGCAGGAGAGTAGCTTAGTATGCCAACAGATGATGCATGCAAGCAAGGATGCAGGCAGACATTTCTAGACGAGGATGTGGGTATACAATTGCAGCCATGTAACCTCGGCTAGTGCATATATATATATATATATATATATATATATATATATATATATATATATATAAACTCTAATTAAAGGAGAAAATAATTCACTAAGACGGAAATGTTTAGAAAGTGCCTTAATTGCTTGTTCTTTTACAGTAAATTTGCATCCAGGTTCTTACACCTTTTCACCATTCTTGGTAGATCATCTGTTATCACATTGTGTAATATTTAATGACAAAGATAATGAAAACAAAAAGGAAAAGAATCTCAATGAAATTGGCTAGTTTGTAAATCCAAGATACATTATATCAAAATTTTTTTTTTTTTTTTTTTTTTATTCTTTCTAAATTTAAAATTCCCAGTGTCTCTCATTCATGTGCATACATAGTTGCATTAAAATAAACAAACCTATTCTGATGTGGTTCTAAGGAATTAGACACGTCACATGAAAACTTTTTCCACTTTGTCATAAATCTTTCTTCCAAAACTGTTCTTGGTATATAAAAACTTATATATTGTTATCCCATGCATGTTAAAAATATATATATATATATATATATATATATACACACACACACACACACTGTACTTAGCTTAGTCTGACTCATGACCATTAGTGAAAGGCATCCAATGAGAATGAAACTCATTATATAGTAATGGTCTGCTAAAGGACCTCAATGACCTTTACCCACATCACCACCTCCATAGTGAATCTTAACTGAATTATCTATCTCGACTAGTGCTGAAAGTCCTGCTTTATTATTTTGATCCATATTGTTCTGCAAGTGGTCCATTCACAATTTTTACATCTAAGACATTCTGTGCTACTTTCACAAATTGTTTGCATTGTGTTTGTTCATATTCCAAATGTTAACCTCTTCAAGTCTAGGGTCAATTGTTATCTTTCCTCCTTGTCACTCATAATCTTTTCTTCCTACCATCTCCTCTTTCACTCATATCACACTTCATTCATTATAAGCATTTTAATAGTAACACACTACCTTGAGTATCTCTCGAGCCTTTTATTGGGCGAACACTTTGTTTAACAAACACATACACATATACGTATGCTGTATAACTTTGATTCTTCGTCTAGAAAAGTAATTTTGTCATTTGCGTTTATCATAAGCTTTTCTCTTCCTAATTGTATGAGTTTATAGATACCTAGATGGATGACCACTTGGTAATACCATGTGTTTTGACTGTGGATGTGCAGGTGGTGCAATGGATAATGACTCAAAACTGGAAACCAGAGAGTAAAGTCTCAATTCCAGTTGTGTTTATTATATTAACTTACATGCAAATACCCTTGGGAATTTACTTCTTCTCTCTGCAGCTATGGGTTAATTAGTTTATCTTGTATGTAAATCATTATCATCTCAAAAAAAATTTTTTTTAAACCTTGAAATATTTTATGACTTTAAATAACCTGTAAAAGGTTGATACACCATACAAAATTACAGAACAATCAAACTTAATTGTATGAATTATAAATTAAAATTTATCATCAATTATAATTTAATGTAAAAATTCCTTTGTGAATTTGGCCTTTTTGTAATTTGATAGAAGAAACTTCTGTTATAACACAGTGGTAGCCTAACAAGTTATTTTAGAAATACAAGGCTTTCATGATAATAGATTTAAATGTAAAAGTACACTTTGATTTGAACTTTGTTTCATATTTAAGGAAATGAAAACAAACATTTCTTTCTTGTAAACTGTTATTTTTCATAATGCCTGATCAAATTGGGAACTATTCTTAACACTTTCATCCTTTCTTATTTTTATAGCCATTTTCTAAATGGTTCTTTCTCTTAGATTTGATTAGATTGGTCATGTGTTTTACTTTAAGAAGAGTATTTTTCTTATCATTGTCTTTATTAGTTGCATACTCTTACAATAATGAAAAGGAATGATTTTTTAATGCCAGTGCATTTGTACTAATTTTGGTTTTCTTTCTTAGCTTTGTTTATTTATTGCTGTTATATGTGATATGCAAAGAAAAGCTGTTATATATTATTCTCTATTAAATATCTTCATATCTATTGGCACAACATTGTGCTTCTGCCAAGATGGAGAACTGAAGCCTTGATAATTTCCCAGCATTTTTCTCTCTCTCTCTCATATTTGGAATATCATGAAGTTCCATAATGGCATTCTTTGATTCTATAATGTTACCTGTATTAAGAACTTGTAAATAAAATTAAAGAAATAAGCATTTGTGAATGACAATTTGGAAAGAATGCAGTTATTTATCTCCTGCCTTTATATTTGCAAAAAAAATCTTTCTTTTTCTTCATTTCTTTTGTTCTTTCTTTATTTCTGTTAAATCTTTAGTGTTGCTTGTTTGTGTCATTACATAAAAATTGTTTTCACATTCGTTTTCATCACATATGTCAGCTGTATTTATTAAATAGAGAATAGATTAAATAAGTCTAATTGAGAAGCATTATTTGTGTTCTATGAGGCAATGCTAGAACTTTAACAGAGTTTGACTGACAAGTTTTATTTACTCTGTTTTTTTTTTTTTGTGATGGTTGGACTTCAATAATGTTGTTTGCTTCATCTACAAAATTCAATGTCATAAATTAATTTTTAGATGTCAGTATACTTTAACTTGTTTATTTCAGTTATTGTTTTCATCTTTGACTGTTATAGATGTTATTGTGGATATGTTTCAACCAAGTACCCTCTGGTCAGCTTCAGATGTTCATTATTTTAATTGATATCATATTATCTGATATTTAGTTGATAATTGTTATTTTTAACCCTGTCCTTCCATTCCATATTTGTTAGCACCGAACCATGGTATATAGATTTCACCAGGTAACAACATCTGTATCCACTACACACCATCTTGTTGAGAAACAAATATTCAAAACCATTTGATATTGGATTTAAAAGGCTCCAGAAATGCACTAGTCCTTCAGGATGGTGGCATAGTGAATAAAAGTGTTGGTTAATCAACAATTGCTGCCGCCTGTCATGAATTCAAATTAGTTTGTTTTTTTTTTTTTTTGTTTTTTTTGTTAAAGAAATACCTAAGAAAGATCAATCTTTTTGGTGACATCATGTGAAAATTGCTTGTCATCTGACAGTCTTTCAAAAAACATTCTTTTTTTTTTTTTCTTTTTTATTTAATTTTTCAACAAATATTACAATTCATTCTTTTGTTAGCATATTGCTGTTTTTTCTCCTTTTCTTTTTTTTTAAAAAAAACTTCTGTTTATGAATTTATTTGTGCCATTTATTAAATGCCAACAAAATTTTCCTTTTCAGAGTCTAGCATTGAGTACAGCCACTCTGATGTTCATGTTGATGCGAGATCGACTGAGCTATGATATAGGTCAGGATACATTGAGTCTAATTGTGCAGCTTTTGGAAGAGGATACACGCTCGCAGTCCAGTTATGAGGCCAAGGAATATGACCGTATGATACAGAAAGTACAGGAGTTATATAGAGAGTGTCATAAGATTGGCATGGCCAAACAGATTGATCTCGATTCTATATCGGTGAGTTTGGCTTCTTTTTTTCTTTCCTCCTTTCTTTTTAATTTTGAGTTGTAGTTGCAACTTCATTTGAATGAAAGCAGTTAACAAAAATGTATGTTTCTCTCTTGTGCAGTCATCTTTTATTCTACAGGAAATTTTTTTGTTTTCTTTTTACCTCTTTTGTATAAAAACTACACTTGGTCTATTGAGATGAGAAAGCCTTCCTCAGTTTTATAATTAGTGAAAAGAAATTGCTTTAAATGCATTTTTATTATCATCTGAATTGATGAATGTTTTTACAGAATCATATGTGCACAGAAACAAAGACAAACTATATGCCATATTTGATGGCATATAAGGCCCAGAGGCATACCCCACCGCCATTTCAGCAGGGAATATTAACCCATTAACTGTGGCAGGAGCAGCTTAGTTGCCATTTTCTAAATACAACAGGGATTTTAATATATTAGAGATTTTCCTTCATATGCAGTTGAACCATAAGTACTGCAGAGACTGAAATAACATACCCTTCTTAATAGGCTCAAGAAAAGAAAACATTGTTTGGGCACACCTTAATGTCACCCAGTTGCACCCCCCCTTTTTTTAGTGTATGTGTATTTTATTTATAATTATATAAGTGGGACTTAAAATGCCATCAAATGCATATCTACTTTAATACTAGCTGATTATGTAGTTTGTATTTTATGGGTGGGATATGCCAGTTGCCAGTATTATAAAGGATATCAGCATAGAAAATGGAATTGGTGGACCCCAGTTCAAATTCTGGGCTAGTTTTTTTGCATTCACTTTTGCACAAATACCCTTGGGAAGGATTTATTACAAAATACACACATTTATATATAGGCAGCATATTTTCATTCAAGCATGTTTCATTAAATAATATAAACATATTATGTCTATTTTTATAATAATCCTTGATGAATTTCCACTTAACATCAAGAAGCTAATTAGAGAACTAGAAAGGATTATTATAAAAATAGACAGACATAATGTCTGTATTATTCAATGAGGCAGAAGCAAATGGAGATATAACAATAATTATGTAACAATCTTAATGTTATTTACTTATTCACTTATTTGAATTTAGCATATATATGAAAAGATTTTGGCATTTCTCATCACTGGTCACTGGCTTCACCTCTGCTTTGCTTTGGTCAATTTTTGTACAATTGACATAAATATTTCTGGTGGTAAATATTTTAAAAAAAAAAAAATAAATAAAATGGATGTTTAATCAGAAAATTTTGCTTCTTTTTTTTTTTTTTTTTTTTTCTTTTAAGTATTCACTCTGTATATTCTGTATCAAAATAGAGGGAAATTGGATTACCAGTGGTCAGCAATTAATAAAAGGCCATTATATGTATAATGTAAATACATTACTAATAATTTTACTATAGAAATGGACTGAAAATCAGAAAGAAATGTAAAATGTGGTCAGGGATTTATGTAAACATTAATTATAGAATAATCCTTACATAACTTTGTATTTGATTATTTAAAAAAAAAATACTTTTGATTAATCATTATTTTTGTTAATTCTGAATAAGAAGTTATAGCAAAATGTATAAAATCTTTGAAGATCCAAATTCTTACAACTAGATATCAATTTCTTTTTGTTTCAAATTCATTTAAAGATTAATCTGATTACTCTTGCTAACCATCTCTTTGAACCATCTTCCAAAAAAATAATCTGTGCATCAATTTAAGTAGTAAATGTATTGAACATACTAACATCGGATGAAATGCTGATGACCATTTTAATGATTGAGAAGTCATTTTTAGTTTCTTCTCGTTTTATTCACTATCGTCATCATGCTTATCATTTTGTTCTTATTTCAATGTTCCTTATATTGATTATTACCTTTCAGACGGGTAACTTGGCAATGGAGTCATTATTGACTATCACTGCATCTCGTAATGCATCAGATGTCTTCAAGAATGAGTTGCGATCACTTGGTGCCCTTGACCATATTGTTAATACAGGTGAGTGTCTATTTTTGCAGCTTCTACTGTCCAGTATCTATTATCTACCTGACACTTATCAAGGTTAAATCTCCTTACCTGAACTAAATTATTCTTTTCTGCTCACTCACCTTTGTTTCTTTTATACTTTCTATCTGATTCTGGGGTTGGTGGGTGGTGTCCTTAATTATTGCCTGTTTACTTAGTAAGCTAAGAATTATTTGTATTTTTTTTTTTTTTTTCCATTGCTTAAATGTTTGGTTGAAGGGAAATGCTCTCCTTTCCTTGTCAATTCTGCCATTTGTTCTCCTTACATCAATTAATAATTCCATGTTTAGAAAATGATTTCCTATTTTTTAGCCAGTCTACAGGGTTTAAATTAAAATGTACTTATACTTTTATGAACTAAGCATTTTGAGGTTTTTTACACAACTGTTTCATTCTTAGCTTCTTTATTTTTTTAAATGTTAATCTTTATGTTAACACTGTAGTATGTAACTACCTTTCTATGTAAGGTGTTGTTCATGCTCCAAAAAAAAAAAAAAATAATATTAAATAAAGCTTTGCCCACTTTATAAAAGATCAGTAGTGTAAAGGAACAAGCCAGTCTGTATCTTTTTGCAATCTATTGAGCTTACATTTTCTTACATTGTTACTCTCTAGCTTTCCCATACCTTCATACTTTCTCTCCCTTATTTTTCCCCTATTCTGTTTTGTGGAAATATTAGGTTGGTGCAAAAATAATGACATAATGTTGTTTTTTGACGTTAAAAATACGTCAAAAAACGACATTATTACGTCATTGTTTTTGCACCAACCTAATATATATATATATATATATATATATATATATATATATATATATATATATATATAGTGTGTGTGTGCATAACAATTTTGGAAGTCAGAAGTTACATTGATTCAGGAGGGATACCTTGATTCTATGTAAAATAAAATGACCTTGTTATGCTAATAATAAATGAAAAAAGATTTACAAATGAATGAGAGGAACAATAAAAACAAAAAAAATAAAAAGAACAAGCATAATGTTGTTAATTTAGTTGGAACTATCTTATTTTTGCATGAAATTTCAAGTCACTAAGTTTATTCTAAATATCTCTGTATAAAGACTTCATTTCTTTTCTTCCCTAATCAAATCTTTTCTATAACACCTATGTAAGCGTAAATCTTCGCTTTATTAGTTGGTTTTGGTTAATTTTGCATTGTAATAATCTTTGTATGGTATATTTAGAGCTTTAACACTTAACTATTAAATAGTTGAATGTCTACAAGATGACATAAGCAACTGGCTATTATAAAATCAGTCCAACATCTAGAAAAGAGGTGAAAGTCTAGGCTTATTATCTCATCCTCACAAAAACAAATCAGCTAAATAAATAACCTTTAATAAGGAGCTTGACATATTTATTATGTACATAACATGCTGAAAGGTCATTCCCCCTCCTTTTCCTTTGGTTCACTTGAAGAAGGCAATGACATTGTTTATTTTATTTAATCTGCTGTGCCAACCTGATTGCTTTTTTGTTTTTGTAAAAATTGTTTGATAGAAGTGATAGCCAATTGTAAAGTTTTTTCATATGTGATTTACTTGAAGCCATGCAGTTTATTTTTTTATTTTTGGTTGATGCTTTCCAAAGAATTCAATTTCTTCCCAGCAAATCCCCTTTCATCAATTGGAAATGATGGAATGTATAATTACGATGACTTGATAAGTTCAATTGGGATGGGGTGGAAACAACAATGTTCTTTTCAGATAAGAGCTACATTTCATTTGTCAAACAAAAACAATAACAGCCCAAAAGAAATTTTGTTTTATTTTCCAAATATATGAATGAACCCACTCACATATTTACACATACTCTCTCTGATATTGAGCACTTTTGCCTATAAATACACACACAGACACACTATAAAATTTTAATCAGATAGTAGATATTCTGATAAAATTTATGAAGTCTTCAGTCACCAGTGCACCATCTGTGCCAGAGGTTTAGAAACTGATGCTTGCTGTTGTAAGGTTCAGTGTGTTGGAAGTCCATTGCAAGAAAGTGACATACCATGGAAGCATACATGTTTCTTTTTTGTCAGAGCCATTTGTGAGTGGGGCCAGATTGCTCGCCTTCTTTAAAGGTGATTGGTCATTTGGGAGCAGTGGTCCGAAAAAAATTGCTACACTTGTAAACCAGGTTCTGGACAGCCATGTAATACAGACACTTCCAAAGATCAATACTACAATAGGGCAGCAGTAGCAGATCATATGATGTGTTTGTAGTGCATATCAAAATAATTATGTCAATGTCGTCTGCTGCTGGGAATCTTCCAGACTTTCAGTTACGATACGACAACATTTTGCATGTCTTCAGTGGTGTCATGAGAGGGTCACATGTCATAATAAAATGACACTCTGTAGTGTCCAGCAATGAAAACAGGTTCTACCTTTATTCAGCTTTTGCAATGTTGTCCTGGGGGGGGGAGACATCTTCCAGAGTCTATTTACCCTTGACAGACAGGCCCAACACCTGACTTCATAGTGTAGGGTACCCTAAGTGACAACACTTGTTCACTTTTGTTGTTTGTGTAGGGAACATTTTGATGTTCTGAAGTGACACTGAGTAAATAACTTACTTGGGTATCTCTTAGGGAACACCACAGATCAACCCTTTTTAGGTCAAGGTCCCTGATAGACATTAAATTCAATTCAAACCTATGGTATTTCCTGGGCTTTAAAGCATATACTATTATTATTATTTTTATGTTGTAAAGCATTTGCAGTATATGCAATGTATTTTTGTGTTTTCTATATAATATCAGAACTTTTTTATGTTAGTGAATAGATATTAAATATCTCTGCTGTAAGAAAATGCAACTATTTGTATATTTATTGTCACACATCCTTATCTTCCTTATTAGAGATAATAAGATATTCCACTATTATGGTAGCAGGAGACATTACTTGGTGACAATAAGTGAACATGCCTCATGTTAACAATATAACAATGAAATATATCGTTTATAAGTAGGGGAGATCAGGCTTCTAAGTGCATTTATTTTTTAATTTTTGTGTTAGTTTTCCTTGTATAGGGTTACTTTTAGTGTTTTTTTTATTTTTTTTTTATTGATACACTTAATCTTAGATTAGTCCTGCAGAAAATATAAACACTTTCAAAATTACTCAATATTGCTGTCATTTTATTTATTTATGGTTACATTTAAATTAGTTGTATTAATAAATGCCCAATTATGAAAAAGGAAGAATATGTGTAAGTGCTCAACAAAAAATATAAGCAAATCATTTAACAGAAGAACAAACAACATTGCATTAAAAGTTTTAGAAAATAATTGTTATAAGTTTATTCTGTAAACTTTAAGATATGTACTTGTGAAATTCTATATCTGCTAATTTAAATGTGGGAAGGTCACACATAAATGAAAAATATATGCAAGGCAAGTCCTCTCAGCACAATGTTTCACATACTAGTTTTTACTAATATAGTCTGGACTGGAGTTCATCTTCTATGCTCCACTACCCTTGTATATACAGAAAATTCATATCTAAAATATGAATATCTATTTGTATGATAAACAAACCTCTGTGAGTGTCTTGCCACGGAGCAGTGGTTAGCAAATTAGTCTCACAGGCTGTTACTACTGTAGGTGTAATTCTTGCCCGGCCTTGTGTCAGACTATGCTTAATAAATGCTGATACATGATCTCCATGAGATTTAAGGTTTAATCTGAAGATCTCTGCCTTTGAATAACTTGTGTTTAAATTGATTCTCACAACCCTTCTCATAAAAATTAGATTCGGCTATCAACATTTTGCTCTCCTTCTAGAGAGAGTAGAATTCAATAGAGTTGTAACAGATTATATCCAGTGTCCATCTCCCCTCCAACTCTATGCCCATTTAAGAAAAGTTTTCTCTTTGCTATTTTAGTAATGTTAATTCATATTGTGAACATCTATTGTTACTGTGATAGGGTAATTGAACCACTACCAGTACTTAGAACAAAAGGTTTTACTTCTGTGCAACACTATAGTGAAATTGTAAGCTATCTCTCTCTCTATCCTATCACATTTTTTGTTGTTTGTTTTGTACAGACTCTCTGCCTTGATAATCTGCAGGCTCATCCAGATTCACATCCGAGTGTCTCGTGCAATGTAGTTCCTAGCAGATTGTTCATATCTATTATGGTTTTCATTAACTTTCATTATCTAGCAGTTTTGTCTACCATAAACCTGACTGAAGATATTGCCAGCTTTGAATCAAAACTGGTTATGGCAAAAGATAACTAGACAGCTTATTCTTTTTTCATTGATGTTAACCAAAATGGTGATGATGTAAACATGTTAACAGAATAATCTTTTTGTAAACAGTATTTGTTAAATTTCTGATCACATCATCCAGTCAGAAGTTACGTGATGTTATTTTTATAAATAATATCAGTGACAGTACTTGAATCTATCTTTTCATCTGTCTAATATTAAGATTTTGTACTGTTTCTGTGTTAATTCTGATAGTAGACTTTCCCAGCTTAGCGTCAGGTTTAGAACTACTCTTCACTTAGCTCTATAGCTTTTTAGATTTGGCACAGTTGTTTACAAGTTTGTCATTCAGCTATTTTCCATAAGGCTTGTTTGGAAATTCTCCAGTCTTTTTGAATTGTCATTCAGCTATTTTCCATAAGGCTTGTCTGGAAATTCTCCCGTCCTTTTGAATTGTCATTCAGCTATTTTCCATAAGGCTTGTCTGGAAATTCTCCAGTCCTTTTGAATACCCCAAGAGCTAGTTGTGCATCTATGGTATAACTAATCAGAGAGGATCTTACTGCCCATGCATGATCAGACATTCTCTCATTACTCAGTCAACAATGAGATGACATTGAGTAAGCATGTTTGATAGTTGTGCACACAATAAATGTGTATAAATTCTTACTTAAGAAAACGTTCAAGAATATTTCAGTGCATGAAGTTCAGGCAAAACTTTGGTACTGATGTTTCAAACTTGGCCAAGAATCTGTTGAAATATGACTTCACAAGACGCCGTGTCTCGCCTACTGGTAATTGCTGGCTTTCCCGTTGCTTTTATTAGCATGAGGCATCTTACAAAAAAACAGATTATGACCACTTGCAGAGAAGCCTGTATCTAGACATGCCAAGCTGTCATGCTGCTAGCAGGGAAAACCTGGATGTAACTGGTGTTGACAAATATACCCACACACGATGTAAGGCTTCTTTTGCTTCTGTAATGACACACGTTCGCCACAGCTCCAGCAAGCAGAATACTCAAAAATGTTGAATGCAAAAGAAATGTTGAACCAAAATAAATAAATGATAATTAGAAAATCTGGGGATCCCATGAATTGTCCTCAAGGTATTCATCAATTTGAATATCTCAACTGTCACATTTTGTGTGTGATTATTTTAGCATCATGTTGCAACATCTGCATCATTCAGCACACTCTTCAATCCAAATTTGGTCCCTTCCAACTTTTGGGTGTTTTTTTAAAACCTAATATCACTTTTGAAATTGAAAGAGATTTCAGATCATAGCTGAGATTAAGCAGACTTTGGAGGCTGTTATGAAAAGTGAAAGGGAAGTTATGATAAATATGAGATCTGAAAGTGAACTAAAGTACAAGTTTCTGAGGTGGGCTACAGTTTTGTTAAGATTAACACTTCTGCTCATATGGATATATTTGTGTCTTTATGGAACATACATTGTCAGCTGTTGATGTATTTTCAAGACATTGTTTATGTTAGTACTAAATGCTAGTTAGTTTCTATTTCCAAAACCAGCATAGATATGTAGTAGTTTACAATACAGTCTGTTTAGTGACATATCTTTATTATATTGTATGTTTAGTGTGTAGTCTAGCTTAGACTCTACTGCAGATTATTCAGTTGAAACCAAAGTGGCAGCACCTATGAGAAATCATCATCATCATCATCAGTGTCTTCATTTATTTCCTGTAAATAATAACTTCCTATTTTCTCCAAAATGAGGCTGCACAGCCAATCAACAATGTAACAGTGTAAGTGTTAAATGGTCAGATTTCTAGATAGACTTTCCGTTTTTAAAAAAATCAAGTTACTACTTGAAAGGGCTTCTTTCCCTAAATGTATGTACATTGGCTTCACTTACCCTCTACCAGAAAAGAAGTTTCTGAAACATTTGGCTTTAAATAAATTGTCAATGTATATTTTAGAATGGATGCTGTAATATTCTCAATAATAAATCTAATTGGTGAATCCTACAATTTGAATCATTTAATATCAGGCCTAATGATTGAAAACAGGTTATATATGAATGTAAATGTAACTCATTCAACAAAATATTATCTTCTTTTCCTTTTTTAATTGTTTTTCTTCTATTTTTTTCCCTCCCCATTCAGTGTGTTCTTGTGTGAAGTCCTTAGAAAGATATGCACTGTCTATGTCTCACAATCACAGAAGGAAGCTAGAAAAAGTGGACAGATGTCTCCGGGTCCTGGAAAATGTAAGTATCATCCATTTTTATATCATTAGCACTCATGCTCTGACTCCGAGGGAAAGGAATGTCATTGTACATGATTGATATTTCCTTTAATTTCAAGTCTCATCATTGCTTGCTATTAGGTTGGTGCAAAAATAATGACATAATAATGTTGTTTTTTGACGTTAAAAAATACGTCAAAAAACAACATTATTACGTCATTATTTTTGCACCAAACTAATATTTAAATGTTTATATCTGGAGCCTAAAGCTTTAAAAAAAAAAGAAAAAATGCACAATGTTTTTGTGTCTAATTTGAATAGTTTATATCTCTAATGTTTTCTTATTCACCAAAGAAGTTGCTTTCAGTCCTGTCACCAACAATTGAAAAAAAGAGATCAGATTTAAAACCTCACTAACAACCTTATTTTCTCTCTTTTCATATTCTTCATTCTCTTGTCTCTTGATAGGTACTAAGTTTGTAGGGCACACAGTGTGAATTGAATTCACTATAGTATGATTAATGGTCTGCAAGACTGTCTTCCTGAAGACTACTCCATTTTTTGGTGTAGTCTTAATTATGCAAGTTTTTTTTGGTAGACAATTTGAAATATTGTAGCCATCTTTTTTCCTGTGTAATACTATTTACAAGGCTGTAAAATGTCTATTCTGCTATTAATAACTTTATCAGCATCCACCCTGATTATTTAAACAAAAAATAAATATAGGAATTACTGTTTCATAAAATCTGATAATTGTTGAATAAATTCTCTTTGGCCATCCATTTTTATTTTAAAAAATAATGGCATATAAGATCCCACTACTTTTTTTCATTGAAAAATATCTCCTGGGGTCTTATTTGTAAAATTGAAGTATCTGATTGGCTAATTCTTACACAGACATCAAATAGACTATCAATAATTGTACTTTGCAGCCTGACTCCATAAATTTGTAATACTAAATGTAAATGATGGCAGGAGGGTCTTAAATGCTGTCAAGTATGGTCATTTCTATGAAACAACTTCAAACAATTCTCTTATTTTGCTTAGGAACAAAATCTTTCAAATGTTAACAGAAGAAAGTATGTTTAGTACTTATAAACTTTGTATTTAGTAGATACACATGTTTGAGTAAACATCCCGTTTTTTTAAACATTGTTATCCAATGTCTACTGATGTTTATAATAAGATATAATGTCAGATTGTAAATAAAATCCATTAATTCCTAAGTATATTTAGAAAACAAATATGAATGCTGTTGTTTTTAATAGACATAAAAAGTAACAATTAATGACACCTTTTCTAGTACCGTTACTATTCTATTAGTATAATGCATTCAATCCTTATTTAGTACCACCCTCCTCCTGGTAACCCAGTTTCACTTATAATAACTTAGCCATTTGAGTCAGCTGCATCAAATAATACAATAGAGGCAAAACAGCAATACTTTAGTTTAATGTAGAGTGTAAAGATATTCTGAGCTATATATAATTGCATAATTTTTGACAGGTATTGTACTAGTTGTTATATAGAATGGGACAATTGTTGTATAAATAGCAGACATTTTTTTTCTGTTTTAGCATTAAATGAAAATTATCATTAGACTCTCTTTAAAATCCCCGCCACACAATATATATATATATATATGTGAGAGAGAGAGAGATAGCTTTTCTTTTAATTGTTAGTAAAAATGATAGCTCATAACAAAGCACAAAATGAATATTATAATGTTTTACTAATGAGTAGAGTAAATATTAAATGATGGTCTATAAATTAAGTAATGATTCATTTGCATCTAAAGATATTCTGTTATTGGTTAAATGATTATCTCTTTAATGAAGTTATTTCCTTGTTTCTTCTTTCTCACTCATTTAATCTGTATTCTGATTCAATTTTGATAACAAAAAGAAATGTTCGTAATTGACATATTTCTTAGCATAATGTTCACTTCATCTTCAGATATTGATTTGTTTTAAATCTCATTATCATTGTCCAGAAGTTAGAAGATATTCTGTTCTTAACTGGAATCCTTATGATAATTTTATAAGAAATTGCTGGGTTTGGTGGAAGTTTGTGATGGCCATTGTAAATACTCAGCCTTTTTGTTAAGTATTTATAAAGTGAGATTTCTCATTTTTATAGTGATATGGTTGATATCTCATTTTTATAGTGATATGGTTGATATCTCATTTTAACTGATGTATTTACCAAAATTACACAAAAAATATCTTTAAATAGTAAATTTATTCAATAAAAATATAAAATCACCATTGGATACAACCACGCCATCAATTCACCCCCGCTGCCGCCACCACCTGGGCGACTTCGGGATTTCCTACACCTCTTCTGGGTTGTTTCCCTGTTTAAGTTGGTGACTGTTGCCATAATCCTTGCCTTCAGTTCATCTTTGGTGTTACAAGAAGTTTTGTTACTCTCTCATTCAACTGCATCCCACACATAATAATCAAGAGGGTTGCCAAACATAGAGAGTCTTCTAGCAGCCACCCTCTTGATCAAGGACTGCACTACCTCAAGACACTTGATGTAGGCCTCCATGTTGAGTTCTTTTCTTATCAGAATGATCAGAGTGACTTTTCCCAGCTGCTATACTTTCATAATCACTGTTAGACTCATCCAAATCTTTCCAAATCCTCTGCACTGTCCTCATATTGACATCCAAACACTCTGAAATGTTCATATTGGAACTTCTGGTGTGAATGCCAAGCAGTACAGCATGCTGTTTCCAAATTTTAGGCAGAGTGAATTGCATCATGTTGTTCTTTTTCACATAGATGGTTCCCAGCTGACCCTACTATATTGTACAGTCGACAAAATCAAAAACTAAATATAAAATGGCGAAAATTTACCCATCGCACCTTGTAGTACTGTTTTGTGAATGTGCAAGACATTGAAAAGTTATCAACTTGACCCACTTCACAATATCTGGGGAAATGACCAAATATCAGGAATTTTTTAGGGGGAAGGGCTTCTTAGGCCCAAAAATTTTAAATAGTTCATCATAATGATAAACTATTACTGCAGGTTTTAACTAAAGCAAGTGTTTTTTACCTGAAGTGGCTTTTATATAAAAATTGATTTTTCTGAGAAGGTTTGCTCTGTTTCGTTTGAATGTGGCATTCACTTTCAAAAAAATTGCATTTTAGGGAATAATTAAGTTGGCTGTTCAATATTGAATGTAAAACTGGAACCCGATTTTGTGGCCATTTATTCAAATATGGCTGCAAAAATGTATCTTATTTCCATGCCAATGTTATAACAAAAAGAAAGTAAAAGTTTTCTTAAATATTGATTCTATTCTGCATGGATTTTGTTCCCTTTTTTTTTTTATTATTGTTTTTAGTGTTTTTTATGTCTGTCATTATTTCTATTGGATTTTGTCCATCTTTTGCAGCCATATTCAGGTCCAGTTTTATATTCAATTTACATGTTAAAATGAACACTGTTAATCCTAAATCCAGATATAAAGTCAATCAAGTTTGGCATGCAACATGCACTTTAGTGCAATCCCTCTTAATCTACTTTAAGAATTAATTTGCAAGATTCTTTTTGTTAGATTTAATAAGAGGAAAATGTGGTCACTTGAATCCCCTTCATCTTTTGTCCTCTCTTCAATCACTTTCACTCTCTACACTAATCTGCAGGGAGTTATAGAGAGTGAAAGTGATTGAAGAGAGGACAAAAGATGAAGGGGTTCAAGAAGAAAAAAGATGGCAGTTGACTATTTTGAAAATTGTACTTGTCAGGGAAGCAAGTAAATGAGAAGGAGTTCCACAGGTGGGAAGTGCGAGAAAAGAAACTGTTTGAGTAGAAGTAGTTGTTTGCATTTAACTGTATCAACAGTAGAAGGGTGGGACCTAGATGCCAATCTAGTAGCACACTTAAATTTGTGTAGTCAGGGCACCAGGGAAAAAATCTCTTCAGAGCAGTTGACATGAAAATATTTGTAGAAAAGACAGAGGGAAGCCACTCCACATCATTAAGAAAATGACTGAAGTCGAGATGCCTGGTCAGGATCGATTACATTACAGATCTTTCTTTGGATATTGTCAAAAATTTCTAAATGTTTCAATGCACAGACGAATGGTAGATTTGTAAATGTACAAGATGGATTCTGACTAGAAAAGATTTTCTAGCACAACACAGTGACCCAACTTTCTTTCCAATAGATGCAGCTATTGATCTCATGTAGTCACTCTACTTCAAGTATAAAGCCAGCATTTTGTTGATATCTAGAATAACCAAAAAGAACAATGGAAATAAAATTTGTCATTTTGCAATGAGTTTTTAACATTCTCAGAGCTGTTCAGAGCCATTGAATTCATTGTTGCTTTTGTCTCAACTAATCCATTTTCTAAACTTCAGGTGTACAATCTTGAGAGATTGGTGTGGGTATTTCTTTTTTTACTTGGTTGAAAACATTGCAGTGGCAAAAAAAAAAGAAAAAGCCCCCAAAAAGGGTAACAATTTGGTTAAGCTAAAATGAACATTTAGCTATGAAAATATTTTTCTGTTAATTATGTAGTTTGTTCTACTCTTTATAAAAAAAAAAAAAAAAAAATGACCTTTATTTCTTTGGGAATAGGTTTGTTTTCAAAAAAAATAAGTTTTCAAGAAGAAGTGGGTGAAGTGACTATAAAGTGGAGGTTCAATTTAAAGTGCATATAATCGTAAGCAGAGCCCTGCCTCTGTTTGACATTAGGGCATCAATTTTACAATGTAAATATATTGTTATACTGGACCCCGAATTTATGTTTATATTTTTTAATTTATCTTTTGAATTTTTTTTTTTAGGTTTATATACTTTAAAATTATAGACTAAAAGAAAAGATTTGCTATTTATAGAAAAACACAAAGGGTTCAGTTTAGCATTCTATTTACATTGTAAATCAATCCTTCTCTAAACATTTTAAAAAGTTAATTTCCCCCATAAAATTAAAGTTCTTTTTATTCAAAACACATTAAAATAGATGAGAAAAATATACATTCTTAGTTTTATTGAGTCTTTACTAAACAAAAGTAATAAAATAGTTTAAATGATTGTTGGAATATTTTAAAGAATAGAAAATAAGGCAGAAGAAAATTCTAATTCTTCACTTTTCAATATCTGATAATTTATTTAAATAAATTATTTTTGGCTCCTGATGAGATCTTTTTTATTTGAGTGAAAAATCTGCACTCCCACCATTTTCACACACACACAAACACCCACCCACCCACCCACAGTGTCAATGTGTAATTTCATATTAGTAAAATATCTCCACAACTCCTTTGGCTGATTTTGTCACCATTTCCAAATTATCTAGAATCTCTAATTCTCTGCCAGAATAATAATACAAGAGCTTGCCAAAAATTAAACAAAAACAATTCTCAGATGTCTGCAGTACATGATGTTTCTTCATTAGTGTCACCATTTTTAAATGCCTGGATGTTGTTTACTAGGTACTATCCAATCATGTTTATCAGCAGTAATCCTAAATATTCCTATCTTGTAAAAAAAAATATATATATATATATATATATATATATATATATATATATATTGAACTTCAGTTGAATTTCTTATCAAGAAAGGACCACCAAAATATTATGTCAGTTGCTTTAGAACAAAGAAATATCTCATGAGATATCTCATCAGCCAATTCCAAGACTAAACAATAATATATGTGTGAAAAAAAAAATTTTATTAGCTATTCTTGTTTGTTGTAAATGTTAATTTAAAGATTTATGTTTCTTAAATGGAACCATTGAGTACAAAAGCAGTCCACCGTTTTAGCCGAAATAGTCCCCCCCCCATATTAGTGTCATATTGAAAGAAGGTGAAACACCTCTGAAGAGTTTCGTAAAGATTTTCTGATCTAAAATATCTCCAGCTGTTTGGAACTGTTCATTTGCATTGTTTTTTCTCTGTGTGTGTGTGTCTCTCTCTCTCTCTGCTGCTTCTGCTGCTATCACTTTGTCTGTCAGATGTTATTGCAAGGGGAAAAAATGACTGCTTCCATCTAAATGTCTTGTAAGAGAGAATCAATAATAGACAGCTGATAGACATCACTCACCTCTTTCTCTCCTGCTTCCACAAATGAAATAGACACATAAGCAGTCGGAAAAAATAGATTGATGGATGAATTTCAACTCTGCTCCCACCAACAGTTCTTTATCAGCTTTACATTGATTAAACTTTTTATTTGAATAACTCAGATGGCAATCTTCACTGTTGTCAATTTCTCACCTTTTAACTTGACCTTTTCTTGTTTATTACATCTCTCAGCAAAATGGATACCATCCTTTGATTTTTCATCATTTCTTGCTTTTTAAAATAAAATTATTGAGCACTATCTATGTTTTATGATGGTTAGTCATGTTTCTTTGGTGTCTGTTATCAGGCAAGTGATAGTTTTGTACAAGATTTCTGATCATTGTCACAATAGACTTGCAAGAGATTTCTGATCATTGGCACAAAAGACTTGCAAGACATCTTTGATCATCAACATGATAGACTTGCATGAAATTTCTGATCAGGAGATAGATAGTTTTCCAGATTAATGTGATAACTTGGTTTACTATTGATTTTATAGTCCAGAATTTTATAACTAAATTACTACTTCATATACGTTGGATTGAGTCATAAGAGGATTTTAATTATAGATTCGTAGCATATTAAATCCAAAATTGAGATTAGTAGCAAATTGTACACAATAAACCAAGTTTTAAGAAGAAATTGTGCATTGTTTGCACAAATGGAATTAAAAATTGTCAATAAGCTAACCTTTAATATCTTAAAAGAGAGTCGTTCAGGTTATGCTTAATATTAATAAATTTTATATTTGAGTGAGTTAATAGTTTACAAAATATAATTTTATCCTCTCACCCAGTTTTCAATAAGGTTTTTTTTAAAAGATGTTTACTTAATTAACCACTTAAATGTGATTTTTGTAATAGAATAATAGCAAATTGAATTGTCATTATTTTAATTAAAAAAAAATGGAATAAATCACTTACTACTTTAAATGTTACATTTCTGTGTATTTCAGTTATATGAAGCAAGACATTTAATATTATTCAAAGCACTTTTATGTTTGTATTGTAAAAGTGAGCAAGCAAAAATCATATCTCTTTATAGAAAGTTTGCAGCTTGTATTAATATATTTGGCTAAAGTAAGTAACAATAATTTGCAGTACACTGAAAGGAAAGAAATGCTATTTAATTTAGAATGACAAGTTGAATGTACGTCTGGAAATTCTTATTAAAAAGTTTTGTTTTTTCGTTGTTGTTTTTTTTTTTTTATTTTTGCAATATATTAACAATTTATTGAAAAATGACAAATTACACTGTCAAAATCAGCAATTAACTATTAAAATAAATTTTGAAAGCCTTCCTATCGTATGAAGTTCATAGAAGTGTAAAAAAAAATTGAAATGCTATATTTTTCATTAACAAATTCACTTTGTTGTTTCTCTTTGAACAAATTTATTTTTTGGTTGTGAAGTTAATGTCTACATAAACATGTTTGTTTGTTTCACCAAAATAAAAAGATTTCTTTTTTATATAGAACATTGCCACAATGCAATAGCCAAAATTTTATTCATGTTTTTTTTGTTTCATTTGTATTCAGTTGCTTTCTAAACAAGAAACTCATATCTGGCTATTGTTATAATGTAGTGAAGAGAAGAAAAAAAAAGTCTCAATTACTTTGTTTTAAATAATCTGTTATAATTTCATTGTTATAACATAAAGGTTCATAAACTTCATATTCTCTTATTCTAAATACTCTCCCCACTCATTGTACATTTTTGTAAAATAGAACCAATTTATAGATTCCAGAAACCCCAAAAGTTTTATTTTAACAAATTTTATTTCTAGTGATAACAGAAAAATGTATTTGTATATACATTTATATGTCTAACTATATGGTCCCATAAATGGTCAGTTCTAGTTTTGATTGACTTGTATCAACTTACTGATGGAATGGTCAGAGAAATGGGGATTGGTAAACATTTTTTAATAAGAATACTTAGAAAAAAAGTATGTTTTTCTTATTTTATAGAAAATAATGAACCTATGAGATTGAGTGGGTGTTGAAGAGTTTTAAAATTGGCCCACTTCACAAAATCATTATTTTAATGACTACTAATTTTGGGGAGTTGATTGGGCCAACAACTTTTCATCACCCCTTGTATACAATTTTGTAGAAGTTTTTAATTATATATATGACTAGATTACCCATGACCTGTTGGGTCACTGACGGTTCAAGTTATAAAACATTGAAGTTGATTTTAACATTCCATTGAAATGAAAGTTAACTTTATTATGATTCAGTTAAATATTTCAATTCATTTGTGTCATCATTCGTCTGGTTTACAAGTTCATGTTTAATATTTTACTGATTGTTTACAGCATTTAATACGAATAGAACTTTGGGGATAAACTTTTAATTTTTTAAATATGCCAAAAAATATTTTTGAAATATTTAAAATATATTTGTTTAAAGAAAGCTGAAATATAAATAATTACTTCTCAAGCAACTGGCTGAAAAAGCAAAGCAGGATCTCTTTGTCTCTGTCTGAAATAAAACTGTATAAACAAATTGTAAATCATTATGCACTGACTAGATGCAGCACACAAACATACATTTTTAGTGTATGTGTATATATATATATATATATATGAGAAGTCGAAAGGATGTTGAAGTCCCAATGCGAGTACTTTGATACTATTTTAATATTAAATTGTCAGGCCATATTGATTGCATTTAGCATGAAACAGACTGTTACCTCTGGGTCTTGACTTAATGTCCACTTTTATATTTACATATCCCTGATATTGTACACTTTAACCCATAAATATAGCATACCTTTAAACTATATTTTATCATATATATATATATATATATATATATATATATACACACACACACATTAAAGTTTTAAAAAATAGTAATGGTTAAATTTTATAGTCATGTAAGTATTTTATAATTTCAAAACTACTGGCAGTATACTCCTTTTTCATTACTGCTTTAAATAAACCACCATATTAAATATTATTTTTGACTAATAAAGATGTGATATCTCATCAATGTTCAGCTATTTTAACTGATAGTAATACTTTAAATTAATTTTGTCAATGTTATAAAATCGAATATATTTATTAAACGGTGAGGAAAATGGGCAGAAAAGTAAAGTATAGAAAATGGCAATTTCAAACCAGGAAAAAAAGGGTTGGATATACCCAAAGGCTGACCTGTTCTTGTTCCTCTCTTCAGTTTGTGATCAAGGAAATAAAACTGTGGTGTACCATGATTGAAAAGGAGAGAGAAGTAAATTTCTAAACTGAGTATAAGAGATAAACACATATTAATATACTAACATGAGTATATCTATATTGTAAGCAGATCAAATTGAGACCCAACGATCATTCTTTTTGTTTCAACAAAGGAAACTGAACAAATCTGATGAAAATGGTCTCCAAAAACTTTCAGGTGAAAGTCTGAATGTGAACAGCTTTAGCTCACAAAACATGATAGGCCAAAACACATTACCGATTATTAATAAGATGTTCTGAAATTGCAGACTCTGATGTTGTAACACATTTATGCAAATTTTAAAATTGACCTTTACAAATGTAAATGAGCATATGCTGAGTGATTCTCTTCACCAGCAATTGGGTGGGGTCCTACTTATGTATTCAGCCTCACACTTGACACTTAAATTGTTAGATAACAGAACTAATTTGATTGGTAGACCAGCTTTATAGACAGATTTTAACATTGGTTGAAAAGAGGAGACAATACATGAATTGGCAGCAAAATAGCAATTAATAATGCTGAGATTTGCTTAGCAAGCCTTATACTAAGCTCACCAATCCAAAGTAATCCTAACTAAATAGGACATTTATTGGGTGGTGGTGGTGGGGGCAACAATTTAGGTATATAAAGTTATTGATATCCCCAAGAATATTTTAAAATTATTTTTGCTTGACTATTTCATCTTTGTCTGCGTTATCATTTGTTAATTTGTAATGCTAGGAATTGTTTTACTATTTGGGGGATTAAATATTAATCGATCATTGTAGAATTATTTTTTATCATGAAAAAATATTTTTTCAACTGTTCATCTTTCTAAATATGCTTGTCAACATTATAAAGTTGTTTTTTTTTTTTTTTTTTTTTTAAAAAGTTCAATATTCATCAAACAAGAAAAGGTTTTAACTTTGAAGTTTTGAGCATGCAAATATTGTCCTCAGTGAAACTGCAATTAAATGCAACACTGAACTTGAATCTTTTAGGTAAGTGTTTTGAATAAATATAGGACTATTATTTAACAATGTGATCTTTGCTATGTATATTCAGAGCATTTCATATTTGAACAACATTGGAAAAAAATGAATTAGTTGTGAAATGATTTTTATTTATAGATTGGTTGAAAGGAAATTAGCTTGACATTGTCAAATAATCTGTCAAAGCTGGCAGGAAAACTTTACAATCCTGATTGAAATTTCACAGTTGAAGAATTGGCAATGTCCAATCAAATAGAAACAGTGAGTTTGGTTTACTGAAGGTTTTCAAAAGAATCTTAAACAATATGAAAGATAATTATCAAGAATATCCTTCTATTGATTGCCTTTCAACTGGCTAGGCTGAGGAGACCTTTTTTGGTTTTACATTAAAAAAAAAAAATCTTCATGAAATTTAGAAAATTGGAGTAATAATATGAAGAAGGGAAGTGTTATTTTGCATTTTCCTTATTGTTGCTTGTTGAATTCTCAGATGGCAAATTTTTAAAAATCTATAGATGATCTTTGAAAAAAAGGCTTACATTATTTTAAAACACTAAATTATTTTCATTACCATTTGCAAGTTGCAGAAATACATCAGCATTCACTGTATGAGTTTCAAATAGATGGGATGGTTAGAATAAATGGGATGACTGGATTTTTTTTTTTAATAATTTTCAGTAATTTGTTGTAGAATGCTGAAAGCCTAAATTAAGTGGTAGGAAGAGATTTTCTGCATTTTTAAATAAAAGGGTTGGTTGGAATAATGATATCCCAAGTGAATTTTTCTCCATAAAAGAATAATTGTACCAGTCCATGTCTTTGAAACTGAAAGGTATATATATATATATATGTGTGTGTGCTCTAAATAATAATTCATATTTCTAAAATAGTTCAAGCCAAAATTATGACTTCCTCACAAATCTTTTTAATGATTTGATAGTCATCTTAAAAGAACCAGTTCTCTTGAATAATTGTCAAGCCTAATTCATCCCTTTTTCATTCTATTTGAAGTTAAAGTTTTCCTCTGAATACAGCTAGATATATTTCATTCTACCATAGATATACAAAATATATAATGATCTCTATTGTTTGAAAATAATTTCAGGAGTGAGGAGTTATCATTATTTATGGTTGGACTAATATCCTCATCTTTGTTCTTTTGGCTGTTATGCCTTCTGGTCTTTTTCCTGTATCTGTCAATCTAGGTAACTTTCTTGGAATTTTGAACTGAACCTTTTGTTTAATTTACAGGGGTAGATAGTTCTCATTGCACTGTCCATGTCTAGGGTTATCATGTCTTTTTTTTTTTTTTTTTGTATTGCTCAATTGTTAGAAGCAGTAGTAAAAAGCACAATGGCCAAAACATTGTGATAGTAACAAAACAACAAAGATCAAGATAATAGTTTGAATGTAATTAGTCTAAATAACAATAATTTTGCAATACTAAAAATGAACAAGCCAAGATATGCTCAGACATAGACACTGGGATGAGAACAATCTAGCCCACATAGAATTAAAAAAAGGGTTTATTTTTAAATTCTTTGAAGGTTGTCTGGATATATAGATATCTGAAGAAGGTCTATGGGCACGATAACTGAAACATTCCAATAACAAAGATGAGGACATTAGTCTAACTGTAAATAATGTTGAAAATACATACATACATACATATATATATATATATATATATATATATATATATATATATATATAATTTTGGAGATAGGTGGTTTAACCAAAAACACCAACATTTTGGGGTTTCATTTTCAAGTCATGAAACCACACTGAAATGTTTACGAAGCCGAAAACATTCAGTTTAATGCTATCACTACTGAGTGACCATGTCCAAAGAAACACTATTGAAAAAGACTTTCAGATGTTAATAAAATTAAATTTTATCCACATTTATACCATTGTGAGAGAAAAAGATTGAACAAAAATGTTAAAAACATTTAATTGACTAGTTTTAGGAAATAGATGTGAAATCTATTTGTTTACAAAAGAAATGAAGAAGTAAAAAAAAAAAAAGGAAATACGACAGATATAACACATGTATTCAAACAGAGTAAAAGGAAAATATGATATGTCTGAAATCTCTTTTTTTCAGTTTAAAAAAAAAAAAAAAAGTGGTAAAATTAAGTGAACAAAATAGTAAAAATAAAAATTTAGTTTTACCAGTTTTGTCTTGATGAAGTCTGAGTTTTTGTAATTGTTTTCTAGTCAGTATGCTAATCACAAAATAAAGTTATTGTAAACAAGAAAAATGAATGAAGATTTTTTTTTTTTATAAATAAATTTGTTTTTCATCTAAGGAATGCACCTCAATTAGATTTTAAGAATAATTAAAATTGTTCTTAATTTCATTTTTAAAATGTGTAATATTTCCATATGTGTGAGTCTTAAAATTGTTTGTTTTCTACAAATAAAATTGTTTTTATCTAGCAAATACTACATCTAAAATTAGATATTAAACAAATAAAGTAAGTTTTAATCTCAGTTTTAAAAATGTATATATTTTCAAAACTGCAAGTCATTTCTTAAATCCAAAGTAAAAATTCTTTTTTTTTTTTTCTTTTTTTTTTTTTATAGCTACAAGTGTTCGGTTGATGTTTTGCCTATAAAATTCTTATAAACCAGGAAAATTAATTCATTTTATTCTTACAAATATCTTTATGGTTTTATCTAGCGAATATACTTAAGATTGTATATTAAAATGATTAAAATAGTTTTTAATTTCAGTTTTAAAATGTGTATCTAAAAAAGAAAAGCTGATACTCATAGATTTGGAAATCTACTTATTCTAAAAATGAAATTAAAAGCTTTTAATTATTTTTAGTATTTAATTTTAGTTGTATTTCGATAAAAAACAAAAAATTTTCAAGGGAAAAAAAAACTCATTGATTTTCCTTGTTTAGAAGAAATTTATTTGCAAAACCCCAATAACAGTTGACTGGCTTACAAGAAAAAGATTTGCCGTTTTTTTAATTTTAAACATGGGGGATTTCATTTCTTGGCCTTTTAAAAGCAAATATCAGCATTTCTGGATATAAATGAGAGAATTCTTTGTCTCTAAATAAAATAATTATTTGCTTGAAAACAAGCGTCTGTCAGTGTAGTTTCAATAATTTGAAAGTTCTTTTACCATACATTTATTACTATCAGTTTGTTGTTGTTTTTTTTTTTTTTTTTTTTTTTTTTTGCTTACTTTATAATTTTTCAAGCAATTCACTTCCACAGGTCAGAGAAGAAATGAATATCTTTCTGGTTGTAGTTTAAGGTGTCTTCTAATTGAGTGTACAATTTCAAGAATATTGATAAAGATGGTCACTTTGATTTTGTGAAATGAAGTAACGTGTAAAATTTAGTCTTGAAAAAAAATAATCATATTTTGCATTTTCGGCTGCTCGAAGCAAAATACCATTTTAACTTGCTGTAAATACAAATTATATATTTGGAAAGATTATTTTCTTTTCTTTACAGCCATATGAATATTTTTAAGATTAGACCAGAAATACATGAGAAATTGCGAATTGAACTGACTAAGTTGCAAATTTATCAATCTCAAACGAAATCAGATAATTATGATAATTACATAAGAAAATGAATGCTTAGAAAGCAAAAACACTAAATTAAAAAAACAAAAAACAGAATTGAATACCATGGTATCAAGGAGCGGGGGCAGGGGAACAGAAACTGATACTGAAACATAAATTGCCAAACTGGCCAATGCTTATATATATATATATATATATATATATATATATATATATATATATATATATATATTTTTTTTCATATTCAGCTGTATGGATACGAGTTTGTGACTCTGGGTTTCACGCTTTTGCGATCATCAGACAAACTCAAAAGCATGAAACCCCGGGTCACAAACTCATCCTCATACAACTGAATATGTTAGCTCTATCACTGATATTGAGCACTTTCCAATAAGTACTGTGCATATAAAATAATATATATATATAGAAAATAAATAAATAAAAAATATATATATATATATATATATATATATATATATATATATATATATATATACACATACACACACACACAATTATAGGATATTAGAACATGTATAAAACCACTACATAAATGTACTCATGTTTTGATGTATATCATCTCATCAGGCATTTTTTTATATATATATTCCTGAAATTCTTGAAACAATAATATTATGATAGAGAACGGAATTATTTAATATTTTCTCTGTTGTTGATGACATAATTTGTTTCTTAGAGATCATGTTAAACTTTCTCATCTTTCCTATTTTCAATGAATCATTTATAGCCTCTTTTGCTGAGCATTCATGAAAAGATAAAAAGCAGGGAAAGGTAAAAAAAAAAAAAAGTACAATCTGCTAAAATGCCTACTCAATACAATTATCACAGTTCAGTCTTTTATTGATTTTTCCTTCCTGTTTCCTATTTTTACAAAGTACAGCTGCTTCTTGTATGATGGATAATGGGTACTGCTGACTTTTGGTCATTTTTCTTTTTTCTTCCTATCATTTGCTGAGATGGCAGCACTTTTTGTGTTTTTTTTTTTGTTTTTTTTTGTCGTTTCCATTTTCTCTGTTGTGTATTATCTTTCTCAGGTCATACTTGATGTGTCAGCTGAAGTTGATGTGTTGTGCTTTAAATCAGTTTCAACCTTTGGCAGATTTCATTTCACTTTCTCTTCAAAGGAAATACGTTTCTCATATGTAATTACCCTTTATTGCTTATCATAATTGTTATTTGACTATTCATTTCATTTTTCAATTTGTTTGTGTATGCATATAACACTGACAGATTTATGGACAATAACGTTATGAGAGTGTGTATACACACACACACACACACAGATATATGATTATGTCAGATTATACTGTCTCCCAGAAACTATAACTAATGTCTGCTCAGCATCAATCAGTTAAGTGCCATACATAATACATACATGGGCAATCAGGTCATGACTAACTCAGCTGAAGATTTTCCTGCAGTAGGTTGCCATTTCTTTCTTTGGTAGACTTGTGACCAACCAAGGCTGTAGGGACCAGTCTGTTCTGCTATTCAGCCAATGGGAGGGAGAGAAGAGATGAATTCATACCTTTCCCAAGAGTATTTGTGTGTAAGTGAACCCAACTGGAATTTGAATTCGGCTCTCCTTTTTCTCATTCCAAGCTGTTGTCTGTTACATCACAATGCACATCAATCTCAGCATAATAACACTATAAACCACAGGCTCTGTTGGTGTTGAACCAACACAAATGTGTTTGAGCAAGCAGATGAGTGTGCTCAGAATGAGTAGCAGACCATTATTATTAATAGTTGTAGCTCACACACATGCACAAACAATTTCAGTGTCTATAAATTTTTCTTATACACAAAGTCAGTTTAAAAATTATCTGGCCATTTTGAATCTTTCAAGAACCAGTTAAATTGCATTAATGTAACTTGGCAACCAATCAGAAGGAACCTTACTGCACATACATGAGGTTACTCCATTAGTTGTGAAAATCCACTAAGTGAGTTTGTGTATTGCATGACTTTGACAATCACAGCCCATATGCATCACTTTTTGCCTGAAACTTGGATATTTGTCTACAGAAGCTATTTGCATAATTAAGAAACCTTTTTGGGGATGATTCAATGATTGTAGCTTTGATTAAAATTTTGTTGAGAGCAGTATAAAATTAGCTCAGAATGTGTTGAAAAATCCATGTTGCAGAATGTTTTCAAACAAAACACTCAAAAAGTTTGGATGTGTGCAGGCTGCAATCCAAGGAAATTGACAAGGATTAGAGTATTGGCACATTCCATACACTGCCAGGAACATATCCAGTCATCTTTACCATCACTATTGTCCATTCTTTACATCTCATGCAAAGCTTTTGTAAGAATATTTTGTATCACTCAAAACTGTACACGCTACTCACTACCCACCTAGATTTGGCTCTCTATGGCTTCTGACTTTTCCAAGAACTAAAGTTGCTAAAGTTAAAGATGTTCGGACCATGGATGAGATTAAGGAGAATGTGACAAAAAACAGTTGATGTGGATCCCAAAAGAGGACTTAGCAGGCTGTTTTGAGAACTGGAAAGGATGTTGAAATCCCAATGAGAGTACTTTAAAGTGGGCTAATGTGTTATTGCTCTAGGTAAACTACTATTTTAATATTAAGTTGGTGGATCATTTACAGAATTTATAGGTGAATTTTGAAGTCAATATCCAGAGGTGACAGTCTGTTTCATGCTAAATGCAATTGTCAGGCCATGTCGATTGTGTTTAGCATGAAACAATCTGTCGCGTCTGGGTGTCAATTGACCCCAAGCAAGGCAATAATGCCACTTGTAGAAATTCTTGATCATATGGACCTGGGAAATGATCCAAGTGAGCGGCATCATTAGAAATTACCTGAAAACCATACTATGAGTTGACCCAACCCATGTGAGGGAAATTGAGTAGACACAATTACTCAGAAGGCATCGATGGTTATGCTAGCACAAAGTCATAAGTCAATTGTGTCCGAGGTTTTGAATGTAATGGTCTTGTTCAACTACTGATCTTGCTGGTATGTATGCTCTCTTTTCCTGAAATTGTTCTCATTCCTCGTTACTTCACCAAATCTAGCCAAATGAGTAAACCATTTTTTCTTTTTATGTATGTGTGTGTCCTTGTGTGTATCCTTTCTTAGTTAGGCTAAGAACATTTCAGTGCCCCCTGGTACTAGTAGCTTATAGCATCTAAGTAAATATTCATTGAATCAGTTCACTTGTAAGCTCACTGTGAAGTACAGTGCTGTAGCCTCACCATACTAGTCGGTGCTACTTGTGTCTTCCATAATGAGAGGGTTTTCACAGGGTGGAGTTGTCACATGTCCAACCAGTTTTCTCCTTCTAGCCTGGTTGACCTCCAAAGTTAGAGAATCCAGTCTACTCTGCTTTTTAACCCATAGTGTATGTGAGAAGGGATGGACTTACACCTTTCTCAATGGCATTTGTGCAAAAGTGAAGTTTATCCTACTAAATATTTCAACTTTGCATCTAAGGCTGATATATATATATATATATATATATATATATATATATATATATATATATATATATTTTTTTTTAGCTATCTTTTGAAAGCCAAAGTTAGTCGGGGGAGGGGATCTTATCTGATATTAAATATGGTCAGTTATTGGTGAGTGTTTCCTTGATTAATTGCAAGTTTTGATAATTTTTTTGTTTGCAAAACCCAATTTGTTTAAAGTTAGTGCCATAAACCTGTGTATATAAGATGCACATTTTTTTCAGCCAAAATCATGTCCAAAAGTCTACTGCATCTTCTGCCTCCACCCCCACTGTCAAATTGCATTTATTTGTTTGCCAGAGAGATAATGGCGTATTGCGGCAAAAGAAAATAAATCTTCCATATTATTTTTTTTTTTTTTTTTTTTTTCTCACTCTATCTTCCTTTTTCACAAATTTTCTGTTCTAAAATCAGGCCTGTTTTAATACATGAAAATAAAACTTTTTTTTTTTTCCTGGAATTTCTTTGCTTTTTTAACTGCATCTTATACACCCTAGTGATCGATGCACAAAGAATTATGATATTTTATGATTTGGGGAAGCTTTAATTTATAATTGATGTTCCTTATGTTTATCCCCATTGGTATTCACAAATTGAAAATATGAAACTAACTTTTGGGTGAGCATATTTTTTATTTGTTTACACTGGTTCAAGTCAGACATTTTCCTCAAATTTATTGGAAACAAATTTACCACCTGAGATACACCTCACCAATGACAAATTATCAACATTGAATTCATTCTGATCTATTATATTATTATTTTATCAAGAAAATAGTTACTGTTCTAGGCTTTTGTCTTTTTATTTATTTTCTATTTGAAAACATTGACATTTTCTCCTATCAGTTCAAACAGGTTGTAGTTTTTTCTGTATTGCTTCTAATACAAGGTCATTTATTGTATGAATGATTAATTTTTTTATATTATTGAATACGGCAATAACATAAAATATCCTTGCATAACAGTTTACTAAAATTTCCAGTTGCCACTGTAGAAATTGTTACCTAAAAGATAGTAAACTGTAGCTATAAATAATAAGTTCATAGCATTAATAGAAGTGTGTCAGCAAGACATAAAACTGTTTCTCATGACAATCACTATTAGCACTCAAAAAACCTTTAAAATGAACTTTGTACTCTTGCCCGGTGTGTTCTCTTATCTCTAAACCCTCTTCAATCTGTGAAGGGCAATTGCTGGTATTGGAAAAACTAATCAACTGGTGAAATTTGTAGGACAATTTCTTACCATCAAAAAGAATCATAATTAGGACAACTGAAGCACATGTAGAGCACAAGATATGGTAAACTTCTACAGTATTCAGATCATAATTAGCACATCTGCTAAAACAGTTTGTCGAGGAAAGGAATACTATTCAATCATGAGTGAAGTCATTAGGGGCAATGCACTAAACCTTTTGGGATTAGATAGACATATGAGAGGGAGAGATATTGTGTATGTTTATAAAAAAAAAAATACAAAATCAACATAGATGATAGATATTTATGCCAAGTAAGTATAAGAGAATTTTTTTTTTTTCTACTAGACTGACTGCAGCAAAAGGGGTATGTTTTTTGTTTATTTTTAAATATACTCTGATCATTTTTTAATATTTATGCTGATGATACAATGGTATATGAGTGCACCTCCAAAACTTTAAATCAGGCATGGACAACTTTTTTTGAGCAGTGGGCCGCACTATTAAAAAGATTCAAGGTGATTTTTCATACTAGGTACTTCAGCTAGTTTCCCTACAGAAGACCATAGGCAATAAAAATATACCTTAGAAATGGTAGGAAAGTCTTATTATTTTAGAAAAGATTTTTTATAATTAAAAAATTGAAGTCTTGGTATCACTGATAACATTGTGATTATTGCATGTTGCTGTGTGCAATTTATTTTTAATTTATTCATTTGAATATGAAAACATTCTTCTTTAGAGACAATTTTTAGGAGCATTTCCTGTTTCAAAAGCAAATGATGTTTACACTTATGATCTTCCTTAGTGAGAATTGCCAATGGTTTAAAATGCTGACAATTGTTTCCTCGAAAGTTTACAAAATTAAAGAAAACTTTGAACTTGATCATTGTTTATGCATGTGGTTATATATAAAAGAGTGTGTGAGTGAACAAGTGAGAATGAAACAAAACAAAATTTTAAGAAACATTATTTTGCATATGAAATTAACTGTTCCTTTCAGAAAGATCAAATGGGCTGCATTTTGCCTGTGAATGCTCTAGATAACCAGAGCTTAGCAGCTGATTTCTCCTCTGATATACCTTTAACAGCTCAGTGGAGGAAACTTTTCACATATTGTGATCAATAGCTATGGTGCAGGGCAGTGGGGTGAATGCCTATTGGGACTTAAGCCTAACACAGACCTCAAGTGAAACTTGTACATACAATCCATTGTTAAAGACACTGGAAAAAATCTTTGGTTCCCTATACTACTCTAATAAATACCTAACTCCTGCTATCCTCTACTTCAGAAGAGCCAGATTAGGCCAAAAATTATGTACTGCTGTCATATATGGACAGGAGCTGCCCAGTATTCACATTACAGTCTATAAGCATCTCTGCGTCTTTGTGGGTGATGAATTATTTTCTATCCTACGAGCACTTTCCTTTTTTCTACAGACAAAATACCACAAACCTTTCTCTACTCTATTGCCATTTCCACTGCATTCTCTTAGTTCCACCAGTTTTTTACAGCTAAGATCCACCATGCCATGAACATTGTAATGAACCATCCTTATTCCCTTCATATTCCATTGGTGATATGTAAGTTCCTCTAAAGCAGCTTCTTCCCACAAACCACTGCTTTGTGTAACCAACTCCCATGTGGATGCTTCCCTGGTCACTACAGTCTTAACCTGTTCAAGTCTAGGGTTAACCAATATCTTCCCCACTTATCCCTATAGTGCCTCTTACTCTGTAACCCTCTACCTTCAGTGGCTCTTGGGCCTTGTACAGGATGAACCTCACTGTAAAAAAAAAAAATTAAAATTTCTCTCTCATCTGGGAAGATAGTAACAAATCTCATAATTG
>OZ010587.1:89803829-89859673 GCA_963932145.1 Acanthosepion lycidas
GCATTTGAGTGGATGTTCAGTCAGTCATAGAATCAATCAGAGAATTCATATTTCTGAAGGCATTCAAATATTTGAAACTTCTTTACAGAAATGTTTTCTAGCAGTCCTCAAATAAAATTAAATTTAAAACAGATCTTTATTCTCTTCCATCTAGTAAATAGAATCTTGTATCAAATGAAAGTAGCATTATATGAAATGTTAGATAAAATATATATGATTTTGTGGATTTGAAACAGTAAATCATTTGAGAATGAAAGCTGAAGACCTGTGTTTTGGTTTTATTATCAAAGATCATATATGGAATCATCTCTCTGATAAAGGCAGTATTCTATTGCTGTTCCAGGCTATGTAATGTTTGATAAAATAATGTAAATGTGAAGAATGCCAATCCTTTAATATTTTAAGCAGCAAGGCATTTGAGAATGAAAGCTAAAAAAAATGAGTTTTGGTTTTATTATGAAAGATCATTTATGGAATCTTCTCTCAAATGACTGTAGCATTCTATTGATGTTCAACTCTAAAATTAGATTTAACAAAATGTGAATCCTTCACTCTCTGTAAAACAGACACTTGGGTATATAATCTAAGAACATAAAAGAAGCTATAAAAATCAAAATATATTTTCAGACTTTCTCCAAGAATATATGTTCCCATGACAGTTTCAAATAATCACATTTACTCCTCATGAAAACATTTGAAATATTCATGGCTTGAAGAAATTCAATTTTGCACTAAATCTCTATTGCCTCATTTTAAATTTGTTTAATTCATTAAAAAAGATTATACAGTGTAACCCGGATATAAGAGAGTTATCGGGACCGGATAAGTCTCTTATATCCGGGTTTGGTCTATTTTGTTTAGGTAAGTATGGCTCTAATTTGGGACCAGAGAAAATCTCTCTTATATCCGGGTTACACTGTATTGAATTTCTTTTCAAAACTTTGCTTTAATTTTTCAAATGAAGGAATCGCTGCTTGACTAAGGAAGGATTTAAAAAGTAATCTTTTATTTGGCTATTTAGTCAGATTTTAATAAGTTAATCTGAGAACTTTTCAATACCCACTCATATAAGTTATTACCATATATGTGTGAGTATAGTACAAGTTTTTATGATCAGATTTTTGTGCAAAAAATAGGGGTTTTTTTTGGGGGGGGGTTGAGGATGTTAAAAATCATACATTTTTGGTGACCGATTGCACTATATATAGGTCATTATTTTGTGGAAGTTTTAAAATTCATACAGAAAAATTCAGGGGTTGTACTATACAAGAAGTCAGCTTAAACAAGATTATATACAGTACTAGCTGAGGTACCCAGCGTTGCCCAGGTGTAAATGGCTGCAATTGTATTCCCCCCCCCTCCCCCGGCATATATTTTATCTCCACTTTCTAGAAATGTCAGCCTGTGTCCCCACTTGCATGTATCATCCATTGGTATACTAAGCTACACCTCCACTCTTCTTTTTTTTACAGTAAATCCTTCACAAATGTTTGATTGTTCTTAATAAAAGAATTCCATGAAAAAAACCTTTTTGTGTAGTCATTTCTCAGGGTTAAATTGTTTCAATGTTTTACATATTCAGTAGATTTCCTATGGCTGTAATAACTTTCAAATAATATGGCATTGTTCACAAATCTAATAATCAAACAAAAACAGAGGTGAAGCACCAGAGCTTGATTTAACTACAAGTGCAAACACATGAACGCCCCCTTCTTCTTCACATGTTTACTGTAAAGCTGGGGTTAATAAGAGGAATTTTTCCCTTTTAACACTTCAATAATCATTCTCAAAAGTTGTTCAAATACCAATTTAGGATGGATTAATATGAAGAAACTATTTGCTAAATGGCAAAAGCTGATTTGGGACCTAGTTTGTTGCAGACTTTGTCCATTGAAATAATCTGAAATAATCTTAACCAAACATTCACGTAAGACAATTTGTGTGCTATATGTAATTTACTTGGCAAATTTGAAAAGCATTGGATGAACAACCAGGGAGTTATGGTTGAAAAATGGGCTTTTTGAACAGTTTTTTTTTTTTTTTTTTTTTTTTTTTTGTGATTTTTCATCATTCATGTATATTGGATATTGTGTTTATCAAGTACATATTTCTATAGTCTAATATCTTCTACGAAATCCAACAAATATGCAAAATATGACTTTGGGAGAAGAATGGTGGAGTAGTAGTAGTAAAGGCAGTGGGCAATAAGAAGAAAAATTAAAATGTAGTCTGTTGCCAATAAAATAGAGATCTGTTGATTTTGTCCAATCATCATAATCATCGGTTGCTGTCACACATTTGTGGCCAGTGTGATGATTAAACTCAGTACAATTGCACTTGTCTGTCAGACTTTCGTGCCATGGTTACATGATGTGGCACTCATATTTAATATGCAGAAAATAATTCATCATCCACAAGGACACGTAGATGCTTTTCTACTTTGTCAAGGCTGGAAAGAAAAAAATTGGGCTGCTTCAGCTGAGATATAGCAGCATTACCCCATTTTTGGTCCGATTCAACTCTTGTAAAGTATAGTTGAAGGGGCCAGGTACATTGAGGAGTGGCACAAAGAGTTGACCATAAATTCTAAGTGCAGAATATGTGCAAAATTTACATAAATGTTTGAAACAAATAAAATAAAAAAGCTGTGTCACCTGAATATCTGCGATGAAAATAGTAATGGTAATATGAGCCATTTCCTTCATAGGAAATATTTGGCATTCATTGACCAAGCAGCTTGTACTATTGGTTGAAATCTATAAAATCTTTCTCTTAAAAGAAATTTTCATGAAAATAGGATTTTCAAGTCTAGTTGCTATTATCACTCTTTCCAGTACTGATGGGAGTTTTCCTTCTTAACCTTGCTACAATACAGTAGCTAGAGGCTAGCAATGTTTCATCTGTGGAAAAAAATTCATCACCCACAAGGCTGTGCAAACATTTCTGCACTCTGTTAAGGCTGGAAAGTAAGGATTAGAGTGCTGTGTTCTATTGACAAATAGGACACACTACAGTAGTAATAATCTACTTGGATAGGTTCTTTTATGGTAAGGGACGATTTTTAAATATTTGGTTAATCCAAGCTACATTAACACAGCTCATTCTTTGCCAGTTTATGCATTTTTTAAAAGTTTCTTTATCTTATTGTTAAGGGGTCCACCCCTTTTTATACAAGTGGACTCGCCCAGTGTGTACTTGTACTGCTGCTGGTGAATACCTGGGAGTGAGTGTGTGAGGTAACCGCTTTGTTGGAGTCAAAGTTGCGAGCACATAGACTCAGAGGGAAGTCATAATTTGATACTGAATTTCCCAGACTGTATATATATTATTATTGCTACTAACCGCATTTCTGGATCTACTAACCGTATTACAAATTGTATTATTACGTCAATACATTTATTTGCTATATTTCATTCCTGCGTTTGTCATTCATTTGAGACCAGATTTCATCCTCCACAACACTTATTGACAGTAATATTTAGATCATGTACAATAAAAAGGTCATGAATAAAAAGCCTGGAAATTTAATTAGAAGATATTTTGCTCTTATTGAGTAATATTTTGTAAACAGAATTAAATTTTTTAGTCATTTCTTATATGAGTGCATCAATTGATGATGAACTAATAGAACTGATGCCTGTATTGTTGACACAACTAATAAACGTAATGGTATATTTTCGATTTAAGTTTTAAAAAATTTTTATCTGTTGATTACGTGATATTCTGTATAATAATCATGAAAATCTCTACAGTTGTTCAAAGAATTGAGCAGATTTTAACTCCTGCTTGGGTGAAGATATGTGAGGAAGAATGCGGAAAAATTCTCAGACCAACAAGAAAAGGTTGCCCAAATAAATTCTGCTATTTGGTCATTTTGGGATTTGTTACATCATTGAAAATTTGAGTAATTTTTAAAATGTTTCCCAAATGCTTTTCCTGTTTTTTTTTTTTTTTGTTTTTGTTTTTTTAATCAAATATATTTTGCTCTCCTGACAATTTTTTTATTTAATTATATATTTATGAATTATTTTTTTCCTTTACAGGTAACCATCACAAATATTGAAAACCAAAGTTTCCTGATCTCATACAAGCAATGTGCATTAGTGAATTCCCTCAACACGTAAGTTGATTTCAAACTTTTTTTTATTCTGAAAATTCTGAAAATTGTTAAATTCTTTTAATTATTACAATAAAAACCAAGTTACACATTTCAATAAAAACTAATACATTAATAAGGCTTCATTAATTTTAATTTATTAATTCTATTGATCAACACAATACTTACCTATATAATTAGAATTGTTCACACTACACACCATATAGTATAGGGTCCTCAAATTTGACATGTTTACTGGATACAGCAGAAGATTTTGACAAAAAGAATTCTTTTGTTCATCATGGGAGGGGAGGAAATATCTTCTATCATAATAATTATTGTTCAGTGAAAGACTGTAATTTCTCTTTTACCATTAATGTCCTAACAAGAAAAATGTGTGCTTTTAAGAAGATCCCCACCCCTATATATATTTTCTACTTTTCAGAGTTTTTTTTTTTTTTTTTTTTTCCCCTTGCCATTGGAAACTTAATAACAAATTGAATTTTCCTTTTAGTTATTAATTGCTGTACGAAACCACCTCTACCTATAGCCATGAAAATGAAACTTGAATAATGGCAATAATGTTTAACTGATAACAAAAATTGTAAAATAGGCTTCTTCTTTTTTTTATGTAAATATTTAATTTCTTTCACTTTCTTCTTAATAGAATTGTTTTGTGGGATTCCTTTTCAGAACTAAGTACTTGTTATAAACAGCTGATCTCAGCTTTGACTTCTTACTCAGCATAAACTTGGCTCAGATATGAAAACAAGTTCAATTTCCACTTATCTAGAAATTAATAAGTATTAGTTTACAATACGGAAAACTGGAATTCTTGTATTAAATTTCTACAAGAGGGTGCTGAAAAGTTCTTGATTAACCATGATGCTCTTCCATAAAAAACTATGTTTTGTTTGGTCATATCTGGGGTAAATAGGTCATCGCAAAGAACTTTTCAGCATTTGTATTTACTTTTCTTTTAGTCAAACCAGCTTATGCCATTTTCAGTTCACATACACTTTCAATCATTTGAAAATTTTGCTTGTTATGTCTTTTCTCCACAAGTGTCCCACTTTTGTGTGATGTTTTTGTAAATATATCATTTATATATACATTGTCTTTCATTATTTTCTTTGAAAAACGCCAATAACTTTATAGCATCCTCTTATATTTTGCATAGAATTTTATACAGTGTATAGTCCAACAAGTGTCTTCATAATGGTGTTTAATGTAGTAATATTATGATTGTTATTTTTATCATATTGATTGTTAATTATTATACACACTTACTCTTGTCATCAAAGATTAAATAGTCAACTTTTAAATTTCCAGTCTTATAAGGGAAAGTCAATGTGATTAATGATGAAGCATTATCAGGCTAAAAGCTTATTTATGTACTTATTTAGACCAGAAGGGTTTTTTTTTTTTTTTTTTTTTTTAAATCACAGAACATTCTGTTAAAAATGTCCTTTAATTATGAGTTCGGTTTAAATCTTTAAAAGGTTTCTCTCATTATGAGATGATAATGCTTTTGCATTCATAATTTGGGTGAATGGTAACTAATTTTTTTATTACCCCCCCCCCCCCAAAAAAAAGAAAGAAAGAAAACATGATCCTTATAAAAAAAAAAAAAAAAAATCACTATAAAGCAATATGCTGTTGTCCATAACCCTGTCGCGTTATAGGGTTACAGCTTCATCACACTCGGATCAGAAAGCAGCATGTAGGTATTTTTTATTTATAACTAGTTGTTTCATGTTATTATTGTTGCTTCTTATCAGACAACTCTAGATCAGTACTCTCTTTGACTGCAAACAAAATATGAAAATGGGGAAGTGGGGGGGGGTATGACAAGTTTTAATTCTAAACCTTGGGAGCTCCATTCTTTCATGAACATTACTTTAACCACTTATTCTGCCAGAGTTTCCTTTCCAATTCTATATTCCATCTTTGTCTTAGTACCTCAGAATAGTAGGATTATCTTTTTTGGAATTTTTTTTTTTTTTTTTTTTTTTTTTTTTTTTTTTTCAATGAAATATTTTCATTATTATTCTTTATCATTAAGTTTACTCCATCTTATCCTTCTCAGATCACTCTGCATTTATAAACTCTTCCATCTTTAGAACAATGTGTAGCTATTGAACTATACATGTTCCCCTGGTAAAGAAACAATGAAAAACAGACAAAACTGTTTACAAAAGATAGATTTAACATTCTTGCAAAGTAAAAGACTGTTGTGTTGCCATTTTTCATTGTTGTTGTTTTTTGGTTTTTTTTTATGAGCATTCTTTGTGGCTTAGAATCTTTTCAATTCAGTATGCTCTCTACTTGAAATGACAAACACCCATTGAACAACTCTGTCCTTCCCCGTCTTTCTAGATAATCTCTATTCGGCTTCTAATACAGCTTACTGTCTCTGATTTTTACATAACGACTGTTTTTGTATGCTGGTGTGCATTACTGGGGAGGGCCTCCTTCCTTGATATCATTTTTTTTTTATAATCTTGGCTTTTCTTCCTCCAATATTTACAGATTATTTGCCCAAGTATAGAAAAAGATAAAAGGTCAGATCAGCCTAAATTTATACTTGTGTCAGACTTATGGTGAACAAAGAGGACCTCAAGAACTTACTAACTTCAGTCAAATAGCTCCCCCATGAGTACTAAATATATAGAAAAAAATAGTAGTTTTTTTGTAGGTGTAGCTGGGTAAATTTATATATATAAAAAAAAAAAAAATTATAATTCCCAGTTCATATGCATGTGTAGTTGCACTAATATAACAAATTTAGTCCAATGAAGTTCTTAAAATATATCACAAGAAAACTTTTTCCACTTTGTTGTACATTTCCCCAATATTGTTCTTGATATATAAAATATATATCATTATCTTATATATATATATATATATAT
The DNA here is from genome assembly GCA_963932145.1 of Acanthosepion lycidas. Classification (NCBI taxonomy): domain Eukaryota; kingdom Metazoa; phylum Mollusca; class Cephalopoda; order Sepiida; family Sepiidae; genus Acanthosepion; species Acanthosepion lycidas. The sequence goes on from OZ010587.1 coordinate 89,810,838, forward strand.
ATATATATATATATATATATATATATATATATATAGATACCTAACATACTTGAGGGAAAAATGTTGTATTGCCATCATGAAATACTTACAATAATTTATAATAAAAGAATGAAAAACAATTGTCCTGAAAATGAATTCATGTTCTTGAATCAATTTCCTTTCTAGAGATGAAATTGTAATTCAATATTCATTGTTGGTCTCGGAAACAATTTTATATTATTATCGTAATGTCATTTACTCTGCAAAATTAGTGCCAAGCTTCTGAAAAAAAAAAATTTTATTTTATTATTATTATTATTATGTAGAGTGGTTGTATGTTTAATCTTTTGTTCAGCCTCTTCTGTAAATACTGTGTGCATAGGTTTCTATTTTTGGGTTTGAGCAAGACAAGAAATATATGCATGAAAGAAGTTTCTCACATACTATACTCAAATCATCCAGTCAGTAGAACCAGCATAGCCTTTAGTACCAAATGGGTGCTACTAATAAGAGAACAGCTATTAGATTTATGATAAAAGTACTGTTAGATGTTTCCCTGAAAGTTGTGAATTCACTCTCTATGTTAGGTAGTGTAGTAATCTAGAGTAGAGGCATACATTGGGTCCATGAGGAAGGATTGGTAGTCATGAGTTCTGAGATATGACAATAGTCTCATTCTTGTTGGAACTTGTCCACTCCTGCAGACTAAATAAAGGATTTTGTTCAATGTTTTTCAAATGTTATCAAATGAAATACACACCTGAGAAAGTGACTGAAAAACAAAGATTGCACAGCTGATACCATGTAACCTCGTCTGACCTGCTACATGTTATTTGGTGAGGAAATGGTCTATACCAAATAACTCCCATTATCCTAAGAAATGCCTGGAAAAACCCAGCATAATATCTTGAGCATCTGTTAAGGAATGGGATAATTTCATTGGATGATAATAATAATAATATAATTCAGTACTATACTCTAAAACATACCTAAGAATTGACTGAGAGCAATCAACACCCAGGCATATGTGAACTAAGGAGACAAAGTGCAAAAATAAAGAAGCCTAATGCTATGCCTAAACTACAAAGGAACAAACTCCAGAATGACTTATTTTGTTAAGAACCAATATATAACCTTAGATAAGGTTAGTAAGTTGAACACCTTAAGAGAAGGACTAGTGACAATGGCAAAAGGAATCTGAAAGTGCATATGAATAATCAAAAGGTACTTTTCAGAAACTAAGCAAAGTATTATTAAGTGCTAGGTAAATGTCCTTAGAAACAAATGACAAGCAAATCTGTGGTACTGAACGGGATATTTACTGTAGCCTATCTTTATTCCCCAAGACAAAAACATGTACAGGTTAACATCTCCAATCTATTAAGATCAGAAGCTATTATTAATATTAAGTATGAACTTAAAAGATAAAAATATCTTTAGCTGTTTGTAGTCTTAAAATGAGTCAGCTGACAGGAAGAAAATTATTTTAACATATTCAATATATTTACTTATAAAAACATTTTATGAAGAGAGTTGTGTATTTTTATGTTTAGTTTTTTTTTTTTTTTTTTTTTTTATTGCTTTTAAATTGTTTTTCTTTTTTCAGTTACATTTTTACTTGGTGCCAATTCTAAAATAAAACCATTTAAATAATATTGTCGTTCACCAAATAAGTAGAAATGAATGCCAAAGAGATTAAAGAGGATTTATGTTTCACTGTAGTTGTTATTAGTGATGGGAGATTTTAATAATTCTCCAACTTGAGGCTTATTTTAAGTTAAGTGAAGTAACATTTATATGAGCAAATTCTGAACAGTTTTGTACAATCAGATTTTAGACTTCATGACAATGAAAGATTAATACTCACTTGAGGAGATGGCCACTCCCACCACCTCAACAGTATTTTTTTCTTTTATCTCCAATATGAAGCGAAAAGAAATTCTTGCTCTCACACACACACACACATCAAAAATACTTTTACAAATTTTGGGAATAGGTTCCTTACACTAAAACAAGAACAAAAGTCCATATAAAATACTTGAAAGATGGATAGGTAGAGGGGGACTAATTCCATGGCCTGCATGTTCCCCCAACCTCACTCCTTTGGATTTTTATCTGTTGGGAACACCTAAAACAATTGGTTTATGCAGCAGACATTAACAATGCAGACATGCTTCATCAATGTATCATGGGAGACTGTGAAACCATTCGACACTGTGTGGGAGTATTTGAAAGGGTCTGCTAGTCAACGATCCAACAGGTACGTACGTGCCTGTGTAGAAGCAAGCAGAGGATATTTTGAACATTTGTTATGAGTTGGTGTGGTACAACAATGGCCTTTTGGACATATGTTTATATGAACATTTTACTTTGTTTTAGTGTCAGGAACCCCACCTCCAAAGTATTTTTGAATCGTATCTTGGATTGTACATTTAACAGTGTCGACCAAAAACTTTAAACTTAACTCAAAAACAAAGAATTTGTGGACATATATAAAAATGTGTCCCAAGTCTCTGACCTTCCAAAGTCATCTGCTTATATGCACTTTGGCCCCAAAACTGGCATGGGGCAAATGGTTCTGTGGATTCAATGATACCCCAATTTTTCACATTAATCCCAATAATTGTTTTCTCCGTTCCCTATTCCTGCTTTCTTAATCAACTTTCCAAATTTGGAGAATTATCCACCTCCTTCGGAACAGTCGCAGTAATTGCTCCTCCCTTAACTCCAACCTACTTCACTTCTTACACCATAGCTCCACACAGGTAGGACTAAATTCTGCCACTTCCTCCTTTCTTCTCTGTATTCTAACTCTGCTTACTTCTCAAATTTTATAATTGTCTTTGTGACTAATTTTTAAAGTGCATAGATGAAAGGAAGTAATTTATTTTCACCATTAATTTCAGTTCTTTGACTCCTTTCCTGGACCCACTTGTCCAGCAAAAACACAAATTAGACCACTCTTTTGGCATGACAGGATTGATCTTCCTGACTTCCACCCTAAGAAAAAGGGTTTTCCTTGCTTTTGTTTTTCGATTCATTTTTGTCAGTAAATTTCCAAGTAAGAGATAAAGCCATTTCCCAATTTGCTTTACCTGAATGCCAGATTTTCAATAGATAAAAAAAAAAGAAGTAAGCTCTTGATGCATTGTTCCAATTTGTAGGGGTGTGACAATCCAGATAGATGCTTTTTTTTTTTCACTTTCACATTACCAGGGAAAATGTCTTCTATTCTCTCTCAGTTTATATTTCATTTTGGGCTTAACTCTCTTTATGTTTAGAATAAACATTTAACCACCTCACTGCTGCAGTGTGAGACACACACACACACACACACACACATATATATATTCTGTATGTTTAAGTAGCAAATGTTCTTTACGACAACAGCTATTTTATGTCAATTAGTTTTATTGATAGGCTTTTACAAATACTCCTACAACAAAAATAACCATATATAAATAAAAACAATTATAATTTAAGATCCTGCATCCTCAAATGTACATAAAAATGCACACACCTTACCTACATCTCTACACTTATTAATTCTACAAAATTCCCATTTTGTCCCCTACCTACCCTGATGATGACTTAAGAATGTTGAAAGATTGGTGTCTCTCCTTATCTGAGAAGGATTATTTGTAATTTGGAAAAGTCAAAGAATATAATTAATTAATCAGCACAAAATGTTTGTTGTCTTTAATACTATACACACACACATCTGGTTACTTGTTTCTAAGCACACCAATGTGCTAGGGCAGGTAGCCAGTCCCTGCTGCAGATCTCTACTCTGGTAAATGTGTGTTTGTTCGACTTCCAGTGAGCCAACCTGTGATTTATGCTGCAGTCACGCTGAGTGAACCTTAGTTGTAGTTTCTGGGAGAGAACACATAATCTGGTATAATCGGCAGTTTCAACAAAGCCAATGCTTAAACCCTTGGTTACAATGACTTGTGAATTCATACTAGCACAACCATTGACAGTTTTGGGACAATTTCTTTTCCCCAATTTCATTTAACAGGCATTGGTCAACCTGTTATGTGGTTATCTGGCACTTTTCAACAGGGCTTCTCACTGTGATCACTTCCTCATGCTGATAACATCAAATCAACAATGCTAAGATTTAGGCCCAAGTCTTATGGTTGAAAGACAAATGTTCTAATCACTCAGCCGCATGCGCGCAAACACACACACACACACACACACACACACACGGTTGATTTTACCTTCAGCATCCCGACTCCAGTGTTTTGTAGACAATCCCTCTGGGGATTACACCATCCTCTCCTCAAGAGGTATCAGCAATTCATTGTTTATACTTCTTGATTTTTCTTTTTGATATGCACTTTTAATTGATAAAAGTTTTTTTTTTGGGGGGGGGGTGTTACATAATGTATGTGTGCATTCATGTGCATGCGCCCGTGCGTAATTTATTTTATTTATATAATGTAAATCTATTTAAACTTGCTGGGTGAAAAAACCTGGATGGCACAATTTTCAAGTAAATTAGCATCCAAGGAAAAATTGTAAAAAAAAAAAAGACACCAGAAACCTCCAAACACACACACACTATATATATATATATATATATATATATATATATATATATAGGGGGAGAGACAGGAGAGAGAGAGAGAGGCAAGAACACCAAATGAATACAAAATGTTACTATAAAAAAAAGAATATGAATATATTTATGAATACAAAAATGTTACTATAACTATTGTTTCAGTTTTGTTATTTTTCTTTACCACCAGAATTGTCTTACTATAAATGCTGACTAATAATGAATGTATTGGCATCATTAATAAATCCAGCCTCTGATCTTACAGGTTACATAAATAGTTATTATTATCATCATCATCACAATAATGATGGTGATATGTTAACTCTAATCTACTCAACTATTGTACAAAACAGTCTAAATGGTAATTTATTAGTAAATACACTTTTTAGAGCTTCAGAATAAATGCGTAAACTCCTTCTATGTTTCCAGAATTGGGCAACTAATACAATATCTGAGTATGGATACAGAAACTGCATTTGTGTCTCAAACACATATTTCCTCCACCTCAGCCGCAAAGACTATGCTACCATGGGGTATTGATAATCAGCCTGTTTTATCATTTTTCATGGTTAAAGTCAGTTTCTGTTTTTTTTTTTTTTTTTTTTTTTTTTTTATCACAACAATTTGGCCATTGTTCACTCCAGCCTTCCTCAAATGTATATCGATCTGGGTAACCTACAGGGGAATTCTGAACTGAACCCTGGATTTAATAGACTGTTCTTGTTCCACTGTTCATATCTAGGGATATCATCTATTTCTTATTTTTATTTAGTACTGCTCAGTTACTGCTCACCTATTTCCACTGAATATAAGTACCCATTACCTGATCAGGGATTGAACTCAAAATCACTATGTCACTAAATTTTACCTTTTGATTTTACAAACGTTTTAATCTACTAAGTCATTGTCCCATAAGACTATATATGAAAATAATAACTCCTCATCCCAGAAATTTAGACATATTTTATTTATATATATATATATATATATATATATATACACACACACACACACAAGGTTTCTTAATTTCTTTGTAAATGATCTGAAAAAAATTCTTATAAGTTTTATTAATAGGGAATCAGTCTTATTGGTGAATATGTAATCTTTCTGAACTAGGACATGGTGCTTTTTTTTTTTTTTTTTTGCTTCTGTTGGGCATTTGAATGGAACTGAAAGTATTACATACCTAATGTTGAGTGAAGCTTTTAAGTGCACTTCCCTACAAGTGAATTTTGTTTTGTATGTATGCTAGATTGGACCAGAGAATAGCTAACAGAAAAGCTAGAATACTTATGATTTAAAATCTATTCCTCTATCAATGAATGATTTATCATTATAGGCCATCATATTTAATTTAAGAGCATTCTTCAACTCACTGCTGCTGTTATTGCTACTCTTTCAAATCTTCTTTTCTGGTAAGATTTGTCCATTGATTGCAAACTTTGTTTTCATTGGCAACAATCAATGAAACTTTATTCTCTGGAAACATCTGCTTTAGTTCAGATCAAGAACTTTACCATTGCTGTTCAACTCTTTCACAATTTCAAACATTGTGTTCCCATCACTCACCATGTCGTAACTTGTTTCCCTTTTTAGGCCATCTTTCTTAAGACCTATGGCAAGCTTTATATATCTCTAATTAAAAAAATTAGTATCAATAACTATACTATTACATGTACACACACACACACACACACACAAACATTAATTTTTAGTATAATGAACAATTCTCACTTTGCTAATAAAAACATATGTTGGATTTCATATGCTATATTTATCATATAAATATATCCAGAAAGATTTACCAACCTTAATATTTAAACTTTGCAAATACATTTATAAATTTCCACCAACAATGAAACAATTTACTAACTCAGCAGCAGAGGAAACTTACCAAGAGACTCAAATGACATTATCTGTCCATTCTGCTTCGTAGAACATATATAATGGAAAGATTGCTACCTAAATGTACTATATTTAAAACACTCATACCAAATACATGTGCCTCAATCAGTCTATAGCCCCAGTCATTTTCAATTCATTGGTGAAGATTAATCACATAGATTGATTATAGTTTGTATAATTACAATGAAAATTCCAGATCAAAATTCAGCTAGTAATTACATGTCAGGCTGCAAATTTAGCAATTTACATATATATTTCAAAAGAATTAATAGATTTTATTTTTAAATCTGACGTACTTTTATTACTTGATTATTTTGAGTAGACACTCTGTTTATTTTAAACAATATTATATTTTTGTCTACCAGCCTGCTCATGCGAGAAAACTTATTAAAGAAAATGCGCCATCCAGCAGGATTTGAACTTGCATCCTTCCTTGCAGGAGAAACCTGCTATTTAATTCAAAATTCTTTGACTAATTGCCCACGAAGAGCTTCACAAACAAGCAAGGTTCTATTTGCCTTTAAAGCACATTTTACTTACTCAAAATTGCTCAGTTTCATATCTGGAACGTAAACAAAGCAATTTTTAAAGAATTATTATTTTTTTAATCTGATTTTTCTTATTTTTTTTTACTGTGTGTTGGGGGGGTCATTTTCTTTAATAATTTTTCAGGCTGGTAGATGAAATAAAATACTGTTTAAAACAAATGGAACATCTGCTCAAATATGGTTATCCACTAAAAATAAAGTTATATATATATATATATATATATATATATATATATATATATATATATATATATATATATATAAAGAAATGTATGTTTATCTCTGTTAGTCTATATTTGCAGCTATGTATGATTGTGTGTAACTATTAGATTATGCATGTTATGTAAACATCTGAGTGGTATTGATAAGAAAGTGAATCAAGACTTCTTTCACTGTTTCTCATATGTATGCATTTCAACAACTAGGGCAGAGTAAGAAATTGCCTGTATCATGTCAGTTTAATAGACTTGTACTTTTATTCTTGTACTACATTTGCCGATACCATGAGGTTATATTTACTCGAGCCAAAGCTTTACTTAATAGTGTAGGTGCTTTAATTTGCCAAACAGCTGATCTCTTCTAACCTCTCCTTTGAGTGGAACCAGTAATTTTTTCACTTGTTGACTGAGATGTCTTTTGATTACTCTTTAAGTGTTCTTGGTTTAGAAGCTTCTGTTTCTCATTCAAATTGTATTTTGAAGAGATTTTATATTAAAGAAATCTGTCTCTTGTTGTGTCCTTTGTAGCGTTGGATTTTTTTTTTTTTTTTTTTTTTTGTGGGCCGGGGTGCATGTTAGGTGTAAACAGTGGAATAAAAGTAAAGTAGAGGCTTAAAGAGAAAAGAAGTTTGATATTGAAAAAGCAAGTGATTGTGACTTAGCAGAAATCAATGATTTCCATTGACAGTGACATTGTGTTGTACTTGTTACCATTGTCACAAGAGAGTGAGAACCAAAATTCAAAACAAAAAAAAATCATCCTAATGAGACTTGCAACATTGTAATTTATACCAGACTTGCAAACATTACAAATATATCTCACAAACAAAACAAATGGAAAAGAATGTTTCTTATTGGTTAGTGTACTGATCAGATACTATCAAATTAGTGCCAGAACAGTTATTCTTCATTTAATTAATACAATACAATGAAGGTTAAGCATAGTTTGCTGCTGGGATGTGTTGTCATATGATTTACAATGGTGGGGTCAGTTGATCAAGATGGTATGATGTTGAAAGACCTGAAGCTATCAATGATGATATTAGGTTGGTGCAAAAATAATGTCATTTTTGATGTTAAAAAATACGTCAAAAACCGATATTATTTTTGCACCAACCTAATATATTGTGTGATATATATTTAAAAAGAAAGAACAGTAAGATATATAATCCGGTGTTCTTGTTATTTTTTATTTTTACAAAACAGTGCTCAATGTAAATTTACAGAGCATAAATATAAATTAACTGATTTAAAATATGGTTTTTCGCTACAGTAATAACCATGTTTCAAATATTAGAATTCCAATATTTGCTTGAAGATGAAATGGAACTAATGCTTTTAATTTAATTATACAATTAAATTTAAAGTTTTTAGCTTCCATTTTTGAAACATGGTTATTACTGTAGCGAAAAACCATATTTTAAATCAGTTAATTTATAATATATATATATTGAGATTTCAAAAAAAAAAAAATACATTTACTGATGGATTAGAAAAAAAAAACACTGATGTTGTTTGCCAAAATTATTATTTTCTCTTTATAATATGACTTGTGACAGCAAAAAAAAGTATTATTTATATGACACTTAGATCAGCCTGTTACCTGCAGGTTGGATATCCTCTAAGAAGAGGCTGGATTTTGCTTACGACACCTGAGGTTCTTCGGCAGTCTCTATATTCAAGTGGTAGTTTGAATGCTATCTGTCTGTTATGTGACACCTGTCGACTTAGCTACTTCATCAGAATATATTTGTGTTTGTTTTAGAGATATATTCCTTTTTAAAATGCTTACCAAAGAAATCTTTCAAACACTTTGTTCAGTAGGAAGCTAATGATACATTGTTGAATAAAAAGGCAGCAGTTCTGTTTATATTCTCATGTAAACGTTTGGGGTGAGAGAATAGATTTCTTTTTTTTTTTTTTTTTTTTTTCTTCTTTTTTTAATTTCCTATATCTGCATTTTTCAATTTTATCTTCCCACAGTCATCCTAATTTTTATCTGCTTTCACATGTGTATATCTTTAGTTGACTCCTCACACTTACGACTCCTAAAGCAAAATTCAAGATTTACAAACAGAATGTCTTTGTAATTTCTAGTGTTGATGATGCAATGTGGTTATTTTTATGTTCAGTATTTTTTTTAACTTTTAGAGATTCATTAAACTTTCATTTATTTATTGAAAAAAAATTATTTACACTTCATTTTAAATTGAAATTCCAAATTAGTTTCAGTGTTTTATATTTTATTAATCTTTTAAAAAAAAAAATTTATAAATTTTACACAATTTTTGTAAAATAGTTTCTATGTAAATGTATTTTTTAGAATATATGAGTTTAGATAACAAAATACTATGTATTGCTTTGACTTTTATATTCAATTTTATACATATATATGTGTGTATGTGTATGAAGTTTGTCTGAAAAGTAATCGGACTAGTGTCACAAACAATTTATTTAAATTCCAAACAACAAACTACATACTTTCCCCTTCAAAGTAATGACCCTCAGCTCCATCATTAAAGCTCTCTTGATGGCCTCCATGCCTTCAAAACTGATGATCCACTTGAGTTTGGGAGAAAAGAATAAAGTCACATGGAAAAGGATCAGGGAAATAGCGGGGTTGTATCAGAATGTCAATGTTCTATTCGACCAGCAACTGCCGGATGTTCATTGCATTGTGAGCAAGTTCATTGTTGCGTTGAAGCAACCACGATTTGTCCTGCCACAGCTAAGCAAACTAAATGCTAAGATTACAGTTATGTAATCCCAAGATATCATATTAGATGATAACACAATCTGCTTATCCCTCTTTTGCCCATAGCTCACACAGCACACCCAGACCTTGTATATATATATATTTATATATAAATAGCCTTATATATATATATATATATATATATATATATATATATATATATATATATATATATATATATATATATATGCACATACACACACACACACATTCAATGATCTTTTTCCTCTCACCATTAGTCAGTTGGGAAGACATAGTGGCGTTGAAACAAAATGATTTTAACCTGTCCTCTTTCTAGCTGAATAAGTCAAAGGATTTTCAGTAATTCTTATGGCAAATAATGTCAAGATGGCTAAACATCTTAATTGAAAATCTGGGAAAAAGAAACTCAATTTGTTTAGTGTGTTTATTTATTTATTTTTTTTTTTTTTTCTTATTTTTTCTTTTTTTTTTTTAGATATTAAACATTTTGTGTGATAGACAATTATCCCATGCTGTTACACCTGTTTTATATATTTATATATATATATATATATATATATATATATATATATATATATATAGTGTATTGGGGCAGCAATTCATTATTTAAATATATATTATTAAATATAACAGACAATGAATATCTATTATGTTTGATTATGAGCCATTCTAATAAAATAAAGACAAAAATTGTCCAAAATTTTTTTTATCAAGTTGGTCCTAAGCTTTCTGTTCACATGAGACATCCTCAAAGTGGTTATACAGACATGAAACAATCCATCGTCAAAGATGATATTTTGTTATATTTTGACATAGGAAATTGCTATGCGATGGTAACAGTCACAGAATAGTAGATGCAGCATAAGTTCAAGATGTGGACCTATGACATCATACCATGCATTGGTTCTGTTGTAATACTTTGGTCTATTGTGAGCACACACACACACACACACAATTGAAATGATGATTGTTTTTTGTCACTGATTTAACAGATTTTTTTTATTTTTTGCTACCCACTTACTTTACTGCTACTCCTCCACTTCCCCAGGTTTAGTTTATTTTCTGCATTAACAAACTGAAGATGCCTTGTGCGTAGGAGGTAGGGCTGATTAGATATGGAAGTTTGCAGGTATTGTTTTGCTAAAAATTTGAGAATATTTCATCTGTCCATTTGTTTTGAAAATTAGTCAAAAAGTGATTTGTCCTTAGTCAGGAATTAAGAGTTAATGAGAATAATAACAAGGCTATCAGTAACATTCTCACCACAGTTTTAGAATTTCTTTTTTCATGTTTTAAATAATGTGACTTGTTCTGGAGATTTCTTTGAAAGCAAACATTTATATAAAACTAAATCTGACCTGAACATAAACAAGTGATATATTCTGAGCATAGGCAGAACTTTCATTCATATGTAAATAACACCATCATTTTGACAGGTATTATGCAATTACCTTTTAAGATATACATTACTCTAATTAAGACAAATATAAAGTCTCCAGCTTTTAAATATGTTATTGAGTAATTTTCATGTTTTGACTATTTTTTCTTCATCTTCTTCCTTTCAGTGCTCTGCGGCACTGCCAGCATGCCATCACTGCCTTCCCATTAGAGGATGATTCTGATAGACCCGGTGACAGTAAAATAGACAAAGAATCCAATGGATGGATCATCTTCAGCTGTATGCTGGCTGTATTACGGGTTTTACTCAACTTGACACATGAAAATGGTAGGTTAAAACCAACCCTTTTTTTTTTTTTTTCTTTTTTGGTTGCTATTATTATTATTATCATCATCATCGTTAGCTTCACTTAATATTTATTATATATTATCTGATAATTATGCATGCACTTGTATATTTGGATTTATATGATTTTACAAGGATTAAAATATTGCTTTTGAAATTAAAGGTATAAAAACGTAATTATAATTTCGGAATTTTTGTCATGCAACTTATTTAAATTAGTGATGGAATTTTGATCAAAGCTTTCCTTAATTGTAGGTATTTAATCTGATACAAACCACTCAGTGAGGATCAAACTCACTACACAGTAGTAATTGTCTGATAGACAGGCTTGCTAACCATTTACCTAATGCCAAACTACCCTGTATTAACTTGGTTTAGTCTGGCACAAGGCCACCCTGTATTAACTTGGTTTAGTCTGGCACAAGGCCACCCTGTATTAACTTGGTTTAGTCTGGCACAAGGCCACCCTGTATTAACTTGGTTTCGTCTGGCACAAGGCCTCCCTGTATTAACTTGGTTTCATCTGGCACAAGGCCACCCTGTATTAACTTGGTTTTGTCTGGCACAAGGCCACCCTGTATTAACTTGGTTTAGTCTGCCACAAGGCCATCATGTGGAGCACCCAGTGAGGATCAAATTCTCTACACAGTAGTAATTGTCTGATAGGTTTGCAAACCATTTACCTAATGGCAAACTATCCTGCATTGACTTTTTTGTTTAGTCTGGCACTAGGCCATAATATGGGGCACCCAGTGAGGATCAAACTACATAGACAGACTGAAACTCTTAGTGTGTGGTGAGGCACTCCAGCTATTTAATTATCTTGGTTTGTTAATTGTTGTTTTATTGTGTACCTCACCAACTTTTGAAATGTTGCCTTCTCCTCTGTGCATAATTACTTGGAAGGCAAATATAATCTTGATTATTCTTCTATTATTGTGTATGAATAAACTTTACTATATAATCTTATATGACATTGTCCTTCTGAGTCAAGGGTAAATGAATAATACAAGTGGTTCCATAAACCTTGGCTTGTTGCCACAGCACCTGATGCTACTGCTGGCAGCCATGGAGTTGTAATGACATTTTTGGTTTATACTTTGGCCATTTGTAGAGATTCTTTTGATCATCTTTTTTTTGCTAAGAATCTATTTGTTAGTGATTGATTTCACATTGGAAATAATCATAGCATTTGTTAAGATCTGCTTTAGCCCCTATCAAAACTGTATCATTCATAAGTAAGTGGGTGAAAAAAAGCACTTTATATTGTTAGGGTTTTGGTTTCAAAACATTTAGCCATCACCTCCTGCAATAGATGAAAACAAATATTGCATTATGAAATGTTTGGTTTAGTCTTTTCCATTATCGTTGTGATTTTTTTTTTGTCATTTTGTATTTGCATTTATAAAAATGATTGCATTTATTAATTTGTCTAATTATATATTCTGTAACAGTGTTTTAACTTTGTGTTTATCATTAAGGTATCCTTATCTCTATTTGTTATAATGATATATTGTGTTCTTATGGAAATAGGAGGTATTACCTGAAACCAATACACAAACATGCTTCATGTTAACAACATAGCAACAGAATATCTTAGTAAATAGAGTAGAGTCTTACATGTGACAATAAAGTTAAATGTATAGATAAAAATCTGACATTACTCCTACTGAAAATGCATTTGAAAAATTAAATATTAAAAGTAAATTCTCTAACAGATTTTATCTTTTTGTATGCTGTGTCATAAAAGAAAATGACAAGATTTACTATTTGTTTAATTATTTGTACTATAATATAAAACAATATGGCTTTTTTTATATTTATCAGTTACACATCCTTCTTTCCTCTATATGCATTTACAACAGTCTACTTAACATAATATATGAGAGGCAACAAAAAGCTTAGTTCAGGAAAGATAACAAGAGTAACATTGCTGAATCAGTACAAAAAAAAAATGATGATCCTTGATACTGCATATATTTATATTGCTCTACTTGAAGATGAAAGCATCAAGTCTAGAAAGAATAGAGTTGGCGTCTCTCTGATTTAAAAAAGAGAAAAGAAATATCCTTTGAATAGATTACAAATAAATGAAAGACAAAAAAAAAAAAGATTTAATTTTTGAGGTGAGGTGTTTTCACTGTCAATGACCAGTTTTAGACATATGCAATACAACATATGAGAAAATATGCAAAGAGAATTTTACATGTTTTGCCAGGTTACCAGATCTTCTGCCAAAAAAACACTCTATAGGTAACTAGAGCTTTAATAATCAATAAATTAAGAAAAGTTCAGGTGACTTATCTGTTTAGCCGACTGAAGAATTTCTCCTTGAAAGGCTCATCAGGGCCATGTGTTTGATAAATCCATTGGACTTATTTATGTTATTACAAATATTAATAAATATTTACCATGATTTTTGTAATATGTAATAATTATAGACTTCAATTATATCACCAACTCACTATTTAAAATCTTAAAAGTTTTGTTTTTACTAATTCTGAGAATTGACTGATGTTTTGGTTTTATTTTATTTTTTCAATTTATTGTTGCTTTTTCTCTTAATTTTGCAATGACTTGAATATTTGGAGCTTGTTCCACTGAAAAAAAAGTTAGGGCAAATAGCATATGTTGAAGATAACAGAACGACTTGAAATCCTGTAATTTGTGGCTTACAGTAAATTGAAAAAAATAAAAAGTCATAAGAAAATAATATTAGGAGTTATTCATTTGAATTGTTTGCTGTTTGTTTGTTTTCAGATTATGGCAGCACAAAAGTCGGATCCCAAGAAGGACTGATTCAAACCGTGTTTGACTGCATCCTCCAGGTGCCTCAGTACACAATTGCCTGCAAGCGATTTGATTTATTAGTTCTGGTAAGTAAATATACTATTTAAACAATACAAATATTAACTATTTTCCATTTCATAGCTTTGTATTTTATTTTACTTTTTTTGAACACTTTCCTCTTTCTCGCATTAATGCTTTCTTGCATGACTATTAAATGTGTGTGTATAATATATATATATGTGTGTGTGTGTGTGTGTGTGTGTGTGTATGTATATATATATATATATATGTCTCTCTCTCTCTTTAGGTTCTTCCACTAATTTGTTGAAGAAAAAGAGCATATTATGATTTTATTTTTTATTTTATTTTAAAGTTTTATCGTCAAAATGTTTGTTATTATTAAGATGAAAGGCCAAAATATTTTTTAATTATATTTTAAAAAGTCTTTACTCCTTTCTAATATGTTTGAAATTTTGGTTAAAAATCTTGTTTTTGCTTTATGCATCAATGGTGTAGCAGCTATGGAAATTTTGGTGCCATCTTTTCTGGCAAAATAACACGTTAATTTGGAAATTCTTGCAAAAATCAAATAACTGTCAGATTTTAATGAAACCTTCAAGATTTATTTACAAATGAATAAATTTATTTTTAAAATTATTATTTTTACAAAATCTTCATAAAAACATTTTTTTCTAAAGATTTTGTAAAAAAAACTTTTTTTTTTTTTTTTTTTACATATGTTACACCCCCACCCCCCACTTAATTCCATGAAATTTTTAGAAATTAAATTCCATCCTCCAAATTTGCCTTATTAGTTAAACACAAGACTCCTTGAAGAATGTAAAACAATTCCCTCCCCCAAACTTCTAATCCTTTCCGGAAAATCTGCTCCGAATCATAAAATAAAAACTGCAATAAAACTATGTAATTATTTAATTAGATAAGCTTTTAATTGCTTTTATAAATAATATAATATTAAGGACATTATAAGCTGAAAAACAAAAAAAATCTTTTTTTTCTAATGAATTTTTACAAGAATTGTTTTCATTTTTTATTATAATAATTTGTAGTGTCAAAAAAATCTTTTAATAATTCTTTCAAACTCTGTTTCTCACTAGGTTATTAAATAAAGACTATATTTACTAAGTGAAAATTGAAAAGCTTGATACATGCTCTAATATTTTTAAAATAATTTCTATTTTTTTTTTTTTATGTGTATAAATGTGCCTATTTTGAAAGTAGAGTGACCATACACGACATTATCAAAAAATAAGATCAATCATGATTGTAAATTTAATGTCAACATTCCTAAAATTAGATAACTGAGAATATTTCTAGCATTTTTAAGATTACAGTGTATTTAAAATATATATATAAAAAAGTGTTTATTCGTCATTTTTTTAAATTGTTTTACCAGATAAAGTCTCTGTAGAACAACAATGAACATGTCAACACCTCATAAATCACTTGATAAGCACTTAATCACCACTACTATTTGTTTTAAAAACCCATTTCTGTTATTTTCAACTTAAAGTAAATAATATTTTTTCAAATTAGATTAATTCTACTTTAAATCAGCTAATATTCCTCAAACAAAGTTTCAGAAAAGTATATTTTATTTTTGTTAGATTTTTTTAATAAAGAAAAATTTATTGCGATGACAGATTGCTAAAAAAGGGTACTAATAAGCTATTTTTAGCCACAAAAAATGAATCAACTCCAATAAATAGAATTTATTTTAAATACACTACAGAGCATTTGCTTACTGGCTAAAATGAAAACTTCAAGAAAGATTTTTCATTTATGAAAATTCATTTTAAACCTTAAGTATACTGAATTTTATATATATATATATATATATATATATAGGCTTAAAAGTCACCCTTTCGGGTGGTATTTAAGCTAGCTCCTGCAGAGGGCTCTTGATTGGTCCTTCATCACAAATAGAGGAGTAGATGCAATAGGTAACATTAAATTACAGAAAAACTCAAAATTGATCGCTGAATTTAAGTATTGCATTGATATTTAAGCTTAATTTTTAAGAGTTCAACAATAATTCTTCTGCTGCTATTTAAAGACAATTTGATGTATGTAGGTCCTTACTTTCTGTACAAATGATTATTTTTATCTCATAAGTGACTTTCACTGGATGTCACAATTAATTTCAATTATTCTCAAATTTATTTCCAATTTATAAAAATTGTTATTGTACAAAAAAATTTGTCACAAATAATCGCGTAAAAAAATTGCCAAAAACAATCGCAGTAATGAAAACTTGCGAATCCAAAATTTCAGGATTGCAGGCCTGGATCCAGCCTAGAAAGTTTTTAATTTGTTCATGGAGTCAACCTGATTTGAAAATGGTATAACATGTTGTATTATGACCTCTAGGAGTAAAATTGAAAAAGTGTGTTACAGTGTTACACTGTCATTTGCATTTATTTTACATTTATATATATATATATATATATATATCTGAAGGGTTTGTACACGTCCTGGAAACCTTGAAAAGTCATAGAAAATTGACAGGTCCTTTTCCATGGCTTGAAAAGTCCTGGAAAACAGCAATAGCTGAAAAGCTCCTTAGAAAATCCTGGAACTTTCTAAATTTGGCTGCCTGTGCATCTCTTTTCTCGATTCATGAAAGTCAAAATGTAAAATCCCAGAAATCTGGTTTTCTTACAAGCTAAAATTGTCCTTTTAAGAAAGAAAATTATTTTTTTTTTATTTTTTTTTTTTATAAGTCATCAGTAATATTTGGCAATTATATAAGGTCACGTGCATGGGTTGAACCCTGGATCCATTTTCCATTTGTGGAAAAAAATTTCCCACAGAAGGCAGTCTAAAAAGATGTCTTTCTCACATGAGGGACAGAAAACAAGTCAGCAGGTGTGATTGTGATGACATCATCAGTTAGTGCAAAGCATTTGAGGAAGATGCTGAAAATTTTGCTTTCAAGAATTTCAGCAAGCATGTACACCATCTAGACACTTAGTTCTACTCTTCTTTCTCTAGCAACAAAGAATATCAAAATCTGTAGAAAGTTGTTCACTGATTGCTGGTATTCTCTCATGGACAGGCCTTAGTGGAGAGAAGTTTCTCAGTCAATAAGAAAATTTCCACTGACAATATGAAACACCAGACTCTAGTTGCACTGCACATTATCATGGACTATTTGGCTACAGATGGATTTGCTGGGAATGTTCCCATGACTAAGCCTCTTCTCCACAATGCTTCCAATGCCAAAATAGCATACAACCAATACCTTTAGGCCGAGAAGAAAAAGGCAGGAAGAAGCAACTGGACAAAAACGGAAATCAATGCTTATGGAAACTGAAGAACTGAAGACCAAAAGACACAAGCTTGAAAGTTGCACACAAGATTTTTGCTCAAGTCAGCTGACAGCTATGTGAAGAAAGCTGAGCAAACTCAAACACTTATTGCAAAGACCAATGCCATGTAAAGATCTGCAAAGGACAAATCCATAGAGATATCAAAATTGTCATTTAGATAGCTGAAATGTGTAGCAGTAAGAATTGAAGTGCATAATTCAAAATTTTCAAGTGTAGTAGAACTCCAAACTGTAGAATGCCATACAAAATGTGTAACATAACCAGGTCTGCATTTTTTTTTTTTTTTTTTTTTTTTTTTTTTAGCCTTCAACACTTGAATTTCTTCACTGCTTTCAACTGATTTATATGACATAGATTACTGGAACCAGCTGTAGCTTTTTGAACATCGCATCTGTCAAACTATTAAAAGATAAAACACAAAGTGTTTTTGAAATTGATTACCATTCACTTTGTGTGTCCATGCAAGTGCGCAAACCAGTTTCAGTCTTGAAACTTCTTTGTAGGAACCCTGTATGTCTCTTTCTCTATCATATATATATATATATATATATATATGATAGCAAGAGAGAGAGAGGTATTGCGATGGGAAAATTGTCTCTTTTTTATATTTTTAATTTTGTGCATGTGTGTTTTTTGATATTGTTGACTGCAGAGTATAGTAGTGTCTGTTGAGCACTGTCTGTGAGAAACAGAGCACCATGATACAATTCACTGAAGAAATTTGGAAACAGCATGCTGTACTACTTGGCATTCATGCCAGAATGTCCAATATGATCATTTCAGAGTGTTTTGGTGTGAAGCTGAGGAAAATGCAGAGGATTCAGAATGAGTTGGATGAGTGATTACAAAGGTACAGCAACTCGGAAAACTTAATCTGATCATCCTAATAAGAACTCCCTAATTTTTTTTTGTGAGGGCCACAGACTCAACACAGATGTCTACATCAAGTGGCTTGAGGAGGTAGTGCTGCCCTGGGCCAAGAGGGTGGCTGCTAGAAGACCCTATGTCTGCCAACAGGACTCTGCACCATGCCAGTTATGGCTGTCAGACAATTTGCGCACTCACAACATTGAAGCCAATGGCAATTTTATTGAATAAATTTACTCTTTAGTATTTCAAGATATTTTTGTATGATTTTGGTAAATATATCTGTTAAAATGAGATGTCAGTGTTGTTTTCATTTTTCATAATTTAGATGTCAATTTATCCATCGCATTCTGTATACACATATATATATATATATATATATATATATATATATATATGTGTGTCTCTCTCTCTCTCATATCTATCTTATATATATATATATATATATATGTGTGTGTGTGTGTAATCTCTGCTCTTAGTTATATCATTTGCAAGTCCATTGATATTTATACTGTTGAATTCAGCTACTGCATTTTCAACAAGAAAAATGCTTTTCTTTTTGTTGCTACTTTTGACTTTTTGTTGTTTATATATTTTTTAAGCTTGTTTTTTTTTTTCTTTCCCCTCAGGGCCTTGGATTATTGATCAACTTAGTTGAGCATTGTGTTGTAAATCGGCGATTATTGGTCACTATGCAGACAGTGAGACCCTCTGACAGTTCATCTCACTCAGAGACTCTTGGTGCTGTGGAGGCATTAGTTGAGGTATTTTCCTTTTCTTTTATAATTTTGTCTTGTATCCAATATATTCATATAATTACTAATTACTGGTGGTGTGGGGATGATTATCACCAGGGGAAATGGAATGAGCAAACAGTGTTCAATTTCTGGTTGAGGCTATTTGTTTCTTGATACAAATGTCCTTGGAAAAAGCATGAACCCCCACTTGTATTCTGTTGTCTTGGCAGATATCCTTACAAAAATGTCTGGGAAATTATGGAATAGTGGAAAACTTTTTAACCAGAATTCAAAATTATAACTTTTTCCAGCCACTGGGAAATGAAAACTTAAAACCATTGTTGGTATTTTTCTGGTTTGTTGTACAAGCAATGGTCACTAGGGGTTCACAAATGGTCTGGTAATCTCTGGAAGAAGGTTTTTAATAACTTGTAAGTCCTCTCAAAAACAAAATTCACTGCTATGCCTGTATTTATTGCTGCAATAAAGATACAATAAAATAATTAAAAAAAAAAAAAAATCAGCTTTATAAAAAATGCAGGTACTTGAAATATTTTGTGAAATCCACCCCACTCCAAATATTTTAATTAAATGTGACAAGATTTCATCATGATAATTTTCAAATATGGCATGATTCGATAAATCCATATTTTAAAACCATTAACTATTTATTATTGGAACCAAAAAGCTCCATTTCTGCCTTCTGCAGGAACTTGCTTAAAATCCCACTTACTGGGTGGCTTTTCTGCTTATAATTTATGATTACTAATTATTATAAAATTCATTACTAATTGTATACTAAATATTATATACAATTTTATGATTACTAATTAAAAGAAAAAATATAAACTTGTTAATAAACGCCTCTTTTGATTATGTGTGCAAGAAATTTATTTTAAAAAAATTATATTTATTTTATATCCAAAGATGTAAAGTTGTGCCAGAAAAATGAAAAAAAGGTTTGACTTAACAAAAAACAATGGTATTTTGTGAGGTGTATTTATATAAACTGTAATCGGTTGTTTTAATTTTGCTTTGGTTATCATGTTAGAGCTACCATCTGTTATGTACATAAACCTAATGGCAGTTCTTGTGGAGAAAGAAAATTTAGAGATATGATTTTATCAGTGTTAATATACATGATAATGTAATAGTAACAGCCACCAATGAAGTAATATGTACAGGGGTGGGGGGCATATGCTGAAAATTTCTCGTCCCAAAACATTATCTTTTTTTTTTTTTTTTTGTTGATTGAATTGAGAATTTTTCAGCATCTCTTTGCCAGCATTTTTTTTAACGCTAACCAAAAAATGGTCATCTTTCTACACCAAAGCTTTTTTATGCATAATTCTGTATGCATATGGTTAGCTTGGCATAAATAATAAGTTACAGTTGATAGAGAAAACTTTTCCTTGAATAACTACTTTATTACACAAGCAGTTATAACAGTAAAAATCTGCTACATCTGTTGTAAACATTGGCAGATTCCTTGGCCAAGTGGATAGAACATTCGCTTTCTGACCAATTATGCGACTCAAGTTCAAATCTTACCATAGTCTGTTTGCTAGGATGGTAACTTCTCTATGTTATCTGTCTGGAGGATGTGATTCCAGCATGCAGCATATTTGGAAAGTGCCTGAAAACCATATCACATGTAGGCCCAAGCCATATGAGTGAACTTGGGTAGATGGAATCCTTTGGAGCTGTTGGTGGTTGTGCTAGCACAAAGTCACAAGTCATCGTGACCGAGGGCTTGACTGCTAGCCTTGTTTAGACTTTTGATCATGGTAAATAGCACCCTCTCTCCCAGAAACTGTAACTAAGGTCTGCTCAGTATAGTTACAATATAAACCACAGGTTGGCTCTGTGGGTGTTGAACAAATGCAAAAATAGTAGACTGGAATCCTTGGTTTCAAGTGGCTGCATTAATATATATATATAATGAAGAAATATAGTCTTAAGATGTGCTATATTTATGGGATAAAGTGCTCAATATCAAAGATAGAGCATGTGTAAATATAAAAGTCAACATTTAGAGGCAACAGTCTGTTTCATGCTAGAAGCAATCATCAGGCGACTTTTATATTTACACATGCTCTATCTCTGATATTGAGCACTTTATCCCATAAATATAGCACACCTTAAGACTATATTTCTTCATATATAATATATATTTATATATATATATATATATATATATGACACTATACAAAAAACTTCTTAGTGATGCAATTAGTTTTATATATAAAAGGCAGAAATGTTAGGTGGGAGTACAGTTTACATCAAAATGTTACAGATACAGAAGCACTCAGCCTTCTAATATATATTTTGACTTCTGATACATCGGAATGTTGTACTTGGCTACCTACTCACAGTCACCTTTCTATTGTCTTTTATTTTTATCATTATTATTTTTACTTATACCACATTCAGTATCAGTACTCATTTTATGATGAAGAGATGTTTAGTACATGATCCTGGGTGTAAATTTAGTGTAGAGGATTAGTAAGTTGACTGTAGTGCAGTTTCGCTACATCTGTTACTAGTCTGAAGAAGTTTATTTCTTGGACATCACTAAGAAATTTTTTGTCATTCAGTACTAATAGTCTGATACATATGTATAAAGACAAAAGGAAAATAAATAATTTTATATATATATATATATATATATACACACACACACACTATTAATAAATACTTTTTTTTTTCCTTACTGTTACTGCATGCTGCAATCTTCAGGTACTGATTGGTGCAATATTATATATAGGATATGTTACAATGCTTTAAAGTACTTCCCGTTTATGTGCCATAATATTTGTATAAGTTTTGTTACTGAATCTACTATCTGGAAGGATGGGCAAACATCTATGATTAAAGTTTATCTTTTATCATTCTGGGTTACAATGACCTGACATGGTTGATAAACATTACAGACCTCTGGCCCAAATGTAAGCAATTTTGATGCTGTCATTGGCTCATTTTTATTCTGCTGTCTTTAACTGACCATCAAATTTTATGTGGAGCCATTCTTTAGTTGAGATGTTTGTATAGGCAGTACTCAGGTTCATTATCAATGCATTCAATTTGCTTTATTTGATTAGTAAATGTTATAGGGAACCAGCTGTTAATATTGTAAATTATTGATTTCCTGAAATATAACATTTTTATATTGTAAGCATTTATGGAAATATATGTGAACTTGACAAAAGATAGCAATTTTCTGAACAAATGCTTATTGGAAAATACTCACTTATAGTCTCTTGTAGTTCCTCTAAAATCAGCAAAAAAATTATTTTCTTTCAATTTCACTTTTGTCTAGAGCAGTTTCATAACATTTACTTTTCTTTCACTCGTCTCTCTCTCTCTGTCTCACGCTTTCACATCCCTCTTCTCTGTCTCACGCTTTCACATCCCTCTTCTCTCTCTCACGCTTTCACATCCCTCTTCTCTCTCTCACGCTTTCACATCCCTTTTCTCTCTCTCACGCTTTCACATCCCTTTTCTCTCTCTCACGCTTTCACATCCCTTTTCTCTCTCTCACGCTTTCACATCCCTTTTCTCTCTCTCACGCTTTCACATCCCTCTTCTCTCTCTCACGCTTTCACATCCCTTTTCTCTCTCTCACGCTTTCACATCCCTTTTCTCTCACGCTTTCACATCCCTTTTCTCTCACGCTTTCACATCCCTCTTCTCTCTCTCACGCTTTCACATCCCTCTTCTCTCTCTCACGCTTTCACATCCCTCTTCTCTCTCTCACGCTTTCACATCCCTCTTCTCTCTCTCACGCTTTCACATCCCTCTTCTCTCTCTCACGCTTTCACATCCCTCTTCTCTCTCTCACGCTTTCACATCCCTCTTCTCTCTCTCACGCTTTCACATCCCTCTTCTCTCTCTCACGCTTTCACATCCCTCTTCTCTCTCTCACGCTTTCACATCCCTCTTCTCTCTCTCACGCTTTCACATCCCTCTTCTCTCTCTCTCACATCCCTCTTCTCTCTCTCTCTCTCACGCTTTTACATCCCTCTTCTCTCTCTCTCACGCTTTTACATCCCTCTTCTCTCTCTCACGCTTTTACATCCCTTTTCTCTCTCACGCTTTCACATCCCTCTTCTCTCTCTCTCACGCTTTCACATCCCTCTTCTCTCTCTCTCACGCTTTTACATCCCTCTTCTCTCTCTCACGCTTTTACATCCCTCTTCTCTCTCTCACGTTTTCACATCCCTCTTCTCTCTCTCACGCTTTCACATCCCTCTTCTCTCTCTCACGCTTTCACATCCCTCTTCTCTCTCTCACGCTTTCACATCCCTCTTCTCTCACGCTTTCACATCCCTCTTCTCTCTCTCTCACATCCCTCTTCTCTCTCTCTCTCTCACGCTTTTACATCCCTCTTCTCTCTCTCTCACGCTTTTACATCCCTCTTCTCTCTCTCTCACGCTTTTACATCCCTCTTCTCTCTCTCACGCTTTTACATCCCTCTTCTCTCTCTCTCACGCTTTCACATCCCTCTTCTCTCTCTCTCACGCTTTCACATCCCTCTTCTCTCTCTCTCACGCTTTTACATCCCTCTTCTCTCTCTCACGCTTTCACATCCCTCTTCTCTCTCTCACGCTTTCACATCCCTCTTCTCTCTCTCACGCTTTCACATCCCTCTTCTCTCACGCTTTCACATCCCTCTTCTCTCACGCTTTCACATCCCTCTTCTCTCTCTCTCTCTCACGCTTTTACATCCCTCTTCTCTCTCTCTCTCACGCTTTTACATCCCTCTTCTCTCTCTCTCACGCTTTTACATCCCTCTTCTCTCTCTCTCACGCTTTTACATCCCTCTTCTCTCTCACGCTTTTACATCCCTCTTTTCTCTCTCTCTCACGCTTTTACATCCCTCTTTTCTCTCTCTCATGCTTTTACATCCCTCTTCTCTCTCTCTCACACACACACTTTTACATCCCTCCTGTCTCTCTCTCTTCCACTTTCACATCCCTCTTGTCACTCTCTCTTCCACTTTCACATCCCTCTTGTCTCTCTCTCTTCCACTTTCACATCCCTCTTGTCTCTCTCTCTCTTCCGCTTTCACATCCCTCTTGTCTCTCTCTCTTCCACTTTCACATCCCTCTTTTCTCTCACGCTTTCACATCCCTCTTCTCTCTCTCACACATCCCTCTTCTCTCTCTCAAACAAACCTCTTCTCTCTCTCACACATCCCTCTTCTCTCTCTCACACATCCCTCTTCTCTCTCTCACGCTTTTATTAGGTTGGTGCAAAAATAATGACGTAATAATGTCGTTTTTCACGTATTTTTTAACGTCAAAAAAAACATTACGTCATTTTTTTTGCACCACCCTAATACATCCCTCTTTTCTCTCTCACGCTTTTACATCCCTCTTTTCTCTCTCTCTCACACTTTTACATCCCTCTTTTCTCTCTCTCTCACACTTTTACATCCCTCTTTTCTCTCTCTCATGCTTTTACATCCCTCTTTTTTCTCTCTCTCACGCTTTTACATCCCTCTTCTCTCTCTCTCACACACACACACTTTTACATCCCTCTTGTCTCTCTCTCTTCCACTTTCACATCCCTCTTGTCTCTCTCCCTCTTGTCTCTCTCTCTCTTCCACTTTCACATCCCTCTTGTCTCTCTCCCTTCCACTTTCACATCCCTCTTGTCACTCTCTCTTCCACTTTCACATCCCTCTTGTCACTCTCTCTTCCACTTTCACATCCCTCTTGTCACTTTCACTTCCACTTTCACATCCCTCGTCTCTCTCTCTCTCTCTCACCCTTTTGCCTCTCCTTTGTCCCTCTCTCGCCCTTTTGCCACTCCTTTGTCCCTCTCTCGCCCTTTTGCCTCTCCTTTGTCCCTCTCTCGCCCTTTTGCCTCTCCTTTGTCCCTCTCTCGCCCTTTTGCCTCTCCTTTGTCCCTCTCTCGCCCTTTTGCCTCTCCTTTGTCCCTCTCTCGCCCTTTTGCCTCTCCTTTGTCCCTCTCTCGCCCTTTTGCCACTCCTTTGTCCCTCTCTCGCCCTTTTGCCACTCCTTTGTCCCTCTCTCGCCCTTTTGCCACTCCTTTGTCCCTCTCTCGCCCTTTTGTCCCTCTCTCGCCCTTTTGCCACTCCTTTGTCCCTCTCTCGCGCCATTTTGCCTCTCCTTTGTCCCTCTCTCGCGCCATTTTGCCTCTCCTTTGTCCCTCTCTCTCGCCATTTTGCCTCTCCTTTGTCCCTCTCTCGCGCCATTTTGCCTCTCCTTTGTCCCTCTCTCGCGCCATTTTGCCTCTCCTTTGTCCCTCTCTCGCGCCATTTTGCCTCTCCTTTGTCCCTCTCTCTCGCCATTTTGCCTCTCCTTTGTCCCTCTCTCTCGCCGTTTTGCCTCTCCCTTGTCTCTCGCCGTTTTGCCTCTCCCTTGTCTCTCGTCGTTTTGCCTCTCCCTTGTCTCTCGTCGTTTTGCCTCTCCCTTGTCTCTCGTCGTTTTGCCTCTCCCTTGTCTCTCGTCGTTTTGCCTCTCCCTTGTCTCTCGTCGTTTTGCCTCTCCCTTGTCTCTCGTCGTTTTGCCTCTCCCTTGTCTCTCGTCGTTTTGCCTCTCCCTTGTCTCTCGTCCTTTTGCCTCTCCCTCTTTTGCCTCTCCCTTGTCTCTCGTCCTTTTGCCTCTCCCTTGTCTCTCGTCCTTTTGCCTCTCATTGGTCATTCTCTCTCGTCCTTTTTCCTCTCCTTTGTCTCTCTCTCTCGACCTTTTTCCTCTCCTTTGTCTCTCTCTCTCGTCCTTTTGCCTCTCCTTTGTCTCTCTCACTTCCTTTTGCCTCTCCTTTGTCTCTCTCACCT
This sequence comes from Acanthosepion lycidas, assembly GCA_963932145.1. Lineage (NCBI taxonomy): Eukaryota > Metazoa > Mollusca > Cephalopoda > Sepiida > Sepiidae > Acanthosepion > Acanthosepion lycidas. Next base: position 89,837,088 of record OZ010587.1, read on the forward strand.
CCTTTTGCCTCTCCTTTGTCTCTCTCACCTCCTTTTGCCTCTCCTTTGTCTCTCTCACCTCATTTTGCCTCTCCTTTGTCTCTCTTTCACCCTTTTGCCTCTCCTTTGTCTCTCTTTCACCCTTTTGCCTCTCCTTTGTCTCTCTCACCTCATTTTGCCTCCCCTTTGTCTCCCTCGCCCTTTTGCCTCCCCTTTGTCTCCCTCGCCCTTTTGCCTCCCCTTTGTCCCTTCCTCGCCCTTTTGCCTCTCCTTTGTCCCTCTCTCGCCCTTTTGCCTCTCCTTTGTCCCTCTCTCGCCCTTTTGCCTCTCCTTTGTCCCTCTCTCGCCCTTTTGCCTCCCCTTTGTCCCTCTCTCGCCCTTTTGCCTCTCCTTTGTCCCATCTCTCGCCCTTTTGCCTCTCTCTTGTCTCTCTCTCTCTCTCACCTTTTTGCCTCTCTCTTGTCTCTCTCTCTCACCCTTTTGCCTCTCTCTTGTCTCTCTCTCCCTTTTGCCTCTCTCTTGCCTCTCTCTCTCTCTCCCCCATCCTTTCACCTCCCTCATATCTATCATTACTTTTGCCTTTTTTTATTAAAAAAAAAAAAAAAGGAAAAATATTCCAGATGCTTTATAAGCATCTTTCTCTTCAAGAATCAAAGCTTCTCACCAAGTTTATTCACCGCCACAAAAAATGCTGAGATTAAAAGCTTAATCAGTCAAAAACAAAATGAAAATAGTCTGTTAACAGTTATAAGGATTACTAATTCCTAAATCAAGCCTTACACTCTCTAATGAAAAAACAACATCAAATATAAATTTAAGAAGCTTTATTCAGCAAAAACTGAATGGTTAATAATTGAACAGCCCTTTTATACAGGGAGGTTATTATTGAAAGGGGGTAAGATGTGGGTAGGTTCATTATTACTACACCCTCTTTACTTTTTTTCTGTCACAGAATATGGCTTTCACGGTTTTTAAATGTTTTTAAGAGAAATTTTGATAGAAATTTGTATCTAATTAGTTAGAATTTCTATTCAAGTGATCAAATCTGTGACATGTCAATATTAGCATTTCATTAGAATTTTCATTTGCTCCCTTTTATTTAAAAGATTTGAAATCTTAATTCCTGTCTGCTGCTGTTGGCATTCTGTAGATTTTTACTTTCTAACATCTTACTCTTTGTACGATTTGATAAACTGTAGTATTTCCTTTAAAACCCATTGATTCAATAGATCAGTGGCTTTTAAGAACAAGAATATTGATATTTTTATTATTGCACTCCACGACCGACAACATCTTGGCTAAATTTCTCATTTGGTGTGGAAAGAAACACATCCTATTACAATGGTAACCTATCAAAATTGCTTTCATTTGGTTTATTCAAATGCAGTAAAATTTGGGTTTCTTTTCAGTTTTGAAATTTGTTTTGCTTTTTGAGCTTAAAGAAAATTGTATAAAAGTATACAGGCTTTCTTTAAGGGCCTTCAGCCAGTTCACAAATATCATACTTCATTTTTTTAATGATAATTTGTCAATACAATATTTTCAGGCCTTAAAAAGAGGCTGAATGAATAATTATGAAATTGGAACATGTAGCAAGCTGCCATTTCTTATTGCTTGGCAGATAGCATATTTATATTCTTGTCTGTCATGGGTGCATATACACACACACACAACGTGTGATGGATAAACTGTTGCCATTTTATATTTTATGTGTGTTGTTTGTTTTTGATTTTGTCACCTGCACAGTATAGTAGGGTCAGTTAGACACTGTCTGTGAGAAAAAAAAGTACCATGATGCAATTCACTCTGTAAGAAATTTTGAAACTGCATGCTGTACTGTTTGGCATTCACATTGGAAGGTCCAATACAAATATGTCAGTGTGTTTGTGTGTCAATCTGAGGACAGTGAAGGGGATTCTGAAAGAGTTGGATGAGTGTAATAGTGATTACAAAGGTGATTGCAGTGATCACTAGTGACGGCGACATTATGCCTCCATTCATTTTCCCATATGGCTTTAGACTCAACACAGAGGCCTACATCAAGTGCCTTGAAGAAGTAGTGCTGCCTTGGGTCAAGAGGGTGGCTGCTGGAAGACCCTATGTCTGACAACAGGACTCTGCACAATGCCACACAAGCAGTCATAGATGTCAGACAATTTCTGCGACCACATCATCCCTTACATCTGACTCCCCAGACTGCAAACCTCTTGATTATTATGTGTAGGGCACAATTGAGTAAGAGACCAAAAAAGACTCCTTGTAACACCAAAGATGAACTGAAGGCAAGGATTTTGGCAGCATTTACCAACTTAAACAAGGAGACAAACCTAGAAGAGATGCAGGAGATTCTGGAGTTCACCGGAGGCCATGGTTGAAGCCAATGGCAATTTTATTGAATAAATTTACTCTTTAGTATTTCAAAATATTTTTGTATAATTTTGGTAAATATAGCTGTTAAAATGAGATGTCAGTGTTGTGTAATTTAGATGACAATTTATCCATCGCACACTCTGTGTCATATATATATATATATATATATATTATAAATTAATTCATTAAAATATGGTTTTTCCGCTACACAGTTCTAACCATGTTTCAAAAATGGAAGGTCTGAATTTAATTTTATAATTAAATTAAAGACATTAGTTCCATTTCATCCTCAAGCGAATTTTGGAGTAACTTTTAAAATTACTGGGTTTTAAAACCCAGTAATTTTAAAAGACACAGCTAAAATCATAAATCATAATTCACATTTCCAAGGTTACAGATAAATCCACTTTCACTAGGCAGGGGTGTTTGCGTGTTCTTTATGTCTGTATTTTGATGTATCCGTTATTAGCTACGTTTTGGTAGGAGGTAGGGATGTATTCTTCAATGAAATCTGACATCCATTAAATGCATGTCTGGATTTTTTTTTAATTTTATTGTTAACAGCAAAAATTCTTACAGCATTTTTTCTATTTGTATATTTAAAGATTTTTTTTTTTTTTTTCTTTCTTTTTGGTGGGGGTGTTCAGGTTAGAATACGTTTTATTTAACTACAATTTGAAAAATATTTTCACTATTAATTTTTAATATACTATATTTCTTTTAAGAACAAGTAAATATATATATATTTATTTATATATACATACATACATATATATATAGCGAATATAGAAATACCTGGGTTAGTCTTCAGGCATGCAGTTAGCCCACTAAAAGTGATGAACCCTAAATCTTTCATAAGGTATCTAAGAGAAGAAAAAGTCTGATGTGACCCCTATCTCAGTGCTAATCAACTTATCTCGCATCTGCTTGTCTCTGAGATTCTTGGCATTGTTGGTATGTGTTGTTGCAACATTGTACGAGACGTATATGACTATAATCTCAGTACAGGCATTGCTAACATCTGTTGATTCCTCAGTTATGGGTTAGGTAGTAGGCCAGGTTGGGCTCTTCAGCCATAGCTGGCAACCAGTTTAGAAGAAGCTAATCTCAAAATACCCAAACCTGGATAGATGGATAACTTGTCAGCAATAATCATACTTGTGTCTAATGAGTCAATAAACTAATTGCGTGTGAGGTTGGAATTGGAAAGTTCTTATACAAACCAACATCAAAGCAAAAATACTGCAGTTAAATTCAAGTTATAATTTACTTCAGTGTTGTTGTCTGTTTCTCAATGATTGTATGTTTCATTTTCGTGGTTGTGCTTTGTTTGTAGTTATTTTGCCGAAAGGAGCAAGCTGCCCGTGAAATGGAGGCCCAAGAAGAAGAGGAAGAAAACTCTGGCACTGCAGCTGAATCTTCTCCCAACAAGAGTGGCAACTGGCAAGAGAGTGATTCATGCTTGCAATGGATCGTAGGGACTAAAAAGAAACAAGAAGCAGAGAAACAGGTAGAGGATCGCAGACAAAATGGAGAAAATGTTGAAGATGATGAAGACGCTGAAGAAAAATTCACAAAAGGTTTGTTTGAAATTTGTTTTATTTTGATTATATTCAATGTAGGTAAAAATATCTTCCAGTTTCATAAAAACTCTTTTGTTTTTCACTTGCCTAATTGTTAGATCTTAGATCCTTTGATATGTTTAATTTAGAAAGCATATCTGCACTACCTGATTAAAGGATTGAACTTCTATCCACCAGATAATTAAATCTGCTTAAATGACATGGTATTGTCTGATGAAATCAATGTATGGCAATGGTCGTATTGTTTGGTTATGTTTGCTTTGTACTGGTGCGTTTTGTTTTTTAGCAATAATATATAAAAGAAAAGACTCCTCCTATTTCATTTGAGGTGGAGGCAAATGAAGAAATTGTTGCCTCCAAGCAAGTTGACTGAATTAATATTCAATTATGCTTGGGTATTTATTAACTTCACTGTTAATTAAGTTATCAATTAAGTCTTAAATTAAATGCAAATGTGTAATCATCTTTTCTTTTTTTACCAACAGAAAGTATATCACATACGTTTCTCTTAAGATTTTAATTAATAGTAAAGCAGATGAGGGTGTAGACTTAAAAGGCTTTAATATATAACATGAGTATATAATAAAAATGGCTAACTCTATTCATTTGTAAATTATTAATCTATCCTTTTTCTTTGAACTTCATTAAGCTTACCAATCCCAACTATATTCACAATATAGGTTGTTCTCATCATCGTAATTTCTTCTTTTTTTACTTTTTTCTTTTTCTTTTTCTTTTTTTTACTCTACCTCCCTGACATCATCTTCCTCATCAAAATTGATTGCAATATTTTATTCCTCCACTGAGTTTTCCAATTTTTATTTTTATTTTTACCATCCTCCCTTCCTCCAGGTTTTTTGAACAGGAGTAGAGCTTTATCCATTGTTTCCTGTTGAGGATTAGGTTTCCAGTTGCTTCTAAATTCTACTTCAACTCTATATTTCTGACATCTCTGCCTAAACTCTGAAATTTTATTTACTTTTTTTTTTTTTTTTTTTTTTTTTTTTTTTACTCCTCAATAGAAGTAGATTGTTCGGTTCACACTCTCCCCACCCCAGTTTTTTGAACAGTAGTTGAGGTTTATCCCTTGTTTCCTGTTTATGATTTTCCAGTTCCCTCTGCAGTCTTTTCTTTCTTTTTCACTTCCAGTGGCCCCTTGCATCTTGGTGGCATTATCACCTTGCTTGGAGTGGTGCCTCCTACTCTGTAAACCTCTACCTCGAGTGACTCTTGAGGCATGTATAGGATGAACATTATTGTAAAAAATAAAATAAAAATCACTTTCCTTTACAAAAAAAAACAACTTTTCTTTTATTTTTTGTTTTTGATTTTAGTTTTAATGGAAAGTTTTTTGTTTCTTGCTTTCATAGCCTTACATGAAGCTGGAAAACACATGGAAAACAGCTTTGTTGCTGCCTACGTTGCCTTGTTGATAGGGTGTTTGATCCAGGACAACCAGGTGAGTTCTTGTTTAGCTTATTATATCATTCCTGTTGTTTGTTTCTTCTATTGGCATTCTACAAAATAAATAGCAGTAATTATTGTCTTATTGTCAGCAGATAAGTAGGCCATCTATTCTAGAAACATTTGGCCTTGAAAATCTCATGGAAGAAAAGAATTAAGCTTTCATTTTGATCCACAAATATGTGATCAGTAACAAGAAGTCAGTCTCGTTGCTAAAATAATTGTGACACTTTATTTTTGTTTCAATTCACTCTGTCTGGATAGGCATTGATTTCTCCAGTGAGATGAACGAAAATATGTCTTTTTCCTGAGTTGTGCAGCAGCTAGATGATTGTTTTTACTGTGGGTCTCTAGTCTGCATGACCCATATAAATTTCAGTATATCAGAAATACTCTTTTCCAAGTCCACCCAGACACCTAATTGAAAAATGATCCCCATATGCCTCCCTGAGAGCAAGAGACTTCCAATTTAAGCTACCAAGCTTTCAGCAAATACTTCAGTCCAATGTGATCTGAAGAAAGATATTTTGTTATTCAGCTTTGTTGTTTTGTTTTTTTTGTTTTTTTTGTTTTTGTTTTTTTGTTTTCATCTTCAATAGACAGTAATTCTTGTCATAGCACAGTGGTTTTATCATGTCATTGATTGTGAAAACATCAACATCTAATGGCCTTACTATAATAGATTTGTTCTGAAAGCAATAATAACTAAATCAACAAGTAATTAAGTTATTATTCATTGATTCCTTCAGACACCAGTTTTCTTGCCTTTGTTGTTTTGTTTGCTGTACTTTTAAGCTTTCTTCAGGTGTATGTTGAAATCAGTAAATTTTTGTGAATAGCGAATTAAATCATTTATTTGATCCATTGGAGTTTGTTCTTAGCCTTATACCAATAATTGTCCTTTGCAGTTAATTATGGCCAGCTTCTCAACTGAGCTGTTAAGAGAATTGAATTTGCCCTGAGAAATAAAAAGTCAGTTGTTAAATAACCTACACTTGGTTATGTATCTCATTCCTTTTGTTGTTATGATCCAAACTCTCAAAACCTGACACTATCTATCGAAGCTTTGTAGTAGTTTTTTGGTATTGTTAATGTACTTCTACTTTGTCTGTTTGCATACATTGACCTCTTGCTTAACAAATCCATCAATATGCTCTATGACAGACAGACAGGTAAAAGTCATGCTAAACACCTGGTAGAAGGTCCTAAGTCTTGTGTTACCAAATGAGTTATCCATCAATTACACCTGACATATTTGCTTATATGATATTTACTTAAGTAATGATAAAATGGTGAATTCTCAGTCATAGCTGTATTTTGTCCTGACCAAAATGATGGCAAGCAAAACTTAACATGTTTTGCTTTACTTTTTCTTTCTTTCTTTTTTCTTTTTTTCTTTTTTTTTTTTTTTGTGATGACAGAATGTGTTAATGAAAAGTATATCCTGAAGGATAATGCCATGGAGAATGGAATCAGTAAGCCAGGTTCAAACTCTAGCTGGGATAGTTTTCAGTCATAGGGGCCTTACGGATGTTTATGGGTGGTGTAATGAATATTGGCTCAGAATGAGAAATCAGAGAGCTGAGTTCAAATTCTTGTTGGCTTTGTTACATTCACTTACACACAAATAACATTGGAAAAAGGTATCCATCTCTTCTCCCAGCTATCAGTTAAATAGCAGGACAGATTGGATTCTATAACTTTGGCTGGCAACCAGTCTACTGCAGAAAGATATAGCTGCCTACTGTGAGAAAATCTTCTGTATAGTCATGAATCAAAAAGAGACATGATCAGCCAACTTGTATCACATATGGAACTTAAGGCCTTTTGGAAAGGCATGAACTTGAAGTTGTTACACACACACACACACACTGTATCTCTCTCTCTCTCATCTTGGGAGGGGTAACCAGTCTAGTAAAAAAGACAACTCTAAATTCAAAACTGTGGAGAAGGCAGCAGGAAAGTATTTCACTATCTTTCCTAAGAACCATCATGGCTCATGGCAGTGCACCATTTAGAGTGAGAAAGGAAACTGTGGTGGATCATGATCGCTTATGTCCTGAATAGACATGGCACCTGAGAAAAAGAAAAAGAGATCCTACAGGCTTTTAACCTTCAGCATACTGCATTATTAATATTACTTCCCTTTTCCAATGCATTCTTTTTCAGGGCCTCTCAATTGCAGTATTCTTACTGTTAATTTCACTCAAAGTTGTTTTCTGTTGCCATAACAGGATATGACAACACAACTATGAAATTCAAACACACTATTTTTCAGGGATCAGAGTCACCTTCAGTGACAAGATAAACTTTTTGTACAGCAAATGTAGTCACATATAGAGTGATAATGGTTAAACCATTCTGTTGTCACTTGCTAGCCTTTTGTAGTACTATCCAGGCTGATCATACCAATGGAAAGTTTTAAACTTATTATATAAGCAGAGAACTTATGATTCCTGGAACAAAATAATCATTCCCTGGAAAGTAATAAGCTTGCCTTAAGAAATAATCACTGTGCTGGAGGTGGGAAGAAGTTGGCAAGTGATTGTGATAGCTCTAAGAAAATTGTCTGAAAGTACATACAAGATTGTGTTTGTTTAGATATAAGGCTTAGGTTATTTGCAAAGCATGGTCTGTTTCTAAAAATAAAATAACCTGCTGTTCTATGCTTGGTTCTCCCTCTCTCTGAAAATAACTTTTTAATTAAAAAGGAAAACCGTTGACTACTGAATTATAATGTGCAGATAAGTAGCTGGTATCTTTAATAAGCAGCAAAAGATAATTTCTACTGGTCTTCTTCTTTTTTTTTTTTTTTTTTTTTTTTTTTTCAAGAAACATTTCTCTTTTAGAAGAATGTCATTGTACCTGTATTAACACACAAAATGCTTACTCCTAATATATGCCCCCACCTCCCAATCAATTGTTAAGTTTCTCATCTGCCAATGAATATTATTGTGTTGCTCACTGGTCACTGCACTTGACTACCTATCAAAATTGAACTATGGTCAGTCAGATTTTCTGGGTGAGCATAAAAATTAAGCTACGGTATTAGCATGTTGTTAATGTTGCTAGTTTCTTACTAGCTTTAATATGTTGGGAATGTTTGCTATCAACCGCCTTTCTCCCTCGTTTCTGTTCGTTCACCAGCCATCTTTCATAAGTTTTTCTCTTAAACTAAAAGAAAACCTTTTCTTTTTTTTTTCTTTTTTTTTTAAAGCAAATTCTATTTGAGCTCCTTTTTTCTTCAAAAGAATTGAAGTAAATCTTTTTTCTCTATAATGAGTAATATTTTTGGAAAAATGAAAAAAAAAACCCATAATGTCAGCAGTAGAATCTTTATCTTTCTGCTTCATCATCATCAGAAGTTTGTTTATGTATATCAATGCCATGTGTGTGACCTGGTTAGGACAGACCCCCACCTGGCCTGGTTACAAGTATCTCTGTACTGAATCACCTTTCCATTAGGGTTGAATTCCAAGTAATGATAGGTTGTAAGCTGTATCCAAGTACCACCAGCTGGGAAAATCAGCAGGAACAGCCCTGGCTGTAATCAGCTCAGATGAGAAGAGTCACTTGGTCTTCTATTTATAAATGCTAATTATTACTTTGTGGAAGAGAGAGAATTAAGATGAGGAGCATGAGAGAGAGAGAGGGAGGGGAATTGAGAGTTACTGCAGTCACTCTCTTTTGTTAATTACTAATTCCTCCACTTCCTCATCCTACTATCCAATATAACCCTCATCATTTTAACTGGTACACTTACTCTTCCTCAGATTATCCTTTTGAACAAGTTTTTCCTTTTACTTGCTGAACAAATATGCTAATACTACTACTATTACAAATAATAGTTCTAATCAAGAATTAAAAAATGTTTCTTCAGCTCATGTTGCTCTCCAACTGCTACTCTCCAATACTTTTGATGATTTACATATATTTAAAATATTTGTTAACCCACTCGTTCATTCAACATCTATGTCTACTACCTCCATTTTTGTCTGTCCCTAAGTTAAGAATCTGGGTTAGAACATATTTTGGAAGACCTTTAAAAGGAAAATGTTGTTACTAATACTACTATTATTTTCCTCAGTGAAGCAAACAGTACTTTCCATGACTCACATTTATTTTAATTTAAAATATATAATTCATTAATGAAAGCCATCTTCATATTTTTTGTCATACTCTCACAGATTTTTTTTTTTTTTTTTTACATCTACAAGAAGGAGATGAAAAGTTCTTGAACTAAAATTTCAAAGTTCTTTGCCCCAAATTTCTGGGTCAGATTTTAGGAAGTGTGGATGGGCTGGGAACTTTTCAGCACACTCTCAAACCTTAAATATTTTTATAATTTTCTCTATCTCTTAAAAAAAAAAAAAAGAAAATCTTGTCTATTGTCCTGTGTGTTCCTTTATTTATTGATATATATATATATATATATATATATATATATATATATATAGGGCTAATATTGCCAACAGAATCACTTCCAATTTTACAATAAAATCCTTGAATTCCTGAAGAAGAGTCTTTGCAGTATCTTGTCTGTTTGATTTGTATAAAAATGTAAATGTATGTAGAGCTTGCTAAGTGGAATTTGGTTGATGATGGTAAGATGTTATTGCTAGCTCATAATGATGTAGTGAGTTAAGTCCCCAAGAGAAATTTAATGTACATCTTCTTGTGTATTAATCCTGGCAAAGATCCTGTTTACTGATGCTCTCTCTCTCCTGCTTGCATGTGACTGTTGTAGGAGTAGTAGTAGGAGTAGTAGCAAAAGCAGCAGCAGCAGCAATGTGGAGGCAGTTGTAGCAGTCGGACACAAATGTGGAAGGAAAGCTTCCCTCCACCACCCCAATCTCAAGGCTTCCTACTCGAATGGCTTTTACATGTGCCCAATACTATAAACTCCCATCTGCTTGACCTGCTTTTCTTTTTTTCTTTTTTTTTTCCCATTTTGTTGTTCTCCCCTCTACTGTCTGTCTTGGCTTTTAATGGTGGGGGAAGAATGGGAATGAGGATTGAATTAAGAAAGAAAAATACTCTGCCTGTTCCTTTTATTACTACACATTCACCCATTTTCTTTTGTCTTCCCCTCCTCGTTTGAATGAGGTGGCTGACATCCCATAATGATAATACACTCTGTTCAGGCTCCCACTTTATCTGCTGCTCTATGCTGCATTGCTGCCATCAACAGCCACCATCCTAATTCCCTGCTGGTTTTGCCGCCATACACACACACACACACATTTTATATATATATATATATATATATATATATATATATATATATACACACACACACACACACACACACACAAGTATTCTCAGTAACTGGTTATTTTTGCTTTTTTTCTCTCATACATGTACATGTTTGAATAGAACAGTTTATTGCTGTGAATTAGCTAGTCTTTGTACTTTATCTTTGCTTGCTTCGCTGCACGCCTCTGCTACCACTTCTCCTACTCCCTTTACTACTACTACTACTATTATTATTATTATTCAGTAAAGAATTATTTTTTTTACTCTCCTTTCTTTCTCCATTTCTTATTTCTTCCTTTTTCTTTCTTCCCCCTTCCAACCCACTTAATCAATATTTTCTTGGAACCTGAAGTAAATAGGGGAAGGTGGTAGGGGAATGTCAGGTCAACAAAGGGAGGTCATTCCAGCTCTACTTGGGAGAGTTTGTTGAGCACCTCCCTCTCTTGTTCTTTATTCTCCTGTTCACTCTTTCTTTCTTTCTCTCTCTCTCAATACAATTGATGAATCTAATTGAAGTGATTTACTCTCATCTGATCAACTTAAGCTGACACTTTGGTCTTTTTCATTAGAGGAAATGGTGGTCTATCTATATCAGTGGCTCATGACAGCATTTTTCTTGTAAGGAGTGAGAGAAATCCAGTCCACTATTTCTGGGACTACTTTTTTAAAAAAAAAAAAAAAAGTGAAAGTGTGCACTGACCATCCAAATTAGTTTTTGCTTCTTTTTCTTTTCTTTGTCGTTAAACTTTCTTCTCAATTATTTTCCTGTTTCTTGCAATCTTGTGGGAATCATTCAGAAAAGAGCTCAATGAGTGTAAGCCAGGGAACTCAGGTTTCTCAAAATAGATTTAGATTCTTGAGCAGTTGTTTCTTTTGAGTAAGTCAAAGACTGACAACAAATGTCCATAGCTCACTGAAAGATAGCAATGACTACAGCATTCCTGTTGTCAAAAATTCAGACACGTCTTGACAAAAAAGCTCATTAATCAGTTTTCATAAAATTTACATAATTAAAAGGAATTAAAAAAGATTCTTATATAAATATTATTTTCTTAGAAAATCTAATTGTTTTTAAAATTTATGTTTATGCTTGTAATTGGGGAAACAGACCAAGAAAATCAATGGTTGCCAACATTTGCCAAATATACCCTTGAGTTTAAAAATAAGCTACCAAAAATCAGATACTTAGCACATCTGAATAAAACTTCTGATATTTATTCATTGTTTTGTTTGTTTGTTTGTTTGTTTTTTTTTATATACAATTATTTACTCTGATTACTATCCTCACCTTGGTTGTCTACATCACAGTGTATTGGACATTACACTCGCCAGCCTTCTTCAGGTGTTTCTTGTAGTTAGTAACTTTTCAGGACTTTGAAACTTTATTCAATCTGTGGGAATAAGTGTTCTCATTCTACCAAGGGATGTTTCCTATCAGTTAATTCTTCCTTGTGATGTTGCTTACCTCTTCCACCAAGCCAGTGAACTCTTCTGAGACTTGTTTTGGGTGAGATATCTCTGAAAATTGAAATTATTTTTTAAATGCTCTCCTGATGTTTTATGGGTCACGGATCTTATGAGAATGTTTACCAACATGCCTTTAACTGTGGCAGTTTTCTGGCTATTGGCTTTGAATCTACTGTTTCTGGAAGCTCTCAATGCTTGTTCTGTTGATAATTATTAGTTTTGTTTAATATTGTAGGCTGTGCACTGAATCTGTTCTTTTTTTTTTTTTTTTTTCCATGTTGCATGGATGATGGGAATTGATGTTCACATTTTGTCCAGTAACTGTTGGTTTATGATATACAGATGACTTGAACCCATACTGTGTAAATTGATTATCACATTGAGCAAGTCCAGTTTATTGTCCTCTTTTATAGTGAACTGTACTGAAGTTCTTATTGAGATTACATAGTCTATTAGTATTTGCAAATCTACCTAATGAAGCAAAGTGTCAGCTATATATTTCAGCTACATGGTTGGCTTTGTTGCTGTTCTTTTGAAAGCCATTTCGTTGAAATATCTGAGGTGTATGCTTATCATTTCTGGTAATAATGAACCCTTAGCCAAGCCATTTGCCTGCTGATGTGTGAAAGTGTGCACTGACTATCCGAATTAGTTTTTGCTCAAATAGGTATTGGGAAATGTGTTTTTTCCACACGGAATGCCATCATTTCTATAAGGGTATCTATTAAAATGCTGGTGCAGTTCCATAAAGAGGGATTTGATTTCAATTTATCTTGAACCCCAGATAGGAACTTTGGTGAACAGTTTTCAAATTTATCAATTAATTTGAATGAAGGTGAACATAGCCATCTCAACAAAGTAGGAAAAGTGTAATATATATATATATATATATATATATATATATGTGTGTGTGGATGTATGTGCACATGCATGTACATACGTTTGCGTACATGTATATGTATGTACGTATGCGTACATGTATATATGTATGTGTACATGTATGTATATACGTATGTTTGTATGTATGTAAATATCAGAACAACCCAAAGAAATATCCGCATCTTCTTGCTTCCTATCTATGCTTTTAGTAGATGTCACAATAGATCGAATCATTTGAGTGGATCAAAGTGTTAATGGATTTCTTTAATAAATCTTGCAAATTTCAGAAGCAACTAGTCTCTCAAAATAACTATATCCTTGTGCTCTTGTCAATCGAAATTTTCTTTTAAGTTAGAAAAAGAAATTAATCCAGGAACTTTTCTTTCCATGTTATCCAATGACTCATTCATATTTTAATTATTTCTGTTAATTCCACACATCCTGTTCTTTTTCAAGATTGCCATTCTGGAATATTAATTACTTTGGACCTGTTAATAAAGAAGCCCAAACACCAGCATTATGTTTTTCCACTTTTCTTTTTATAATGGCTTATTGTGAAGTTATCATTATTTATGATAATGTTCAATTTAGCACAGAGAGAAAGAAAGAAAGAAAGAAAGAAAGAGAGAGAGAACTTGCTTTCACAATAAGAACTTACCCAAACTTTATTGCCTGAGAGATTTTAATGAATCTGTTACAGTTGCCTTTGTTCTGAATTTCATGCGATTACCAGACACTTTTTTTTTATTTATTTATAAGTAAGCACTTTTGTTTTTATTTTCCAGTGTATATTTTTTTTAGAAATATAACTGTTTGTTTCCAAGTTTTCAGTTTTATGGTCAAAGACTTGTATGCATATGGTAACCAGCTTTAACATTTTAGCCGAGTGAGATATATATATATATATTTATCAACTAGTGGTCCCATGGACATAATGTAAGATTTTTATGAAATTTGAGTATCCCCTCTATGAGGAACAAGAAAACCTAAAATTTTAGCTTCCTTAGACTTTTAGCTCTTGTCATTAGATGAAGACTGTCAGATGCTGAGTGAGAGTTCACATGCAAACTATGGTTGATGATAAACAATCATGTGGATACCATCAATTTTCCAGAGGTCAGAGCAGGAACTATTGCTGCCACTTTGAAGGTCATCTTCATGCAGCAAATGGGCAACCATCATCTTCTCAGTATACATACATACATACATACATACATACACACACACACACACACACACACACACACATATATAAAATTACATTCAATTCCTTTTTTTTCCAGAGCCATGTTGAAAAAGTGAAGGAACATCTTCCAAATGGATTTGAACCAATGATCAAAATATTAAAGAAGTTCCTTGAATTTATGAACCTCACTGTAAGTCTTGTGATTTTTTTATTTTGTCATTTTTTTCCTTTTTGTTTGTTTACATTTTAAATAATTTTCTTCTTTTTTTTTTTTTTTTTTTTTTTTTTACCTTCTTTCAAACATTATTATTGTATTTCCTAAAATGCATTAATTTTTTCTTTTTTTTTTTCTTTTTTGCAGAGTGCATCCGGAGGTTCTGGAAGTCGTTCCATTGCCCGCGTGATTGAAACCCTGGAGGCCTGTTGACATAGCACCTTTCTCCTCCTTCTCCTTCCCCTCTTCCTCTTCTGTTTTATAACTACCCTCCTCCCACCTGATCCTCTCCTATTCCCCTCCCACACACACACACTTCATATTAACTATCTCTTTGTTATCTTGTCATTGTTTTTATCCTCCCATACTCTACTACTCTTCACACCCCCAGGTAGATTATTAGCCAGGCCAGATCATCTCCAACTTTCCCACCTCTGTTGTTGCCTCCTTCAATCAGTGGAATTTTTTTTTTCCTATCTTTTTTTAATTTACCCTCCAAATCAAACATTATCTGCTCTTCTTTTCATTTTTTTTCTTTCTATTTTCTTTCAACATTTACTTTAGCCTTTGTTTCCAATTTCCTTTTTTCACTGTCCAAACTCTGAGCTGAAATTTCAATCCCTCCTCTCTCAAAAATATTTTCAGCTTGTTTTATTATTATTATTTTATTTCAAATGGCTACAAGCTTTTACAAAATAAAAAGGGAGCTTAAAAAAAAAAAAAAAAAAATATGCACAAACATTTTCCAGGTGTTTTCCTAAAATATAAACTTGTTTTCAGTTCCTGCAGAAAAAGTCTTCCCTTGCTTAAAAAAAGACAAGAAAGCAAAAACATTCTTTTTGTTTATATTTTTTTTAAAAGATTATTTCTGTTGATAATGAATTAGAATGATTTCTTCTTGACCTGTTCATCTTCATTCAGAATGAAAGAAAGAAAAAAAAAAAGAAAAGAGTGAGAGAGAAAGAAATTACTATTGCTCTACTTAAACAATCAGCTAAGTAGATGTTTGATCTTTTTATTTTATGGTTTGTCTTCGACTCAAATATGAAATCACTTGAGTTGCATATGTAAATCTTATAAGCAGAAAACTTAAAGCTATATATAAAGTCTATCATTCTCCCATTTTTGGATTAATTAAAAAAAATTGTTTTACTTTTCTTTTCTTTTTTTTTTCATAGCCTAAAAATGTTTTAAATGTCCTTTACAGATATAGCTCAGTTGTAAAGTAACGAGGACGGTTTCTCTCACATATTTATGAAACTCCTTGCAAAAAACTTGCAAAGAAAGAAAAGATCCCCCCCCCCCAATTCATTCGATATTGTAAATATATTAAAATATTTTAATGGTTTTTGATACCTGCTTATTATCATAGAACAAATGACATATATTTCAAATATAACGATTTTGTTTTCCTTTTTAAGTTTAGCAGACAGAAAGTAGAATATTGACCTTTTTTTTTTTCGTTATGAACATACCATAAATGATAAGTAAATAAATTTAATTGAAAATTAATTGATTTTAGATATGGAACTGTTTCATATCTTCCAACACCTGAACTTTTTTTTCAATTGTGAGAAATTTTTTTTAAATTAAAAGGCAATTCTATAAATAATGAGTCTGATTATTTTTCATAAGGATTGAATGCAACCATAAAGTTATCGTATTTATCACTTTTAATTTTAGATATGTATCATACATACATACACACACACACACACACACACACACACACACACACACACACATATATATATATAAAAATAATGTGTGAATCCAGTCTATGCATCACTGGTCAGTTTATCATTGCCAATGTTCATCAACTTGTGTTTAAATTATGCAATGCAATGTCCTTTCTGATGCCAGATCATCTGAAATGCATCTCTGGTGTTGATGATATTTTCACTATCAATAAACCCCAATCTTTGCCTTCATAAGCAATTGCTAAATTTTACCTGTAATTTAGCAATTGACACATTACAATTTTGGTCACAAAGCAGAGCTGTTGTTGGTCGAATCAAATACTTGCTTCTCTTTAGAAAGAATTCTTGTCATTCTATCTACCACCCACTTATTTATTTATTTTATTTTTATTTATTTATTTTTTTTTTTATTTTTTTTTTTTTTTGGGAAGTGCCAATTCTTCTTTTCTCCTCTTCTAATCTGACAGTCTTCAAAATAACCTTGTACCACCCACACTCACTACCACTATTTGCTTGTAGGCTTATTATCTACACTTCAACAAGAGGGAAGAAAAACTATCAGTGCTTGGCTTTCTTTCTTTTACTTTTTTTTTTTTTTTTTTTTTTTTTTTCATTGAAAGTAAGGAATGAATTATTTCATCACATTAACCAAATTGGAGTTTTCCCAGTTTTTTAAATTTTTATTTCTATTTTTATTTTATTTTTTTTTTTTTTTTATTTTTTTTTTTTTTATTTTATTTTTATCTTTGAAAAACAAAAAAAATCTTTTTGTTTCTCTTGTTATGCTTTGAACATTCTTTGCCTTCTGCTGCATTTCACTAATCATTTCAAGCCCCCCCCTACGAAACCTTGCAGCATTTCCATTTCAGTTCTTACCTCTTCTTCCGTAGCGTGCCTTTTTCTAAACTTGAAAAATATAATTTAAAAAAAAAAAAAAAAAAAAAAAAAAATGAAAAATGAAAAAAAATAAATCACTGCAAAATTAAAATTAAAAAAAAAAAAAAAAAAATAGAAGGAAAAATGAGATTTGTAGGTCCTCCAATACCAATTCCGGGTTTGTTTGTTTTTTTTTTTTTTTTTTTTTTTTTTTTAATCTATAATAAGTTTGATGGGGTGGGGGACAACCTTGCAGAGAAAAACAAAAAACAATATTTCTTATTGTTTCCTCAGACTCTTCTGCTTGCCTAAGAAAGAAAAAACAAAATATTTAGAGGAACCTAAGAACTCATGTTTGGTCAGTGCTAAGTTGGGAGTTGGCTGGCAAATCTGTAAACTACTGCTTCACCTCCTCCCCTCATCACTTTGTTGTGAGCCTTCCCAACCCCCACGATTAATTATACTAATAATGAAAGAGAAGATAATAAAGAAACATTATTATTATTATTATTGCTATTACTACTACTACTACTATTATTGATGATGGTAATTATTCCTATGATAATGATGATAATATTAGGCACATCTGTATGTTTAAATTATTCAAGTGCATTTGTATCATTCCACATCACACCTCAACGGTCTGGCTAATGAATGGAGATAAAAAAAAAAAGAAGAAAAGAAATCAGAAAAATAAAAATGTATAAAAACCTAAATTTAAAAAAAAAAAACACGGCAAAAATTGTTTTTAAAAATCAAAAAAAGAAGAGTGTATATACGTAGATACATATAGCTCATATGTATATGTGTATATGCACAAACACACGCACGCATGCATGTGTAAATATGCACATACCTGCATGTGAGTAAATGTTTGTGTGTGTATGTGAATGAATTGTGTGGATGAATGAATTTCTAAGTGAATAAAAGCCTCTACTAAGAATGCAAGAGTGAACGTTTGAAGACATAGAAATATGCATATTGTTGGAAAGACAGATGATTTCATAATGGAAAATAGAAAACAACTTTTTAAATGAAAAAAACAAAAAAAAAAAAAACAAAAATACAATTTGGGGAAAAAATACAAGTGAAAACCTGTACAGACCAGAAATAAAATTAAAAACCTTAAAAGGTTGCTTTTTTTTTTTTTTTTCTTTTTTTTTTTTTTTATATAACCACAGTTTAAAAAAAAACAAAAAAAAAAAAACATTTTACCTTTTTTTCTTTTTTTTTCCTTTTTTTTTTTTTTTTTTTTTTTTTTTTTTTTTTTTTTGTCTATGGCAGGTGGGTTGGGCAGGGTGGTTAAGTGGTGTTTTTATCTATGCACTTCTCCTGCGTCATTGGCACTTGTTATTGGGCCTATCGCAGCGAAGACAGTGGCTGCAGCAATTATTGTGAAGGACTACAATGTCTCCGTTCTGATGTCTAATTGCTCGGACGACATTCGTAGATGTACATTTTCATCAGATGTAGTTCGTGCACAATAAAGATATTTTTACAAGGAAGTTAATTGCTTATTTGTTTGTTTTTATTTCTTTTATTCTTTCACTGTTGTACATTTTCTTTCAGTCATTTCATACAGCTCACTTCACTCGAATAAGTGTATTTTGAAGTCATCTCCTTAGGGTTTTAAAAAATCTGTTTAGAGCAGGGGTTCCTGACCATTTTTATGCCTCCTCTCCAAGGAAATATTTGATTAATACACTTAGAAATATAACGTCAAATCTAAAAATGAACAAGTCCTCTTTAAAATTTTTAACTCCCATACAAACTGGACTTAACAAGTAAATTTTTTAAGTCAATACAAAGGCAACTATAAACTGAAGAATTAGATTTTAATTTGGTTGTTAGAATTTTTGGATGATAATGATTTACTGATACAAGTCCTATTAATTAACACAGGTTAGAGGAGAGGTGAATTCATGCCTTTCCCAAGAGTATAGCTGGCCACTCGTATTCGAAGATACCCATCTACTAGGGCGGCTAGCCAATCCTTGCTCAAGTACATTTGTGTTTATTCAACACCCACATATACTGCAACTATGCTGAGCAGACCTTAGTGTGTTATCTAGCATGAACAACAATTTGAACAAGGTCAGCATGCTCAAGCCTTCGGCCACAATGACTTGTGATTTTTTGCTAGCACAGCTATTGACAGCTCCCAATTTCACTTACAATGCTTGGGCCATTCTGTGGTATGGTTTTTAGACACTTTCTAAATCAGTCCCTCCAGTCTGATAACATCAGGAAGTTTCCTTCTTGACAAATCCACCCGGGTCTTATGGTCAGAATGCGAGCGTTCTAACCATTCGGCCACGTGCCTATATACCTTTCACAACAGTATTTGCGTCTAAATTACTATAACAAACCTGACTGGAATTGGAACTTGGCTCTCTCCGATTCCCAGTTCTGACCCATTTTCCATTACACCGACCACACATGATTTAAAAGTACCTGATATTGCCGAGCAGCCACCCATCTAGATACTGACCAGGATCATACATTATATGTCTGTATATTTGGATTCTAGTGGCCATTTTTGTGTTGGTTTGGTAGTGTCAGTGCATATGTTGGTGTGTCTGAATGTTTGTTCATATTTCTAGTTGGTGTTGCGGGATTTGGCTGCTGTATATATGCACTAACAGACCAACTCAAAAATGTCCTCAGATTAAAATGTAAACAGTAAAATAGATCAGAAATAAGAACTTAAAAGTCAATGACTTCTTTGCTCCTGCTTATCCGTCATGATTTTATTTTATTTTATTTTTTTTTTCCAAATGTGGAAGCTTCTTGCTGTGATTACAGATTCAGGTGAACCAAATGCAAATTCACACAAATATTTTGTTGTAGTGGGAATGAGATTGCTTTTCCACCAACACTTGAGAACATATCCAGTCCTTAAAGGTTTTTCTTTCAAACTGCTTTTCAAGTTTCTATTTGTTCATAAACCAATAAGATCTTCCTTAACCTGTCCTTGGCATAGACACGTCCAAAACATAACGCTAAAAAACCAGCTACATGAAACGTTTTTCCCAAAATAATTGGCAAGGAAGTGTTTAAACGTTTCTTCAACTAACATATTCTCCAAATTCTAAGAATTGGTATTTCTGATCGACTCTTCAGAAATTTTCTGGGATTCAAATCCCGAAATTCTGCTGGCATTTGCAAATGGTCCAAAGTTTCTGAATCCAATATCATCAACACTGGCTGAGTGATGGCCTATTCTTTTGCATCTCATGAAATTCTGTCTCACGCTTTCGGGGGTGTTGCCACTCTAGGTTGGGAACACTTGATCTAGGAACTTAATTTTGACGGTGATTGAAGACAATTCATAAATGGTGATGAAGGCCTTGAAATATACGACTTTGACGAGATATAATGCAACTAATTTTTTATATCATAATTGCTCTCACTAGCTGTTGTGAAGTGATTTCGCAGTGGAGGCTTGTATTTGTGCTAAATCGGTCCTAGAATAGGTTCGACAGACAAAACGTTAGGAACTTGATATAATCGGGATTACGCAGAGAAATCTAGTTGTGGTCACTGATACTTTCGTATTCGACTGTCATCCGACATCGACTGACTGACCGATTATATTTAGTAACCCCCCCCCTCACGAGGGCATCATGTGGCACAAGGCCAGTTTAACGTGGGATCTCTGAGCCCGTGGGCTCGGCCAAAAATATGCCCATTGAACCCGTATAAACGGGTTCAGGGTCGGTTTACCTCCCGGAAAGAGAATCTGCCCTTCGGCGTAGCCTCCGTTGGATTATTTCCCACCCAAAGGCAGAGAGTTCAACCGAACAGCCAGTCGACTGACTGACCAACTCCCTTGTTACTCTTACTACTCCTACTTATTATAGGTAGGAGAGTCTATTAACTATAGAATAGGGGTGTTCCACCATAACACTAGCAATGAATTGAATAGTTATTCATAGCAGTGTGCATATTGTGGCAAAGGCAGGGGACATCAAATGATTATCTTGAAATGGCTAAGAAATATTGCAAGTAAATTATTTTATTTTTTTTTCTCTTTATAGATTTCAAGTCAATTCATAAGATTTTTTACTTTAAATATGCTGCGTGATTATTTTCTTAAATTTTAAGTTGATCAGACTGACAACTTGAGTCTTGAATGGTGAAATGCTTAATCATATCTATTTTCAATTAAATGTTTTCCATTTGTCAAATTCCTTAAAAACTTTACATTATATTTTTAAAATATTGTCGATGCGGAAAGCACATGGATAGACCAAAAAACATGTAACCCTTTCAATCTATTCTGAAGGATTGTACGAAGATTTGCCTTGGATTAATTTCAGTAAAGGCTATATGAATTTTTTACTTTCATGCCATTCTGAAAATGAGAAAAATTTTAAAATTTACCTTTAATTCGAAATGCTCAAAAAGAAAACTATAACAATTCAGTATTTAATCTCCTTCGAAGTAGTCAACTTCTGAAGATACACATGTTATTCAGCGTTTCCATTGATGGAAGCAATCATGGAACTACTTTTCAGAGATAGGGAGCAGGTACCTTGTCACATTCTCTTGGATTTCCATAAATCTTGTTTCTTTCGAGTGGGATTTGATTTTGGAAAGGTGGGGTGGGATCACAAGTGTTGTAATCTGGGCTACATGGTGGATGTTCGGTGGGGGAATGTTGTTCTTAGACAAAAATTGCAACATAAGCTATGGTCACTGATGGAATGCCTGTGGTGTGGTCAGACGACCACACTCTACACACTTTCCTTCCAAGAACTGCTAAAAACAACAGACAAGAAGAAAGTTATAATTTAGCGTGACCGAGTTCAAGGTCAGTTTTTGCCAAGTGGCTTCACTATGCGTATTTTAGTTCTGTTACGGTAGCAACAGTATTATATTATTTGATTTATCCGCATATATATATATATATATATATATATATATATATATATATATATATATATATATGGGAAGAGGTTAGAGCTATTGCAACTAGAGAAAATTATATACGTATATTAAAAAGAAGGAAACCAAAAATGTTTTTGGTTGTAATGTGAATTTTTTTAAAAAGGTATATCTGCTTTAGGAATCATAATATATATGTTGAAAAAATCCATAGTATATGGATTTCAAAGCCAGTGGATTGGGAAAAAAATCCAAGGATGTATTATGCTTTATAATATATCTATATACGTATATATATATATATATATATATATGTGTGTGTGTATATATATAAATTATATATATGTATATATATATATATGTGTGTATATATACATATGTGTGTGTATATATATATATGTGTGTATATATACATATGTGTGTGTATATATATATATATGTGTATATATACATATGTGTGTGTATATATATATGTGTATATATATATGTGTATATATATATACATTATATATATATATATATACATGTATATATATATACATGTATATATATATACATGTATATATATATACATGTATATATATATACATGTATATATATATACATGTATATATATATACATGTATATATATACATGTATATATATACATGTATATATATACATGTATATATATGTATATATATATACACATGTATATATATGTATATATATATACATGTAT
>OZ010587.1:89859873-89872373 GCA_963932145.1 Acanthosepion lycidas
TTAAAATGTATACCTTTATTGTCATAGGACCGGATGACATATTAGCGTCTATTCTAACGTAATTTCAATGAAGAAATAAATTGAATAAAGTATGTATTTCTTCTTTTCTCCTCAGTAATTTTATAGTTTTAAACTAAATAACGATTAAATTTGGATTTTAAAATTGGCAGTTTTTAATTTTAATATCAAATTTTATTATATAATTAAATAATTATTGGTTAGAATAAATTCTTTTTTAATATTACCCGTATTTTAAAGATCTGAATAGCTATTATAACATGACTTCGTTGTCAAGCTTTTTGAATTTTCCTATACTTGTATTTTGATTGATCATTCTAGCTTTTGTAACAACGTTTTCCCCTTGCGAAGGATCGTTAATTAATTTGAAACTTTTAAAACCATTTATTTTACATTCAACATCATCACTTGATAAGACACCGGGGGTGTTGAAACAAAATGGCTATTTTTGTAGTGATTTTATATCATATTTATGTTATAAATTTAAAAAAAATAAATAATTATATCTGCTCGACTTTGTATTGAGCACTCTTTTAAGAATAGCAATTTTTGGTTATTGGAATTCATTCCGTATACACCAATCATATACTTGGTATATATATATATATATATATATATATATATATATATATATATATATATATATATATATATATTGTGTTTATGTATGCGTGTGTTTGTATATATATATATATGTATATATGTATATATATGTATATGTATGTCTATGCATATATATATATATATGTGTATGCATATATATGTATATATATGTATATATATATGTATGTGTATGTATGTTATATATATATATGTATATTATATATATATATATATATATATATATATATATATATATATATTGCGTATATTTTGGCAGCATATCTTCATTGAGACATGTTTCATTGAATAATTTACACAAGTTTTGTCTACTTACTTTCAATTGGATCGTTTTATATTCACGGACAAACTTTTTGGTCTCATTATTAAAGGAAGATAGAAAGTTACTGTGTTGATACATATTATTTTATTTCGAGTACTTACGACGTAGTACAATGTCATCGTCAGGGTTTTGTTTATTTCTAGATAAATATTGTAGTGTTCATCATTTTAGTACTGTGTGATTGGCTTGAGTAACGCTTACAGAGGAGGTAACTAAGTTATGATGTTGTCGAGAGTTTTTTTAAGAAATAATTATTAATACTATTAGCACAAACTTCGATATTTTAAACTATCTACTGTAAGTATTGTAAAACATTTGTGAAGTATTCATATTTCCTTTTTTTTATTATTATTAACGTTTGGTTTCAATTTTTTAATATAGCTTCGAGAATTTTTAGTTTATGTTTATTATTTTCATGAAAAAGTTTAGATGTCATTTCCAGCAAGATTTTTTCTGAATTGCAAATGTGGACAGGTATACTGTTGTAAATGTTTAGAAATGAAAACTCTACCGCCAAGACATTGCGGTCGTAGTGTGGCTAACATAAATATTATTTTTTCCGTTGAAGATACAATCTTCCAGAGGACATTTAAATTTATAAACAATGTTAGTTTTCTGCAACACGTTAGTTGGTGGGGAAGAGTCGTTACGAATGATTGAATTAGATATACTAGATTTAGTATATAATTAATTTTATTTATTTTTTTTATTACTAGTGTCTGTGGTGAAAATGTTATGTTTATGTTGGCCACATTCCGAACATATTGTTAGCCACAGAGAAGTGTCTGGTTAGCAAAATCCGCATTATTTTTTAAACAAATAACGAACATTCAGGCCAGTAAATGTAATTAATAATGTTTAATACTGTAATTGGTTAAAAACAGAGCATTTACTTAAATAAATTGTATCTATAAAAATAACGTATAAACAGAAAATACATTGAATAATTGTCGGAATAAATCCTATTTAATAATATGTTGTCATTGTTCACGTTAACTTACGTTTCGTAATCAGAAATGATCGATCGAGAAAAATTGTCAAAGATTGTGTTTATAATGGTAGAGCACGTCAAGCCAAATGACGGTTTCCATATAGTAATACACGTCCGATTCCAGTTGGAGAACGCATATATATTCTAAATACTTTTTTAAATATTTTTGGCATTTAAAAGAAATTAATAAAGCCCCTATCGTAAAATGGAAAATATAAAAAAACGAGAATTTGTAAGCGCTTAAATGACCCATGTATCCTGTGTTTACATGAAAAGCTTCATATTATAAAGTTTCCTAAAAATAAAGTTCTCCTAATTCAGAGAAATGAATTAACAGTAATTTGTAGGCATTGCATAATGTTTACTTTAAAATATAGTTAAAAGAAGTTTTCATAAAAAAATATACGCATTAGAATTACATATCCATTATTTTATTAATATATAATGGTTCACATAATAAATATTTATGTAATTCTTTGGTTTTTCAACTTTAATATTGCTATGTTTTATTGCCCATTCAATATAATATTTCGGGTTCAATATATATATATATATATATATATATATATATATATATATATATATATAGCGGCCCCTTTAAGAAAGTTCTGCAGTATAAAATAATTTTTTAAAAAAATCTTGAAATTCTTTTAAAATAACTTTTTGTTAAATGTAACTCTATGTCTGTATCTAAACTTCATATTTGCAACAGGATGTCTGCTGTGAACGTGTCTAAAGTGTCAATTTACCTAGACATGAATTAATAACTCACCTACCTCCACATTCTGACCATATTTTTCATTTTTCTATTTTAGCTTTGATTCGTCTTTTGATTGGTTAATCAAGACATGCCCACAAATGATTTTTTTTAATTTCGTAATGTTGTCCCCCCCACCTACTTTTTTAAAACTCTCAAATGAGCTACCGAATTGTTTTCTGATTTCCCAAGCAAATCATTTTCATCATAAGTTATCAAACATCGCCTGATGAGGGACAATGTTAAAGTTCCGAAACATGGAAATTTTTGTGTAGTGATATTAAAATATTATGATAAAATTATTATTATATTCTGCTCTACGTTGTACTGAGCACTTTAAAAAACAAAGTTATTGCTAAGAACTGTGGATTCTTAATCTGTCTGTTCGTTCTCTTTATTTTTACATATGTGTGTGTGTGTGCAAACATATAGAAAAACAGCAAAGAACACGTTAAGTAAATATCCGAAGTTCTTTAGTATTTTTGTTTTTATTTTAAAAAAAAAAAACAAAAAAAAAAACAGTGTTCAATACAATAGTACAGCCTAAATTATAAAAAACTTCAATATAATTATTAAAATTAAATTTAATTTTAATAATTATATTGAAGTTTTTGGCTCTTGTTTTTGAAACATGAAAACTCTTATGTAGCGAAGAAATTATATTTTTTAAAAATAATTATATATATATATATATATATATATATATATATATATATATATATATATATATTGTCTGGCAGCTTCTTGCTTTCCTGTCTGTTTGAAATCCACTTCTGCCGTTCCAATATTTATGAACTCGTTTCTGATCCTTCGAACTATCGGAGTATTCATCTTGCAATTCTTTCTGGCATTGTTCGAGACTCTCTAATCAACCATGAGCTGGTCATTCACCGCGCATCGCTGGATCATCTTTTAGACAAACAATATATATTTTAACGATTATTGCTGAAAGTATCTATCAAGCTTTAGATAAGAAATGTGAATCTTGTTCCGTTACTTTGGTTTTGACACGGCCGTCTTCTTCGCAATTTCAAAGGTTATGGTATTTCTGGACGAATTTTTTAACTGGTTCAATCTTTATTGTCAAATCACGAAATGAGAGTTGACCTGAACAGCCACTCATCCAGGTCTTTTTGAAGTAATACAAGTGTCACCACCCACTGTACTCTATCCTTGGGCTTACGCTGTTCCTAATTTTCATCAATGATCTTCCTGATGAGATTACTTCTCAACTCTATCTATAATGATGATACAACTAATTACTCATGTTTTAAAAGTAAGTCTGATCAGTTCGATAATGTCAAATTGGCAACTGATCAGTTTGATAATATCAAATTGACAGTTGATGTCAAAAACGCCCCCAAAACTGCTGTCAACTGACGTTAAGGGCTTGTTAATTATAACGCTTCCAAAATGAAACTGCTCTGAATAAATCATCAGAGAGGGACTTTTTTTTTTTTGCCTTTCATCACCATGGCTGATGCTAACCTCCACAAGAGCGACTCGTTGCGCCTTCTCGGGCTAACGATTATCGCTGAAATGAAGTGGAAGATTATATTCAATCAATTGCTAGGTCTGCTGCTAAGTTGGTTCAGTGTGTCGTACTGGACAATTTTTCCCTCCAGAATCTTACCATTCGTCCATGTTTTAAGTATTGCTGTCACATATGGTCTGGAGAATCGGAGAATTTGAATAATTAATTTTTTTCTTCAAACAGGATCACTAGTTGAAAAAAACTGTCCTCCATCGTAAAAAATGCAGTTAAAAAATCATGTTTTATTTGATACGTTTTTAATTGCTTTTATGAATATAATAGACATTTGTGTCTTAAAAAAAAATCCGCCGAATAATGAATTTTTAAACGAATTGTTTTTAATGTTTAAATTTTAATCAAAATAATTTATAAACTTGTAAATCTTCTATAATTCTGTATAAATTTGTAGTGGCCAAGTGACATTGTTATAAAAATTAAAACTGTACTAACCATAAATGGAAACGCTCGCTACAATTCTACAACCCCAGTTTTAAAAAGAATTTCATTGTGTGTGTGTGTGTGTGTGTGTGTGTGTGTGTGTGTGTGTGTGTCCAAACGTATAAACATGGACGATTTCTATGAATACAGAAGTCCATCTCGCAAGCTACGAAAATTCTTTTTACGGGTATTGTATTTTTCCACGACACGTGATCAGTAGTCAACTTCCTCCAATTGTTTGGGGTATGCCATTAAAGAAATTTTCATTATAGCGTTACAATGAAGCTAGAAAGAGATCAGTTCATTTTCTCCCCACTCTGGCCTGGCTGTTTTTCAATTTTTTTAGCTTTAGCCTGGGCTACAAAAAACATTAGATCCAAGTCTCGACAAATTCCGGTTCATCTAAGCAACTTAAACATCCTATCGGCGACGCCATATTGGGAACGTTGTCAAATTGACACATAACACTGAACCGTAACGTAGGCAATCAGTGGTGGTTAAAAAACATGTTTTTAGAAGGTTATACTGAGTTCAGTAAAGACCAATTTCAGAGAAAAGAAATGTTGTTTCGAAATAGCAAAGAATTCAATCATTTTAATGTCCCGCCGTCAGGCGAGTTTTTCAGACTTGGTTGAAATCGAAACATTTCCCAGATAGAATTATAAGTAAAATGCTATATGAGTTAATGGCGTCAGAAATGTTATTTATTCCTGTAGTAAAGAGTTAACCATCAATTCTAAGAAGACATAATTCATGGTTGTCAGCAAAAGGGGTATCCCAAGATGCTAGCTATGAATTGGAGATGCCAAAATTAAACACGTACAAAAATTTAAATTCAGTAGAATCCCTGACAACCGGTCTAAGAAGGCCTTCCGGATATAAAGAAGTGGTTACAAAATCTGGATATAAGGGGTTATATTTAGACAAAAATAAAAGAACTGAAATCAGGTTTAACATTTTTTTAATGTTTTATAGTAAAGAAAATAAGCTAATGGTGAGTGAAAAGGAAAAAGAAATAAATTATGTAATGTTAATAAAAAAAAAATCATTAAATTAAGTATGCCATGTATGCAAAACAAATGATGTAACGAGGATTTTTTTTATCGCTGTTACATGATGATTTTTTCTCTTCTAATGTCATTCTTAACTTTTCCCGCCTTTAGTTTTGCTTTTGTTCTTGAATTGAAGACACTTTTTTTAACTCTGTGTGCGTTATTGCAATCGTCGTAGCTGAATGCTAGCTTTATTTCCATAAAACTGACAACCTTTTGAAATAGCTTTTTCAATTTTAGTCCACGTTTCATCACAATCATGTTTTTTATTTCCTTGTTCATTGTGACAGTGTGAAGACTGAAAAATAGTTTCTTTGGAAGATTTTTATATAATACAATGTTGACTTTCCTATGTTGAACGCAGCCATTAGTTAAAATGAACTTTCTCCAGCGACTAGTTTGCGATAATTCCAGAGGTGTTCTTTTCCTCTTATTCCCATCATCTTTTGCACCAATACAAGCCACTAGGTTGAAATAAGCATAAGCAGTTATCCAAAGTAAATTTCCTGAAAAAAAAGAAAAGAAAAAGAAATTTCAAATCAGTTACATATTACCTAAATAGTTCAAATATACACATCAAAATCATGTCGGGATATGCGGGATTCCATATATGTGGGATCCTACTGTATCTGGGAAGTGTTTTAACACTTTCACTGCTACTCATTTGCCCAGTGCTGCCCCCATCCAGCCAGCCATTTTTAAAGAAAATGCCAAATTTCAACCTACATATTTTATTACACAGAAAACTGGCACCAGTGTGTTTTACAGCATTCCATTTTCATGGATATACCTGGGAATAACTTACCAGATCAGTAATGGGTATACACATATCTTTTGAAGCATTGTCCTTTGTGGAGTGGGACTCACACTTTTTGCAGAAGTACCTTGTTTCTGAGCGTTTTCCAGCTTTTTTGAAGACTCTGCAAGGCTTGGAAGGGTACCTTTTCTTATTGGTTGGTGGAATTTCTACCAAGTCATGAGCTTTCATTCCACCAACCAAGCGATTGGCAGGATCAATTTTAGGTGCCCTTGGACATACGGTCACGGGCGCTGGGAGCATCCGCATGCTAGCCGCATTTTCGTCAGGAATATTTTCAAATTAGATACGAAACTACCATGACGTAGAGAAAAATCGAGACTGACTAATAATTTGCATGATAGAACAGTTAGAATTTCCCGTATTTTATGATAGATGGCGCAACTGGACACTCATACCAGCGGTATGCAAAAAACGTAGGTTTCCGTACTTAGCCAGCTGGAGCAAGATAAGAAAAACGAAGATCTCCGTAGTTAGCAGTGGAAGTGTTAACAGAGGACGGAAAATGTGGCACCGAAATCCGAAGGTGTACTGGAATAGCGAAACTTTACTTCCAAATTGTAAAGTATTAAGAAACAAAAGAATGTCGTTAAAACAAAAGAATGCTGAACTATGTAATACCAATCTTCTTATATGGCAGTGAATGCTGGACTCTTTTTTCATAGATGAAGAGGTGACTTGAAGCAACAGATATGTGGTTCTAAAGAAGAATGCTGAGAATTTTATACACGGGCCATGGGGAAGTCTTAAGGAAAATAGAAACAAAAAGGACTAGAATTAGAAAGAGATAGTTGAAATTTCTGTGCTACATAGCGAGGAAAGATGGCTTGGAGAATTTGACACTCACAGGACCTACTGAAAGCAAGAGGAGCAAAGGAAAACAACGAGTAACCTAACTAACGAGCTCGTGCAAATGGATGGCAGAATAGAGTGTGAAGAATAGTAAAAACACAAACATTGCTAATAGCTAAAATAGGATAAGAAATTGTGTTGAATCACGATCGTCTACGTCCTGAAAGGACACGGCACATAAGAGAAGACCATCAAGATCTAACACTGACCGAAGTGTTTTCTAGAAACTGATATATCGTTGACATGGATGATACTTTATGTGACAGACTCCCGAGAGAATGTTTCCCTGATCATTACGATCTTAAGTCTAGGGACAACCACTATCTGCCTTACATATCCTCATTTTTTACTTCTCTATCACTTCATTCAGTAATCCTCTACTTTGAGAAGCTCTTGAGCCTTGTATTGGTTAAACGATAGTATTAAATAATGTTTTTTCTGTTGATGATCTGATTTTAAACTCTACAGAGGAAAGTGGGTTCAAGATGCTCTAAAGTGTGGGTAAATAATAACTCTGATTCTGCGGTTTCAATTGCATAGGAATGATTGCAAAAACTCTCACCCCCTCACAAAATTTATAAGGCAAAACACACAGATGCATGCTGGGATTTTTTCCTCATCAATAAGTCTGTTTGTTATTGTCTTGAAGTTTCGAAAGCTGCGATCGCTTGTTTGTATCCCCTTTCGTTTGTTAAGGGAATTCTCAGTTTGTGAAGCTTTTGCCTTATTACTGGTGTTTTCGTTTTAACACGCTGCATAAGTTGTAATTCATTTATTTTAATCGTAAAAACAATGTAAATTTCTAATTATTTCAAGGTTACATCTTTATTATATATTATTATTATTATTATTATTATTATTATTATTATTATTATTATTTTATTGTTTTATTTTATTTTTTTTTCTTTACTAACAGCAATTATCAGCAGGGGAGATGAAACGTGAAAAAAAGTAAAAAAGTAAAAAAAAAAAACAAAAAAAACAAAACCGGAAAACACATAATTACCTTCCGAGTATCCACATAAAAAAAGAAAAAGTAAAAAAATCCCCCGTAAACAATTTAAATAGAGCTCACACCATTGCGATTGACTGTTGGTCAACTTCCAATCAAATGCGTGACAGGTGGGGTATGGTTTGCTTAATATAAGTCAGTGTCTGCAGGCTGTTAATTTAGAAGTGGGGCGCATCAGAGACTGATCAGCTCTGATGGGGTCGATTTGGTGATGGGGAGTATGATGTTTGAAAGACTCGAAACTGCCCAATGACCCAATTCAGAACATCACTGACGACACCCTCTAGCGCTAAAGATCGTATATTCAAAGTAATTTTTGCCTCATTACTGTTGTTTTGCCTTATTACTGTTGCTTTGCCTTATTGCTGTTTTTTGCCTTACATACACTGCTTTCTCAATATTTTTATCCTGTTATTTTTGTTTTCTTTTGTTATTCTCTTTGTCAGTTTTGTTTGTTGTGCATTTCTATCAATTACATTTAACCATGGCCAATTCTAATTTGATCCATTCAGATTTGAGCCACAACATCGTCGTTTGTAATTACTGTTCCTCGTCTTCGTGCAACCTGGCCTCAACCTAGCGTCAAATATAAAACAAACAATCTCAGCAGTCTTCAGCCGCAAGAAAGAATTCATGTGTAGAATATCATTTCATATCTTGGGTAACTTTAAGTGCGCAGCTGTACCCCCCCCCCCCGGCTGCGATTAGAGAATAAAAGTTGGCTTCTTTCTTTTTTCTTTTTTTTTTTTTTTTTTTTACTCTTTACGATGAGCGCTGGCATCTTTGAAACTTATTCTTCGAAGTAAAGGTCATCAAAAATGACTTCTAAAATCTCATAGCAGAACATTTCGAATCAGCAGACTCTAAAATCTCCCACCGAGTAGCAAGAACTGATATTTCTAAAATCCGAAAACGTCACGATACATAGCAACGTGCACTTAGCGCATGTGTTAACACTCCCACGATCGAGTGGGTTGTGTAAAAAAAGCATTTGCACAATCGCTACCCACCAACAGTGCTGAAGACCGTAATAGAAGTGGGGGGGGGGAGTCGAAAAAAATGAAAGAAAGTTTGATGTGTTTACAATAAATGCATTTTCTAAAGAAGTAATGGATTTTTAAAAATTTATTATTCCGACAGATTTTATCACTTTAAACGTTATTTTTAATGGATGCCCATATTTGAGCAGATGCTCCGTTTATTTATTAAACAGAATATTTATTTATTTTCATCTACCGGCCTGAATATTCGAGAAATCTTATTAAAGAAAAATATAAGATCTCCAGCAGGATTCACACCTATATCCCCCTTTGCAGGAGAAAGCATCATTAGATGCAATGTCTTCTAAACTGACATAGCCATGGAAAAGCCAATAAAGCAAAGCAATGCCATATAACTGCAAATCCCTATCAGATTTTTAAAAGTTTATATCTGCTTGTAAACAAAGCAATTTCTAAAGAAGTAATGATTTTTTTTATTTATTACTCCAATAGATTTTATCACTTGAAATATTATTTTAGTGGATACCTATATTTGAGTAGATGCTCTATTTATTTATTAAATAGTATATTCATTTATTTTTGTCTACCAGCCTGAATGTTTGAGAAATCTTATTAAAGAAAAATATATGATCTCCAGCAGGATTAAAACCTATATCCCCCTTTGCAGGAGAAAGTGTCATTAAATGCAATGTCTTCTAAACTGACATAGCCATGGAGTGCGTTGCCAATAAAGCAAAGCTAAATAATGCCATATAACTGCAAATCCCTATCAGATTTTCAAAAATTCATATCTGCTTGTAAACAAAGCAATTTCTAAAAAAAAGTAATGATTTTTTATTTATTTATTTTATCACTTTAAACGTTGCCCATATTTGAGTAGACGCTCCGTTTATTTATTAAGCAGAATATTTATTTATTTTCGTCTACCGGCCTGAATATTCGAGATATCTTATTAGAGAAAAAAATGCGCTCTTTGACAGGATTCGAACCTGCGCCCCCTTTGCAGGAGAAACCGTCTTTAGATCCGACGTGCTTTAAACCGACTCTGCCATGAAGGGTGTCTCCGATCAAGCAATGCCGAATAGTGCTTTATAAGCGCAGACCTTCCTAAATTTTAGAAAGTTCATATCTGCTCAGTTTCGTATCCGAATATAAAGAAAGTAGTTTCTAAAAAAATAATGGATTTTTTTAATTTATTCATCCGATAGATTTTAGAAGAGTGCATCTTTTTCGAATTCTTCAAAAAGATTTCTCGAATATTCAGGCCGGTAGATGGAAATAAATATGATGTTTAAAAATAAACGCAGCGTCTACTCAAATAAGGGTACCCCCTCAAAATAACCATTGACGTGATAAAATAAATCAACTGTAAATTGATGAGATCTTGAAACCAATCTAGTACAGCTCTTAAATTTAAAACTTTAGGGTGCCATAGCGAAGAGCAATATTTATTCCATATTATGTACAGAAATGTGACACAAAGCAAAAATGGAGAATGGGGAAAAAGGATGGTCTTCTGTTTTAACATTAAACTTATCTAACCAGGATCACTGACCGAAACAAACCACAATATTTATTTCACCAAAACAACGCAATCTTACTTAACATTCTTACATCCACCATAATAACTCAATGCCTTGATGAAGCCCTAACTAGTCCCCATATGTAAAATTCTTGTCTGGGGGGCGGGAATTTAACAACAGCAATGAGCTCATCCAAACAATTACCATGAAAGTATTTATAGAAAATGCACAGAGGGCCGACATTATGGCGGTGGGAAAGTGACTGAAACCGAGTCGCCAGATCAGGATTGATAATATTGCTGATTCTTATTTGGATTTTATTAAGTGTCTCAGAAATTTTAGCTCTCATTTACTGGCTAAATATCAGCTTTTTCTTGGTTTTCCTTAAAACCTCCTCATTGATCACATGTTCTGGTTATGGTATTATCAGCATTCGTTGGCAAAACCATAATCTCTGTAACTTCAAGGCTATTCATCATCTGTGAAGAAACTGTCTAGAATTCACTTCCATACAGGGAATAATATATTACGTAGAAGTTCATTACTCCTTTCTTTGTTTCCATCGATATTTTTATATCTTTTAATACTTTGCTTAGTTTCTGGAAGGTATCTTTCGCTGTTCCTACGTGCCCTCCTAAAGCCTGGCTCTTTCAAAGGATTTTATATTTGATTTACATATTTCAAATGTGTATATAGTTCAAAATATATGTGCTAAATTTCCCAACGCACTTTTTTTTCTCCTTTTTATTCGGAGGAGGAAGACATAGAAAATGAACACACTATTGAAAACTTGTTTTAGCCAGAAGCTTTTACAGAAACAAAAATTCAAATTTTTTAAACCGAAAATGATCGCCAAACGCCCCGTCATGGTTAACATGAATATATATTTTGACGACATATTTGTTTGGATAATGTTGTTTTAGTGAAAATGACTTCAATTTTACAATACATCATCCCTTTTAGGAGAGGCCTCCACTTCCTTTTAAGGGAAGGGTGATGCATAATGAGGAGAGGGGGCATGGATAACGGCTCGGATTGAGGAATTGGTGAGCCGAGTTCGAATTCCAGTCGAATCCATTACATTCACTTACGTGCTAATATCCTTGAGAAAGGTATGAATCCTCTTCTTCTTCCCCTAGCTATGGGTAAATAGCAACTGATCTGCCGCAGAAAGAAATGGCAACCTAGTGCGGGAAAAAATCTGCCTCGTCAGTCATGACCGCCTAAGCGTGTATCACGCATGACACATAACAGACTGATGTACAATGAAATAGATGAGTCCATTTCACTATGCAATCGGAAATAGACAAATCCATTTTACTATGCAATAGGTTTGGTTTGTTTTATGGCTTATCAGCCTCAATGGGTTATTTAATGCCAACAAGTTTTTTTTTATTGCTGATAATAATTTTTTTCAAAAATGTATTGTTGGTACTTTTTTTTCAAAAAATGTTTTACTGGCAAAAAATTTTCCAGAATGTATTGATGATATTAATTACTATTTTTATGCTTTCATAGTGGCAACTTTTGGTGGGGTTAACTATTTGCCCATAGCTGGGATC
>OZ010587.1:89877373-89902373 GCA_963932145.1 Acanthosepion lycidas
ATTAAAATGTTAATGTCCTATTTTAATTTCGTGCATAACAAAATAGAACGGGACATTGTTTCTCTAGTACAGATGTTATTGAATTTAAGCCGTCCAAGTTTCCTCTTTCTGGTAATGAGTGGTTCTACAGAAGGATGCTGAGGATACAATAGACCGGATATATGATCAACTACAGAGTTTTAGACAAAATATAAACAAAAAGGAAACGTGTACTTTACATCAGGAAGGAACAGTTGAGGTAACTCGGGCACATAATGAAGAAAGTGGGCTTAGAAAATCAAATGCTCACAGGACATTGAAAGCAAGAGAGACAGAGGAAACCAACGCATAAACTATCTAACAAGCTTGAGTAAATGCATGGGGGAACAGGGTTTAGGAGAGATAACAGAAAGACAATTTAATAATAGCTGCAAGGGAGAGGAAGTTGTGGAGAGCTATGAACAGTGATATTATCTGGTTTAACTCCCCTTTTAATTTAGAAGTAAGAACCAATATAGGGAAAATATTTTTAAATTGCTTGCAAAACTTTGAATTATATAAAATTTCTACAGAAATACGGTAAAATTAAGTTTTTGCTGCACTATCAATCTGGATAATACCATAAAGAGACACAATACGAGGAACTTCAAGACGGAAGCACATAGTAACGATACCGACATCAGCCCCTGCAATTGCAGGGATAAAAGCAAGTGTACTTTGGATGGTGATTGTCATACCACGAGTGTGATTTATAAGTCTGAGGTGGAAGATTTCAGAGGGCAGAACAAAGCTTACGGGGGATACATAGAAGGCACATTCAAGAAAAGATGCTATAATCATAGTTCTTTTAAATTGGAGAGCCATAGGCGTTGTACCAAGCTAGCCAGCCATTTGTAGGAATTTAAAGAGAGATGTAATAGAAGCCCCGGTGTTAGAGGGAGTACTTTGAGAAGAGTAAAGTCTTGCAGCTTTAATGGTAATGTTGGAAGGTTGTGCCAGGAGGAAAATCTGGCTATTGTGACATACCCAGACAGAGACAAGTTGTTGAACGAACAGTCTGTGATGATGTCCAGTACATAGGAGAGAATTTCCGAGGTCTGGCAGTCATATTATTTTTAGAGGTCGGAAAAGATGCTGGCACAAACAAACTCGATCTAGCGTGTCTTACAAGACTCTGTAAACGTGTATGTCTGGTTGGGTTGTGATATGTTAAGCATCATTTTTCTATTAAGGTCTTTATTTCTGTTTTTTTGTGACAAATATTTGAACTCGCGGATGCAGATGTAAATTTTTGCATGGGAAGGTCAGGCATCTCTATTAGCTTCTTGCAACTGATAAATATCCGAAGGATGTTTGCAAGAAACTGGCAGACGAAGTTGTGCATTTAAAGAAGATATTTCATGACACAATTTTGAACTGTATTGGAATGGATCACATCGAGAATATTCCAAAGCCAAATGAACACTTGAACAGGATCAATACGTTAGGTTTGTCGGGAATTTTCCCTAATATTTTCGTTTCTCTCCGTATCTTCTGCGTCATTCCTGCCACAGTTGCATCTGGAGAGCGCACTTTTAATCACTTAAAACGAATAATGAACTATCAACCCACAACAATGCTTCAAGACCGCCTTATCAACTTGGTAACCCTTGCAATCAAGTGCGATTTGGCACGAGAGTTAGACTTTGAGGAACTCATCGCCCGTTTTGCCTCAAAGTTCGAAAAATGCGCTTTTAAACTGCTTTGGAACTGGTTTTAGTTTTCGTATTTTTTCAATAAAATACCGATTCGTAACTTTGCTCTCTATGTTTTGTAAAGAAGCCCCCCACCCAAAAAAAAAACAACCCTAAAGTTATTTTCTTGAGGTCCCTCGGGTTTCATCGCCCGTTTTGCTTCAATGAAATTTCGAAAAATTCGCTTATAAGTTGCTTTGGAACTGGTTTTAGTTTTTGTATTTTTTCAATAAAATACCCATTCGTAACTTTGCTCTCTATGTTTTGTAAAGACGCCTCCCCCCACCCCCCAAAAAAACAAACCCTAAAGGTGTTTTCTTGAGGTCCCTCGGGTTTCGAGTTCGAGTGCCGGCTGTCCCCACCTCTCGCCGCCACTGGTGATGCCCAAATGCAAACACGTTAATAAACACACGCTAGCCCAATACGAACCCGGATGAGAATTCATACGTTATTTTTTCTTCACTTCCGGTTCTACCTGCTCTTTCCTTCCCCCACTCCTTGATGATTTTATTTATGGCGTTAGGTTAGGTTATATAAACGGGAAATTATAGCGCTACAAATTAACTATTTACCAAAGACCACCTGATAATCTACCTAACGAGTTTGAATAAATAGATGGAAAAACAGGTCTTAGAAGAAATAACAGAAATATAAAAAATTTTAAGGGCTAAAAGGAACAGGAAATTGTGAAGAGCCATGATTACCTACGCTATTCATTTTGAATGCCATCAACTTCTTTCCGTCACATCTATTACAAACGTCCTCGGAACAAGAAGACCCGCCAATGAAAATTCTGATGGTTACTCAAAAAGTTTGAAATCCGGGTAATGTTAACGGCGAATTTTTCAATCTTTTATATTAATATTATACGTTCTACGTATTCCATTTTTTTAGAATAGTATATTGAGCACTTTCTTATATTTATCCGTCCTATGGTCTGACTCCGGTCTGGCCAAATAATCTTATATATATATATATATATATATATATATATATATATATATATATATATATATATATATATATATATATATATATATATATATATATATATATATAATCATAAATTGTGGGATTATTCACCTTGACTGCCATGGGACATCGCTTCACACCCGCTAGATGGCGTGACAATAAACGGTATAAAATGAAAGTCATAAATCTTATTTCTTTTTCTTGCCCTCTCAACCATGAGATGCAGTGGTAACAAGATGGATTTAGTTTTGCCTATTGGAGAGACTTCTTTTCCCGCGTGAACCGACTTAGTTTTGCTCAAACCACGTAGCGTACTCGCACAGACACACGCATATACATACACTACTACTGCTACTACTACAACTAATCCCATAAACGTTTTTTTCTTTCTTTTTGTCTATACGCACCAGTATATTTTCTACCTTCTTGAATTATGTTGTTCTTTATAAAAAAGATATGTATAAAAATTTTCCACGTGTTGAATTCATTCATTTTGAGTTGCTATCAACTTCTTTCCGTCACAATTGGCAACCGCATCTATTACAAACGTCCTCGGACCGACCAAGAACTCCTGCCAATGAAAATTTTGATGGTTAGTCATTTTGACAGTTGTGTGTGTGCGTGCGTGTGCGTGTGTGTGTGTGTGTGTGAATGCTTTGATCTCTTGATATTGGAAACGCAACAAATCGAACGCGTTGAACAAATAAGCTTTTCTATCAGATGTTTTCCTGCCCATACTCGGAACTTGTCTTCATGTTCAAAATGCCAATTCACTGATCAGAATTGTCGAATATAGTTAATATATAGACGAGTGATTCTTACTGATTCGACTGTCAAATCACATCTGCAACCAAGTGTTAAAAAAAGACAATTTAATATCTCGGAGGTATTGCGAATTTTACAAATATGAGACTGACTGCAAAAAATTCGTTTTTATTAAGCCTTTGTTAAAAAAATACTATTATAGCAGAAATCTAACATAACGAATAATCAGTTGTTGAACACCGTAACACTTCGTTATACCAGCAAGTTTTTCTTCAGAAGGCATTGATTAGTTTGTCAACAAAAAGGCGGGAAGACGAACAGAACAACTTCCGCTCATGAACGGAGATGCACACTGTGTCAGCCCCTGGGGGACATGCCCAACTAGTTACGGACAAATGACAATCAAATCTGTAGTACTGTAGAGCATTTTAATTCAGGAAGACAAAACATTAACTTGTTAACATCGTCAGTCGCATAATAAAAATGAATGTCATGCCTGGGTGGAGAATCGAGGTATTTATTTATTTTTTTTATTTATTTACTTATTATTATTTTTTATTATTAATATTATTTATTATTATTATTTTTTATTATTAATATTATTATTATTATTAATTATTATTATTATCATCATCATTATCATTATTATTATTATTATTATTATTATTATTATTATTATTATTATTAAGAAGGAAGCATATTATTTTAGATTCAGAAAAAAACTACGTTTTGGCGCTAAGTCTGATATTTGCAAGAACTGCGATACAACAGCTGTATAAATCGCATGAAATTCCCTATGGTATGATGGTTATCCAGAAATTTAACTACCCCCACCAACACAACTCTGTAGTCTTTCATCTGCAAGCATCGCCAGTAATTGTTTTTCCACTGTTTGAAATTCGTTATTTTCTTTTATTTTATATTTACATCTGAAATTCTTAACTGTAAAAGAGTTTTCCGTGATGCATAGTTATATAAAAAATAGTAGAAAAAAAAAAAGAAAAAAAAGAAGAAAAAAAACATGACTTTAGTGTTCGAACTCAAGTAAATAAGCCAAGCTTCCGAACGATGATTTTCTGCACAGGAAGCCTACACCCAAATCCTAACTCCTGTTACTCAAGTGTATTTATCCGCACACCCACACAAAGGGAATGTTACTCAAGGTGGGGGTTAAAGTAGGAGCCAAGGCGTACATGGACTAAACACAAAACCTGCTCTAACCTCCTCGGTATTTCCGCTTGTGGCGACGCCTCAGGCGTAAGGTAATTACTCTAGCCCACCTCCCGATGAAGAAGTATTGTCTGGGAGGGCGGCTGTCTTGTACTTGAGCACATTATATTGAATTTCAAACGCCCGGCCTGGCTGAGCCAGGTAAGTCTAAAGTCTGACGTAGCATATTCTTCCTATACAAATACCACCTGCTCATTTGGCCATGTGCTGTACTAAGCAAGTTTAATAAATACCAAATTTAAGAAATGTTTAAAAGTTGTATCTTACAAAGCCTTAACGAGAAGTCATATGAATAGTAATAATCATTCATTTTGAACTGAGGAAAGTAGACGATATTGGTTGAGATCAAGGCGAATCTAAATGGTATCGCCTTAGTTCAGGTGCAAATAATGAGAGGCTTGAACGATTAAGGGTTAATAAGTAAGTGTTTATGGTGACCTTCTGATGAACAAATTGGGCGAGGAAGATGATCTCTGTGGAATAGATTTCTAGGCTAAGTATCTTCGAAACTGGGCACAAAATTAACGAATGTCGTAGCATAAAAACACATCTTTTTCCCACCACAGAATTTCTCAAAAAGATTCTCCGAGTTTTATTTGCGAAGTTGTGGACAAATCTTTAACCAGGCACCACAGACTAGATTTGATTTCATTTGTTTGTTTAACGGTATATCAACTCCTTGTCGGTCATTTAATACCGAAATTTAATTTTCTTGAGAGCTTTGAAGTAATAAATATGTTATTCTGCGTTCACAATTGAATACATGGTAAATGATACTCAGCTTTTATGCATATATATGTTGTGTGGTCATGATTACTAGAGGCGGTGATATGTGTGTTTTATGTTGTTTTGTTGAAGTCATATTTTGGAATACAGTTGTTGGATATCAGTTGAGGAAGACCTTTAACTTCACTTCCGCTGCAACAGAGAGTGAGCGTAAATCGGAATCGGTGATAGCATAAACAGGAAATGGCTAAAACAAACAGGACGCACAGGTGTCCTGAATAGAAGGAAATATGTGCTTACGTGGGAGCATGCCGGAAGAGGCGTGGCCACACGAAGTTGCGTGGGCACATGGCCGGAAGAGGTATGGCCACAAGTAGTTGCATAGGCGACATACCGGAAGAAGGTGTAGCCACGTGAAGTTGCGTGGGTGTCCAAATGTTATAAAAACGGTCCAACTCTTGGCCTGAAAGAGAGAGAGGCTGGCTACACTTTCACCGAAGAATTTGTCTCCGTCAATTCCTGTGTGCACAATCGTAACCTCTCTACCCAATTGCCGCAACTCGAACAATAAAGCTATTTATATATTTTTATATATAAGTGTTCGTTGTCTTATTTGAGTCCAGAAGCAATATACAACACAGTTTGATTTCTTTAAGAAATTGTAGAATATTATATTGATTAATTTCATGAAAAAGCTCTTTCATTTTGATTGATGTATTATTGGTAATTTTACTATAATAAATAGGTATTGTTGGTAATTTCTTTTTATATAAAAATATATTACGGGTATTTTTACGATAAAAATGTATTTTTATACTTTCATAAGGTTTTGTTTTTTTAGAGGTTCACTATTTGCCCATAGCTGGGCGCCTAACAGGTGCTACCACCCCTGGGTCAGGGTGGACCTGGGAACAACTGCAATTAAGAGGTAGTCACACGCTCCTCAAAATCTCCAATCTCCCAATTAGAGGCCTTGTAAATGTAGTTTATAGTCACACCCAGGACTACCGCCGACTAACATATTTTTCACTTCAGGATGTAGGTGATCATGACTCTCCACAGCTTTCTTTTCTTTTTAGTGTCATTTTAAACGAAAACGATCATATATATCACAGATATTTTTATTTTATTATTTATGAATTGTTCTGTATTCTTAGAAATATATAGTGGTGTAGTTTCCTCTGACTTTCACCACAGTTTGGAATTCAGAGTTTTCCTTCACTTAAACTGGCTACTGCCCAAGGCTAGTAGACCCAGTCTATCCTGCTATTTAAGCCATTGCTGGTGGAAGAAGAAACCTTTTCCAAGGGTATTAGCGCACAGGTGAACGCAACAAATTAGACCGAAATTTGCATTCGGCAAACCGAATTCACTTTTTACACTACCCGTTCTTTAAATTCTGCAATATTAAATGTAAATTATGGAAGGTCTTATAGATCAACAAATACTGTTGTTGGTTTTGATGCAAAGAGCGGTTTTCATATTCAAAATTTTTGAGATGAATTATCATTATTATATTCATATTGCAGTTCAGACCAGCTTACTCATCTTTGTTGTGTACTCACAACGTTTTGACCGTTCTAACCTCTGACCTTCTTCAGGCGTCTATCTTTGTACTCAGAGACCTTCTTGAGATTTCGAACTGAATCCTTTATTCAGTTTTCGGGTGTCGGTTATTCTCATTCTACTTTCAATGCTGAGGGAATACGCACGAGACTCCCCCCCCCAAAAAAAAAACAAAAAACGGGGGCTTGGTGGATTGAAGGGTTCCTTAGCAGTTGTGAGTTCAATCCTTGAGTCTGATGGTGCTAAAACATCACCTACCCCGGTTCAGTGGGAGGCGAAAACAAGTGATACAAAAGTGAATAAGAGTGGAAAGTATCCCGCTAATGTACGAAGGCAGACACCGGAAGAAGGCCAGAGAGCACAACAGCTGAAACGTTGTGAGTATAACACTCAAGATGACAGGGATTTTCCTTTATTGTCTTTCAAATTCCAATATAATTCCCTGGAAAGATAGTGGAGAGGTTCCCCATTACCTCCTACACGGTTTGGAATTCAGAGTTTTCCTTCTCTTAGACCGGATGCCACTCAAGGCTAAAGTGCTCAATCTAACTCGCTATTTAATTCATAGGTGGGGGAAAGAGAGATAGATGTATGCCTTTCACAAGAGTAATTGTTCGAAAGTGAGCGCAAAATAATTTGACCTTTTCGCCCCGATAACAATTTCACTAACCACACAACCTCCAAGTCAAGCAAGGCGGTCCAGCAAAGGAGAAAAATAAGAAAAATTGAGGAAGAGCAAAATAAAAAGAACAAGAACAATATGGCGGACGTTGATAGTATTAGACGTGTGCTAAAGTTTTCATAGAAAAAAAAAACTAGCTTTCAATTGTGTAATTAGTGTAATGTTTTTTTTCAATAATGTAAAAAAAAAAAAATGGAGAGGCCTGGGAATTTATCCACACACCTAATAGAAAACGACTATCACGAAGGGTGTTAATGGTGGTAAAACACATACAGAAAGCGAAAGTGAGATGCGATATAAAAGTGAAAGAAAGAGAAAGGCAATGTAAAGAATGAAGGATAAGGATATGGAGAATAAAAGATGGAGAAAAAGCGAGTAGAGAGAGAAAGAGAGAGAGAGAGAGAGAGAGAGGTGGCGAGAACAGCAATGGAAAGGCTAAGTAAAAAGTCGAAGGGAAAAAAGAAAAAAAAGTAAGCGGGAATGATTAAAGAAAGAGTAGGAGGGAAGAGGAAAAATATGACCTGCATAAGAGAGGGAGAAATTCGTGAAATGAAAGAACACTGAGAATAAAGGTTGCAGAGAAGGAGAAGATTGGGGAGAGAGTGTGAGAAATAGGAAGAAAAGGAAACACTGAGAGTAAAGGCTAGAGAGGAGGAGGAATGGACTGGGGATGAGAGTATGTGCGAGAAGCAAGAAAAAGGAAAAGAAAGAACACTGAGAGTAAGGGCTGGAGAGGAGTAGGGGGAAGAGATTGGGAGATAGAGTGTGTGAGAAGCGAGAAAAAGGAAAAGAAAGAACACTGAGAGTAAGGACTGGAGAGGAGGAGGAAGTGATTGGGGGGGGGAGAGTGTGTGAGAAATAAGAAAAATGAAAAGATAGAACACTGTGGGTAAAGGCTAGAGAGGAGGAGGATTTTTATTATATGAATCAAATTTTA
This sequence comes from Acanthosepion lycidas, assembly GCA_963932145.1. Classification (NCBI taxonomy): domain Eukaryota; kingdom Metazoa; phylum Mollusca; class Cephalopoda; order Sepiida; family Sepiidae; genus Acanthosepion; species Acanthosepion lycidas. Next base: position 89,885,964 of record OZ010587.1, read on the forward strand.
TTTTCGTCCGTCTGTTAAAAAGGGAAAATTTGAACATCGCTGTAATTAATTCATTTTATGACCAAAAAACAAATAGTAAGCTTTTTAGTTTCTCAACAGCCAAATTTCTCTTTTGAAAATTTCCGCCTGTATTTTTTAGTTGCGGTATAATTATATCATTATACAGTGATTTATTCACACTGATGTCCTTATCCTGGTTGTTTTGTTACAGTCCCAACGTTTCAACGATTGTTGTGAATTTCACTTTATTTACATGCGGACTATTGTCCTCATCTATGTTGCTATCACAACGTTTCGATCGTTATGCCCTCCTGTCCTCATCAGATACACAGTGTAACCTGGATATAAGAGACCCTGATATAAGAGAAACCCGGATATAAGAGAATTCTTCTCCGGTCCCGACAACTCTCTTATATCCAGGTTACACTGTATGTCTATCCAGGTAACCTACAATTCCGAACTGGACCCTTTTTTTAATCTACTTGTGTAGACAGTTCTCGTTTCAATGCCGACGTCTAGGGATATCTCATCTAGTTCTTCAGGTGTCTATAGTATTCTGGAGTGTGCTTGGTATTTTAAACCATTTATTCAATTCACGAGCATAGACTGTTGTTATACGACTCTTTCTGCAAGGGGACATAACTCATGTTAGTTAATTATTCTCTTATGAATGTCACTTCTGCATATTCTGCAAGATCTCATAGCTTTAGCTAAGGACTGAACTAAAAAACACCAGGTAAAAAGTAATGCTTCTGACGATTATGGTCATGTAGTGTATTTTCTTCCATGGAGCCTCATTAAATATCTTTTTAGGTTAATTTCAACCAATGAGAGCTATTAAATTCGAACTAACAAGGCTAAATATCTGTGAAAAATAAGATCTAAAGATTATTGTTGTTTTGAAATTATTTTCTCTATTCTTTATATTTTTCGGAACTTTATTTTTATCTTTGACACTGCGTTTTGGTCGATATCTTTTTCGGTCTTCATCAGGTGCATCCGATCAGTGGAATTAGCTTCAGTCAGTTAAGTGTCATAAGTGGGACACACTTGGGCGATCATGTCTTGATTCATGACTGACTAGGCAGAAGGTTCTTGAAGTATGTTGCAGTTTCTTTCTGCGGCAGACTGGTCGCCAACCAAGACTGGTTCTGCGGTATACTGGTTGCCAACCAGGGCCACAGAACCCAGTCCGTCTTGCTATTCAACTCATAATTGGAAGGAAAAGAGATTAATTCATACTTTTTACAAGAGTATTTGCGCCTAAGTGAACATAACGAACTGAACCGGAATCCGACCTCAGATTTCTCATTCCGAGTCGCTTACCATTGCACCACATCCTCACATCATGAGGAAAAATTCTGAAAAATTCGTAAGGATAAAAGATTTGAAAATGAATACATAAGCAAAATTATCCTAATGCAACATTTAGTTCTTTTAATTACGAATTGGAGAAGGTTGCAACAAACTGCTCTTGGTGTAGACCAGATACTATTATATATTTCAGTAAACGTATTTGCATTCTGCTGATATTATGATACACATTTCTGATTACTTGAACCGTAAATTATCTCTTCCATTATTTGAAACACATGATTGTCTCTTCAAGCTGACCGCTAACGACACCCAACTAACAGAAGGGTCAGGGGTAACATCGCAGTAACATTGCGTTCATTCAACAAAATCGAATGCAGAAATGAGCATTAAGAACAATACTTTTAGCAACTGAAACCTGTATATCAAGTCCTGTCTCAATATAATACCGTACAGATGCGTTGGCTTGCGTCATCAGGGATGTTAATATTAGGTTCATTGATTGTTTCGAGTCTTTCATTGCCATACCATCTCGCCCATATGATCCCGACAGCGTTGATCATGCGACGGCACGCATCCGAACAGCGTTTAACTTTCGTTGCATTCAACAAAAATAACTATAAATAATAGTGTCACCAACTTGTAGTAATTGATCAAAGTGAGACCATTTAAAGATCACAGGCTCATAGCACTGGAAACCGACAATCTGCCCCGTTCTCGCGATTGTTACGAGGCCGTGCCTCGACACCCAGTCATGCAATTCTCATGACGATACAAAAAGAAAGAATAAAAAAAGTAAGACCCGAAAAATAAAAAAAAGTTGATGAAGGTCGAAGAATGCATGAGCCGTGATGTGGTGTTAATAACAAAATGTAAAGATAAGAATAAAAAAAAAGTCCAATTTTTTTAATGGACAATTTGAACTTCTTCTACTTGATAATATTAAACCGATTCTATTCTCCAGTCCCGACAGGTATACAATCCTCGAGAAAATAAGACAACATTTATTTTTTATTCTACGTCTTCAGGCAAAACGTATTGTATAATTTATCTTCAGAATTTTGCTAACAAGATAGAAAACACATGCGTTACATTTCTTGATCGATTTTGTTAAGCATTTTATCATTAGCAACAGAAGATGAAGCTAATCAGTAGATGGTAATTCTTTTGTAAAGAGGCAGTTGAAAGTTATAACATACACAACGAGGAAAGGAGGCTAGGAGAATTTTAAACTCATATGGCATATTGAAGGTAAGGGAAACAGAAGAAAGGAGTGATGATTGAAAGACAAACCTTACCAAGAGTTACAAAGGATATGAAGTTTTGAAGAGCCATGATTGCTCACGTCCTGAAAGGACAAGGCACGTAGAAGAAGAATTTTTTTTCAAGTTCACTTATTTTTCATTGCAACTGACTTAAACAGTCAATCACCTGAATATGTAAACATCACAAGAATTAAACAGAAAAACCCTAGTCAAAATGAAAATATTTCATCTAAAAAAACAAAAATTCAAAGAAAGCTATTACCTGTCTATATATCTGAGATGAATTATGTATTAGGTTGGTGCAAAAATAATGTCGTTTTTTGACGTCCAACTTCAAAAGAAAAACGACACTATTTTTGCACCAACCTAATACACTATTTCCATTATTCGGACTATTGTCCTCATCTTTGTTGCCATGTTTATCACAACGTTTTGGACACATGGCACAGTGGATAAAGGCGTTAGTTAGATCCAGTGACAGGACCCAAAGAGTTGTGAGTTCAATACCTGGTTAAGGCAGTGGAGATCTTAGAGAGGGGAATTAACAGGAGTTAACTAATAACTGACATCCATTAGACATGGCACGTAGAACTAGAACAGTCCACCCCAGCGAGCGAAATAAAAGGTTCAGTTTGACATTCCAACCACCTGAAGAAGACCGGAGTGTTCAACGTTGTGATAAACATGGCAACAAAGATGAGGACAATAGTCCGAATAATGGAAATAGTGAAAGCTATTACATCTGATTACTGCTTGGTGTAAAGAAGCAAGGGAAATAAGATGAAAGAAAAGCTGGTCCAAAATTAATAACAATATTTTTTCTAAGAAATTCAGACAGCTACAACTTATTACAAATAGTTGCAAAATGCTGAAATGTTTTGGGCTCGACCGACATCCCCAAATTAGTAATCTGATGTTTTATTCATTAAAATACAGATTTTGGCAAGTGGTTCAGACCAAGAACATTTTACTACACTCACGGAAGTAACAGAAAGAAGATAATTATTTTCTCTGTCAAAACTGAAGAATGATTAACACCTCCAAATATTAGCAGCAGATCCCTCATCTAATCTAGCTCTAATGTCTCAGTGGGATGAGACGATCCATCGCTAAAGATGAAGGAAAAATGGTCAGTTCCCGCTACCACTCCAGTATGTACCTGACTCCTCCTGATATCCTCTACATTTACAAGAGCTAGATCAAGCGTAAAATGAAGTACTTCTGCCATATTTGGACACGAACTGACCAGTCCTCACTTTCCAATCTTGATAGAGCCCCAAAGGTGACAAATTATTTTCTACCCTCCAACCACTCTCTCACAGGCGGGATGTAGCAAGCATTTTGCTGCTCTGTCGCTATTTCCATGGAAAGTGCTCAGATAAACTGCATTCCTTGGTTCAGCCAGTTCTAACAAACACAGCGAGGACCCACCATGCCACTTACATTGTATCAAACCAAACACATGCCCCCCGTATTCCATTGATGAAAATTAAGTTCCACTCGAACAGCTTCTTCACCGAAAACCACTACTCTGTGGAACCGATTCCCTAGAGGATGTTTCCCCGATCAGTACAATCATAACTTGATCAAGTTAACCTGTAGTGAACAAAACAAGATCTAGATTTAAAATTCAAATGCTAAGCACTGACTCATTGATTTTTTTTTTAGAAATTGAAAAGACTCGAATTTACAAACTTTGCTTAACACACACGCAAAAGCGAATCCAAAACAAAACTCGTGAAATTTCACACCTTGATGCGAAATGTTTTTTTCGGCCAATAGAAAACTAGGAAACATTTAAAAACAAAATTCAAATAATCTTCAATTCTCAGAAACAAATTCTTTTACGGACCTTTTTGCGAGCCGATGCAAAGTTTGTTCGTCGTCTAATGGAAAAGCTCGAATCATATCCGGGAGTCAATTCCCAAATAATCTTTTCAAGCCACACAAACAAAATAAAAGACGGGTAAGTTCGCCTGTCACCAGAGAGAAGGAGAAGAGCGTATTAACACGTCCCTTGACAGCGATCGTTATTATTATCTCTACCTTTCTCCCTCACCTCTTTTATACTTGATACACGAACGGAACATTTTAAGACTGGGCGATCACTTCAAGGACATTCCTACCCTACGATAACGCTCATACATGCATACATACATACATACATACATATATCTACACAGACGTTCCTGCCTACGGACACATAAACTCATTCTTGCAAGGACTACTACGAACATTTTGACGACCTTGTATCAACCAAAATACATTAATTTTATTTGTAGAGACCTTAATTGATTTATATGTATGTGAATTTGTTGTTTCAATTTACAATTTGATTTTCTTGTTTTATACCCCTCTTATGGTGGCCTATCTAACTAACAAGGCCAAATCAAACTAATCTGTTTCAACACTCATACACTTCACTGTAACTGATAACCCAGTATAAAACGTTATCTTTCCCTCCTATCGACCTAAACTGCCTCTTACTCTGTAACCCTCTACCTCGAGGTGTCCTGGGTATGACGTTAAACTGCATCCAACAGCAAGGCCTCTGATCAGGAGGTTTTGAGGAGCGTGGAACCACCTCTTAATTGCTGGTGTTCCCAGGTCCACCTTGACCCAGGGTGGTAGCACCTGTTAGGGTCCCAGCTATGGGCAAATAGTGAACTCCTAGTTTTTCCAAGTTTTACACATGTCCTGGGTACGGCGATAAACTACATCCAACAGCAAGGCCTCAGATAATGTTTTCGGAAAGATAGTGTTGCCAGCTATACGTTTTTGAAACAATAATGTTGCCAGCTATACATTTTTGAACGTCCTGGGTATGACGATAAACTACATCCGCGGCCTGGGTATGGCGATAAACTACATCCAACAGCAATGCCTCAGATAATGTTTTCGGAAAAATAATGATGCCAGCTATATGTTTTTGAAACAATAATGTTGCCAGCTATACTTTTTTGAAACAATAATGTTGCCAGCTATGCGTTTTTGAAACCATAATGTTGCCAGCTATACGTTTTTTAGAAAAAAAAAATGATTCCAGCTGTACGTTTTTGAAACAATGTTGCCAGCTATACGTTTTTTATTCCATACAAAATAGGCATTTAAAATTCATATAAACTGGATTTGGCATTAAATAACCCACAGTGGTTGATATGCCATAAAACCCAAACAAACAAACAAACAAATCTACCTCGAGTGACCCGGGCTTTGTACAGAGTGAAACTAACCGTGAAAAAGAAAAAGGAAAACGCTTCATTTACACTTTATCACTGTATGTGACTTCATATGCTGTACAAAAAGATTATCCTACCACTGAAGGTGACTCTGATCACTGAACAATAGTGTGTTTGAATTTCGTATGTTGTCATATCCTCTGCTATGGCAGAAGAAAACCTCAAGTAAAATTAACAATAAGTATAATTCAACTGAGAGGATTTGAAAAAAAAATGCAGTAGAAAAGTAGGTAATAATGCAGTGTGATAAAGTTAAAAAAAAAATAGAATCAAGATAATACATCAAATAAACAAGCCTAATCAAGACAAAAATAGACATACCTTTTTAAATTTAGATAATTAAAGGTATGAAAAACAAAAGACGGTAAAACAGGCTTCTGTTAATAAACTTAGACATGAAGCACAAAGAAACAAGTCTTGTCCTCAACAAACAAGTCTTTACAACACTAACTTAAAATTCAAAGGCATATTTTTCTATGTTAATGATGTGTTATGCGAACTGTGGACTCAATTTTGAACAGAAATAATAAAAACGTTTTTTCTGTTTTTAAACCTCTGAGACCTGAAAACCGCTTTACCGGTGGTAGAGAAAAAATGACCTAATGCCCAGCCACTGGTTGAAAAATAGAAGAAAAAAAGGCTTCATACCCAACTACCGGTTGAAAAGTCATAGAGAAAAAAGACGTAATGCCCAGCCACCGGTTGAAAAGTGTTAGAGAAAAATGACGTAATGCCCGGTCACCAGTTGAAAAGTTGTAGAGAAAAATGGCTTAAAATCCAGCCACTGTTTGAAAAGTGGGAGAGAAAAATGCACAACTAACGGTAGAAAAGAAAAAAATGGCTTAATGCTCAAATACCGGTAGAAAAGTGGTAAAGAAAAATGACGTATGCCCAGTCACCGGTTGAACAGTGGTAGAGAAAAATGGCTTAATGCCAAACTACCGGTTGAAAAGTGGTAGAGAAAATATGACCTAATGTCCAACCACCAGTGGAAAAGTGGTGGAAAAAATGGCTTAATGCTAACTACCAGTTGAAAAGTGGTAGAGAAAAATGACGTAATGCCCAGCCACCGGTTGAAAACGGGTAGAGAAATATGGCTTAATGCCAAACTGCCGGTTGAAAAGTGGTAGAGAAAAATGGCTTAATTCCCAACTACCGGTTGAAAAGGGGTAGAGAAAAATGACGTAATGCCGAGCCACTGGTTGAAAAGTAGTAGAGAAATATATCTTAATGCCCAACTACCGGTTGAAAAGGGGTAGAGAAATATGGCTCAATGCCCAACTACCGGTTGAAAAGTGGTAGAGAAAAATGACGTAATGCCCAGCCACTGGTTGAAAAGCGGCAGAGAAATATGGCTTAATGTCCAGACAACTGTTGAAAAGGAATAGAGAAATATGACTCAATGCGCAACTACCGGTTGAAAAGTGGTTGAGAAAAATGATGTAATCCTCAGCCACCGGTTGAAAGGTTGTAGAGAAATATGGCTTAATGCCAAACTACCGGTTGAAAAGTGGTAGAGAAAAATGATGCAATGCTCAGCCACCGGTTGAACGGTGGGTAAACACTTGTAACTATTTTTTTTATATGTATCGTGAAACATTACATAGCAATTATTTGCGAATTTTGATTCAGGAATTCAGTTGGAAGGGTTAAAATTGTTCAGGAATGCACGGCTCAAATTTTTAAGTTGTCCACAATGCCTGCTATTTATGCGCTCATTGTTATTGATAGAACCAAATAAACATTTTGTTTGTTTCTCCAGACGATTGGGGAGAGGGGGAAAAAAGACGAATTTAAGTTTTGCAATTACTTTTAATAAATGAGATATCCAATTTTCCTGTTAATTCTGAAGTGTTACAAGAAAAAAAAAATGGGAAAACAGATTTTTTCACGCGCATTGAAACAAGTTCTTATGAATGGCAGGTTTCAAAAATATTCAGCTAAAATTTTTATAAAAAAAGATAAAAGGAAGATGTCGAATACAATACAAAAAAAAAAAATCAAAAAAAATCTGACTTACCCGTTTCGTAACATCTACGACAAACCTTCATATACTTTTGTACACACACATACACACACACTTGAAATTTTGTATTTTAGTTGTCTATTTTATTATTTTTAGTTAATTGTTTTGTCTATGTAGAAGAGAACGCCGACATGTAACTAGTAAGATAAAAATATAATCCAAACCTTTTCGACTATAGTAGAAATTAAAATTCCGGTAAACCGTTCTGTTATGGTAATTTTCTCCGGAATATATATATATATATATATATATATATATATATATATAATTTACAGACATATATATATTAGGTTGGTGCAAAAATAATGTGGGTTTTTGACGTTAAAAATACGTCAAAAACCGACATTACTTTTGCATCAACCTAATATATATATATATATATATATATATATATATATATATATATATATATATATATATTTACAGACATATATATATATATTTGTGTGTGTGTGTGTTTCATTAAAGACGACTGACAAGGTAATGCTGTTAAGATTTTTATTTATCTTATTTTGGGTTCGTATAAGTTTTTCTGTTCTGGACATACAGTAGCGTCCAAAACTAAGGGACAAAATTTGAAAACCTAATATTTGTTAGAAATAACAACTATGAAAAGCTGAAATTTTGACAACTGGTAGTCGTTATTTGAATCATTTGCAAAGGATAGAAAAAGAATTATAACAATTATTTATTTATTTTCAAATTTGGAACGTCCAAAAGTAAGGGACAAAATTGAAAAAAACAATGTAAACAGCAAAAAAACACTAAAAATACATGTACAATCAATATTTAGTAAATGAGCCCTTGCTCTCAATGACAGCTGCACATCTTCGACTACAAGAACGAATCAGTTCTTGACAATCCTCGATACTAATTTTAGACCATTCTTCTTGAAGCTTCACCCACAAATCCTCCGTGTTAGTGGGATTTCTTCCCATAACTTTCACTCCTAAGGTCTTCCAAATATTTTCTATTGGATTTATGTCAGGACTTTGCGGTGGCCAATCCATAATTTCCAAATCTTACTCGCTCATTACCACCTTTGCCTTGTGACATGGGGCATTATCTTGCATAAAGGTAGCCCTATCGAAACCTGAATTCTGTATGATTGGCACAACATGATCTTGAACAATGTTTTTATAGATCTGCGCGTTTACACTCGTTTGTAACCGGACAAGAGGCGTTGTACCTTGGCTAGAAAACATTCCAAATACCATGACGCTTCCGCTCCCAAATTTGACAGTTTTCTTAGTACACTTTGCACTTAATCTTTCACCAATACGTCTCTTTACATTGTTTTTTCCATCATTTCCAAATAAATTAAACTTGCTTTCATCACTGAAAAATACTTTTGCCCAATTTTCAGATGTCCAAATTACATACCTGTTTGCAAACTCTAATCTCTTCATCTTATTCTTCGAACTAACAAGTGGTTTCTTCCCTGGGGTTCCATTAAACAACCCTATTTCTTGCAGTCGTCTACAAACAGTCTGTCTTGACACATTAACACATGAGGTACTATTCATAACCCTTTTAATTTCTGTGCAAGACTTAAAACGGTCCTTTAATGACATACGCTGCATTATTCGATCTTCTCTTGCCGAAGTTTTGCGGGGTCTGCCGGTTTTAAAAGCACTAACTATTTTGCCAGTATCATTGTAGGATTTAACAACCCTGCCTACAACACTCTTGGAACGTTTCACTTTCTCTGAAATCTCTCTAATGGTGTGCTTTTCCTTGTGTAGCTTCACAGTAGCTTGTCTCACAGAGTAATCAAGTTTTTGGCGTTTCGCCATGGTGCCGGCTGATGCAACGTTTACAAATGACTAAGTAAGTAAGTTCTTTAGAGGAAATCAAAAAATTTGAATACAGCATACTGTTTACATTGTTTTTCTCAATTTTGACCCTTATTTTTGGACGATCCTATTTTGAAAATAAATAAATAATTGTTATAATTCTTTTTCTATCCTTTGCAAATGATTCAAATTTTAGTATGTTATTATGGATGATAACGACTACCAGTTGTCAAAATTTCAGCTTTTCATAGTTGTTATTTCTAACAAATATTAGGTTTTAAAATTTTGTCCCTTAGTTTTGGACGCTACTGTAAGATGTGTAAAAATGTTTTGCATCTCTGAGCGCTTTCAACGATTCTTCCAGCCATTATTAAGGACAGTTTCTTTTTAAATTCTAACTGAATGTGTAGTTTTTCATATAAAAACGAAACAAAAAAAAAAGAAAAAAGAAAAAAAAAACAACAAAAAACAAACAAACAAACAAACAAAACAAAAATATCCTTGACAATGGCTAAAAGTATAGCCGAAAGCGTTCGGGCATACAAAACATTCGGATAATTTTTACACAACTTATGTCACAAAAAGGGAAAAAAAACTTGAACACAAGAAAAATTAAATAAAAAAGCTTAAACGTAGTACCATGTTAGTCGTCTATAACGAAACTTTTATAAAAGTGGGATTGCTGCCCAAATACACATTCAGGGCCTCCTTAAGAGCATTTTGGGCCCCTGGGAAAACCAGCGTGCTGGGGCTCTTATGACAGCCACTCACAAGAATAAAAAGTAAATGGTCGATAATAGTAAACATATATTTATTTTATTGCCACTTCAACAAAATTATTTTAGTTGACGGGTTTCATCCTCTGACAAATTGTCAGTCGGAGGACGAAACGCGTCGGCTAAGATAAGTTATCTTTGTTTATATTTCCTTTTTACAGATTTTAGTTATATCTGAAATTTTACGCACACACACACACACACTCACACACACACACAGTATAGTTGTTCTTGGTTTAATTCTGACACAGTGTAGTTGTGTAGATTTATCTTACCTTGTCTATGTATCTAGTTGAGTTCTGTGAATAAACATAAGTGTGCTAGTCCGTATTAAATACCGCATTGTAGTTAACACAAGCTGCATTTGCATGTATGCATGCACACACACATAAGCATGTATGTAGGTGTGGGGGGTTAGCGGGTGTCTGTGTGGGCGGGTAAATATGCAGCATTGTTATGATAATCATAATGTAATATACTCTGAAAAATATATTCAACGTTGTTCACCGATTAACGTAATGGCCGCTCATTTTTTTTCAAGCTTACTCCATCCTAGCATAAGTTTTATTATTTAGCCTTTTTTTTTCTTTTTTTTCTTTTTTTTTACAAATTGAACAGCGAGTGGTTTCCCCACTCTTTCTCCCGCCCGTTATGTGTGTTTATTTTCGACTTCCTGTATTCGCACTTCTACCCACGCGCACATGTGAATATGAGGTGTGTATGTGTTGATGCAGGGAGAAGACTCGGGGAAAAAAAAATTAAGGCATTGTAGATGATGGGGAAACATCTACTGTCGGCTCTGTTCGTCGGTAACCAAAGCGTATACATTGGTCACACCCAATCCCACGTATCCACCCACTTCTGTCTACGTAAGAGCCACCACCGTGGTGCGATAAGTTGTAAACCCATCCCGACCCAGTGTAGTAATTTCGGTCCTCACCGTTGTCCCATTATTGCTGCCTTGTGTCAGATAAATCTAGGTTTAGTAATATTCCTACAAACACGCCCATACAAAGAATTGTCTATCCTCCTACGTCTCTTGTCTCACCATATATATATATATATATATATATATATATATATATATATATATGATAAAAATATAGTTTTAAGTTATGCTATAGTTATAGGTTAAATGGACTCAATATCAAGGATAGAGCATATGTAAATATAAAAGTGACGCTGAAGATAGTTATTAACGGCCAGTCTTCCGATGCCCAAAAAATCAACGCAGGCGTCCCCAAAGGTTAGCTTCACGGACCCACTCTCTTTCTAGTTTACATAAACTATCTGCCATTTATTTGTGAATATCTATGCTGATGATACAACGGTGTATGGGGGCACCCCCAAAACTCTAGATGGCCAGAGATTGGCAGCTGATCTCACCTAGGGCCTTCAGGAAAGACTTTATAATTGAGAAGACCTTCCCAGTGATTTCATAGCTAAAGAGCATGTGCAGTAACCCTTTATGCCACACCTTGTCAAAAGCCTTTGAAATATCTAATGCGATCGTCTTTGAAATGTATTTGTTGTGAAGTACCACGCTAATTCTGTGAATGATCGCAGTTAGGATATCAGCAGTGGTCCAAATGAAACCCATACTGTTTGTCGGTCGCTCAACAGGTTGTTCCTGTTGAGGAGTTCAACAACCTTCTTGATGCTTTTAATACCAAAATACTATACAGCACTCATTTTAACACTCGAGGATATTATAAAAGAAAGGAAGCAGCCGGTGATAAATAAAATATTTTTCATCATAGAAGACAGTATTTTAAAATGTGTTTAAAAATATTTAAAATATATATAATACACTCGTTTCAAATATTTAATATATTCGTTTTCAGGTGTTGTTGAACTCGATGAGACCGTTCTTCACATGACGTCATTGATACGACACATGCATGTTTACATCTGAAATGTAACGTTTAAAAAGCCATGATGTAATTGACAAAACATTTTGCTATGATACTAGCAACATTTGGTTCTTAATATTGGCGGAGACAGTCGAAATTGTTCGGACAAAAAGAGATTTAAATAGCATATAGGTTCCTAATTCTCCTGATTGAATCCTCTAGACTACCTGGAGTATTGTCAAAAGAAAGAAAGCAACCAGCGGGCCTACAATATCAATGTAGCTGTGATGGCCAACATTAGTATGAACCACCTGATTGAAGAACGCAGTGGCTTCCAAGGCCACATCGAGGCCATCCATGTGGCTGAAAAGGAATTTTATTGGATAAGTGTTTTCTTTCTGTTTTTCAAAGTTGAACGTGGTTATAAATATCTTTGAAAATATATACCTTTTTCTGTTGAATATTTTTTCTCTCCTTTATATTAAAATTTGTTCTCAGTTACTTGTCGTGCACTGTATACGAAGTGATGCTGAAAAACTATCGACTAGACCCATTTCTCAATGTGTGACCAAATGACGAGACATCAGATTTTTATTTTATTTTATTTTGTCGGTGGTGGAGATTGCATTCTAGTTTGGCTTCAGTATCGACTCGTATATATACATTTTGTGAAAGAATTGTATATTCCAAGAACGAAGATCTCTGATACCAAATGACTGAACAAAAAAATATATTTCTTATTGAATAATTAATTGGCTGCAAGATTGTACAGATGCTGAATATCCATGTATGTGGGATTTTAACACCATAGGATGATGGGAATGAAATTCAGCTCCGAAACTAATCCTCACTCCTGGGTCATCATCTGAGGAAATTCAACAGGTCACCGTGTCATTGTTTAAATTCCTACATCTATTAAATGGCTACCATGTTATTGAACGCTTAGACATTTTGAAAATAGACCATTTTTTATGGAGTAAATTAATTTCCCATTTATGCAGGGTTATTTGAAGTTTAAACTAAACGTATATATATATATATATATATATATATATATATATATATATATAAAATGATGAAAGCTGGGATTTTAGAAATCAATGGTAATAATTTACTTCACGGGATCAGACAGATCCCATCTCTTCAGACTAAACAAATTTACAACAATAGATGAATTTTAAATTTAATCAGACAGAAGCGAAAAAAAAAAAAAACAAGAACAAATTTTCAGACATAAGAGGTGAAGATATAGATTTTAAAATAACGTTTTAATATGGGGGAAAGAGAGAATAGGGGAGAAAGAGTAATATATATATATATATATATATATATATATATATATATATATATATATATGGTGCGATGGATGAACTGCTTAAATTACGCAAAAATTAAAATGTCACTGATATCTCATTTTAACAAATATATTTACCAAAATTACACAAAAATATCTTGAAATACTAAAGAGTAAATGTATTCAATAAAATCGTCATTAGCTCCAGCCACGGCCTCCAGACGACTTTGGAATCTCCTGCAACTCTTCTGTACAGTCTCCTTGTTTAAGTTGGTGAATGCTGATATAATCCTTGCCTTCAGTTCCTCTTTGATGTTATAAAGAGTTTTGTTGGTCTTTTGCCAACTGCACCTCACACATAATAATCAAGGGGCTTGCAGTCTGGGGAATAAGGTGACCAGATGATGTGGTCACAGAAATTGTCTGACAGCCATGACTTTCTTTTCCTGCTTGTAGGGTATGGTGCAAAGTCCCGTTGCCAGACATAGGGTCTTGCAGCAGCCACCCACTTGACACAGGGCAGCACTACCCCCTCAAAGCACTTGGTATAGGCCTCCGTGTTGAATCTTACCAACAAATTCGGTTGTTTTTATTAGAACGATGAGAGTGAGTTTTACGAGCTGTCGTAACTTCCTAATCACCATTAAACCATCCAATTCTGCAAGAAAATACAATACAATACTTGACAGAAATGCTTTTTTACTCATTTTTATTGAAACATGTATTAGTGATTGCTCCCCAAATACACACACAAACACACAAATATATATATATATATATATATATGTATATATATATATATATATATATATATATATATATATATATATATATATATATATATATATGAGTGTGTGTGTGCGCGTGGGTGGGTGTGTATGACTCATTAATGTTTATTTGTAGCGCAATTTAATAACATGTAGTTTGAACAAAAGGTGGAATTTCTACATATCTCCAGGGCACAGATAGCTATTGGGGAGTAATAAAAACGAAACAAGTGCTACGGGCGTAACGCAGAAAGAGAACTGGAGATTCAAAGAGAGGCAGAAAATTAGTATAACAATAAAGAGAGTGGAAAAACAGACAAAAATATAAAGAGAGAGAGAGAGAGGTGGAGAGGGAGACAGAAATTAAAAGAGAGGGAGAGAAAATTGGAGCAACAAAAAAGATAGAGGTGAATACATCGAGAAAAGGAGAAGGAGGAATGGAGAATCAGAAGAGGAAAAAAAAAAGGAGAAAACAAAACAGTTCGGATGAATCGTGACAGAAAATTGGTATTATTTCAATTGAATGAGAAGGGAAAGTAATAGAAAAAGAATATGAAAAAACAAAAACAAAGGCAAAGCCGAAAGAGAGAGGTAAAATGGGAAAGAGAGACAGAGAGTGATAGAGAAAGAAAGAGAGAGAGAGTGGGGGGGTCGGACAGGAAGAGCAATATAAAAAGAGAAGGAAGAATAACATAATGCAGGAGAATAACGAACGAATTGAAAGAGAAACGTGACAGAAAAATTAATATAAGTAAAGGAGGGCACAAGAAATAATGAAAGATAGAGCAAAAGGAGAGAGTGAGGAGGAAAAGGGATTAGAATGAATAAGAGAAAGGGAGGTAAGAAGAAAAATAGAAAAAGAAATGACAATACAGGAGGGGAAGAGTAATGGGTTGAAGGAGAAAAGTGACAGAAAAATATAAAAAGTTGAGACAATAATGAAAGAAAAAGTGAGATGTGTGAGGGGAAATATATATACAAAGTTAAAGCGAGAATAACAAATGAAAAAGAGAGAGAGAGAAAGAGATACAAAGAAAGAAAGAAAGAAAGAAAGAAAGAAAGAAAGAAAGAAAGAAAGAAAATGTAAGGTGTGAGCGGAAAAATTCATATACAAATTAAAGAGGAAATAAAAAAAGAATGAGAAAAGAGAGAAAGAGATACAAGGAGTGAGTCAGTGAAAGAAAGAAAGAAAGAAAGAAAGAAAGAAAGAAAGAAAGAAAGAAAGGGAAATAAGCGGGAAATTTTATATAGAAAGTTAAAGAGAAAATTTTTAAAAAAATGAGAAAAATATAAAAAGAAAGTTGTCTGCCCGAGTTAATTGCTTATTGCAGGCGTCAAGTGTATAAATCTTTTTAGTCATTGTCTTCTGTTCTTGATTTCATATGGGAGCGATGATGTCCTGCAATGGCGCCTGTCGTGTCTCTTCTAGACATGCAATGCAAACAAACAATGAATCTGAGAAATAAATATCTTATCGATTTTGGTTAAATTAGAATCATGTCCTATTCGGAAAAAAATAATTTACATACACACTTGTATGAAGACCACACGCGCAAGGACATGGATATAATAAGTGTGAACACAGAAATTAACACTGCATGCTGACTGGCAGTTTCACGCTTTAAACAATCATCAGACCAGGCGCTTTATATTTATTCGTGCTCTAACACAATATTGAGTACTCTTCCTCGATAAATATCACAAATTTAAACTGTAGTAGAATCCCTGACAACTGGACTAAGAAGCCCTTCCCGATATGAGGAATTGGTTACAAAGTCCGTATATGAGGGGTTATATTTAGATTAAAATAAAAGAAATGAAATCAGGTTAAACATTTATTTTCAATGTTTTATAGTAAACAAAATAAGCTAATGGTGAGTGAAATATAACGGAATTGATTTTAAGGAAAAAAAGAAATAAATTAATGTTACTGAAAATTCATTGAATTAAATATGCCACGTATGCAAAACAAATATGTAACGAGGATTTTTGAATCGCTGTTACATGATGATTCTTTCTCTTCTAATGTCATTCTCAACTTTTTCCGCATTTCGTTTTGCTTTTGTTCTTGAAATTTTTT
>OZ010587.1:89912373-89979873 GCA_963932145.1 Acanthosepion lycidas
TCTGGGGCTTATACTGAAGAAAGAAGGCTTGGAAAATCAGATACTCACGAAACAGATAGATAGCAAAGGAAACAGACGAAGACAACACATAACATACTTAGTAAGCTTGAGTAAATGGATGGCGGAACAAGGCTTAGGAGAATCAACAGAAAGACAAAGTTTTTTAAGACCTACAAGGGACAGAAAGTTGTGGAGAGCCATGATCGCCTACGTCCTGAGGGGATACGTCACATAGAGCTGAATATAATGATAACTGGGACAATCAGACAGTTATGTGCCATGCGTGATACACGCTTAGGCGATCATGTATCTTTTGATACATGACTGACGAGGCAGATTTTTTTCCCGTCTCTCCAGTCTCTCCTGTCCATAGCTGGGAGGAGACGAAGAGGATTCATACCTTTCCCATGGGTATTAGCACGTAAGTGAATGTGATGGATTCGATTGGAATTCGAACTCGGCTCTCCGAGCCGCTATTCATTACTCCACCCTGCCCCCTGAGACAAAAAATGCGACAATAGTGAACTGAATTTATTATATTCTAGCAACCTCAATTCATAGGTCGATGTATTTCTTAAGTTTTCCCATTTCTTTGACCATGATATAATAATTATTATTATTGTTGTCATTGCCTTTGCTTTGTACAGTTTGAGTTGTCCTCAAGTCTTATCCAGTGACTTCAAGGACGTGTTCTTTTTTTTGTATCAGAAGATGTAAGCAAATAAGTTGTATGGAATCAGAGATAAAATGTATGTAATTGTTGTCACTGCATGATACGAATTAAATTCTATTCTTTTTCAACCAATGAAATTCCATCAGAAAGTTCGTTTGATAAACAGATACCCGCCCAAATAGTTGCGAACGTAGTTGCACATCTATCACGTGTTATTTTGGGACCATTTAGAAAATAACAATAATAACTCTCTTTGCCACGCCTACAATTTCGAGAAAAAAGAAAATTATTTTCTAACTAATGAAAACCTTTTATTAAAAATGTTCACACCTCTATGTGAAATTAGATTTTGAATCCACTTAGGGACATAAAAATAGAAGCGTACTGCTTGTCGACGCTCAAAACAATTTCTGAGGCTAATTTAATCTATACGTACGTACACACACATGCACACAATGGAAGAGACGACCGTCAGCAGCCGCCGACACAATATAAAGGATTAACCAGCAACCGCCTACTAAGCCTTTGTCTACGAATTCACAAACACATTAGGCCGACCGTCATAAAGTAAGTCTGCCCACATATTTCATGCAGCCCTACGGACACTTTATAAAACAAACTTCACTGCATGGAAAATTGAACATTTTATTGCTGTTGTATATTTCTGAAAAGAATATATAAATTTTGTTTTAAGTGACATTTTGCTTCTACTTTTCTTCCAGAAAATAACCTTTTTATGTTTCGTTTACAAGAGGTGCTGTTGTTGTTATTATTATTATCATTATAGTAATAATAATAATAATAATAATAATAATAATAATAATAATATGTTTGGAATCCTGACACTCATATAGCAACAAAAACCTTGGTAGGCAGATTCCAACGGCATAGAGAGAAAACTACGCAGGGTGTGAGGAGTACCCATGAATATCTTCTTTTTTTTTTTTGTTGTGCACTTAATATATTTGAAGTGTGACAGGAGTGTTCCAAAAACACCTGTTTGCTCTTTTGATATCCTTCCTAAAAGCTCAATAGCAACAGGCAGGTGTGTTGCCTGGAGATGGCTACATTATATCAGAAGAATGTGGGGATATCGTGATCACCTGAAATAAAAAAAAAAAACAATCTTATTCCCATGATTCCATAGAACAAAGGAAACCGTCCTACTGGCGGGAAAATTTAGAGCAATTCCTCTTTACAGCCGGGCCTCTTGCAAGTGGGAAGTGCGTGGAATTAGGCAGCTCCAGAAATGAAGACTACAGCTAATTAAACTTACCCAAATATCACTTTCTCTTGTAAATACCGCCTTTACTAATAGACTTGCCCCTTCCCAAAAAAAATTTACAACATAAACACAAACCATAAATATTCTGCTTTCAACCATATTTCAAAAACTTTCTTACTGTATCAAACTTACACAACAGAATCCTTCGGATAATATAACCTCCTGATTAAATATTATAAATGTCTCACTTTGTTGTTGTGATGAATATATGCTGTATTTTATTTATCAAACATATAAATCAAGATATAGCTATACCTCACAGCTTCACATCCCTTCTCAACATAGTCACTACTTCTTTCAATGACAATGTAGCGATCATGTGAAGTCGAAAAAAAAAAGATTTAATTCCCGTGATTCTATAGAACAAAAGAAACTGTCCTATTGGTGGGAAAACTAGAGCACTTCCTCTTTTCATCCGGCCTCTTGCAAGGCGAGCACGGGAAGATATGAAAACCACAGTTAAGTCAACTTAGCCAAATATCACTTTCTCTTGTTAAATATTGCCTTTACTGATAGATTTACCACTTCCAAAAATCTAATCAATCACCAATAAACAAAAGGCATAAATATTCAGCTTGCAACCTCATTACAAGAACTTTCTTACTACACCAAACTTGCACAACAGAATCCTTCGGATAATAAATCCTTGTGAGTATATACTATAAATGTCTGTTCCATGGAGCTCTACGACGGAGATCGGATGGGCGTTGAGGTGCAGTTTAAAAAAAAGAAGGAAAAGAAAAAGGGAAAGGTAGAGGGATGACCAAAATCGCTGTTTGAGGAGAGGGTCGTTTTTTTTTAATCTTTTCAACGACGTCGTCTTGATATTTTCTAGTAGTTTTTTTTTTTTGTTTTGTTTTGTTTTGTTCGAGAGGGGAGATAAGGGGAATGTAAAGGGGAAAAGGAAAGAAATGAAAAGAAAAAATGGGTGGTGGTGGGGAAAAAAAGCAAGAAACGTTTCTGATCATAATTCCTATGATCAACGAATTTTCTCGAATATATTTTTTTGAAGCATCGTTTCATAAGAAAGGAAACTTTTCTCACCATTACTTACCTGTTATGTCAAACTATTCGTTGAGAATGTGGGTCTTTCCGCGTGTTGGACCTAAGATGAAAAAAAGACGAGCATGCTGTTTATTCTCTTTTTGTATCGTCTTGGCTGAGGAGGAAGTGACGTAGGTCGCTACTGATTGGTCGCTTGTGATTTCAAGATCAGCAGTGGCAGTTATTTAATATTTCCATTTATTGTGTGCTTGACGGATTTTTGCTTCAGGATCGCCTGCCGGAATAAGTATTGTTTCGTTAGGGTCCCTTGGGTCTCTAACAAACTGACGCTGGGGTACAAATATAATAAGACCAATATAGCCATCATGTCCCCCGTATATCAGGCACATGCCTCACAGCCAAATTTGCGCGATATGGTGACAATCTTTGATAAAGGCAGCAAATAACCTTGCAGGTAAAGCCCAGTCAGAAATACCTTTAAGTCGGATTACCCAGTCTACTCAGTCTCCAATTGAGAATGATCTCAAGTTTTTTTTTTTAATGCCATCCGTGATACACGCTAAAGCGATCATGTATCTTTCGACTGACGAGGCAGATTTTCTTTCTGCGGTAGATCAGTTACAATCCAAGGTTATAGAACCCGATCTGTCCTGCTATTTACCCATAGCTGGGGATGAGGGAAGAAGAAGAGGATTTATACCTTTCCCAAGGGTATTAGCACGTAAGTGAATGTAATGGATTCGACTGGAATTCGAACTCGGCTCTCCGATTCCTCATCAACTCATAAATTGCCATGGCTACCTCACACGTAAAACTGTAAAAGGAAGCATTAAATAAATAATAAATAAATAAACAAATAAACATATATCTACACCAGGCCACGATACTTCTACCGCTTCTCCCGCCCACGAAGAGAGGTGCACAGTACGTCAGTCCCTGGGGGACATGTCCAACTGGTTAATCTCAGGCAACTGACAAGCAGATTTAGGTACTGAAAATGATATTTACTGTAGTTCATCTTAATTTACCTCCTATCAATTAAGATCATAAACCTTGTATAGCATTAAGTTATATTATTATTATTAGAAAGAACCGTGAATAATTTACGGTTTTCCTATTTTAATTTTGTGATGAATCTTAATTCTTTAGTTACTGATTGAATAAACTCATGGCGTAGAAATTCCCCTATAGTATCGTTAAATATTTGAACTTAACAACTTGAACAAAATATTGCAATAACAATCATAAATATGAATGCTGGTCGTTATGTTAAGAAGTAAGGGGATACAAATGAAAAGATTTGAAATTGATAACTTTTTCCATTTCATTGAAACAGACTTTAAGCACTCCTTTCTTTCTTTCTTTCTTTCTTTCTTTCTTAGGCTAATTTAATCTATACGTACGTACACACGCACACACGCACACAATGGAAGAGACAACCGTTTTATAAAGTAAGTGTCCGTAGGGCTGCATGAAATATGTGGACAGACTTACTTTATGACAGTCAGCCTAATGTGTTTGTGAGTTCGTAGACAAAGGCTTAGTAGGCGGTTACTGTTTCTTTCTTTCTTTCTTTCTTTCTTTCTTTCTTTCTTTCTTTCACGCGCCTTTTTCCTTACGTAATCAAAACGGAATAGTCCATTATTTATGAGGTATTGACAGGAGACGTTAAACACTTCTATCTTCCCTTTTTTCTAACCAAATCCCCCGTCTTGAGACGTTTCTCTTAATAATAATTTAAGAAGAATTCAACAGACGATGTTATTTTATTTAACGTAACTGGTATTTTGGTAATTGGTTTACTCAGTTTCGCTCATTCGATACTGGGCGTTTGAAAAATGGCGTTGTTTTGTAAATATATATTCTAAATAAATATCTTATCACTTCTCGACCTTTTGGCTGAGATTCGATCACGGCTACGCCTAGCTTGGACTGGCTCGGGTCTGGAGTAGCTAGGACAAGCCAAGACCAGCTATGACTCGCTTAGACCAGCTCTGACTAGCTTGGACAAGCTATGACCAGCTAAGACCAGTTTAGACCAGCGGCCCGAGTGAAAACACTCGGGTCCCCATGTTAAAAAATGACCTTGTGTCACAACCTGACTCAGTGGGGTGTCAAGTAAATAAACGACCTTTTGGCTGAGATTAAAATGTAGTATCTGTTCTTATCAGCTTAATAACTTGACTCTCTCTCTCTCTCTCTTCACCTCTGTCTTCCCTTCCTTCGTTCTTTAATTTTCTCACTGAAACCAAGTAATAACTTTTCCGCTCGTTCCACGCGATCAAAACGCGAAATAGCCCATTATTATTTATGAGGTATTGGCAGGGCGTAATTGTCGTGCGGACTAACAAAGAGAGGGACAAGCACAGTTATAATAGGACTATTATTACCATCCTTCTTCTGTGTACCATGTCTCTTCAGAACGTGGATGATCATGGCTCTCCACTTATCCTTTGTTCTTAGTAACGTTTGTTTCCTTAGCCATCCATCCAATTGCTCCGTTCCGCCATCCATTCATACAAACTCGACAGGTAGATGGACCGCTACCACCCACTGTATCTTTTGCTTTCGATATGTCCTGTGAGTGTCAAATTCTTCAAGTCTTCTTTCTTCATCATATGTCCAAGAAGTTCCATGAAACGGAAAAGCTTGGTGACATATAAAGTCAGCCACTATCTGACCATGAGAATGGAAGTCGGCAATAGTGAACGCGAGCTGCCATTTGTAAGCAGGATACGCTTGCCCAAATTCGCCCATGGGTTTCTCTCTCTCTCTCTCTCTCTCTCTCTCTGTATTTGCTATTCTACCATTTTATTTTTATTAATTTAATTTACTTTACTTACATTTTTTTCTTGTGTTCTAATATTCTAAACTAATTTGTAACCCTGCAGCCGCTTAAGTTCGTTGAAAATCGGCCGTCAAAAACAAAAAAATCGTCTTGGACAGCACGCGAACCTAACTTATCTGCATTCTTCGGTAGTAGTTCGACGTTAATTCTTGCAAGATAAAATAGATACTAGCGTGGAAATGTCTTGCCGTATCTGTCTTCCCGTTGTCTATGTTTTTGAAAGCGAAGACCCCAAGCCCATTGTTGACCCCCCCCCAACTCTCAGTTCCTTAAAACTGAAAAGATTGGTGACATATAAAGTCAGCTTCTACAATCCACAATCTGACATTTGAGAATGGAAGTCGGCAACTAGTGAACGCTAGCTACCATGTGTATTAGAATTCTATGCAGCATCCGCTACACTGGATAACCAAATTTGTTCTTTAGGATAGGACAATGGGACTTATACTAAATTAAAACTTAATGTAATGGTAGGTATAAACATAAAATCCCATTCCCATCCATTGCTAAGTATGTCTACAGCTGTCAACTCGGACTTGTCAGCTGCGGCCTTTTTTTTTCTTTTTGTATGTGTGTTTGTATGTAATAGGAGTAGGTAGATTTCCCTGCCGTCCGGTCAATACTCCCCGCCCTTCTTTTGGACAGGAGTAGAGGCTCACACCTTGTTTCTTGTTTAGGAAGGGGTTTCCGGATCTCTCCCTTCCTATCTTTCTGGCCTCTGTACTGAAGTTGCCGTGTTTCTCCCGTGATATGTGCAGTTTGTGGTGATGCCTATCCACTCTCAGGGTACACGGTTGACAGTTTTCTGTTTGCTGTTTCTGACTGGTAGTTAGGAGCCCTAAATCTTGCGTAGCGTCTTGAGCGGCCGCTCAGATCAACAGTTGTATAATACCGGGGTGTCTGTAGTGCCATGTCGCGCATGGAAAGGTGTCCCTGCATTCATCTCCGGTGGGCAACCCTGAGGCCACATTATGTTGCAGGCTGCGCCAATTTCCGTCAGCCCATGTCGCGGTCGATAACCGTCTGCTTCTTCTACTTTAGGCTTTCTTTTTTGTTTTTGATGTTTCTGATTTTTTTTTCTTTTGGCTACGGCAATTACACATCATGAAAACTAACAACGATCCCAAAAGAAATCCTAAACCAGCCCTTAAAAATTCACCTAAACACTTTAACATTTAATTTTCTAACATCCGTGGCATTAGAACCGACCTCTGCAGTGTTAAGTCTTTCCTTGTTGCGATCTGTCCGGATATACTGGCTCTCTGTGAGGCCAACCATGACTCTGACCTCTCGATCTTCGACTACCTTCCACTCCTTAGAAAAGACTCTCAAACCCATATGCATGGCTTTGATGTTTACGTCAACGACCATCTCTCGCTGACAAGAGAGCTGTCTTTTGAATCTCAGGACCATTCGTATATGTGTCTGCGGCTATACCTTCTCAATGTTGTAAGCTATCTCTTCTTCCTTTATCGCTCTCCATCCTCCCAAGACTGTCGTGTACTCGAATGTATTTCTCCATCCGTTTGCTCGCATATTCGCGTTTGGCAATTTTAACGCCCATCATACCAGGTAGCTTAATAACGCTACTACTAACCTTGCAGGCATAAAAACCCTTAATTTTTCAATTTCTCAATCCCTCGCGCAAATAGTTGACTTCCCCACCCGGTTTTCCCTACAGTCTGAATGGTAACGGTTCTCTTCTTGTTCTATGTTTTACCTTCATCCCCGAATCCTGTAGTGCCACGCAGCTCTTCCCTCTTGGCAACTCCGATCACGCTGTAGTGTCTGTCAACATCTCCTTCAACTCCACCCCCTGCAAAGAACCTCCTACCACTAGAACATCGTTCTGCTATCAACGAGCAGACTGGGACTCATTCCGGGATTTCATTCGCGGCGTCCCCTGGGGCGTTGTCTTCACGCTCCCCGTTCAAGAATGTGCTTCCGAGGTCTCCTCCTGGGTTAAAGCTGGAATCGAGGATTTCATCTCCCTAAGTAAATATAAGATCAACTCATGCTCCTCCAAATGGTTCTCCGCTGCTTGCTCAGCTGCCATTGCCTATAGGAATCACTTTTTCCACCTTTATCGTAGCGACATGTCTGATTGCAATAGACGTCTCATTGTCTCTGCCCGTCACGAATGTAAGCGTGTCCTCAATGAAGCAAAGTCACTATTTGCTGCTCGAATGAAAGAACGTATTGCATCTTTCAAATTCTGCTCCAAGGATTATTGGCGTCTATGCAAGAGCGTACTCAACAATATCAAACCCTTTATACCACCTTTGTTCAACCAGTTTGAGGTTCGGACCTCTTCTACCTACAAGGCTGAATGTTTTGCTCGGAAATTCTCATTCAATTCAACGCTCGACTCTTCCGGTGTACCCACAGCCGATTTCCCCCTTTGAACTGAGGCTCAATTGAGCGACTTGCACATAACCCCGTCATCGGTTCTGGGCATCATCTCTAAATTAGACCCCAACAAGGCTAGTGGTGGAGATGTGATACCAGCCATTGTTCTGAAGAAATGTACGCCTGAACTGGACCCTGCCCTCTCTGAATTATATAACTACTGCCTCAATGAATCATGTTTTCCATTCTGTTGGAAGTCCTCATCCGTTGTTCCTGTCTTTAAGAACTCTGGAGACCCTTCTTGATATCACCAAAGCATTTGATAGGGTTTGGCATGCTGGCTTTCTTCGCCAGCTTCTGGGTTATGGAATTTTAGGTCGATTGTTCGACTTAATACAATCATTCCTGTCGAACCGTTCTCAACGGATTCTCCTCCAGCTCCTATCTCACGAACGCAGCTGTTCCACAAGGCTCTATCCTAGGCCCTACTCTGTTCCTTATCTTTATCAACGATCTTCCTGATGTCATAGATTCCCAAGTAGGCATCTATGCGGACGACACTACAATTTACTCCTGCCTCAAAAACAAATCTAGTGTTGCCTACAAAACTAACCTGGCCGTTTACCTCGAAAAGGACCTCCAATCGGTTGTGGACTGGGGCAGGAATTGGCTGGTTAACTTTAATGCCTCAGAAACAAAACTGCTCTCTATTACTCACCAGAGAGAACCATCCATGCTCCCCATTAGAATGTCTGACGCTCAACTCCACTAGAGCACCTCATTGCGACTGCTCAGTCTCACATTGTTCGCTGACCTGAGATGGAACGAATACGTTGAGTCAATAGCTTCGTCCACCACTAGGAAAGTTGGTTCTTTGCCACGCCAGGAAATCTTTCTCGCCGGAGTCGATCCTTCAAATCTACAAATCAACCATTCGCCCTTGCATGGAGTATTGCTGCCATATATGGTCTGGAGCCCCTTCTGTTTGTCCCAAGGTCCTTGATAAAATCCAGAGACGGATATGCAATGGCCCTGATCTGGTATCTCGTCTCCAGCCGCTCTCTCACAGACGCGCCCTTGCCTCCCTCTGTCTTTTTTTTACAAATACTTTCACGGTAACTGCTCTGATGAGCTGCTTTCAAGATGCGGTTCTATGATGTCATAATAATGATTTGATGTATGTATGTATGTCTGTGTGTGTGTGTATATGTGTATGTGTATATATATATATATATATATATATATATATATATATATATATATATATATATATATATATGAATAAAGACAAAAGGTAAACTTATCTTAGCCGACGCGTTTCGTTTGTTGATGGACAAATGTAAAGATTCTATTTTGCAACAAGTATTTATTAGGTTGGTGCAAAAATAATGTCGTTTTCTCACATATGTTATTACGTGAGAAAACGACATTATTTTTGCACCAACCTAATATATAAAATCCTTTTTATGTTCATAATATGTTTTTTTCTTTAAAAAGTTAACCCAATTTATTGTAAGGAGCAGTTGTAAGTTTAGTTTATATAGACTGCTTCAGAATTATTATTGTCATGGATATTTTTGGTTCTTATTCATATCCATAATAGTTTTGGATGGGGTACCTCAACGAGGTGCAATGGTTAGCGATCATGTCTCGCTAGAATAATTACGACTGAATAGTGACTTCCATCCTAACTGGGTATCCCGTACTTTCTCCCTTGTGCTACATCTAAGCCGCACTTACAAAATCAATAGTTTTGAATGTAATTGTCATTATTTTGATGTTATAGAGATTGGATAAATTCTTTTGGATTGTAGATGTTACGGAGTTAGTATGCCTGTATATATATGTCTGTTTTTATTTAGTTTATTGCCATTGTTATTGTTGTTGTTAATAATGTCATTATTTTTTAGAATTTGTATACATTGTATGCCTTTCTCATAGCATCAAGGCTAAAATAATGAGGATATTGGAGGTTTTTGAAAGTGTTTTCTGCGTATTTTTCTCCAGCAAAGTATTTCGGACTGAAGTTATTTAGTGCTCTTAAATAGGATCCTATAATTACTCCAGATTTTATCCTGTTACAGTGGTGGGAATAAAAAATGATGAGGTCATTCTCGTTGGTAAGATAAGTTTTCCTTTTATCTTTATTCATATTGTTCTTTACAGAAATTTTACATACATGCACACACACACACACACACACACACACATATATATATATATATATATATATATATATATATATATATATATATATATATATATACTAGCAGGCTTCGCCCGCTCGCTATCGCTTCGCAAAGTAAGTTATATTCACTACTTGAAATCTTTGAAAGTAATATTTTAAATGTGCATTTTATTCATAAATTGGCTTGTTATAGTAAGAAAAGTTTTACAAATAGATGTCAATTTGTTGAAGACCAAGTAAAATGCAAATTTCAAACACTTTTCTGCACTATATAAGACGATATTCCTAAACAGAACTACTTTTGATATGAAAATCAAAACAATTCTCGAATAAAAGAACAGTTATGAAGGACAGTTAATTAATGAAATAAACTTTTTTTTTAAATCAATATGCAAATTGAACCTGAAGAGTGATATTGCTTAGAAGTAGAGAATAAATGATCCATGTATATTGAACGTTTAGCGTGTAAATTACTATAAAGTAGAGCTGGGGCTTTTTAATCTCAGAAATTATATATGTTGGATAAATGCCGTTTATTATTAGCATAATCCGTTACATGGTCAAAGTTATGAAGATTATGTAGCGACAATCCTTTAAGTGAAGAAAAAGTGTCCGCTTTGAAAATTTATATTAAATATATTGGCCTTTTACTTTGACTGCAAAATTCGCACTCAGATATTTAGCAAACATATCTTAATACTGCATAAGACCAAACAGGTAGGAATATTGTACTGAGCCAGGTTTTAAGTGGAGAAGACCTGCCTATCTTGAACGGAATATTCTTGTTTTTTGGAGGATGCCCCCATCCTCCAAAAAACAAGAATGTTATATTTTATTTATCTTTCAAGAGAAAAATATTTTCACCATCAGACGGATAGTTTGCTGTTATATCCGTTGTCATTTTCGCTACTTCATGTATAACTGAAATGTCATATCTAACTTGTCAACACAATATTGTATGCAATCCTACAATACAAAATAGGATCCCGTTTTAAATAACCCACAAAGGGATGCTAAAATTGTCAGCATTTTAAACGATTAACGATTTTCACTAAGGAAGATCATACGTGTAAACATCGTTTGCTTCAGAAACAGGAAAAAAATGATAATTATTTTTCTTTAGAGAATAAATATATTACTTCTTTTACAAATATTTTTGTAAACTTAAATTAATAGATCACACGCAGCAGTGTCTACTAATCACTCTGTCATCAGTGATAGTATTAAACCAAGACTTCAGGTTTTTTTAATTTTTTTTATAGAAGGAATCTTTTCTTCAAAGAAAGAAAATCGACTTTCCCCCATTTCTATGACAGAATCTTATGCGCATGCTCTCTGGATGGGAAAATAGCTGCGGCATCTTTAATGAAAAATTACCTTTTTTTTTTTAGTAGCGTGACTCGCATTATGATGCACTGTACCTCATGTAGCCCACTGTTAGAAAAATGTTGCCACACATAATAATGATAATAAATGACCTGTTGCTACATCAGGCGTGTCTCTCATGGCTTATAATCTTAATTAAATTTTTTTTCTTGGCTACAGTAAATATCCCGTTCAGCACCACAGATTAGCTTGCCAATTACCTGACACTCGGGGCTGACACACCGTACATGAGCGGGAGTAGCAGGTGTGCATCATGGCTAGGCGTCGTGAAATACAGTAAGTCCCCGAGTTATGACAGTCCTGACCTACGATGATTCGTGGTTATGACGAAATCTCATTTAATCTTGTTTCGACTTATGCCATCTGCATCGTATATACAACGCAACCGACGCGTTTGAAGAATACATTGCGCGGCAGAAGAATACGGCGCTAGAGTGAGGAAGACGTCGTCGATCAGTTCCTGGTTGTCCGCCATATTGGATTTGTCGACTGCACACTATAGTAGTGTCAGTTGGGCACCACCTGTGAGAAAAAGAGCCCCATGATACAATTCATTCCGCCAGAAATTTGAGAACGGTATGCTGTACTGATTGGCATTCGCGCCGGAAGTTCCAAGACGGACATTTCAGAATGTTTGGGTGTCAATCTAAGGGCGGTGCAGAGGATTCGGAAAGAGTTGGATGAGTCTAATGGGGATTACGAAGGCACGGCAGCTCGGAAAACTCACTCTGATCGTTCTGATAAGAAAATAACCCCCGAATTTGTTGGTGAGGGCCTCAGACTCAACAAGGAGACCCACCTCAAATGCCTTGAGGAGGTAGTGTTACCTTGTGTCAAGAGAGTGGATGGCAACAGAACTCTACACCACGTCACACAAGCACTCTGTATAATCCATAGATATATAACTACAGTAGATAGAAAAAAAAAAGTTAAGTTTCATCATATACTCCAAAAGTTTAGAATTCTCAAAAAAGTGGTTACTAATAACACTTCTGGAAAAAATAAAAAACTTTACAAAATAGAATACAAATTCTCTTTTACTTAAGGAGCTTGAATTTCTGTCAATAAAAATAATAATAAACAAAAACACATTGCAAATTACTAATGCTTTATACTAAGTCACTTGTCCTCTGGAAGATCGTGTCTTCGTTAATAATTACAATCTGATTTTAGTCCATATTAAAGATTTAGAGTGCTCTCCACATGAAACTTCGACAACCTATCATTGATTAAATTTGTTTCCACCTTGGCGCAAATGTGGTAAAATGCCATTGAATCGTAAGGTCATTTTAGTCACATGACCCCGAAATCTGTTTCAACACCATAGCACAATAACATCCCAAAGCTTATATAGTGCTTATTTTATTTAATCATTTATTTAGTTATTTTCAGTTTTCGATTTTTATGTAACGTGGTAAAGTTTGTTTTCGTGTCTGCAATTAGAGATGAGTTCTGAAGGTAATTATAGTTATTTTCTCGTCCAGACAGAGTTTGCAGTTTTGGGATTTATTGTGGTAGGCTCAGCTGTTTTCTTTATTTTCCATGATATTTTTGGTATATATATATATTTTTTTAATCTCTCAGATATCTTTAGAAAACATTGTGCTATTCGCGTATTTACTCTTTGATGCTTTTGTGTGTGTAGTTTCTGATTTAATTCTTTCTTGTATTATTTTACTTATTTTATACGAGTTCACTTTTGGTTGGGTTTATGAGTCTGCATGTTGGGGTTGTTCGTCAATTTTCTTTCTAGTCTTTTAGTGGGATAAATACTTGTGATTGAGCGATGCAATTTATTCGGTCGTCTATGTTTGAGCAATTGTTTTAGTTTTCATATTAATATCATATTCTGTTGTTCTTGTGCTTTTCTGTATGTTTTAGTCATGTTTCCCTTGGGTAATTTGTTATGTTTTGGGGGGCATAATTTTGTCCGATGTGAAGGCATCTAATTGTTTATGAAATTTTATATTTCGTACTAAATTAAATCTTTTTCAAAGTCGTCTAATTCCTTGTGGTGCGAGGGATATTTTTTTGGTTTTCAAGACGTATTATTTGTTGTTTTAAGGTCATATTTTTTTCTTTTAATGACATTTTTTGTTTTAAAGCCATATTTTTGGTTTTAAAGGCATATTTTTTTGTTTTTAATTCATATTTTTTTATTTTCAAGCCATATTTTTTCTTTTAAAGAAAATAACTATAATTACCTTCCCTGACCAACACAAATTACTAAATAAACGATCAGAATTCATCTCAAAATGCAGACATTAAAACAAATTTTTATTACGTTAAAAAATTAAGAATGGAAAACTAAAACTAAATAAATAATAAAATAGAATAAAAATAAATAAGTAAAAATAAATTAATCCAAACCAATAATTAATTAAATAATAAATAAAAACAAGAACGCACACATAAACACAAGTAAACTTAATAATAACAACCAACAATAAATAATAAAATAATGAATAATAAATAATGAATAAAAAAAGTTAACAAACAACACTACAAAATAGCCACATAACTGCATCTGGATCCACAATTGTTTCCAGTCAATAGTCCCTAGAATAATCCGAAACATAACCGTTACCGACTATTCAAATAACCGTTACAATAATACAACAGACCTAGCCATAATACACCATTGATCAGCATATATAAATAGTCGAGCCAAAACACAATGCACTGACTATTGCGTTTAAATATTAAACAGTCTATCGCTACTGGGTGTTGACTTCAATGTTCACACACACACACACACACACACACACACACACACACACACACACACACACACATATATATATATATATATATGGCGTATCTAAGCAGCAAATGTTTTTTATTCAAACAAATTTTGTAAAAAGGCAATGAACAAGTCATACTATTATCTTTTTAATATATTTTTTGTTAGTGAATTAGTTTCTGTACCTTGGTGTTAAAATTGTGTAGGAACTCAGGGTCATCCGGAATCCGTGAGTTTCAAAAGTAAAAAGGAACATTATTCCCATATAATGACCATTGAAATCTCAAAGTTCAAAATCATTCCCAAAATGCAAACAATCACAGATACTGAATTTCATCTAATTTCCTTCTTTTCTAGTAATGACGAACACCAGTCGAAAGCTTAAAAAGAACCAACACGAATTGCAGACAATTTCTTTAGACCCTCATCATAGATTTCTTGTCTGTTGTCTTTATCAGAAATTATTATGAAATTTTGTTATCTAGATAAACACAATATAGAGCGTGTCCATAATGTCTGGGCACATAGGAAATCTCATTAACTATATTATTTTACCTCCACAAATTAACTTTCTTTTTCTGGGGTATGCTAAATGAGAAGGTGTACTCAATGAAATCACAGATGCAACACACTTGATTGAGCACATTGAACTAACAAATTTTAAAGATGCATTAACCTCCGAATCACTCGATGAATGTTGTGATCCTTGTTTTTTAAAATTATAAAGTATATTAGGTTTTCCTTAAATACGCAAGTACTTTCGACTGTACGTTGAGTCATCTTCAGGAATGGAAATTATTTTGGTTTTGGTAAATTTCAGGTAGCATCCAAGACGAAAAATATAATGCGAGTCGAAACATGTTTTTTGAAATGTGTTATTGATAACGGATACAAACTTTTGGTGCGTGCAGTCGCAACGTTAAGACTGAATTTTTTTGAAAATTTAAGTGAGTGCGTTTTTTACTAATATGGTAATTTCAGAATTTTTTTGTTGTAAAAGTTTATCAGTCAATGTGACATGAACTAAATAGTTCAATAAGTAGTGTAATGTCTCAGTTGTACTGAACGTACAGTCGAAAGTACTTGCGTATTTAAAGAAGACTTAATACACTTTATAATTAAAAAAAAACAAGGATTATAACATTCATGGTAGGTTAATGAATCTTCAAAATTTGTTAGCAAATGGATTTCGCCATTTTATATCATTCACTTTACTAATTTACTTTTTGTATGAATGATTCATTGTAATATATATATATAAAGTCATCCACAGACAGACTGTTTCGCAGCTCATCAGTGTGGCTAGGCATCCGGTTGCCTCTAGCTCGGATCGAAACCCGACTGAATTGGTATCAGCCGGAGATTCTACCACTAAGCCGGCGGCACACGGCAGGGAAGTAGGTGGAGTTTTAGCGTATTTATTTTTAGAAACACGCCCAGTGACTGACAGTGACTCAATTCGCTATGCGAAGAGTCTCGCTATATAAGCTATAATAGTCACTGTTTACAAACCCAAACCTACTCCCTAGAGAGCTCAACTGAAATTAATATTTATTTCAGGAGCCCATATATATATATATATATATATATATATATATATATATATATATATATATATATACCCACACACACACATATATATATGTTTGTATGTATTATAATAAAAAAATATATATTATATAAAACACTTAAAATACCATAGGTAATAATGTTTATTTGATGAAGCTATAACAACAGCCTTTAATGTTTCAGACCTGATATATATTTGATATGAGATAGCCATATATATGCTTATATAGCAATAAGAGTTTTGAGGAAATTGTAAGACAAATTGTAAAAAAATATGTGACGCGTTTCATCTGTAGGACTTATCGAATTGTGATTATTGACGTTCTTGCGACTACACATGCGTATGAACGAGAGATGCTGGTAGTTTCAAAAGTTTTTAAGGTAATTTTGTTGCAATCTAGCCAAATTCATAGCACCTCTCGTCCTTACGCATGTTTAGTCACAATAACGTCTACAAAACCCAATCAATGAAGCCGTAACGGATGAAAAGCGTCACAAATAAACTTTTTCTATTTTGACTTACACACACACATATATGTGTGTGTGTGTGTGTATGTGTGTGTGTGCGTGTGTGTGTGTGTGTGCGTATGTGTGTGTCTCTATCACATCTATTGTTTTACCCGTTTATTTATGCATTGTGGCATAGATGTATTTTAGAAGTACGAGAAAATTCGTTTCCAAGCGCCCAAATGCAGCTCTTTTGCGGGAAACGAGCACAATAGATAATTGTAATCGTTTCTCTCTTTAGTTTGGGTTTTATTTGTTTTAAAATTACACAAAGTCTTTCAGAAGAGCTATTTCCAGCAATTTATTCCCTCTTTCAAAAGACCTGTGTTTTGCATATTGTCTTCAGCTGATATGTAGGCTAAATAAAATTGAAACGATGCTTCACATAGCTAATATATAATGCACTAAGTCTGCGCATAGTTGTCAGCATCCATTCCTGCGTGTAAATATGAGTACTCATAACTTATTACCCTGACCTTCTTTCCAAAATTTATAACGAGAAAGACTGTTCTTTTGTAATGTAAAGTACTAATTTAGCGGATCCTTCTTGTATTAATTTTGGATTTTGTTGCAGATGATTGATTGAAGCGTACAAATGGAATGTGTGGAATTTTCAAATTTACTAGAATGTTCCTATACCGGAAGGAGAAAACTCCAAAGGAAATCCATGAATATTTGATTGGGTGACATGTTTCCGTCAAACTCAACTGGGAAGAAGTGGCGTGCCAACGTACAGTGAGGAAATCTTTTTCTTACTAAATTTTCACCCAATGTAAGACCTAAGAGCCACTCAAAATAGAAGCTTACTTATTAAATTTGTTGTGTCGACGTAAGAGGAAGAAACAAGTGCAAATTGTGTGGATATGTAGGACAGATAACAGATTGAAGTGGTTAAATTTGCAGTAATCAAAGAAGTATCCACGTGGGAATCTGTTGAAAGGAAAGAAAAAAATTAAATGATTCGTTGGTAAGTAGGGCAGTAGTATTTCAACAGAAATCTTAAAGAAACTTGAGAAACGACATGCAAATTATGTTACACTGTGGACTACAGGTACATTTCAAATTTCAAACTCATTCCACGCTTGGCTGGGACGATAACGTTTCAGCATCTTAAGTAAAACAATAACATCAAATAAATATAATTTATTGTTTTATACGCGCTGCTATGTCATATCAATCCGCCTATATGGCAGTGAATGCTGGAGAAATTCTTAAAGGATGAAGAGGCAACCTGAGTCAATAGATATGTGGTTCTACAGAAGGATACTGAGAATACCAATACAGAGCATTTAAGCAACCAGAAAACATTTAATGAAAATGGAAACAAAAAGGACACTTTTCTTTTTAAGCGTCTCACCCCAAGCAAGGCGGGAACCCACTAGCGCGCAAGGGGTTACAGAGAGTTGGAGCTAGAGCAAATAGGAGTGATAGCGAAAAGGATGAAGAGAAGGATAGGGGATAGATCAAGGCATCTGGAGACGTCGATTGACATTACATTTCAATGGTTGGAGATTATAGCTATCAGAGAAACAGGAAAAGAGGAAGGAGTTCCACAGGCGAGAAGTGCGAAGAGCTATTGGAGTAGAAGAGGCGGCTACATTTAACAGTTTCGACAGTGAAAGCGTGTGAGCGAGATGCCAGCCTAGTTGAACGCTTAAATTCATGAAGTCTGGAAACCAGCGAAAGCAGCTCGTCGGAGCAGTTACCGTGAAAGTATTTGTAAAAAAAAAAGACAGAGGGAGGTGACGGCACGTCTGTGAGAAAGCGACTGCAGACGAGATGCAAGATCAGGGCCAGTTACATTGCATATCTGTCTCTGGGTTTTATCAAGGACCTTGAGAAAAACAGAAGGGGCTCCAGACCATATATGACAGCAATACTCCATGCAAGGACGAATGGTTGATTTGTAGATTTGAAGGATCGACGCCGGCGAGAAAATTTTCCTGGCGCGGCACAGGGACGAAGCGGTGGACGAAGCTATTGACTCAATGTATTCGTTCCATCTTAGGTCAGCGGACAATGTGAGATCGAGCAGTCGCAAAGAGGTGCTCTCGTGGAGTTCAGCGTCAGACATTCTAATGGGGGGCAGGGATGGTTCTCTGTCTTGAGTAATAGAGAGCAGTTTTGTTTTTGAGGCATTAAAGTTAACCAGCCAATTCCTGCCCCAGTCCACAACCGATTGGAGGTCCTTTTTGAGACAAACGGCCAGGTTAAGAGTGAAATTACGAGGAACCATAATTTGGTTTGAAGTAGATGACACTCACAGGATATGTTGAGAGAAAGAGGAGCAGAAATAAACGCTGAGTAACCTACTAGACAAGCTTTTGTAAATGGATTGCAGAACAGGGTCTAGGGTGGATAATAAGTCGACAAATATTGCATTGAAAGTTGTGGAGAGTCATGATAGCCACGTCTTGAACAGTTACGACACATGTTTCTTTTTAGCGTTTGTATTGATTTTGATTACTATATTTACTCAGCTTAATGTTGCATGCTGGGATTTGGTAGTTTCTAAATACACGTACATGCAAGTGGGGCAAGACTCCAAATTAAGTCGGTCTGGTATTCTATTTGCTCTCGAAGGAAAGAGAATAAATATTATCTCTTCTTCGGTCTCAGTCGGATGAAATAAGATTTCTTGTTCTCTTTGAGTCATGGCCTAAACTAAAGCGTGCCTGGTCTCTAGAGATCTGTCGCCTACGCAGCACTTCTCTATGGTAATAAAGACGTAGAGTCAGTTAGTACAACCTAACGCTTGCAGTAAAAACCGGCGGGATTAGACAAATTTCTGAACACACCCACATGTCATATTGGGAATAATTGTGCTTAGGGTAAAACAGGGTTATACGAGGCAAAACCGGTTGGGAGAGAAAGCTTGTCTATGTGAGGGACTGCCTACCTACTAGCCTTCAAAAATCAGCTTTCAACTTCAAGTGACAGAAATCGGTTTCTACCGAAGAATTTTGAGAATGCCATTAACAGAGAATGTGGGAAAGGAATAAATTTTAAGAAAAATAGGAACTACAAGAAACATGCCCGTATCAGAGAGAAATATTTTTGGGGAGTTGCAAAAATTTAGTATTTAGCCTTAGGTTATCAATGGCCGCCAACATGATTAGCGGCAAGAACAGATAAAATTTCCACTAACTCTAGACTGGCCGAAATCTTTGAATTCTGTTTTACAAATGAAAGAACTTCTTTCATCGGGGTTTTATAAAAGTAATATTCTTCCTTGCTTTGATAGTTTTTTCCTTTCTTGTATTTCTTTCTTTATTGTATTTTGTTAAAATAAAACCCTATAAAAATACTACAATTGGTAAAGATTTTGGTGGAAACCACGACCCTATCTCCCGGTCCCCTGGCTTCTACGATCCAGAGAAAACACTAATATGCAGAATGAGGTTCATAAGAATAACTGAAGCTGCATTTCAGAAGCTAAGCAAAGTATTAAGAGATAAGAAAATGTCCTTAAAAGCAGAGAAAAGCTTCTGAACTTCTGTGTAATATCTCATCACTGATAAAGCATTGAATGCAAGACAATCTCTTCACAGACGAAGAAG
This sequence comes from Acanthosepion lycidas, assembly GCA_963932145.1. NCBI lineage: Eukaryota > Metazoa > Mollusca > Cephalopoda > Sepiida > Sepiidae > Acanthosepion > Acanthosepion lycidas. The sequence continues at coordinate 89,932,487 of OZ010587.1, forward strand.
AAACTGTGACAGAGATGTGGTTATAACAACGAATGCTAAGAACGCCATCGACAGAACATGTGAGCAATGAGGAAGTTTTAAGAAAAATAAGAACTACACGGAAACTGATACTAGAAAATAAAAATAGACAACTATGTAAGAATAACGAAAAACGCCTTTCAGAAGCTAAGCAAATTATTAAAAGATGAGAAAATCTTCCTACAAGCGAGATTGCGCTCTCTGTGTCGCCTGCAGATTTCGCGGAAATAAATAGAATGTATTACTTTCGGAGCACCAGTTGTGTAACGTATAACTCGTTAGTTTCAGGGTCATGTCTGTAAAAGCAGCTACTTAGTCTTGACCCTCCTAAATCAAACGCCGTTCTAGTCAAATAAAAGAAAACATACTGTTTTTATTATTTCCTACATCAGTTTGTTTTTATTAGAAAATCAACCAGCTTTTAATAACATGTGTTGATAACCTGATCAAGAAATGGAATACGGTTTCTCTTTGACACCTAAGAGACAACAGTTAACATTAATTATCTTGACCTCAATATCAGATAGCGTGTACGGGTCTTCAAGTTTCGGCAGAGACAGTGTGTTAATACGGAATACATTTGGAAAAGGCATGAATCCAACTTCTTTCCCTACATCCATGGACTGAATAACAAGGCTCTCTAGCCCAGGGTTGCATCCAGACTAGAAAAGGGACGACTCTGAATCCAAATCTGTAGTGAAAGCAAAGCACCCCACTGTTTTTCCCAAGAACAGTGGTAATGCACAGATTATTTTTAATCATTTCACCCTAAGCAAGGCGATAATGCCACTGGGACGTATGGGGTGTGGGGGGATTGTGGCGGTTACAGGGTGTGAAAGAGAATGCGAAAAACTTATTGAGTAAAAGTGAGGAAATGACAATAAAGGAACAAGGTTCGATAAGACAGAAGATGTCGATTGACGTTGAATTTAAATTTTTGAAAATGTAGTTGGCAGGGAAGCAAGAAATCGGAAGGGAGTTCCACAGGTGAGAATTGTGAGAAAAGAAACTGTTGCATTTAGCTAGTTCAAAAGTAAAACGGTGAGATCTAGTTGCCCATCTAGCTGCACGTTTAAATTAAATAAGTTGATTGTGTGTTTGTTTAGAGGCATATCAACTCTTTATGGGTCATTTAATGCCGAAATTTTTTTTTCTTGGGAGCGTTAGTAATTTCTTTTACAAAAATGTATTGCTGGTAATTTTTTCACTATTAAAATGTATTGCTAGTATTTGTACAATGATAATTTATTTTTATGCTTTCATGGTAATTTGACCTCAGTTTGGGGGTTAACTATTTGCCCATAGCTGGGACCCTAACAGATGCTACTACTTCGGGTCAGGGTGTACCTCGGAATAACTGTAGTTAAAACGTAGTTTCACGCTACTCAAAACATCCCGGTCAGAGGCCTTGATGCCGAATGTAGTTTATCGTTATACCCAGAACGAAAATGCACTTGAGGCAGCAAGGACGAAAGCTCATCAGAAAAATTGCCATGGAAATATTTGTAGAAAATGTGGCCACGTCACGTCGGTGAGAAAGTGCCTGAAGTCGGGACACCAGATCAGGGTCGATTACATTGTAGACTTTCTTTGAATTTTGTCAAGAATCTCGAGATATATAGTAGGAGCACCAAACCAGATATGGCAGCCGTATTTTATGCACCGACGTATTATTAAATTAAAAAGAAGCTGTGAAGAGTAAGTAATCCATTATGTCTTAAAGATGAGGAGGAGGATCAGACGTTAAGTAAACGTTGGATGATCGTAATTGCGACAATCGTACTTTATGCTTATGAACAAGCACAAAAAACATGTTATAAATTTTTTTTAATTTTTGGTTAAGCATGGGTTAAACCTATCACAGCAAGCAAGGCGGGAGTGCCACCAGCACTCAAGGAGTTACAGAGAGTAAGAGCAAGAATAAAGTGCTTTAACAAAGGACAGAAAATGCAACGCCGAAATAGGAAGGCGCGTTGGAATAGGGAAAGATGCCTTCCAAAAGCTAAGCAAATGACCAAGGAACACGAAAATTTTGCTAGAATCAAAGAAAAGAATGTTGAACTGTTATATCAATCCTCCTATATGACAGTGAAGACTGAACAATCTCCTCACAGATGGAAAAGAGACTGACTTGAGTCAATAGAAATGTAGTTCTTTAGAAGAATACAGAGAATAGCACTGACGGAAAACGTGAGTAGCAAGAAAGTTTTAAAACAAAAACAACACTTATACTCAGAATTAGAAAGAGACTGTTACAATTTCTGCGACGCACAATGAGGAAAGAGGGATTGGAGAAACTGGCACTCACAAGACGGCAAAAGGAGACAGAGGAAAGCAGCAAATAACCTGCCCGTACTGTGATTGATCGTGAAATAGAGTGATGACTTTTAGTCATTAGCGAAACTACCAAGTTCATTTACGAGTCTTCCCTGAAGAAAAAGAGTTTTGAGCTTGAGTCTAACTAAGAAAGTGTACTTCCGACCAAGCATTGTCTATTCACTGTTGTAGATCGACAGCCAAAGTAGTTACAATAAAAAGCAACGACAAATGAAGATAAAGAAGTAAATATTTGTCAAAGTATTTTTTACAAACCATTTCACCCTAAGCAAGGTGATAAAGTCACTAAGACGCAAAGGTTTTACTGAAGATGAAAAACACTATGAAGGAAACAGAGACAATGTTACTGAGTAGAATGAACAATAAAAAGAACAGGATACAAGGAAACAGAAGATGACGATTGACGTTGCATTTAAACTTTTGTAGGTTGTTGTTGACGGGAAAGCAAGAAGCTTGAAGAGAGTTGTACAGGCGAGAAGTATGAAAGAAGAAACTATTAGAATGGAACCTGCGGTTACGTTTAGCACTTTCAATAATAAAATGATGAGACATAATTGCCAATCTAGTACTGCGTTTAAATTCATGTCAGAAGAATTGCTTTAAAAATACTTGTAGAAAAGGCACCAGGGAGCTATCTGGAAAGATGATTGAAGCCGAGATGCTAGTCCGGGACCGATAATGTTGCAGCTTCTTTGAATTTGGCTCAGAATCTGAAGATACATAGCAGAAGTACCAATACGCGGAATACCCCTGCTTCCAAACTACAACAGATAATAATGATTGACAATGCTTAATCTCGTGTCCTTGATTTTCGTCCTAAGACTCTACTAACTGACCACTTGAATGAAGTTGCAAAATAAAACAACTTCGACATTCGATAAGAATATTGATAGTGAGCCTGACAAATCTGAAGACATTGAATTAAATAAGTCTTCTATGTGAGTAGAGGCTGTCTGTTAGATTTAAAAATCAGCATTCAAAATTCACGGCTTTTTATCTGAACATAAACTCCGGCCATTGGCACCAGTAGAAAATATTCGATATCCTACACTATTAGGAAATATACGAAATTATTTAAACTCAAAGGCATTCAATTATAAAATAATATAAGACAGACTCCACTTCTACATATAAACAATCAAGTTAAGAACTGTAAGAAATACGAACAAACCTATCTGTAACTTCAATTTTTGACAATGGAACATTATCGTATCAATTCAGCATTCATCCTGTAAATGGATGGTTTTGTTTCCCTCTTTTTTCTGGACTACGATTATCCGGACGTGAAATGAAGAGGAAAATTGAAATCCTCCGAATATTTTTGAATTATCGAAATTAATCCCATTCAAATAATTCATCCCAGAGAAGCGTTTCGTTGAATTTAGAAAGCTATACTCAAACATTTGATAAAAATGCTATTACTATTATAGCTGACGTAACTCTCAGATGTGCGTGACGCGCGGGAACGGGACTGTCTTTTTCTTTGCCCAGCAAGTAGCAAGGTCATTTAACACCTCTTGGTATGAATGGACTTTTAGGCATGCATCAAGACTGCCATCAGCATTTCACGTTCTGTAAACATTTTAAAAGGAGCGAAAAATAGGATGATGCATCTTCACTTGCATTGTAATCGATTCAATTATACACAAAATAGAATCTATTGTCAAATGAGGCTTTTCAGTTGGTGGCCATCTCCTTTCAAACACAAGATGTGCTAATGATATCACTGCTAGAAATGACTTCAGCCAAGTAATACAGAAATTTGTTAACACAATTGCCAAAAACGCAGAGTAATTAGGTATATATATATATATATATATATATATATATATATATATATATATATATATATATATATATATATATATATATATATATATGCACATTTTATTGAATACGACATACAAGATGCTTTGATTTAGTTTTTTATACAATTTCTCAAGCGATCTAATAATGTTTTCTTTTCAGATGATAAATTACATAAAAACTGTCCGAATGTTCTATTTTTCCGAGCGCTTTTGGCTGTACATTTACCCATTTTCAGTGATGAAATATTTTAACTGTTAAATAAGAAATAGTTTATTCCATGTATGCATTTATGTTTGTAACTATTTCTATGATGATCAATAATTTTAATTCAGCTTCGGAAGGCCAACCGACCCCCACCTAAAAAAAAAAACAAAACAAAACAAAAACCCGGAAAAACAAACGTATTTTTTCCCCCAAAATAAACTATACGAAACCTTGAACAATGTGTTTAAAAATGCTATTTGTTGATATAAATATTAAATTTATTTCAGAAAACGACTCTTTTCTTCATACTTTTGCGATAATTAAGGTATTCATTTTTCCAGAATTCTGAATTATCCGAACATATTTTTCAAATCCAGTCCTAAAGTGTCCGAATAATCGAGGGAGTACTGTACTGAGGATTCTAAATTCGGAGTTCATATTTTGTAAGTCTCAATTTTTTCCTAAAGGAATTATTCGTTGCTTAAATATCATCTACTTTTTGAGACCTTGTTAAATTTGTATAAATGCAAAATATCTATAGTTAGACATTAGTCTTTAATATCCTTAACCCACTTAGTAAGCATTAGTAATATAATATAAATATAATATAATATAAATAAAATATAAATATAATTAAAATATAATTAAAATAATATAAATAATATAAATAATAAAATAATGAAATAATATTAATAAAATATTAAATAAATTAAATATTTAAATATTAAATGAAATAAATTAATATTAATAAAATATTGCTATAATATAAATTGTTCAAACCTCATGGCAAAAGTTCAAAAGCGTTAAAGGAGTGATAACTAGCCATGGCTAGTTTATTTTGACTTATTTTGTTTTACGGTATATCAACACCTCGAAGGGTTATTTATTGCCGGCAAGATTTTTAGGACAGGTTCTTATGAATAGAATATGTATTCTTTGAAAGAAATCAATTTCTAGATCAGGTTTCATTGACGTATTTTTGTAAAGAGGGTTTTTGTCGAGAGTCAAATGTATTGCTGGTAAATCTTTTTTTTTTCCGAAAAATTATTGCTGATATTTTTACAATAAAAATTATTTTGATATTTTCATATTGTTTTGACCCCATTTTGGGGTTAACTATTTGGCCCGAGATTGGACCGTAACAGGTGTTACCACCCCGGGTCAGGGTATACACGGGAACAACAGCAATTAAGAGGTGGTTCCAGGCTCCTCAAAACCTCCCGATAAGAGGCGTTGGTGCCGAATGTAGTTTCTAAGGCTAGTGAGGAAGCAGACTGTCGACGATTTGTTTTATGAGGGGTATATAATTTTCTATATTAAAAAAAGAATTCTAATGGATTTTGAGAATTACATCACTATTGAGTATGGTGTAAAAAGTGATTTGGTGAATTTAGAGAAGAATAGTCACCGAGTACAAACGTAAGGTAAACTAGCTGTTGAAAAGATTAGTGCGATTGATAGACAGGTGACAGGTGCTACCAGAAATCAAACTGACTCAATGTTCAGCAAGATGTTTTCGAAAAAAATTGCTGAGTCGGTAGCAGGGACTTTTTGAGGATCATGATTAAAGCCAAATTGCAAGGCTTAGATTTAAAGATAATCCGGCACTCTTGTATCACTGCTAATCTTTTATTATTACTTCTGTCATCTGAATCTTCTTCTGGCAATTCACAAGAGAGTATTTTGCTTGGTCATTGATTACCTAATGTTTTGCACTGGTCAACCAATGAAGCTTGAATAAAGCAACACCCTCCATGCCGGGTTAAGGATCAGTGGGAGTAAGATGATTGCCCAAATGGCTCGTAGAGCGGTTGTACATGCCGGCTGCCGCTAAGTAACATTGAGTTCGCCTTACTGTTGGGAGAGATATCGTTGTCGGCTACAAATAAGCCAAAGTCCTGAAACAATTTTTCCGCATCGAAATTCATTTGAATCTATCTCCACTTTACTCGCCCAACCGTTTTGAGCTACTTAGCCGTAAGTGTGATCACCCGTCAATCTAAATCTTCCATTTCCATTCGGCATATTTTCATATTTTATTTCCAGTTCTGTTGTATATATGATTTGTACGCATATCGTAATAAACTCCGTTTATCCTTGTTATCAAGCGCCACTCAGATTCCGTATGTCGCCAACACCCCTGGCGACTTTTTCATGTGACCGGACAGTACCAGCTACACGGGGTTTCGTCAACTATCCCTCTTTCTGCAGATCTTTCACCACAGCGTGATGGCGGAAAGCGTTGGTGGAGCGACGCCAGAGAATTGGCCAGAGTCGATCCTGTGTTTAACAAACAAAAACAAATCTGTATCACCGAAAGCATGTGATCACAGTAACAATATCCTATATATAAATAAATAAATGAAAATGGTTTATTAGTAAAAGAAGACACCTGTGAAATAATTTACAAATATTTATGACAGAAATTGTTATTTTACCAACCAAAAGAGTTAAAATAACTTTTGTATGAACACACAAAATGGGCCCAATTTCTTTTCAAACAAATTATTAAAACTAAAGTTTATATTAAACAAGTATTAATCATCTTTTAACTAATAATAATAATAATAATAATAATAATAATAATAATAATAATAATAATTATAATAATAATAATAATAATAATGGACTATAGACAGACTGTTGATATTAATAAATCCGTACCAGGAGAACTTTGTGTGATTTTTAAGAAAATGAACGCGTGGGAGTTGAGTCAAGTGGGAGTTGAGTCAAGTGGGAGTTGAGTTCAAAGAAAGTAAACAGCTTGCTTAATTTGATGAAAACGAACATCAAAAAATCAATCGACTTTTGAAAGCTGCAAACAAACTAAATGGTGAAAATATTGAAATCAGTCAAAACCCGCGTTAGAAAAACAAGCATCCTAGGCGGTAGAGAAAAATAAGAATATTTGGAAGGATATAAAAATAAGAATTCTTGGAGGCATAGAAAACTAAGGATCCTTGGAGGAAGAGAAAAATAAGAAAATTTGGAAGGATATAAAAATAAGAATTCTTGGAGGCATAGAAAACAAGAATTCTTGACGGCATAGAAAAAAGAATCCTTGGCAGCATAGAAAAATAAAGGATCTAAAAATAAGAATTCTTGGAGGCATAGAAAAATAAGAATCCTTGGTGGAAGAGAAAAATAAGAATATTTGGAAGGATATAAAAATAAGAATTCTTGGAGGCATAAAAAAAGAATACTTGGCGGTAGAGAAAAATAAGAATATTTGGATGGATATAGAAAAAAGAAATCTTGGAGCCATAGAAAAATAAAAATACTTGGAGGAAGAGAAAAAATAAAAATATTTGGGAGGATATCAAAATAAGTATTCTTGGTGGCATAGGAAAAAATTATCCTTGGCGGCATAGAAAAATAAGAATATTTGGAAGGATATAAAAATAAGAATTCTTGGAGGCATAGAAAAATAAGAATGCTTGGAGGCATAGAAAAATAAAAATATTTGGAAAGATATAAAAATAAGAATTCTTGGAGTTAAAGAAAAATAAGAATCCTTGGAGGAAGAGAAATATAAGAATATTTGAAAGGATATAAAAATAAGAATTCTTGGAGGCATCGAAAAAAAGAATCCTTGGCGGCATAGAAAAATAAGAACATTCGGAAGGATATAAAAATAAGAATTCTTGGAGGCATAGAAAAATAAGTATCCTTGGAGGAAGAGAGACATGAGAATATTTGCAAGGATATAAAAATAAGATTTCTTGGAGGCATAGAAAAATAAGAATCCTTGGTGGAAGAGAAAAATAAGAATATTTGGAAGGATATAAAAATAAGAATTATTGGAGGCATAGAAAAATAAGAATCCTTGGCGGAAGAAAAAAATAAGAATATTTGGAAGGATATAAAAATAAGAATTCTTGGAGACATAGAAAAATAAGAATCCTTGGAGGCATAGAAAAATAAGAATCCTTGGCGGCATAGAAAAATAAGAATATTTGGATGGATATAAAAATAAAAATTCTTGGAGACATAGAAAAAAAGAATCCTTGGAGGCATAAAAAATAAGGATCCTTGGCGGTAGAGAGAAATAAAAATAATTGGAAGGATATAAAAATAAGAATACTGGGAGGCATAGAAATATAAGAATCCTTGGCGGAAGAAAAAAATAAGAATATTTGGAAGGATATAAAAATAAGAATTCTTGGAGACATAGAAAAATAAGAATCCTTGGAGGCATAGAAAAATAAGAATCCTTGGCGGCATAGAAAAATAAGAATATTTGGATGGATATAAAAATAAAAATTCTTGGAGACATAGAAAAAAAGAATCCTTGGAGGCATAAAAAATAAGGATCCTTGGCGGTAGAGAGAAATAAAAATAATTGGAAGGATATAAAAATAAGAATTCTGGAAGGCATAGAAATATAAGAATCCTTGGAGGAAGAGAAAAATAAGAATATTTGGCGGTAGCGAAAAATAAGTATATTTGGATGGATATAAAAAAAAAGAATTCTTGGAGGCATAGAAAAATAAGAATACTTGGAGGAAGAGAAAAAATAAGAATATTTGGGAGGATATAAAAATAAGAATTCTTGGCGGCATTGAAACAAAGTACCCTTGGCGGCATAGAAAAATGAGAATATTTGGAAGGATATAAAAATAAGAATTCTTGGAGGCATAGAAAAATAAGAATACTTGGAGGCATAGAAAAATAAGAATCGTTGGCGGTAGAGAAAAATAAGAATATTTGGAAGGATATAAAAACAAGAATTCTTCGCGGCATAGAAAAAAAGAATCCTTGGGGCAAAGAAAAATAAGAATATTTGGAAGGATATAAAAATAAGAATTCTAGGAGGTATAGAAAAATAATAAGGAAGAGAAACATAAGTATATTTGGAAGGATATAAAAATAAGAATTCTTGGAGGCGTAGAAACGAAGAATCCTTGGAGGCATAGAAAAAAAGGAATCCTTGGAGGAAGAGAAAAATAAAAATATTTGGAAGGATATAAAATAAGAATTCTTGGAGGCTTAGAAAAAAAGAATCCTTGGCTGTAGAGAAAATAAGAATATTTGTAAGAATATAAAAATAAAAATTCTTGGAGGCATAGAAAAATAAGAATCCTAGGAGAAAGAAAAAAATAAGAATAGTTGGAAGGATATAAAAATAAGAATTCTGGGAGGCGTAGAAAAAAAGAATCCTTGGCGGCATAGAAAAATAAGAATATTTGGAAGGATATAAAAATAAGAATCCTTGGAGGTATAGAAAAATAAGAATCCTTGGAGGCAGAGAAATATAAGTATATTTGGAAGGATATAAAAATAAGAATTCTTGGAGGCATAGAAAAATAAGAATCCTTGGAGGCATAGAAAAATACAAATATTTGGAATGATATAAAAAAGAATTCTTGGAGGCATAGAAAAAAATAATCCTTGACGGTAGAGAAAAATAAGAACATTTTAAGAACCTTCGCGGTAGTGAGAGATAAGAATATTTGGAAGGATATAAAAATAAAAATTCTTGGAGACATAGAAAAATAAGAATCCTTGGAGGCATAAAAAAATAAGAATCCTTGGCGGTAGAGAAAAATAAGAATATTTGGAAGGATATAAAAACAAGAATTCTTGGAGGCATAGAAAAATAGGAATCCTTGGAGCAAGAGAAAAATAAGAATATTTGGAAGGATATAAAAATAAGAATTCTTGGAGGCATAGAAAACAAGAATTCTTGGAGGCATAGAAAAAAAGAATCCTTGGCGGCATAGAATAATAAAGTATATAAAAATAAGTATTCTTGGAGGAAGAGAAAAATAAGAATCCTTGGAGGAAGAGAAAAATAAGAATATTTGGAAGGATATAAAAATAAGAATTCTTGGAGGCATAGAAAAAAAGAATCCTTGGCGGTAGAGAAAAATAAGAATATTTGGATGGATATAAAAAAAAGAATTACTTGGAAGCATAGAAAAATAAGAATACTTGGAAGAAGAGAAAAAATAAGAACATTTGGGAGGATATAAAAATAAGAATTCTTGGAGTCATAGAAAAAAAGTATCCATGGCTGCATGGAAAAATAAGAACATTTGGAAGGATATAAAAATAAGAATTCTTGGAGACATAGAAAAATAAGAATCCTTGGAGGAAGAGAAACATAAGTATATTTGGAAGGATATAAAAATAAGAATTTTTGGAGGCATAGAAACAAAAAATACTTGGATGCATAAAAAAATAAGAATCCTTGGCGGTAGAGAGAAATAAGAATATTTGGAAGGATATAAAATTAAGATTTCTTGTAGAAATAGAAAAATAAGAATCCTTGGAGGCATAGAAAAATAAGAATCCTTGGAAAAAGAGAAAAATAAGAATATTTGGATGGATATAAAAATAAGAATTCTTGGAGACATAGAAAAATAAGAATCCTTGGAGGAAGAGAAAAATAAGAATATTTGGAAAGATATAAAAATAAGAATTCTTGGAGGCATAGAAGAAAGAATCTTTGGTAGTAGAGAAAAATAAGAATATTTGGAAGGATATAAAAATAAGAATCCTTGGAGGCATAGAAAAATAAAAATCCTTGCCGGTAGAGAAAAATAAGAATATTTAGAAGGATATAAAAATAAGAATTCTTGAAGGCATAGAAAAATAAGAATCCTTGGAGGGATAGAAAAAAAGAATATTTGGAAGTATATAAAAATAAGAATTCTTGGAGGCATAGAAAAATAAGAATCCTTGGAGGAAAAGAAAAAGAAAAATATTTGGAAGGGTATAAAAATATGAGTTCTTGGAGGCATAGAAAAAATTAATCCTTGACGGTAGAGAAAAATAAGAACATTTTAAGAACCTTGGCGGTAGTGAGAAATAAGAATATTCGGAAGGATATAAAAATAAGAATTCTTGGAGACATAGAAAAATAAGAATCCTTGGAGGCATAAAAAAATAAGAATACATGGCGGTAGAGAAAAATAAGAATATTTGGATGGATATAAAAACAAGAATTCTTGGAGGCATAGAAAAATAGGAATCCTTGGAGCAAGAGAAAAATAAGAATATTTGGAAGGATATAAAAATAAAATTCTTGGAGGCATAGAAAAATAAGACTCATTGGAGGAAGAGAGAAATAAGAATATTTGGAAGGATATAAAAATAAGAATTCTTGGAGGCATTGAAAACAAGAATTCTTGGAGGCATAGAAAAAAGAATCCTTGGCGGCATAGAATAATAAAGTATATAAAAATAAGTATTCTTGGAGGAAGAGAAAAATAAGAATCCTTGGAGGAAGAGAAAAATAAGAATATTTGGAAGGATATAAAAATAAGAATTCTTGGAGGCATAGAAAAAAAGAATCCTTGGCGGTAGAGAAAAATAAGAATATTTGGATGGATATAAAAAAAGAATTACTTGGAAGCATAGAAAAATAAGAATACTTGGAGGAAGAGAAAAAATAAGAATATTTGGGAGGATATAAAAATAAGAATTCTTGGAATCATAGAAAAAAAGTATCCTTGGCTGTATAGAAAAATAAGAACATTTGGAAGGATATAAAAATAAGAATTTTTGGAGACATAGAAAAATAAGAATCCTTGGAGGAAGAGAAAAATAAGAATATTTGGAAGGATATAAAATAAGAATTCTTGGAGGCTTTGAAAAACGTATCCTTGGCTGTAGAGAAAAATAAGAATATTTGGAAGTATATAAAAATAAAAATTTTTGGAGGGATAGAAAAATAAGAATCCTTGGAGGAAGAAAAATAAGAATATTTGAAAGGATATAAAAATAAGAATTCTTGGAGGCATAGAAAAAAGAATCCTTGGAAGTAGAGAAAAATAACAATATTTGGAAGGATATAAAAATAACAATCCTTGGAGGCATAGAAAAATAAGAATCTTTGCCGGTAGAGAAAAAAAAGAATATTTAGAAGGTTATAAAATTAAGAATTCTTGAAGGCATAGAAAAATAAGAATCTTTGGAGGCATAGAAAAAAAAAAGAATATTTGGAAGGATATAAAAATAAGAATTCTTGGGGGCATAGAAAAATAAGAATCCTTGGAGGAAGAGAAAAATAAAAATATTTGGAAGGATATAAAAATAAGAATTCTTGGAGGCATAAAAAAAATAAGAATCCTTGGCGGTAGAAAAAAAGAATAATATTTTGAAGCATATAAAAATAAGAATTCTTGGCGGTAGAGAAAAATAAGAATATTTGGATGGATATAGAAAAAAGAATTCTTGGAGCCATAGAAAAATAAAAATACTTGGAGGAAGAGAAAAAATAAAAATATTTGGGAGGATATCAAAATAAGTATTCTTGGTGGCATAGAAAAAAATTATCCTTGGCGGCATAGAAAAATAAGAATATTTGGAAGGATATAAAAATAAGAATTCTTGGAGGCATAGAAAAATAAGAATGCTTGGAGGCATAGAAAAATAAAAATATTTGGAAGGATATAAAAATAAGAATTCTTGGAGTTAAAGAAAAATAAGAATCCTTGGAGGAAGAGAAATATAAGAATATTTGAAAGGATATAAAAATAAGAATTCTTGGAGGCATCGAAAAAAAGAATCCTTGTCGGCATAGAAAAATAAGAACATTCGGAAGGATATAAAAATAAGAATTCTTGGAGGCATAGAAAATTAAGAATCCTTGGCGGAAGAAAAAAATAAGAATATTTGGAAGGATATAAAAATAAGAATTCTTGTAGACATAGAAAAATAAGAATCCTTGGAGGCATAGAAAAATAAGAATGCTTGGCGGCATAGAAAAATAAGAATATTTTGATGGATATAAAAATAAAAATTCTTGGAGACATAGAAAAAAAGAATCCTTGGAGGCATAAAAAATAAGGATCCTTGGCGGTAGAGAGAAATAAAAATAATTGGAAGGATATAAAAATAAGAATTCTGGGAGGCATAGAAATATAAGAATCCTTGGAGGAAGAGAAAAATAAGAATATTTGGCGGTAGCGAAAAATAATTATATTTGGATGGATATAAAAAAAAAGAATTCTTGGAGGCATAGAAAAATAAGAATACTTGGAGGAAGAGAAAAAATAAGAATATTTGGGAGGATATAAAAATAAGAATTCTTGGAGGCATTGAAACAAAGTACCCTCGGCGGCATAGAAAAATAAGAATATTTGGAAGTATATAAAAATAAGAATTCTTGGAGGCATAGAAAAATAAGAATACTTGGAGGCATAGAAAAATAAGAATCGTTGGCGGTAGAGAAAAATAAGAATATTTGGAAGGATATAAAAACAAGAATTCTTCGCGGCATAGAAAAAAAGAATCCTTGGGGCATAGAAAAATAAGAATATTTGGAAGGATATAAAAATAAGAATTCTAGGAGGTATAGAAAAATAATAATCCTTGGAGGAAGAGAAACATAAGTATATTTGGAAGGATATAAAAATAAGAATTCTTGGAGGCATAGAAACGAAGAATCCTTGGAGGCATAGAAAAATAAGAATCCTTGGCGGTAGAGAGAAATAAGAATATTTGGAAGGATATAAAAATAAGAATTATGGGAGGCATTGAAAAATAAGCATCCTTGCAGGAAGAGCAAAATAAGAATATTTGGAAGGATATAAAATAAGAATTCTTGGAGGCATAGAAAAAAAGGAATCCTTGGAGGAAGAGAAAAATAAAAATATTTGGAAGGATATAAAATAAGAATTCTTGGAGGCTTAGAAAAAAAGAATCCTTGGCTGTAGAGAAAATAAGAATATTTGTAAGAATATAAAAATAAAAATTCTTGGAGGCATAGAAAAATAAGAATCCTTGGAGAAAGAAAAAAATAAGAATAGTTGGAAGGATATAAAAATAAGAATTATTGGAGGCATAGAAAAAAAGAATCCTTGGCGGCATAGAAAAATAAGAATATTTGGAAGGATATAAAAATAAGAATCCTTGGAGGTATAGAAAAATAAGAATCCTTGGAGGAAGAGAAATATAAGTATATTTGGAAGGATATAAAAATAAGAATTCTTGGAGGCATAGAAAAATAAGAATGCTTGGAGGCATAGAAAAATAAAAATATTTGGAATGATATAAAAAAAAATTCTTGGAGGCATAGAAAAATAAGAATACTTGGAGGAAGAGAAAAAGAAGCATATTTGGAAGGATATAAAAATAAGAATTCTTGGAGGCATAGAAAAATAAGAATTCTTGGAGGCATAGAAAAATAAAAATGTTTGGAATGATATAAAAAAGAATTCTTGGAGGCATAGAAAAATAAGAATACTTGGAGGAAGAGAAAAATAAGAATATTTGGAAGGATATAAAAATAACAATACTTTGAGGCATAGAAACAAAGTATCCTTGGCGGCATAGAAAAATAAGAATATTTGGTAGGATATAAAAATAAGAATTCTTGGAGGCATAGAAAAATAAGAATGCATGGAGGCATAGAAAAATAAGAATCCTTGGCGGTAGAGAAAAATAAGAATATTTGGAAGGATATAAGAACAAGAATTCTTCGCAGCATAGAAAAATAAGAATATTTGGAAGGACATAAAAATATGAATTCTTTGAGGCATAGAAACAAAGTATTCTTGGCGGCATAGAAAAATAAGAACATTTGGAAGGATATAAAATAAGAATTCTTGGAGGCATAGAAAAATAAGAATGCTTGGAGGCATAGAAAAATAAGAATACTTGGCGGTAGAGAAAAATAAGAATATTTGGAAGGATATAAAAACAAAAATTCTTCGCGGCATAGAAAAAAAGAATCCTTGGCGGCATAGAAAAATAAGAATTCTTGGAGGCATAGAAAAATAAGAATGCTTGGAGGTATAGAAAAATGAGAATCCTTGGAGGAAGAGAAACATAAGTATATTTAGAAGGATATAAAAATAAGAATTCTTGGAGGCATAGAAACAAAGAATCCTTGGAGGCATAGAAAAATAAGAATCCTTGGCGGTAGAGAGAAATAAGAATATTTGGAAGGATTTAAAAATAAGAATTCTGGGCGGCATTGAAAAATAAGAATCCTTTGAGGAAGAGCAAAATAAGAATATTTGGAAGGATATAAAAATAAAAATTCTTGGAGGCATAGAAAAACAAGAATCCTTGGAGAAAGAAAAAAATAAGAATAGTTGGAAGGATATAAAAATAAGAATTCTTGGAGGCATAGAAAAAAAAGAATCGTTGGCGGCATAGAAAAATAAGAATATTTAGAAGGATATAAAAATAAGAATTCTTGAAGGCATAGAAAAATAAGAATCCTTGGAAGCATAGAAAAAAAGAATATTTGGAAGTATATAAAAATAAGAATTCTTGTTGGCATAGAAAAATAAGAATCCTTGGAGGAAGAGAAAAAGAAAAATATTTGGAAGGATATAAAAACAAGAATTCTTGGAGGCATAGAAAAAAAGAATCCTTGGAGTCTTAAAAAAATAAGAATCCTTGGCGGTAGAAAAAAAGAATAATATTTTGAAGGATATAAAAATAAGAATTCTTGGAGGCATAGAAAAATAAGAATCCTTGGAGGAAGAGAAAAATAAGAATATTTGGAAGGATATAAAAATAAGAATCCTTGGAGGCATAAAAATAAGAATTCTTGGAGGTTTTAAATTTGTTAATGATGCTACAGTTTTGGACAGGAATCAAAAGAACAAAGTGAGAAATAATTACAAATATGAAATGTTGTGAAGAAAATCTAGTTTGGACGCCAATGGCTTGAATGTCGTGGTATAAAGTTAAAAGCAGGATATATTAGGAAAAGACAAAGCATTGTTGGTGTGAATGAAAGGGTGAAGCAGTACAGATAAAAGAAAAGAAGTTCTATAAAGAAATCGATGGACTGTTTAGCAATGAAGAAATTATGCCGAATGCAGAAGAAATTCGACAGTTTTCTTTTTTTGTGTCGAAAGCAATCAGCACTTAGTAGATCATTACTCTCCACAACTTCCTGTCCTTTGTAACTCTTAATAATTTTTTTCTTTTTGTTATCTATCTTAAACGCTGTTCCGCCATCCATTTACACAAGCTCACTAAGTATGTTATGCGTTGTTTTCCTTTGTCCCTGTGAGTATCAAATTTTCCATCCCCTTTTTTCTCATTATGTGCCCTAGAAATATCGACTGATGTATCCATCTTGATGTATCCTTAGAATGTTATAAGAATAAGAATCCTTGGAGGCATAGAAAAATAAGAAGTATAAATTTCCTTATGGTTTCCGTTTTGTCACATATTCTGTTCTTCTGTAGAACTACATTTCTGTTGCTTCAAGTCTCTTCTTCATCTTTGGTGAGATTGTCCAGCATTCACTGCCACATCGGAGGACTGATATCACTTAGTAATTCAGTACTCTTTTCTTTGTTTCTAAGGGTTTTTATTCTGTTCAGAGAACGGAAAGTGCGACACTGAAATCCGAAGGCGAAGACAGCAGTATGGCGCGAAATATAGCGGGAACGAAGAGGCCCATTTAATGATAATGCTGAGTGCCGTAGAAATTTGGAGTAATCTTTTTCTTGCAAACAATAAGAGGAAGTTCGAATTACTGAAGAACACCGGTGAAAGATCAGCAGAAAAATGAATAAAAGCAATTGGACCGATGGGTGCAAGGACACTGGATAAAGACATTACCTGAAGTGGAACAACTACATTGAATCTATAGCTTCATCTACCGCAAGGAAAATTGGTTCTCTGTATCGTGCCAGAAGGTTTTTCTCGCCTGAGTCCATTCTTCACATCTATAAATCAACCATTCGTCCTTGCATGGAATACTGCAGCCATATATGGTCTGGTGCTCCCGCTGTTCCTCGACAAAATCCAGAGACGGATAAGCAAGATGGCTGGTCCTGATTTGGCATCCCGTCTACAGTCGCTCTCTCACAGACGTTCTGTGGATTTCCTCTGTCTTTTCTACAAGTACTTTCATGGCAACTGCTCCGACAAGCTACTTTTGCTGCATGAATTTAAGCGTGCTACTAAGTTGGCATTTCGGTCCCACCCTTTCACACTGGAAACGCTTAAATGTAGCCATCTCTTCTACTCGCACCTCCCGTCAGTGGAACTCCCTTCCTATCACATGCTTCCCTGATATCTATAATGTTTAAATATTCAAATGTAATGTCAATCGATATCTTCTGATGCCTTGACCTTGATCCCTGCCCTTCTCTTTATCCTTTTCCCAAACACTCCTCTTTACTCTTACTCTCACTCTCTCTAACCCCCTGCGTGCTAGTGGTACGCCCACCTTGCTTTGGGCGAAAAAAAAAACAAAAAAAAAACATGGTGCCATAAATTAATGACAGAACTACTGGTAGAAGAATTGTCTGCTTGTAAGGTGTTTCCTAAGAAAATGCTGGAGATAACTACCGGAAAATTTATGTGGAAATGGTCCCCAGGCATAATACTTTATGAAATGTACAGTCCTTGATAAGTATATCTTGCCTGTGGAACCGAAACGTTGTAAAGGAAAATGTGTTGCCAAGGACCAATTACGCATTGACAATCAATCCTGAATATGACGATAATTTACTTCTGGCAGAAAGGTCTTTGATCTTTATTTTATTATTGTGGAGTCTTAATCCTAATATCTGTCCTTTTCTAATTAGATACTTCTACATGATCTTTATATCTATGCTAGGTCTACTGATTTCATTATTTGATTATGGCACATGCGTAGGCCCTTCAGTCAGCTTATTTTTTTAAAACTCTTCCATGTCTGATAGTTTTCCTCTATTACATGGTGTAGAAATTATTTCTATAGACAGTCCTGGGTATGACGATAAACTACACCCGGCAACAAGTCCTCTGATCGGGAGATTGAAGGTTTTGAGGAGCCTGGAATAACTTCTCATTTGCTACTGTTCCCAGGTCCTCTCTGACCCGGGGTGGTAGCACCTGCTAGAGTCCCAGCTATGGGTAAATAGGGAACCCCCAAACAAATAAACAAACACTATGAAAGTATAAAAAATCATTCTTATAGTAAAATACTAACAATATATTTTTACATAAAAATGAAATTTATAAAACATACATTTTATTTGTCGTTGAAGGCATGCAATTTCGTTCAAAATGTATTTAGTTGAAGCCATAAAAGTGTTACGAAATATTTAGATTTCAGCATTAAATACACATAGAAGTGTTGATATGCTTCTAAACAAAATCAACCAACCAATCAACTCATTGACATAATGATAATAAAAGATTGTAAAAGACAAAAGACTATATTAGGGATGGCGTAGATAGAGTACCACAAGGCGTATAAAATGATACCACATTCGTGATCAATGAATGATTCAATTGTTTTGTTTTTTTTGGTGGATGTGACCTAAAACGTTGGCAGTGTTTTGAGCGAAAGCATGAGCAGCGGGAAAACTGCGTTAACATCATATGGGTAGAGTCTGGGAATGTTAAGGATTAAGAGAGCGATATTTCAAGGATATAGATTATCCTCCATCTTGTTTGTTCAAAGAATGATTCCCTTGACATTAATTCTTCGGAATGTGAAAGCTGGTTTTGATTCGAAAGGAAGGCAGCAGAGAATCAACCATCTATTAATTATGGGTGACCTAAAGCTATATATTAAGGATGAAGCCCAGATCAGTTCATTGATTGACACAGTTCATTGCTTCAGTTAGAACATAAGAATGAAATTTGGTCTAAAAAATGTAGGGTTTCGGTTTTAAAAAGGGGGGAAATGCATGACCTGGAAGGGCAATCAATGAAATGAATCGGTAGAGATATCTTGAGATTTTTGATATATGAATGTGAAATTGAAAACGGCCTTCACACAGGAAGATATTTGAAAACTTAGGCTTCTGCTACGAGCAAACCTGAAAAAGATTCAAATATATGGGCAATTGCATAGTTGAGATATGGTGCAAGGATACTTTATCTGGCAGAAGGAGGGATTGCAGATCCTGATCAGGAGGGAAAGAAAATTGCTGACATGATTGCAGGGTTGCATAAAATTGGATAATAACCGACTGTATTTGTCAAGAAGAAAAGTGTGTAAAGGACCGATAACATTTGAAGACAGTGTGAGAAAAATCGTCTTGAAGAGTGCATGAAGAACGCAACAGAACCTTTCTTAAACTAAATGAAGAACTATGTTATAGTCAATACTGACTATTGCAAGTAAAAGGAGGAACAAAAAAAAGCTTACGAGATCAAACCTAAATGGCAGGGACAAGATTCAGACGATTAATACGTGGACAGTCGCATTTTTTAGATATAGTGCAGGCATATACATAACTCGTAGATGAAGGAACTGCAAGCATGTATAAGAAATTTTACTGACAATATATGAAGTACATTTTTATCATTTCATCCCAAACAAGGCAATAAAGCCACTAAGATGCAAGGCGTTACTGAGTGTTAGAGAATATGAGAAGTAAACAAAAACTATTAAAGAGAAAGAACAACAAAAGAACAGGAATTAAGAAGACAAAAGTTAACGATTGACATTGTATTTAAAGAGAGTTCCATAAGTTAATTCCAGAAGAACAAGAGAGTTCCATAAATTCACCCTGGAAGAACAATAAAAGAACAGCAATTAAGAAAACAGAAGATAACGATTGACATTTCATTTAAGTTTTTGAAGAACAAAGTTGACCGGGAACCAAGAAGCCGGAAGTGAGTTCCACAAGCGAGAAGTGCGAAAGAAGAAACTGTTAGCATTGAACTTTTTCTGCCTTTTGGATATCTACTTTCATGGTAGTTGTTCTTTCCTCTATCATACCTAGACATTAAGAATTTAAGCGCAGTACTAGATTGGCGGCAAGGTCTCATCATTTTGCAGTCAAAATAACTAGATGTAACCGGAAGTTCTATGCTAAATATTCTTTTCTCGCTTGTGGAACTCTCCCCCGAATTCTTGGTTCCGGGTCAATGTTGATCTTCAAAAACTTAATTTCAGTGTCAATCGTTATCGTCTGCTTTCTTAATTCCAGTCCTTTTATCGTTCTCCCTTGTTAATAATGTTTTTCTTTTCGTCAAACCCCCAACCATAACCCCTTGCGTCTTAGTGGCTTTATTGCTTCGTAAGGTGATTAAAGAAATTTTTAGAACCTCATCTGAACAGTAGATATGCTACAATTGCTATTAATTGCAGAGATGTGTCGATTATAAGACAGTGATGGAATTACTGGATAGATTTAAAGGAAATGAAGAATCTGGATAGGAAAAGAAGAAAGTTAATGACAGTATATGGGGTGTTCTATAAAAAGGCGATGTTGATAGGTTATATTTAAAGGGAGCAGTTGTTGGGTATGGATGGATCGGTGTAGAAAATTGTGCTTCGATTGAAAAGAACTGCCTGTTTGCTTATTTTTCAGAGGGTGGCTTAAGGGGGAAAGAATTTTGATATTGGAAAAGCAAAGGAAAACATACTGAAAAGCATAAAAGAGAACTTGGAAAAAGAACTATATATAACATTCCTCAAAATCAACGGGTTTAGCGACAAGCAGATCCAGGGATTGACTGAGAAAATGAGATCTAAAAAAAGCCACAAAGAACGTTATAATGGCAGCTATTTGAACAAGGTCGATTAAACACTACATCAACAAAGAATATTTTTCCTTTGTGCAAACTTGATAGAGAGAGAGGCGGGGAGAGGTAAAGAGAGAAAGAAAGAGTAAAAGAAAGAGAGAGAGTGTGTGAGAGAGAGAGAGCGAGTGCGAGAGAGAGAACGAGAAAGAGAAAGAGAGAGAGTGAGCGAGAGAGGAATCGGTAGCCCGTTTGATATCAAAGTGTAACAACTTCGCACAAACACAGTACAAATTGTGTCGATACGACAATATTGCCCAAATTGTCAAGGTCATAAAATTAATGAACTTGAACACACAGAAAAGCATAAAGGACAAAAAGTAATGGCAAACGAAAAAAAAAAAAATTCCTTTGGTTCATGTAAATACAAATACATAAGATAATGGAAAATTCTAAAACAGATATTATAATTTTTGAGAAGTACATCGTGCAGGGTTATTGGCGTAGAGTGTGTTTTTGAGATTCGGGTTGTTGAAGAAGAGGAGAAAACGTGGACATTTATCAGGAGCTGAAATGAGAATTGAAGAGAATTTGGAATTGTAGTGAGGTGACTGTAACCTCCAGCTATGGAGTCTTCAGGTAATATCTTTAAAGAGTTTCATATGTGACTTCATAAAATCAGTTTAAACTACTACTTCAAACTTTCTTATGTGCTGAACATCCGAGGTGGTATGTTGTTATTTGATGTTCAACTGAACAGAACTGATTGTTTTATATCTTTGAAGCCTAAATGAAAGGGAATACTACTACTACTAATACTACTACTACTACTAATAATAATAATAATAATAATAAGCGAAGGATATGGAATACAGAATACCCAAATGAAAGAGGAGGTAAGAAAGGAGTACTACAGGCGTGTGCGTCTGGTACTGAATACCGAGCTGAATTCAAAAAGCAGAATATCAGCCATAAACACCTTCGCTGTGACCGTGGTGCAAATACAGTTTCAATATCCTTAACTGGATCATAGCTTATATTAAGTGAATGGACGCCCAAACGAGAAAGCTTCTCACTTGGCACGGCATGCATCATCCCAAAGCTGATGTTGATCGTCTACATGTGCCCAGATCCGAAAGAAGCAGAGGATTAGTTCAACTAGAACTGTCCCACAGAACTACAACAATTAACCTTCACAAATACATGGAAACTACAGAAGACTTGATGATGATATATGTGAAAGAACATGAAAGTAGTAAGCGACATTATTCAGTAATAAAGAAAGCCAACAAGTTTAAAATGGAGTTTCGAATGGGTGCAGAAATACAAGTAAAGGACAAAAAAGCTGCAAAATATTCAAAAAAGAAAGCAAAAGCAAATGCAACCGACCAGATACAGAAACAATGGCATGATAAACCACTTTACGGTCAGTACTCTGCCCGTACCAAACAAGCTGATGTAGACAAACTCCGTACCCATCAGTGCCTACGTAGTGCAGGGTTAAAAGCTAAAACCGAATGTTTTATTCTTGCTGCACAGGACCCAAATTTGCTAACTAGAAATTATCATGTACAAACACTGAAAAATTGTTTAAGCCCCAAATGCAGATTCTGTGATAAATTTCCAGAAACAATTGACTACCTTGTATCAGGTTGCGCGGTATTGACAGAGTGGGTCAATATCTGCACTGGAAAATCTACAACTTTTACGGAAAGGAAATTGAATGAAAACCCGGTTACGGAGATTGAACCTGTAACAATTTTATGGGATTTCGTAATATACACAAAACAATCAAAACTAATCGCCCAGAAATCGTGATTAGAGACCGCAAAGACAAAATGTGTCTCCTTATTGATATGGCAGTCCCTGCAGGTTGTAATGTATCTTTAAAAGATCTTCAAAAAATTATCAAAATACAAGAACCTTGAAATCGAAATCTCAAAAATGTGGCATATAAGAACATAAAAATTCCAGATGTAGTTGGAGCCCACGAATTGATTGGAAAAGATTCCAATAGACTTCATTAAAGGGATTTCTTGTAGCCAAGGACTCAAAGAAATACAAAAATTGATCTCAGGAATACATGCTTCTCACGAGTACTTTACGAAGGGCTTTATCTATGTAAAAAATGTATGATTTATCTTTTTCAAAATTGCTCAGTGAAACATATTATGATGCCATTTCTGAACTTAGGTCTCTGGTCAGGTCCCGGAAAGAAATGAGTACACACTAGAAATCAAAGGAAATAAGATAATAATTATAATAATAATATGCACTGATGCTACACTCATGACTTGTGATCTTAAGTGACGGGAAGTATCAAAAAGTATATGTTTTGTCCTGAGGAATTAGCATGGGCAACAATAAATATCACGTCCTTCTTGTCAGTTACCTGGTCCTAATCAGTTGGATATACTCCCCCTACCTTCCCAGGAGATGCACTGTGCATGTCTGTTCATGAGCGGGAGTAATCTAGGAACGTCATGGTCGGGTGGCAAGAAGGGTTTTTTTTCAGTTTGAAGTATGAGTCAGTGAAACGCGTCGTTAATAAAATTTTCCACTTTCTTTCATCATCTTCACACACACACACACACACACACACACACACACATATATATATATATATATATATATATATATATATCTTGATCAAAAAAGCGTGAAACCCAGGGTCACAAACTCATATCCATACAACTGAATATATTAGCTTTATCACTGATATTGAGCACTTTCCAATAAGTACTGGGCATAAATTATAATAATAATAATAATAATAATAATAATAATAATAATAATAAAACATACACACACATGCATATATATATATATATATATATATATATATATATATATATATATATATATATATATATAATTAAATGAATAGTTTTTAGATGTGCACTATTAATGGGTAAAAGTGCTCAATATCAGAGATGGAGCGTATGTAGATATAAAAATAATGAAAGATAGTTTCATGCCTTTTCCAATGGTATTATTGTGAAAGTGAGCGTATCAGACGAGGCCGGAAGTTGAACACGCTTAGTTCCGCCTTTTCGCGCCGATAACCGCTACGCTACCTGCGCATCCACCAGAAGCTTTTATTTCACTTGTTTGAAAGTACCTCAAAATGCTTGATTGAATAAGTAAATAAACGTTGTAACTGTCGTGGCAGCTGGGAATGGAAGAATTGTTACGAGTTGAAGGAATCAGGATGTTGAATAACAGGTAAGTGTCAGCGGCTGTAGAGGTTCAAGGAAAATCAGGAAATTTATCACTGTCAAAACTAGCTGGGGAATAAGTGTTTACCAAGTCTCACTGGTCATTCACTGAAGCGAATTCAATCCTTACTGGGTGTTCCGTACGTGCTTACATTCACTTACGTGCTAGTACCATTGAGAAAGTTATGAATCCAAAGGTAGTGCAAAGTTGTCCTAAATCCCTTCAAGACATGAGCAATCACGACTCTCCACAACTTCCTGTCTTTTATTGCTCTAAATAATACTTGCTCCTTCTTTATCCTTGTGCTTGTTCTGCAATCTATTCAATCTATTGAATCCTTACTGGGTGTTCAGTACTTGCTTACATTCACTTACGTGCTAATACCCTTGCGAAAGGTATGAATCCTCGTTCCCACCCGCTTCTAGCTATGGGTAAATAGCATGACAGACCGGGTTCTTTAGCCTTGGATGGCAACTGGTCTACTGCAGAAAGAAATGGCAACCTACTGCGTGAAAAAATCTGCCTCGTCAGTCATGTATCGAAAGATACATGATCGCCTAAGCGTGAATCACGCATGGCACATAACTGACTGACTCCGGGATTAATCATAGGAGATGCATCGCTGCCATAATCTGCGTAAAGAAAAAAAACAATTTAATAGAAGTGAAGCAGAGATTCAAATATGGCCCCCTGACTAATTCATTTTCAAAATTTATAATATATATATATATATAAAACTGCCATGAAAAGACAAAATTTATACTTATTACCACAAAGCGACAGGGATTGAGAAATCAGAGAGCCGAGTTCGAATTCCAGTCGAATCCCTTGCATTAACTTACGTGCTAATACCCTTGGGTAAGGTATGAATCCTCGTCTTCTCACACTAGGTATGGGTAAATAGCAGGACAGACCGGGTTCTATAGCCTTGTATAGCAACTGGTCTACCGCAGAAAGAAATGGTAACCTACTACAAGGGAAAAAAATCTGCCTCGTCAGTCATATTTCGAAAGATACATGATCGCCAAAAAGTGTATCACGTATGGCACATAACTGACTGACCCGTGTATCGTTCTAAGCTATTAATCTAAAGACAATGATTAGTAAGCTAATTTCACTAACTGTTGCTTTTTTTATACTAATTTATATTATCACTGAATATCCCATACTTATGAGCGTATTCCGTACCAAGCTAAAATTTGTATGAAGGTTTTAAAAGATCTCCGTCCGATTTACTTTCTCAAATCTGATCAGATATCACAATTTTTTAAAAATCGACTCCTGATCGGAGTAAGAACTTTTCAGCACCCACTCGTAAATATCCATAACTGGGATTAAAGTTCAAATTAACATAATAGGAATGGCTCAATATTAACGAAATTTTATATGGGCGTTATTTTTATTTTTATTTTTTTCTTTTCTTTAGGCAAATAATATCACTTCATTCTTTCTGGAGATATTGTTCTACTGAAGGTCATTTTGACATTACCACTTTTCTCTCGTGTAATATTCTGAGAGATTGATAGACAGATGGATAAGAAAATACTGAGACAGATAACTTGGTAGATATGAAAAATTGAATTAGATAGATAGATAGATAGATAGATAGATAGATATGAAGAAACTGGGACAGTGAATTAGATTTGAAAATCCTGATAGTTAACTCGGTAGATATAAAAAAAGCTCATATATATATATATATATATATATATATATATATATATATATATATATATATATATTATGAAATGGACAAAGTCCGACAATTATTTAAGATATTTTTTTTATAATTATACATTCTTTTTATAGATACAAATATTTAAGCAAATGCTCTGTTTATAATAAACAGTATTAACAACATTTACCGGCCTGAATGTCGTTAATACTGTTTATTATAAACAGAGCATTTACTTAAATATTTGTATCTATAAAAAGAACGTATAAACATAAAAAAAATGGGTTAAAAAATAGTTGTCGGACTTTGTCCATTTCATAATGTGTGACGTCATTTGTTTACATTTGGATACGCATTGAGCAGATATGAATGAATGAGAGAAAATCATGGAAAATTGTGCTTAAATACAGTAAAATCGAACGCTCCTCTGTGGCACAATCGGTTAAGGTACGTTAGGCTATATGACGGTTCCGTATAGGGTACAGGTTCGATTCCTGTCGGAGGATGCATATTTTCTATGAAAATTTTTCAGACATTCAGGCCGGTAAATGTTGTTAATACTGTTTATTATAAACAGAACATTTACTTAAATATTTGTACCTATAAAAAGAACGTATAAATATAAAAAAAATGTCATATTGATATACATATATATAAAATATTTTTATCCTGTTTCCCTAGCCAAACCGATCATCAGGCTTCACTAATGGATATGTTTATTAGTTCCTCTCCTCGCTCATGCCGAGCTTTGCAATACTGCCTTCTTGGTAACTCGGACTACTCTGTGGTATCCATTGATATCTCCTTCCAAGTATCCGTTAAACAGGAACTCCCTATCCATAAGACATCTTTCCGTTACCAGCACGCTGATTGAGACTCATTCCGGGATTTTCTTCGTGACACCCCTTGGACTGACATCTTCAACCTCCCAATTGAAAATTGCGTCACTGAGGTTTCTTCCTGGGCCGAAGCAGCATGGACGCTTTCTTCCCTTTTCAGAAAAAGCCAGGTGAAACCGCAATACTCTCCATAGTTCAATCCAGCATGCTCGACCGCCATAGCACACAGGAACCACTATTTCCGGCGATAACAGCATGACAGCTCTCGTCATAACAGGTGCCTATTTGCTACTGCTTGTAACAAACGTAAGCGAGCCACTAAAATCTTTGGCTCTCGTGATTACTGGCGTCTCTGTAACGGGGTACTAAATAAGTGCAAGGTCTCTATTCCCCCAACTCTTCAATTAATTTGAGATGTTATTATCCTCTGCTGGTAAAGCTGAATTCTTTGCCCGTAAATTCTCCTCAAACTCTACTCTTGACTCATCTGGGGTATCCCTGCTTAATTCCCCACGTAGAACTAATTCTTTGCTGAGAGATATTCATATAACGCCTTCCATGGTCTCTGCTATCATTTCTAACCTTGAACTCCACAAAGCATGTAGACATGATGGTATCCCAATGATATCAGCCCCAAACTTGGCATCTACGATGACGACACTATCATTTACTCCTGCCTCGATAATAAGGCTGATCAGTGCAACAAGGTCAAAATGGCAGCTAATGTACAAAATGACATCAAAACCATCGTTAATTGGGGCAAAAGATGGCCTGTGAATATTAACGTCTCCAAAAATAAACTTCTCTCTATTAATCATCTGAGACACCCCTCGCTCCCTTCCATCAGCATGACTTCTCGGGCTAAAGTTCTCAGCTGACATGAAAATGGAAAGATTATATTGAATCCATTGCTAGGCCAGCTGCTAAGAAAGTCGATTCACTGTGTCAGGCGAGACAATTCTTCTCTTCTGAATTTATGTTGTATATCTATAAGTCTACCATTCATCTATGCTTAGAATATTGCTGCCATATATGGTCCGGCGCCTCTGTGTTTTACCTGGAGCTCTTTGAAAGATCCAAGAATTAGCAATATTATTGGTCCTGATCTGGCGGCTTGGCTTCAGCCACTTGCCCACCACCGTAAGGTTACCTCTCTGTGCCTTTTTTATAAATATTTTCATGGCAACTGTTCGGGTGAGCTCTTTGCTATGTTAACTAGACTGTAGGAATTTGAGCGCAATACTAAACTGGTGGCGAGATCGCATCAATTTACAGTGGAGTTAGCGAGATGTAGCCGTAACTTCTACGCTAACATTTTCTTTTCTCAGTCTGTGACATGCTTGACCGCAATCAAGGATGGCTTGAAAATTGCGTTCACGCATGACACAGATTGTCGCCACTCGGTGTTGATTTAGTGTCCATTTTATATTTACACGCTTTCTATCCCTGATATTAAGCATTTTTACCTATAAAATATAGCATATCTTTAAAGCTATATTTTTATTCCATATATATATATATATATATATATATATATATATATATGATACCGGGTGTAACAGCAAAATTGTCCAAATCGTGTAACAACATAATTATCCATCCCACAAACTGGATCAAGATGTCACAACAGCAAGAGAGATGAATATTTCAACTTAGAGCTAAAGAGATCAATCAGAAAAGATCCAACTTAGTCCATAAAACTTTTGACATTTGAGAGAGGAGTTTCAGCCATGACAGTTCAAAAATTAGGAAAAAAAAGACTTAAAAATGAAATCGTAGGTGAAGCATGTGAGGCACCCTTGTTACTCCAGGATAGAAAGTTAGAAGGTTTGAGAGAGCGAAGATTGTCTTGAATAAGTTGAAGAATGTTTCTGGAATAATATATATATATATATATATATATATATATATATATATATATATATATATATATATATATAATCCTTCATGAGCTTCCGATCCTTAACTATGATTAATTAGTGATGAACATACCATTTTCGTTTATGAGCGATTTCATTACGATTCTTTTCTTAAGCTTGGAGAGTAATCATACATTCTTACTGAACAAAGTAAAGTCCAATTGTTTTATGAAACCTCGGAGAATTCCAGTAAAATATCTTTAATCATTTCTAAGATACAACGGTTCAGAATTTAATCTAAGAATTGAACGATTTAGATAATTTTGTTGTTGCACTCGGTATATATATATATATATATATATATATATATATATATATATATATATATATATTGTGTATATTTTGGCAGCATATTTTCATTAAGATATGTCCCATTAAATAATTTAGACAAATTTTGTCTACTTAATAGGATCCTCTCATATTTACTGACAAGTTTCTTAGTATCCTTATTAAAGGAATAAAGAAAGTTACCATGTTTATGCATATTCATTTTATTCGGAGTTCTTTCGACATTAGCACAATGTCATCATCAGGGTCTTATTTTTTTAAGACAAATTTGTTGTGTTCACCATTTTTCTAAGACAAATTGTTTCGTTCATCTGAAAATTAAATTTTTTACTTATGAAGTGAAAAACGCTAAACTTATGTATGTACAATTTTTGAATTTTATGATGTAAACATACACGAGTAGTAACGTCAAGGAAGGTAAGTTAGTGAGATGTCTAAAAAGACTATTTAAAGTATTATTTAAAACCTAGACATTTTTAGACTATCTGCTAAACTAAAATTTAAAAACATTTGTGCAGTATTCATAATTCATTTTATTAAGGGTTGATTTTTTTTAATCTAGATAGCTTCAAGAATTTTTAGTTTATATTTATTATTTTCATGAATAGTTTAGATGTATTTTCAACAAGAATTTTTCTAAATCGAGAATGTGGACAAGCATACTGTTGTAAATGTTGAGAGATGTTAGATTCATGTTTAAAATGAAAACTCTACCTTCTAGCCAACGTAGTTGTAGTTTGAACAATATATATATGTATATTATTTTTCTCTTGGAGATACAATCCAAGGGACATTTAAATTCATATATAATGTGGGTTTTCCGCAACACGTTAATTGGTGGGTAGGAGTCATTACGAATCATTAAATTGGATATGTTGAATCTAGTATAGTATATAATTAATCATATTTTTTATTAGGATTTCTGGTGGATATATTAGTATTTTATAGTTTTTTTTAAAGGATATTTTCATCCTGTTTATAATAAGAATGTATTTGGTTGCGATATATAAGATTAAAATAATTTACATTATTCGGACTATTGTCCTCATCTTTGTCGGCATATTTATTACAACCGGAGACATAGCACAGTGTATAAAGGCGTTAGTTAGATCCAGTGACAGGACCCAAAGAGTGTGAGTTCAATACCCGGTTAAGGCAGTGAAGAACTTTCAGAAGTTGAATTAACCATAAATAAAAAAATAACTGATAACTGACATCCATTGAAACATGGCACGTGGAACTAGAACAGTCTACCCCAGTGAGCGAAATAAAGGGTTCAGTTCGATATTCCAACTACCTGAAGAAGGCCGGAGCGTACAACGGCCCAAACGTTGTAATAAATATAGCGGCAAAAATGAGCACAATAGTCTGAATAATGTAAACAAATACATAATACCTCATCTAAGAAATATAGACAGATACTGAAAAGATTAACATGTTTAGGATTATTTGAAGAAGTATTATATTCTATTTGCTTCATATTAAAATTTCTAATAGAACGACTTATTTGTTCATCAACAATATAACGAGGGAAGTTATTATTAATAAGTTTTTGTTTTATATTTTTTAGTTCACTGTAGAAAATCTATTTTTGGATGGGTTAATATTTGCACGGTTTATTAGATTTTCTTATAATTGCTATTTTATAGTAATTTAGACATTCACTCTTATAGTTAAGGGTGCACGAATTTATGCTAGTAGGTTTTTTATATGAGGAGATAGTGAATTCATTAATATTAGCGTTTATCAATATATCTAGAAAGGAATTTTATTACCATTATTAACTTCGTGTGTAAATTTAAGGACAACATTATTTTGGAATTCTTTTGGAGTTCATATATTTCATCCATCTTTTTGACTAAGATAAGGATATCATCCACATATCTTAGATAGATGGAGGATTTTTTAAAATTTATTAAATATATTATTTTCAAGACTAGACATAGAGAAATTACTAAAAGTTGAACCAAGAACTGAATCCATAGAAACACCATCCCGTTGTATGGAGTATTGCTGCCATATATGGTCTGGTGCCCCTTCTGTTGCCTCGGGGTTCTTGATAAGCTCCAGAGGCGGATATGCAATATAATTGGCTCTGCTCTGGCATCTCGTCTACAGTTACTTTCTCACAGACGCGCCGTCGCCTCTCTCTGTCTGTTCTACAAATACTTTCATGGTAATTGCTCCGAGGAGCTGCATTCGCTGGTTCCCAGACTTCATGAGTTCAAGCGCCCTACGAGGTTGGCATCCCGCTCTCACCCCTTCACTGTCAAAACTCATAAATGTAGCCGTTTCTTCTACTCTAATAGCTTCATGTCTCGCACCTCTCGCCTGTGGAACTCCCTTCCCTATTCCAGTTTCCCTGAGAGCTATAATCTCCAGCTATTCAAGTGTAATGTCAATCGACATCTCCAGTTGCCTTGATCTATCCACTACCCTTCTCCTCATACTCTCTTCTATCACTCCTATCTGGTCTCGCTCTATATTTTCTGTAACCCTTTGCGTCCTAGTGGCTTCCCGCCTTGCTTGAGGTGAAATGCTTAAAAAAAAAAAAATATTATTATTGAGATCGTAGAATGGAACTTCACTGGTGCAAGTTAACAGTAGTTGCCGTAATATATTCGGTCTAATTTTAAGTGGAGGTATAGATGGGTTATTGTATATGTTTCTTATAATAATATCGATAGTTTCACTAACTGAGATATTAGTGAATAAATTTCCAATGTCAAGTGAGGCTATGGTTTCACTAGGTTTTTTTTTTTTTTTAGAATTTGAATTCTTTTAAGAGTTGATTTTATGCTATATATACTGGGAATGTATGGTGTGATGAATTGGTTTATGATTTTTGTTAATTGATACACAGGAGTGGGAATTTGAGATATAAAAGGACGGAGAGGATAGTTTTGCTTGTGTGTTTTTATAGTGCCATGTATGTAACCTGGCCTATAATTCCCCCCACTTTATTAGTCAGTTTTAAACTGTTTTGTTCAGCATTATTAGTTATGATATATTTATTAATTTTTAATTTCAGTTGTTTAGTAGGATTCGTGTTGATTTTTTTTTTTTTTAAATTCGTATGGTTTTTAAGTATTTGTTGTAGTTTTGTATTATAATCCGATTTGTTCAAAACCAAGATGTTTGTTTTGTCTACTTTTTTAACGATTATAACTGGATGATTACGTAGCTCCTTGG
This sequence comes from Acanthosepion lycidas, assembly GCA_963932145.1. Lineage (NCBI taxonomy): Eukaryota > Metazoa > Mollusca > Cephalopoda > Sepiida > Sepiidae > Acanthosepion > Acanthosepion lycidas. The sequence goes on from OZ010587.1 coordinate 89,964,379, forward strand.
CGGCAATTTGTAATTGTTTTGTTAATATATTTCAAAGTTTGTTTTTTTTTACTTTTGTCATGTCTATCCTCGACTGCTTCAACCTTGAGTAAGTCCCCAAAATACTGGTGTTGTTGTGATCAATTGTTTTTGCTGAAGTTTTTCGCTACTTTGATATAACATCTCAATTTAATTTTTTTTTAATTAGACCATTATAATTACGGTATAAATAACAGTTGGGTCCCAGGTTAAGCAATTACCTTTGATGTTTAGTTAATTCATCAGTGGCGTAGCTAGAGTAAACGTCACCAGGGGCGGTCCGCTTAAATGTCACTCCAATGCTGAATGGTTAGCTGTAGCTAAATTTTCATACATGCTCTACCTCTACTTTACTCTACTGACCGGTACGTTACTGTTTACATGTATGATCCAAGACAAAATCCAATACCACAAAATAATCAGTTCAAATCAAAAGATTTTTAAAATGCAACTGTTCACTTTCAGAACAACTAAATACAAAACACGGCAATACACAAAAGAATGACATTCGATACTATGGTCTTAGAATGAATGTTTTCTTGTTTTCATTGTGGCAAACTGGTCAATGATATCGTCAAAATCTGTTTGTCTTGTAAGCTCGTTTTCGATAGACAGCACAGTCAGATTCGACAGTCTCGACTGGCTCATGGTTGACGTAATTTTCTGTTGCTAATTTTCCGGTATTCAATTTTCCGTTGCATCATTTTCTGGGTATCATTTATCAATGATGTTTGAAAGTATTTTTCTTGACAAAAATGTTCTATTTAATTTTTAAGCATTTTTCAGAACATTGTAAATCAACTGCATTCTTTTAAAGGTTACCTAGAGAATTTATGCAAAGTTTATTTTTTTGTTTTTCTTTTTACTTTTTTTTTTATTTTGATGTTATTATGATTTTAGTTTTAGTGATAATTTAAAAATAATAAATATTTATCATTAGTACCAAGAATGGAAAATTAAGTTAAAAATTTAAAAGAATCGTTTAGGCACAATTTTTTCCGATACTCCCAAAAAGTTCCGATTTTTCCGATTCTCGATTCCAATTCCGATTAATCGTCTCAACACTAGTAGATATATTCAAAAGTATATCGTTCACTCAATGGAAAATTGTATCTCAGCGAATTGATACACAGGCAAGACTGAAATTGTTGCACTTTTGGCTTCGTATTTCGCTTTGTTGTTATTAATGATGCAGAATTAAAACACCATATCATCCGATAAAATGTTACAACAATGTCTCTTGTTAGTAACCAAGATTGTAGCAACTGAAACACATGAAAGCTGAAAACATTGCTATTTTTCCTACTCACAAATTTCCCGACAATTTATTAGAAAATTTCTGACGGGGTTGACAAAACTGGGGGGTCATAAATTATTTCTGGGGTGTCATATGCCCGCCTGCGAAACCCTGTGTCTCCACCACTGTTTTCTGACTATTTTTGGCACCTTAGCCTGGTTGAAAAATTTTGTTGGGGGTGACATTGTGTCACCCCTTCTGTGCTGGCACCCGGGGCAGTCCGCCCCCCTCGCCCCCTTAGCTACGCCACTGTAACTCATAGTTGAAAATATTAATAAATTTATCCATTTTCTTTGGAAGATTGACAGAATATTTCTATAGTGTACTAGTTTTTTTTTATTTAATTTTCAAACCCCCGACCCCTCCACACATATTATATTTTATATGCGCGGTAATTAGTGGAAAGCGCTTGATATCAGTGATTGAGCTAACATAATGTTGTATGGATATGAGTTTGTGACCCTGGGTTTCACACTTTTGCGATCATCAGACAAACTCATATTCATACATCTTATTATATATATATATATATATATATATATATATATATATATATATATATATATATCATTAAGTTTTCCCAAGTCTGGTACAAGCACAAAAATGGGTGCCCGATGAGGATCAAAAATACTAATATTAATCCGTAAATCTAGCGATTTAACGTTTCTCTAAAACAAGCAACCTCACACACCCTCTCTTACGCGCACACACACATACATGCGCGCGCACACACATATTCCTTCTCTTTCGCCTAACGTATATATAGATGAAATTATGCTTAAACTTATTTTACATATCTATAAGTCTACCATTCGTCCATGCTTAGAATATTGCTGCCAGATATGGTCCGGTGCCTTTGTTATTTACCTAGAGCTCTTGATAAAATTATAGGAATGTTATTATTATTATTATTATTATTGTTGTTGTTATTATAAAAAATAAAATAATGATAAAATATAATAGTACTGAAAATTATAAATAAAATGAAATAAAATAAAAAATTAACATAAAAACGTTTTATGGAATAAATTAAATAAATAATAAAAAAAAAAATACTCCCAGTACGCAACAAAAACTGTTCTTGTCGGAAATACGGGCATCCCGTCAAAAGACGCTAAATTCTATCTCTTCACTACAAACCTTGGTACGGGCAACACGTGTCCAACTTCTCTCTGTGATATGACTTGTAATACTACGGTGTAATTTCTCCCTTTTATCGCATCTACCATAAAACAAGTGTAACCTAAAAAAAATATACACACCAATACACACGAAAAATATAAATAAACTGTATGAAATTTGCATACAATTTATCGTGCTTTTTTCTGTTATTTGTGTACGCTTTACTTTCTGTCATGTATGCTTTCATATTCGTGAACACGAAACTAATTTCTGCTGCTACGATGTGAATGAATACCCCACAAAATCCAAAGAAGAATCAGCAATATTATTGGTCTGATCTGGTGGCTCGACTCCAGTCACTTTCAAAGCGCCGTAAGGTTGTCTCTCTGTCTTAGCTTTAGTGCCTAGATATCTTTTTTTTAAAATTTAAACGCAGTATTAAACTGGTGTCGAGATCTCATCAATTTACATTTGAGCTGGCTTTAAGTTCTATGCTAACAGTTTCTTTTCTTGCACTTCTCGCTTGTGAAACTCTACTTCCGGTTCCATGCTTTCCAGCCAACTTTAATCTGCAAAAATTTAAATGCAATACCTATCGCTATCTACCGTCCTCCTGATTACTCTTTCCTCTTCCTGCTCATTATTAATGTTTATGTTCCTAATTCTTCCACACCCTGTAACGCCTTGTGTCTTAGTGGCTTTACTGCCTTACATGGGGGCGGGGGTAGCGATTAAAAAAGTATATTTCCTACGAACGAAGGGCCTTATTTTCTTTCACATATCTTAAAAAAACGAAAAAAAGCATTGGATATAAATTACGGCTACTGATCGCTAGTATCGTTTCTGGATAATGTACCTATTTGTATATTTATGTTCGTGTATATGCATGTTCGAATATGCACACGTGTGTATATGTTTGTATGTTCTTAGTTATATCTGAGTGATATTTAATGAACAAAACCACTTTGTATAATATTGTCTGTTATAGATTTTATTTATTTATTCTGTTTGCGAGAAGAGATCAGTAGAAGAAAATAACAAATTCTCGACTGTGCCGCATTAATTATCTCTACAAATTGCATTGTCCTTCCTCCGGGTATAAAAAAAACAAAAAACAAAACAAAACAAAAAACAAAGCAAAAAGAACAAAAATAAAAAACATAAGAAAACAAAGAAATAATTGTTACATCCAGCCGTTGTTTGGCCTCGTCTAAATAAAGCTTAAAAATAACAAAAGATTAAAAAAAAATTTCTTCTGGCTTCGTTGTTTACTATAACTCCATCTTTTTATTGACTTTACCCCCCCCCCCACCAACAATCCGCGATGGACAGAAATAAATAGTACACACCATTCGAATATTTTGAAACACACTTAAAAAAAAAAAAAAAAAAAAAAATGTGTACACATATTACTACTTTCTACTAGGAAAGTTTCGTTAGAGAAACAAAGAAAAGAGTACTGAACTGTTATGTCATATATATATATATATATATATATATATATATTAACACCGGATTACATATCTTACTGTTCTTTATTTATATATATATATATATATATATATATATATATATATATATATATATATATATATATATATTTATATATATGCATATAACATAACAGTTCAACACTCTTTTTTTGTTTCTCTAACGAAACTTCCTAGTAGAAAGTAATAGTAATGTGTGTACACATGTTTTTTTTAAGTGTGTTTCAAAATATTCGAATGGTGTGTACTATTTATTTCTCTATATCGCGTATATATATATATATATATATATATATATATATATTTGATATATATATATATATATATATATATTTGATATATATATATATATATATATATATTTGATATATATATATATATATATATATATATATATATATATATATATATATATATATATATATATATATATATATATTTGATAGCGAACGCTGAACAATTTACTTGCTTACGGTCACAACACTGGTTCCCGTACGATCACCGAAGTTAAACAACGTCGAGCCTGGTCACTACCTAGATGGATATCCACTTGGGAATATCAGGTGGTGTAAACTTGGGTGTGCGAGTGGTGTAATTGGTAATGGCTGGGAATTGTTAATCGGAGAGCCAAGTTCCAATTCCAGTTGGCTTCATTATATTCACTAAGGTGCAAATACTCTTGCGAAACTCATGAATCCATTTATTTTGCCCCAGCTATGGGTTAATTAGTAAGACTTGTATCTTTCTTTTTATGTACTGTGTCCTCTCTGAGGAAGTTTTATAGAAAATCGGAACTAGAAAGAAGCTCAAAGTTACTATCAGAAAGAGAAAAAGTATTGTTGAATAGCGAAAGTTGCCTTCCAGATGCTAAGCAAAATATTAAAAAATAGGAAATTTTAGTTACACACATGCGCGCGCGCGCACACACAAGTTATTTTCAGTAAACAAATAAAACTGTTTGAAATTCACGAACATGACTAAAACAAAAAACTCGTAGTAACTTGACGGAGTTATTCAGAAAGCTACTTAACTAATCGTGAAAGCGCTTACGGCCACATAACGTTGAAACACCGGTTACCGTACGGTCACCGAAGTTAAGCAACGTGGGTGACTGCTTGCGAATACCAGCTGCTGTAAGTTTTGATATGCAGGTGGTGTAATAAATAAGAGTTTGGAATTGTTAATCGGAGAGCCGAGTTCCAATTCCAGTTGGGTCGGTGATATTCCCTTACGCGCAAATACTCTAGAGAAAGATATGAATCAACCTCTCCTTCCCTAGTTATGAGTTAATTATTAAAAATTCTATCACGAAACAATTACCTCAAAAAAATTATTACACTTTAAAAGCATTTTCTGGCTTTAAATAACCTGCAAAGTGTTAAGCCGCAGAAAACGAATCAATCATATCCTCCTATATGACATGGAATGCTGGACAGTTTCCTAAGAAGAAGAAGAGGATGGTCCTATAGATGGACACAGAGAATAACATGGACTGAATATATAAGTAACGAGGAAGTTTCTAGGAAAATGGAACTAAATGGACACTTAGAATCAGAAAGAGACAACTGAAATTTCTAGGACACATAATGAGGAAAGTGGGTTTGGAAAATTTAACACTCAGAAGGCATTTTGATGGCAGAAGGGGCAACAGCGAGCAATTTATCTAATTAATTTAGGGGAGTGGATGGCAAAGCGGGGAAAACTCGCTAGCAAAGAATCAAACGCTGCTTAGAGTTACAAGGAATAAGAAGTTATGGAGAGCTATGATCGCCCATTTCCTGAAAGGACATGGCATATAAAAGAATATCATGGCCACCAGATTCAATTATGCTTTTACGGCATACACGTTTTAGTCTCAAACCAAAACACAGTTGTATATTCTTCTATCTAAGGCTGCGGCACGCATTCAAGTAGAAATCATTTTTGACGATATCATCTGGCAACACGTATCTTTTAATATAAGGAAGGGTTTCATTGTTTCTTCGGCCTGGCTGACTCAGACTTCGGTCTCGCATTAACGTAGACCTACTGGGGAACTTGACATTGTTGGTCGCCTGACGCCCTCACTACTATCAGAAGGAAGTGTTTCTTTTCTTCTTCGGCCTGGCTGACTCTACCTTCGGTGTCCCATTATCCTGGTCCTACCGATGAACCTGTCATCGTTAATCGCTTGCCGCCCTCACGGCTATCATTAAGAAAGATTTCGACGCAAATGGTATTCTATCGTAGCTGGAGCCGTTTGGCCAGGAATGTAGAGATTGCAAACGCCCTAACAGCATAACCATCTTCCTATTTGTGAGGCTGATTCCACCTTTAGTCACCCATTAATCTGGTCTTTCCACTGAAACTGATACCCGCGGTACTCAGTCGTCCTCACTGCTATCATTAGCGGCTTTTTGGTTCAGCTAGTACTCCTTCTCAACTGGAGCCGGTTGACCTGGAACAGCGAGACAGCAAATGCCCTAGCGGTATAAGACACTTCTTCCCATTCTCAAGGCGAAAATCAATTATTTTGTTTCTTACCTAAGGCGGCTTTCACAAATGGCTATCTGATTGCGTCGGTCACTTCGCCCGGTTGTGTCTACAAACAGTAAACGAACGTAAAATGTTTAAATCATCGTTTCCTTGTCTGATAGGCATGAGTTGATGCCGGTTGAGACGTCCGGCATTATTTGTACTCAAAAGATTCAAACATTTGCCGAATAGGTTAAGTGACATCCCTAGTCTCCAAGTTTATGGCATTTTTCCAGGTTGCTGGAAGTGATGAGAAACCATTCAATGACTTGAATTTAGTTTTTGAGTTAATTTTTCGCTTGGAAAAGTGCAAATCTTTCAATTTCAGGTAATCGTTAAATTTAAGCTTCTCTTAAGATGAAGTTCCTTTTTCTAAACTTATTCGTCCTCAGTATATTTAAAAAAAATATCTATCCTACATGTGCGTCGTGATGTAATGGGTATCAATTGAATAAGAAATCAGAGAACTGAATTACATTAATCTAAGCGCAAATACCATTGGGAAAGATATGAATCCGTCTCTTCTCCCAGATATGGGCTGAATAGCAGGACAGACTGCTTCTTATAACCGTGGCTGATAACCAGATCGCCGTGGAAAAAAACGGCAGTCTATACTGCGGGAATATCTTCTGCTAAGTCAGTCATGAATCGAAAGAGACATGATCGCCCAAGCGTGTATCACGTATGTCACTTAACTGATCCCACTGAATAGCAGGACGAATTGGATTCTATATCCTTGGATGGCAGAAAGAAATGGCAGTCTACTGCGGGAATATCATCTGCCTAGTCAGTCATGAATAGAAAGAGACACGATCGCCCAAGCGTGTATCACGTATGGCACTTAACTGATCCCACTTAATAGCAGGATAAACTGGATTCTATAGACTTGATGGGCAGTAAGAAACGGCAGTCTACTGCGGGAATATCATCTGCCTAGTCAGTCATGAATAGAAAGAGACACGATCGCCCAAGCGTGTATCACGTATGGCACTTAACTGATCCCACTTAATAGCAGGATAAACTGGATTCTATAGACTTGATGGGCAGTAAGAAACGGCAGTCTACTGCGGGAATATCTTCTGCCTAGTCAGTCATGAATCGAAAGAGACATGATCGCCCAAGCGTGTATCACGTATGTCACTTAACTGACCCCACTGAATAGCAGGAGAGACTGGATTCTATAGTCTTGGTTGGCAAAAAGAAACGGCAGTCTACCGCGGGAATATCTTCTGCCTAGTCTGTCAGGAATCGAAAATACATGATCGACCAAACGTGTATCACGTATGGCACTTAACTGACCCCACTGAATAGCAGGACAGACTGGATTCTATATCGGCAAAAAGAAACGGCAGACTACTAGTGGAATATCTTCTTCCTCATGACACTTAACAAATCATACATGTATGCAATATGTGGGTAGTGTAACAGATTATGGCGCGGAAAGCGCTAACGGCCAATCGAATTCTAGTTCTGAGTTAATTTGTTGCTTTCATTTTCGCATAAAATTCACTTGCGAAAGGCGAGAATCCATCTCTTCTCTCTCCAGCTATAGATTAAATAGCAGGATCTAGTCTCGAACGGCAATCATGGAAAAGAGATATAAAACTATGGAAAAAGCAACGGGAAACTACTTCACTATCTTTGCCAAGAATTTATGGAAATTCATAGATAATAATAATAATAATAATAATAATAATAATAATAAGAAGAAGAAGAAGAAGAAGAAGAAGAAGAAGAAGACGAAGAAGAAAAAATGAATCTGTGGAGGACCATTCAGAAAGGACGTAGTTTTATATGAAAATTTCGGATTGACTCTGCAGAATCCTTGCAGCTTTAAATTCATAATGCGTTACATATTTCATATGCTCCCTAGACACATCGACAATTAGGGAGACGTCAAGTTAGTAATGAAGTTAGAGGAATCGTACTGTGGCGATATACCTAACTCGTGTCAAACTATACGAAAACATACTTGCATGCTTTATTATTAAGATATTTTACGATTAAGAAATTATAGCGAGAATGGAAGACTCATAGATTCACTCAAGTGTTGAAATTATCCAGGTCACGGCAGTGCTGAGGTCAGCAGGAATATTGAGGAGGGTGCTGGAGATATGAGGAATCCTGCCGTCATTAAATCCATTTATAGCAACAGTCATCAAATGCAAGGTGTAAACAAGTACAAGAATAATAATAAAAATAGTATAGCAATCATCCGATGAAAGCGTTTCATCAGTTGGTTCGAGTTCTTGTTGAGGCAATCGAACCGTTTGCCTTCGCATATTCTTCCAACTTGTGAAATTAGCGATAACTGCTGGAGGTAAGAATATTTGCCTCTGTTGTGATAGACACGGGAGAATTCTCCTCTGCCACTGACTGACACTGCCCGTTACCCTTTCTACGGCTTTACTTCTCGATTTGCCATGCTATGCTTCTCGATTTGTCTTGCCTTGACATGCAAATATCGTTAAGTAAATCCGGGGATAAATTAATTAAATCCCTTTCACAGCTCATTTCCGGATAGTTGCTATTAATCAATAAAGGCAATAATCTGTCAAGGATGCGTGCGAGCTTGTGTTGTAGACGGGGGGTAGAGCGAGACGGAGTTGAGGTAATTGAAAGCGGAGTAACAGAGATGAAAAAAAACAAAAACATTATTGGTTATTCGTTGTCAAGAGTTGGCTTTTCCAATTCAATGTAATTTGATCCAATATTTTCAGATTCTTAACAATAAAAAATGCACTTCTAATCTCGCAAAAATAGCTTCATTATTGACTATTTTTTCTTTTCACGTTGCAGTAAAAATTCGTAATTATATTAATTTGCCATTTTTTCTTTTTAGTTTCCTTTCTTCCGTAGGAGTTATGGATGATGTTCGCTTGGGCGATTACGTCCCTTTTCGATTCATGATTGATTTGGCAGAACATTTTCCCGCAGTAGGCTGTCATTACTTTCTGTGGTAGACTGGTTGCCAAACAAGGCTATAGGACTCTATCCTGCTATGTAAGTCATAGCTTTGACTACTACTTCTATGTGCTGATCGCGGTTCTCCACAACTTCCTGAGATAGTAGGATTTAAGCCCAATATTAAGAACACGCTATAGTGTCACAGAATTATCAATGACAACGACTGCGTCGCGGAGTGTCGGATATATATGATATTAGCAGACATTTTTAGAGTAATGGTGAACGAGTCAGTCACGCAGACCTTTGACGATTATGTCTCTTTTCGATTCCTGATTGACTTGGCAGAAGATTTTCCCACAGTAGGCTGTCGTTACTTTCTGAGGTAGACTGGTTGCCAACCAAGGCTATAAGACTCAGTCTGTCGTGCTATTTAACCTATAGCTGTGGGTAGAAGAGAAGGATTTATACTTTCCTCAGAATTATCTGTACGTAAGTGAATGTAATGAACTCGACTGGAATTCGAACTCTGCTCTAAGACTTCTCATTACGAGCCGTTATCGATCACACCACTCGCACATCCAAGATTACAGCACCTCCCGATTCCTGCCAATTAGTGCCAAGAGAGGCTGAAGTGGCGCGACCAGAATTAACCCTTTCAGCCCTGCGTTCCTGAACAATTTTGACTCTTCTGAGCTCCTGAGTCAAAATTCGCAAATAATTTTATATCTAATAAATTAGAAAATAAAAATTACAAGTACAAAAATAATTACAAGTATTTACCCACCGTTCACCCGGTGGCTGGGCATTGCGTCATTTTTATCTATCACCGGTAAAGCGTTGGCCAGGGTTCAAAGTATGTTCATATATATATATCTATCTCAGTCTATTCATATCTATCTATTTTTATTTTAATCATTTCATCCCAAACAATGCGGGAATGCCACTCGTACGTAGGGGGTTACAGAGGGTGAAGGTGCGAGAAAAGACTGGGTAAAAGGGGGACCGAGGAAAGGATAAAAGTTGAACGAGGTGCAAGAAGATAAAAGATGGCGACTGACGTTGCATTTACATTTTTGAAGATTGTAGTTATCAGGGAAGCAAGGAAAAAGAAGGGAGTTCCACAGGTGGGAAGTGCGAGAAAAATAAACTGTTGGTGCAGAATGGTAGTTACATTTATCTAATTCAGTTATAAAAGGTATCTATCTCAGTTTATTAATATCTATCTCAGTCTATTCGTATCTCTTTCTCTCTCTCTCTCTCTCTCTCTCTCTCTCTCTCTATCTATCTATCTATCTATCTAAGTATATTAATATATATCTATCAGTATATTCACCTCTTCCTCAATATATTCATATCTATCTATCTATCTATCTATCTATCTATCTATCTTAGTCTGTTCATATCTATTTATCTGTCTATATATATATCTGCATGTATTTATCTAGCAAACTAGCTATCGCATAAAAACAATATAGTTTGACATCAAACGTAACCATTCGTGTCTTCCTTTCTGCAGAACAGACGCGATTAACGAAAAAAAATCTCGGAGAATCATGTGCCATTTAACTTTGTGCATGTATTTCATAATCCTGATTAGATATGTAAATCTAAATTCAGAAGATGGCGAATAGGATTTCCTTATATGCGCATATATATTTTCAGTGGGGAAAATAAGGTGTATAGTTTGTTTTTTAACATAAAAAAACAAAAACACTACTTTGCGATCGAAGTTCGCAGAAGAGAGACAAAAGAATAAACCGAATGTTTTTCTTTAAACAATTTTGACGAGATCAAAAGGAAAACTGGTAATACTGGTATGGCAAGTATTTGATTGTATGAAAGCAAAAACTCTTTATTGGCTATAACACAATTCAGAATTGCGGCGTCCTGGGTAAGACGATAAACTACATCTGACAGTAAGGCCTCTGATCAGGAGGTTTTGAGGAGCGTGGAACCACCTCTTAATTACTGGTGCTCTCAGGTCTACCCTGAACCGGAGTGGTAGCACTTATTAGGGTCCCAGCTAGGGGCAGATAATTAACCCCTAAACTGGGGTCAAAACACTATGAAAAAGTAAAAATAGGTTTTAATACCAGCAATAAATGTTTTGAGGAAAAATTATTACCAGCAATATATTTTTGAAGAAAAAATCTTACCAGCAATACATTTTTGAAAGAAAAAAAATATTACCAGCAATAAAAATCTTGTTATGGCAAGTATTTGATTGTATGAAAGCAAAAACACTTTATTGGCTATAACACAATTCAGAATTGCAGCGTCCTGGGTAAGACGATAAACTACATCCAGGTCTACCCTGACCCGAGATGGTAGCACCTGTTAGGGCCCCAGCTATGGGCAAATGGTTAATGCCCAAATTGTGGTCAAAGACTATAAAAGTGTAAAAATAGGTTTTAATACCTGCAATAACTTTTTTGAGGAAAAATTATTACCAGCAATGCATTATTGCCAGTAATACATTTTTTAAAGAAAAAAAATATTACCAGCAATACACTTTTAGAAAAAATATTACGAGCAATAAAAATATCGTCAGCATTAAATATCCCAATGAGGTTGATATAAAACAAAACAAACCAAACCATCAGAATTGTGTTTCACGATTATAATATTGGTTATGAAGTTGGTCCTATAGTTAAAACCATAATCTCTGTGCAGGGTTCAAATGTACGCAAAGGTAGCTTTCTGTAATTAATGACTTTGACTTTTTATCTTTATTGTTATCTATCTCTATATATTATTCTGTGACTTCCGTTAGTCCGTCCGTCCACCCGTCCGTCCTCTCGTCCGCCACACCCTCTAAAATAGTCACTGACCGATCAAATCAAATTTTGGGGAGAAGTGCAAACAGGTAAGTGGGTACAAAGTACAGTTGGTTTTACTAGGGTGCATAAAAACTGTGAAGTAATGTAAATCGTTGATATATCTATCTATCTATATATATATAAAATTCTGTAACTTCCGTTGGTCTGTCCGTCACACCCTCTAAAATAGCCATACATTGACCGATCAAAACCAAATATTGGGGAGAAGTGCAAGAAGGTAAAGGGGTACAGGGTACACTTGGTTTTACTAGGGTGCGTAGCTTATTACAGTAAATTTTGAATATTTAAAAAAAAAAAAACTTTATTTATTTAACATGCAAAATAGCACCACTATTTTAAAAACAGTTTAATGAATAAAATAACAAATACTTATTTAATAAAAATGCAATATCGTTTTTTTTTTGTTTTTTTGCATGTCTTTTCTTTAAGTTTTTATATATACAAAAATCCAGTCTTGCGAGAACTATAAACAAATCACAAGTACAAACGCTTCAAAAAGTTGGAATTTGGCTCCAGAAAGAAATATTTAGCATGGCCATTTGTATGTTGCATGCTCAAGAGTAAGAAATCCTAAGAATTTATTCTTCGCTGTTAAAAAGAAAAAAAAATTCTTAAAAAGTATTGTTTATCACGAAGTCCCTATAAAATAAAATTAAGTCAAAGAAATTATTAAACCGCGAAGTAGGGTTTTTTGTCAAAGTATTTTTTTCAAATAAATCAGCTTTGTTCAAATTTCATAGATTAGTTTGCGAAATTGAACGAAACGTACAGTTTGTAAATCTCGACAAAAATGTTAGCAATAACTTCAACAATACTAAATACTATGAGGATTTCGAAGATTCAAAAATTCTAGTTTACTAAATTTATCTTAGCCTCAACACAAGGTCACAAATATGGGTGTACTCAATGAGAATCGACTTCACTAAACAGTAATGGTCGACTAGACTAGCTCGTTAACTACTGCTCAATACCAAGGCGCCTTTTTATCGTTATTGCTTCTCAGATCGATTCTACTTTTTCTTTTTTTTTTAATTCCACGTAAGCAGTGACTGATATATCAAGAATAAAAAAATTAGGTTTCGGCAATATTTGAACTCGCATCCAGTATCCGTGGGAGTCTTTCTGGAGAGAAAAAAAAACTTGCTCATTAAGTTACCGAAACCATCTATCAGACTTTATTCAAATTTAGTCATACGGCTATAATCATGCTAATCCAATTTTTCTCTATAACATATTGTTTGTTTATGCCAAATCGTAATCTTAACTTGTCTGTCGTCCTAAGTTGAAGTGCTGTAATTATCTCTTTAATAGTTTTCTTTCGCCATTTTATCGCAACGTCAAGGTCATTTTTACATGATACGGTCGTTAAGCAGCATGGATCAGAAATAATTAGTAGTCACCAACTGAACGCAGTAACGATTTCTTTTGTTCAGCAAAGAGATAATTGCACAGATTTCTCGTATATAAAAATATGGAATTGCCTGTGTTACACGGGTTACTGAGAATGGAACTGCTTGTGTTACACATGTTATTGAGAATGGAATTGCCTGTTTTACACAGGTTACTGAGAATGAAATTGCCTGTGAAACACACGAGTTATTGAGAAACGAATTGTCCGCGAGGCTCGTGTTGTTAAGACTGAACTGAGCTGATCGATAAATTAGTTACCATTTCCTATCGGTTCAACACATTTTCTGAAGAAAAGGGATCTTTTTCTTCTTTTACAAATTGTATACACGAAGGTCAACAAATTAAGCAGTTGCAATGTGGTATTAACAAAGAATGCCTCTTCAGAAGTTCGAATAACCCTTGGAATTAAGTCGATTTGCTATACGAACGGAGGCGGGTCTGAAAGCTTAAATTTATAGCCATAATTAATTTGACTTCAAGCCTTGAAGAAATATAATATCTATATGATAGAAATTTTTTGCTTAATCAGTCAAAGAGTGAAAAAATCTATTTAATAAAATCTATTTAACCTTATTTCTATTAGTACTGTCGATAATATTAAGGACTGGCCTTTTGTAACCCAATGTAAAGGATAGTAATTACAATATCGAATAGAACAAGTAGAAACATGATTTTTCAGCCATGGAACATGTCGACTGGTGACTTTATGTTCTAACTGGACAATACTTAAGCCGTACACCGCAAAAACAATCTTTTTGGCCTTCGTGGCAAGCAATAATTTTGTTGAGAAGCTACTGTGTCATTACGGAACCATTTTGTTGAAGAGCGGCCATTTTGATTAGACAGAATTCCGCATACTGAACGAAGAAATTTACTAACTCATTTTTTTTTTTTTTTTTTTTGCAAATAATACCAAATTCAGAACAGTTTGGTTTGGTTTGGTTTGTTTAACGGCATATCAACTCCTTATGGGTCATTTAATGTCGAAATTTTATTTTCTTCTAAGCTTCAGTAATTTTATTTTCCAAAATTAATTGCTAATAATTTTTTGTTTTTTTTAATATGAAAATGTAATTTTTTCTAATGTATTTTTATATTTTCATGTTTTGAAACCACATTGAGTTTCACTATTTTCCAATAGATGGGGCCTTAACAGGTGCTTCCATCCTGGGTCAGCGTGAATCTTGGAACAACAGCAATTAAGAGGTGGTTCCACGCTCCTCAAAACCTCCCGATCAGAGGCCTTGCTGCCGGATGTAGTTTATCGTCATACTCGTGGAACGCCTCTAAACAAAGATACTTCTTTACCTGATCATTGTAGTTAGTGTGGATATACCACTACCCTACACGCAAGCCACCAATCTGCCTCTGGGTGGCCTGCCTCTAGGTGGTCTACCACTGGGTGGCTTGCCACTGGGTGGCCTGCCACTAGCATTTGCCGCTGGTTGCCCGATGACGGGCCGCTGTGTTCGTCTCGGCAGTGTTACCACTGGCGGGTCGCTAAAGGCTCACCGGTAGATGTCACCAAGGGACCGCTGGCTTTGCCGTAGGCGGACCGCCAGCGGGCCACTAGCGGCTTGCGTGTAGGGAAGGCATTTGTTATTTGTTGATGCAATTCTCTCATTTTAAAAAATATATATACTTTATCCGTCGGTTGAAACTTTAAAAATTATATTCATTATTCCTTTTAATCGTTTGGATGGTCACTGCTAGTATGTGACTCAACACAGATGATACCTAAATAGACTTTAAACTCAGTGTTACACTAGAGCTTCAAAGAAAACAGGTCCATCCACGGATTGACTTGAAAGATTACCTCTTAATCACCAAGTGCAGATCTGAACCTCATAGACTGTCAGTAGCTGCCTCTGACATTTAAAAGTGTGGTTAATCAATC
>OZ010587.1:89984873-90004873 GCA_963932145.1 Acanthosepion lycidas
GATTTGATAAATTTCAATCTACAATGGTACTGGTTGGTCAATGTATGCTAAATGTTTCCTTATAAGGAAACGGCTAATATTACGATTACGACTGTTATCCTCTTTTCCAAACAGTGAATTAACTTTCACAAACACACACACACACACACACACACACACACACACACACACACACACACATATATATATATATATATATATATAAAGTGAACATTGAAGTCAACATTCAGAGGCAACAGACTGTGTCATGCTACGCAATCAATCTGTGGCCTGATGATTGCGTTTAGCATGAAACAGCCTGTCGCCTCTGAGTCTTGACTTCAATGTTCACTTTTGCATTTACATACGCTCTATCTCTGATATCGAGCATTTTATCCCACAAATATATCATACCATAAAACGAGATTTCTTCATATATATATATATATATATATATATATATATATATATATATATATATATGGGGAGAGAGAGAGAGAGAGATTTGAATAATAATTTGCTACTGCAAAATTTAATAATTGCCTTAAATAGGACATATTGTCACCATCTTAATACATACAAGGTAGATTTCTAGGAAGCTTTTGGACAACCCTTTGTCAGAGAAAAATCGTTGGCGAAAATTATTGTATTCATAACAAGAACATCAAAAACGATTTAAGAGGGACTAAATGAGAGAATACAACTGGAGCAAGATTAATGTATAAATTCGTAACGATCGAAGTATATAAATCAATTCAACACGAGCAATATGGTCGGCAATGTATTCTACCATTGGCCAATACTTGATTGAAAATCCTGCTCGTTCTGGCCAATAGAGAGAGAATTGGTTTCAAATAGTACATCGAATACGATTTCAGGATTTATTAAAGATCGTTGAGTCTGTCACTGTGAAGTTGGGAAAGCCGACTCTTTGTTGATAAAAGGAGAGCTTTGTCTGTTCTCTTCTTCTTGTAGGAGAACATTAATTTTTTTCTCTTTCCTCACCAATTTCTGTTGCCTTTATCTGATGTATTAATCAATTTTATTCGTTTTTAAATCTATAAATTGAAATTGGTTTACATATTTTGATTGAAACAATTTTATGTGTTAATCGCCTGCCACTTGCATCTTGCCATTTAGCCGTCATAAATTGTTTTCGTTTTTCCGGTTATCAATAAAATAATAATTTTCGCTAAACGATTTTTCTCTGACGAAGGATTAGCCGAAAGCTTACTTAGAAACACACACACACGCACACACACACACACATATGATACAGCGAAACAGGCTTGTATGTGGATGACGATATATATATATATATATATATATATATATATATATATATATATATATATATATATATATATATACATATATGGATTATTACCTATATATATATATATGAAATAATCCATTGATATATATCCAAGTGAATCCTAATAATATAAAATATTAAACCTGATCCACAAAAAGAGCTTAACAGAGCATATATTACATAGAATATAAGTCCAAGGTAATCTTGGTATACATATATATATATATACATATATATATATATATATATATATATATATATACACGCATAATATAAAAGGTTCAAACACAATATTCCATGGTTATAATTTATTACATTGGAATCGTAATCACGATCCCATTCATCAGACCTACAAATTGAAAAAAATATTGTAGCTCTGATGAATTGGATCGTGATTACGATTCCAATGTAATAAATTATAACCATGGAATATTAGTATTTCAGCCTTTTATATTATATTCTTTCTCTGTCCTGGACATTGAGTTCTACCTGGATTCTATCCCCTTGGAAATTTATATGCATATATATATATATATATATATATATATATATATATATATATATATATATATATATATTTCTACAAAAGCTAGATGAACGTCAACTATAAACAAGATGAATCTTCAGTTAGAAATATAAAGAAATACACTACTCTAGTTGACCCGAACAAAAAAACAAAAACAATCAAATTATCTACTACAAAAAATTTTAATCAGTTAAGCTTATCCTCAAAAATAACAACACAGCTGCAACATCAAAGCTACAAAGAACGAACATTATTTACGAATTCAAATGTCCTTTAAGGAAATGTCGTCCTGATCAAACCGAATTCATAAATAATTACATCGGCCACACGACTACATGCCTATCCAGGCGACTTAGGTTGCACCTACCCGCAGCTCCATTATAACCCATTTAAACACACGCAGAAACATACTAGTAAAAAATACAAGCATAATAACCTCATCGACATCTAAAAAAGATTCAAAATAATGGAGGCCTTAATAATAAAAAAGAAAAAGCCAAAACTCAATAATATCAACTAGGAGCACGGCCACAATGTGTTGACTGTGTTCGGTAAATAAAACTTTCCTATATCTCTAGATACATACACACAACCAATACATCCAATTGAAAAGTAAAAATAAAATCATTCTTGATAATGGCTAAACATATAGCCTAAAGCGCTCAGAATTACAGAACATTTGGACAGTTTCTACACACTGTGTCCGGAAAAGAAAACAATTGTTCGAACACAAGAAACATTAAACAAAAGGGTTAATCACAGTACCTTGTCTATCGTCTTTAAAAAAAAAAGGGATAAACGAAAGATTGTTGACAAAATACGCAATATATATATATATATATATATATATATATATATATTAGGTTGGTGCAAAAATAATGACATAATAATGTCGTTTTTTTGGCGTTAAAAAATACGTCAAAAAACGACATTATTACGTCATCATTTTTGCACCAACCTAATATATGTGTATATATATATATATATATATATATATATATATATATATATATATATATATATGATAAAATAAAGGAACAAATGGAAAACGTATATCAATCAAACATGTTTCACTTTTATTAAAGCTTCGTCACAGAGTGAGGGTAAATAGACAAAAAACAGAAAACACTGGTATTTTGAAATATGTTTGTGTCAGTTCTCATTGGTCAGACACGTGTCACGTGTATTAAAACCGTAGATAATTCTATGATGTAGGTTTGTGAAGATTCTTGCATGTCTAAGTGGGTAACTGATGGTAATGTGTATTTGCAATTGTGTGATTTGATTTCACTAATATCGCCCTAATTAAAAAAAAAGTACATAATTCTTTAAGGTGAAAATACATTGAAAACTTAATAATAACATTATGTCCAACTATAAAAACACGCTTAAAACATTACATTACATTGCCAGCTTTCTTTGAATCCATTCGTAAAGAATCTAAGTTATACCTAAGACAAAGAATACATTCTTAAAAAGGCGAGCCATAAATTAGAACACTGTGATTCCCCGCTGCCCTGGTTGATCGCACAAAGGTGAAGATAAACCCCCCAACTAGACAGACACACAACAACAAATACACATTACCATGCGTTGCCCACTTAGACAGAAAAGAATCTTCACAAACCTACATACACAGTTTTAATACACATGACACGTGTCTGACCAATGAGAACTAACCCAAACATAATTGAAATACTAGTGTTTTCTGTTTTTTTCTCTGTTTAATTTAAGTGAAACATGTTAGATTCATATACGTTTCCTATTTGTTCTTTTATTTTATCATCCTGTCGTATTCCGATCCATATTTGATCTGCATTTGATCTTTAACAAACACACACACACACACATACATATATATATAATTTTAAATGCTATTTTTAGTGGAAGCTCATATTTGAGTAGACTCTCCGTTTATTTATTAAACAGTACATTTATTTATTTTCGTTGACCGGCTTGAATATTCGAGAAATCTTATTAAAGAAATATATGCGCTCTTCGGGAGGATTCGAAACTGCGTTCCCTTGGACAAAGGGAAACCGTCGTTAGATCCGACGTGCCTTAACTGACAGGGCCACGAAGAAGCCTTGCCGATCAAGTAAGGTTCGAAAAGTGTCCTTAAGCAAACATTACTTGATCGGCAAGACTTCTTCGCGGCCTTAACCAAGGTATGTCTGATCTAATGGCGGTTTCCCTTTGCCGAGACCAAGGCAGATTCGAATCCTGGCGATGAGTGCATATTTCTCTTTAATAAGATTTCTCGAATATTCAGGCCGGTAGACGAAAATAAATGAATATACTGTTTAATAAATAAATGAAGTGTTTACTTAAATATGCACTAAAAACGATGGCGTTTAAATTGATAAAAATATGTCGGATTAATAAAAAGTTTATTACTTCTTTAGATATATTAAAAATCTTAAGATCGTTTTCCAGAGAAAAACAAACTGTAAATTATCCATTTATAGGTTATTCCTGTATAGCTTATCTATTTTGTTCGATTTGTGATATTACCTAAAGTTAAAAATGGATTTTTTTTCATTTGATATAACATTGATTAAAATTTCGTGATCTGAGAGAGTTGACTGAGAGTGTTTTTTTGATGATATTTGATAATAACACAATTAAACAACATTAAATCACTGGAGATTATTTGTAAATTACATTGTCATCGCTACTACTACTACAACTACTACTACTACTACTCTTCAGGGAAACAGTTTGATTAAGGAGTATTTAATCTTTATTTAATAATTTGTTCTAATGATATTTTTTAATTACTTCTAAAAGTTGTATAAATTGGCAAAATGAAACAGCAAAAAAAAAAAAAAAAAAAAATCCGCTCACGCCCATTTTCATTTTTGACTCCCCTTTTACATCCAAACATCAAACTTTACCCCCAAGTGCCCACCCTGCGCTTGCTGATTGCAGTTCCTTAAACCGATCCCTTTGCATGAAAGTAAAGAGATCAAGACAAAAATCCAATTATCTGATTGGATATCAACTGGTAGTTATTTACTTATAAAAGTCCCTGTCCACATTTGATTGGACAATTAGAAAAGTCCCTGTCCACATTTGATTGGACAATTAGGAAAGTCCCTGTTCACATTTGATTGGACAATTAGAAAAGTCACTGTCCATATTTGATTGGACCCTATCAAAGGTTGACTATGAAAACAAGTCTATTTTACTTGTTTCGCTGCTACTGCCTGGGTAAGTAAAAAATGTTACAAAAGAGTGATTTGCTACCAAAGGTCATATTCCAAAGGTCACATTGCACACCTCTCTTTTCTTATCCACCATCATGGATATTTTGTGAAAGTGTACATTAGGAGAATTCACAGGGAGAAGTGTCTTCATGCCTTTTGATAATGAGGCAGAAATTTATTTTGAGATACTTTGAATTTTCGCGCCGATAAACATTACGTCATTCGGCACTTCCGCTTTATATTTACACTTATTTTCAATAAAATAATTTTCGTTTAAATGTGAAACGTTCGTCCTTTGAAATTTTAAAAGTATTACTTTTTAGTTTTCTAACCATCATCTACAAAACATTAATTTCATTAAATTTATTAAGATGTTTAAACTGATATTTCAATTGATACAGCAAGACAAACACACACACACAAACATACATACACATATACGTATATGTCGTGCTTATACACACACAGATAAATGTGTATACTACTTAGTGTTACTTCCCTGTCTTGCTTTTTTTTTTAATAATCCTATCACCCGATAAGACACAAGGGTTTACTGAATGTGAAAGAATAAGAATAAGAATAAGAAAAAAGAGACATCTTACTAAGGAGCGAGAACAGCAGAAGAGTAAGAGATAGCAGTAGCTAACGATTGACACTACATTTATATTTAATAAATTGTCTTGAATATTCAGGCCAGTAAACGAAAATAAATAAAAATACTGTTTAATAAAATTGAGCGTCTACTCAAATATGAGTATCCACTAAAAATAGCGTTTAAAATTATTAATATAAAATTTTCGTTATATATATAAATGTATTTTCTGTTTATACGTTATTTTTACAGGCATTAGATTAGGCTGGTGCAAAAATAATGTCGTTTTCTCGCATATGTTACTATGTGAGAAAACGACATTATTTTTGCACCAACCTAATACAAATATTTAAGTAAATACTTTGTTTATAATAAACAGTATTAAAAATATTTACCGCCCTAAATGTCCGAGAAATCTCATTGAAAATCTGTGCCCGCCGACAGGAATCGAACGTGCATCCTACACGGAATCGTCATATAGCCTGACGTGCTATACTATGTAGCTACAGAGGAAACATCTGGTTACCAAAGTCAAATTACTGTTTTTAAACGACAAATTTCACATGATTTTTCTCGAACGATCATATCTGCTCCAAGTGTATATTAACGTAAACAAATGACATCATATATTATGAAATGCATTAAGACTAAGCCCGACAATTATTTTAATATATTATTTATATCTATAAAAATAACGTATCAACAGAAAATATATTCAAATAATTGTCAGAGTTCATTTCATAATATATATATATATATATATATATATATATATATATAAGATGAAATATACTCTTAAGGTGTACTATATTTATGGGATAAAGTGCTCAATATCAGAGATAGAGCGTGTGTAACTATAAAAGTGAACATTGAAGTCAACAGTTAGAGGAGACGGTTTGTTTCCTCGTCAGGCACTTGTGGCTATATCTCTGATATTGAGCACTTTATCCCATATTATATATTTATACATACATACATATATATATATATATATATATATATATATATATATATATATATATATATATATATATATATATATATCAACAATACAGATAAACGACAGATATTTTCCTACACAACGTGTTTGCCTTGTGGCGCACCCTCAATAGCACAACGTGTATTTTATTTTATTTTTTGACAGCTTCTTTTTCCTCAGCTGCACTTGAATGAAGAAGCCGCTTGTTGAAAACACAGTAGGAGGATTGGATACGGTTAAAACCATCAAAGTTGCTCATCATATGTAGCAGATCTACTTCATGGCATGGCTTGACTTGATGCATGAAGATATAAAATGCCATCCTAACAATATTTTTAAAAAAATTCAGCACGGAAACAAAGATTCCTTTTAAAAAATGAAAAAATCAGGGTGTGTTTTTGACGATATATATATATATATATATATATATATATATATATATATATATAGATAGATAGATAGATAGATAGATAGATAGATAGATAGATAGATAGATAATATTAATGGTCAATATATATATATATATATATATATATATATATATATATATATATATATATATATATATATATATATATATATATGCATATATGCAAGAGGATAGAATCCAGGTACAGCTCAATGTCCAAGAATTTTCATATATACATCGGCAGTGTGAATTGGCTGGATTTTAAATTTAGATCATATCATTTTTTATTGTGCCTAATGTATCCGCACATTTTTTATTGTGCCAAATGTATCCACACATTCCCGGTGTCCGTTTTTTTTTTAATTTTAGGTCAACGAATCGGTAATGATTTATGCATCTGAGAATACTTCATATTTATCAGTATCTCACTCATTTAAACCATTGTTTAACTTCTTTCTTTAAAACTTCTCTCTTTTAAATTTTAATACCCACCTTCACCTTTAGGCCCTTCCTATCCCTCTTTCTTCGGTTACACCTCTCTCTAGAGCTTTCATACATTTCTCTCTCACACTTGCTCCCCACTCCTACACATACACTCTCACTAAAAAAAAATTTTTATACCCGGAGTTATATTTTCCGATTTATTTTTGAATATTTAGGTCTGATGAATTGGATCGTGATTACGATTCCAATATAATAAATTATAACCATGGAATATTAGTGTTTGAGCCTTTTATAATCTATCTATCTATCTATCTATCTATCTATCTATCTATCTATCTATCTATCTATCTATCTCAGGTGGCCTGACGATTGCATCTAGCATGAAACAGACTGTCGCCTCTAAGTGTTGACTTCTATGTTCACTTATATATTTACACACGCTCTATCTCTGATATTGAGCACTTTATCCCATAAATATAGCACATCTTAAGACTATATTTCTTTACATATAAATATGTGTGTGTGTGTGTGTACCACACTATCTCGTAGGTTAACTAGTCACTTGTGAAAACTTAGTGCAACATAAAACAAACATTAGTGCAAAATACCTTGCAGCAGCGGATGCAAGGAAAACTCTATGAAGTTATTATTATAGAAAATAAAAAGAAACGCATTAAATAAAAAAAAAAATGTCACCACAGAAGACGCTTTCTTGAAGCGCATATAAAATATTTCTTTTTCTTTTTATGTGCCGTGTCATTTCAGGACGTAGGCGATCGTGGCTCTCCACTTCCCCCTATCCCTTGTAGATCCCAATAAGTTTCGTCCCTTTGCCACCTCCCCCAGACCACGTTCTGTCATCTACTTGCTTAAGCTCGCCAGCTATGTCATGCATTATTTTCCCTTGTCTCTCTTTCTCTCTATTCGACCTGTAGGTATCAGATTCTCCAAGCCCTCCTTTCTCATTACGTGTCCCAGAAACTTCAGTTGCCTCTTCCTTATGTTAAGTACAAGCTTCCTCCTTGTTTGCATCCTCTCTAAGACCTCATCGTTGCCCACACGCTCGCTCCATATGCGTAAAATATAAAATATTATTATCATTATTATATATTTTACGCATATTATTATTATTATTTTATATTTTACGCATATTGAATATTTTATATACGCTTCAAGAGACCGTCTCCTGTCACCGATAGGAGACGATCTCTCTCTCTCTGTCTCTCTCTTTCTCTCTTGAAGAAGGTGGCGGGGCATAATATGATACATTCTTTTCCAGTGCGGTCTTACGCGCATTAATCGCTACACATGACGTCACTTTAGGCTGATTCAAACTTTCAGGTCTGTTTAAAATGTAACCAGCGGAATCTTGGCCACAACACTGACAGTACATGGTTCTTGATGATGAGATGATCGAAATTACATGAACAAAAACAACAGAGAAAACATGAACTTCGGGCAGTTTATCCACAATTTCGAAACTGATATACGACATCTTATTGGAAAAATGGAAAAAATACAATGAAAAATTAAACAGATCTCGTCGGTTAAATTTAATAAAACTTGTTTTGATGAATATTTGCTGTCTAATATATATATATATATATATATATATATATATATATATATATATATATATATATATATCAAATATGTGGTGCAGTTCAATTTATATTACAATGAATCATTCATACAAAAAGTAGATTAGTAAAGTTAATGATAGAAAATGGCGAAATCCCTTCGCAAACAAAATTTTAAAGGTGCATGAACCTACAAATCACTCGATGAATGTTATGATCCTTGTTTTAAAAAATTATAAGCTGTAATAGGGCTTTCTTTATTACGCAAATACTTTTGACTGTGCATTCAGTCATCTTTAGGCATGGTAATTATTTTGCTTTTGGTAAAATTCAGGTAGCATCTGAGACGAAAAAATATAATGCGAATCGAAATATGTTTTTTTTTTTTTTAAATGTGTTATTGATAATGGATACAAACTTTTGGAGCGTGCAGTCGCAACGCCAAGGTTGAATTTTTTCTGAAAATTTAAGTGAGTGCGTTTTTTTTTACTAATATAGCAATTTGACAATTTTTTGTTGTTGTAGGAGTTTATCAGTCAATGTTCAATAAATAGAGTAATGTCTCAGTTGTTATCCCGAAAGTTTGCACGTCAGATCAGTTCTTTTAGATCAAATATGTGGTGCAGTTCAATTTATATTACAATGGATCATTCATACAAAAAGTAGATTAGTAAAGTTAATGATAGAAAATGGCGAAATCCCTTCGCTTATACAGCTTATAATTTTTAAAAACAAGGATCATAACATTCATCTAATGATTTGTAGGTTAATGCACCATTAAAATTTTGTTAGCGAAGGTATTTCGTCATTAGACATTACTCTATTAATCCAATCTCCTAAAGGGCACTTGAATTTGTAAACTATGGTGGTTTTTTGCAAATCGCTAACGGGTGGGGTGGGGTGGCATGTTGAGGGAAGAATCATTGCGAATAATTGAGTTGGATATACTAGATTTAGTGTAGTTCACGATTAACTTAATTTTTTGCTTGGATCTGTTGTAGATATATTAGTATTTACTAATTTTTTAGTATATTTTCATCCTGTTTATAATTTTTATGCATTTGATTGCGATATAGGAGATTAATATGTTTGAGATTAGTTGAAGTAGTATTATGTTCTATTTGCTTAGTATTGAGACTTTTAAGAAAGCATCTTATTTGTTCATCAACTATAGAGTTTGGAAAGCTATTATTAATAAGTGTTTGTTTTATATTCTTTAGTTCACTGTTAAAAAAACTGCTTTGTGGATGAATTAGTTTCTGAACGATGTATTAGATTTTTTATAATTGCTATTTTATAGTAATATGGGCATTCGCGCTTGTAGTTAAGTGTACATGAATTTATGCTTGTAGTTTTTTTGTATGGCGAAATAGTAAATTTGTTATTATTTGTGTTTATCAATGTATGTCAAAGAAGGGGATTTTATTAGTAGTATTGAATTCATATGTGAATTTAAGGACAGAATTATTTTGGAAACGTTTTTGAAGCCGATGTGTTCTATCCCTGATACTGAGCACGTTAACCTATTTAATATAGCATACCTTAAAACGATAATGTCATCACACACACACACATAGACATAAACGCGCGTGCGTGCGTGCGAGTGCGCGCGCAAGTACACACACACACACATACACACACACACACACACATATATATATATATATATATATATATATATATATATATATATATATTCTGTCCATGTACCAAAGTCCAAAAGTCATACGTGTTTTTATTTCTTTCAAGTTGATCTCTTTTCTTTAAAACCCTGGTCGAATTAGATTTACGCAATTTATCTCGGGTAAAGGTTACGCAAGAGACACGAGGAAACAGAAAGTTCAGAGGTCAGCGAAGGTTCAGCGCCAAGCGAAGTTTTATTCGATCCCCATCCCAACAGCGGGTGGACATCATTCTCTCTCTTGCAAAGCGATGACATGACGTCACGTGATTAAGTGTTTGCGAGTGCGGTTGGCAGGACTTCCCATTACTCAGCCACAACTGACGACGACGACGACGACGACGACGACGACGACGACGACGACTCATGAAAGGCAAAGGAAGCTGGTTGGGTTTGCATGTCGCATCTTCTGTTTTAAACAACTTCATCGTCTCGCCTGTTATTTCTCCAGTTACGTCATTATCGTTCCTGCGCAATGCCTTTCCCCACCCACAAAGTTTGTGGCAGTCGATCAAGATCTCCGAATCAGACATTCTTCTTTCTTTTTCTTTTTAGTATTCTTTTTTCTTTTTTTTTTTTTTTTTGGTGGTGGAGGGTGTTCTTTACCGCACCATTTTCTTTTTTGAGAAACGCTCATTTTGTGTGTGTGCGCCCGTGTATATACATATATACATATATACATATATATATATATATATATATATATATATGCGTGTGTGTGTGTTTTGAACAATAAAAAATATTAAAAAATTAAAATTTTCAGAGACATATATATATTGTATATTAATATTTTTTTGCTTTATTATTTCAATTAGGTTCCTCGACTAGTTTCATCCAACACGGTCATCATCCTCAGAAAAAAAAACCTGCATATTAGTAGCAGTAAACTACAGGAGTGAATTACTATTTTTGAAGGAAGTGAACTTTATCTGTATTTTTTATTTATTTTTTATCGTTAATTTTGGTCAGTCCTTGTGTTGGTCAAACGGCTTCTTTCAGGTTGTTTTTAAGATAGAGAATGGCGGATTCCTGACTAAGAATTCATTCCTTGGTGATTTTGACGGGTTTATTGCTTGTTGGGAATGGGATGTTTGTGTAAAGTGTATGTTATCTTTTAGTTCTTTTGAGAGTGTGTGGGTGATGGGTATATATTAATGTGAGTGTGTCTGTGTATATGTGTGATACCAACACCTCTGCAAGTATGTCTGTCTTGTATGGATGAAAAATGTGTATAGGGCTTGATTTATGGATTTATATATTAATTCTATGTTGTTAAATATATATATATATATATATATATATATATATATATATATAAAAACTTAATCGATTTTAATTTATAATCTGACATTTTTTTCGTTATTAAATGTTGTTTTTAGTGGAAATCCTTATTTAAGTCGAGGCTGTGTTTCTTTTTAAATAGTATTATATTTCGTCTATACATATACGAGTGTGCTTGTGTGTGCGTATGTGTGCACGTGTGTATGAATATCTTTTTTATGTGCATGTATATGCGTATGTGCGTGTGACCATATATATATATATATATATATATATATATATATATATATATATACCAATATATAAAAGGGTGTCCTATAATGATGGGGTACCTGTTAAATGGATCTTAATTTATAATCTGACATGTTTTTATTACTTTAAACGTTATTTTTAGTGGATACCCATATTTGAGTAGACGCTCGGTTTATGTTTAAACAGTATTATATTTCGTTGTACATATACGAGTGCGTGAGTGTGAATGTGTTTGAATGTGTATGTATTTGCTAGTGTGTGCGAGCATATATATATATATATATATATATATATATATATATATATATATATATATATATATATATATATGAATATAAATGGTGCCTATAATGATGAAATATGTTTTTTCTTTTTCTTTTTTTTAAGTATTTCACCCCAAGCAAGGCGGGAAGCCAATAGGACGCAAGGGGCTACAGAACATTTAGAGCAAGATCAGATAGGAGTGATAGAAGAAAGGATGAGGGTAGTGGATAGATCAAGGCAACTGGAGATGTCGATTGACATTACACTTGAATAGCTGGAGATTATAGCTCACAGGGAAACAGGAATAGGGAAGGGAGTTCCACAGGCGAGAGGTGCGAGACATGAAGCTATTGGTGTAGAAGAGACGGCTACATTTAGGAGTTTCGACAGTGAAGGGGTGAGAGCGGGATGCCAGCCTCGTATGGCGCTTGAACTCATGACGTCTGGGAACCAGCGAATGCAGCTCCATGGAAGTATTTGTAAAACAGACAGAAGGAGGCGACGGCGCGTTTGTGAGAAAGTGACTGTAGACGAGACGACAGAGCAGGGCCAACTACATTGAATATCCGCCTCTGGAGCCTATCAAGAACCCCGAGGCAAACAGAAGGGGCACCAGACCATATATGGCAGCAATACTCCATGCAAGGGCGAATTGTTGATTTGTAGATCTGGAGGATCGACTCCGGGGAGAAAAGCTTTCTGGCGCGGTGTAGCCAGGGCCACACAGCACATACGCTAATTCTATATCACGTGTATGATGCGACCCCCTTAAAATTAGCTTAAAATTTAGGTCTTCAAAAATCGCATGATATGCGAGTGTATACGGTACTTACATTTAAAATGTATCCCGTCTATTTCTTTCAATATATCTCTGTCGATCTCCCATTCTTTCAGCATCTCTGACTATATATATATATATATATATATATATATATATATATATATATTAGATAGAGAGAGAGAGAGAAAGAAAAAGAGAGATAAGGAGAAAAAGAGTTTGAGATTGTCATCAATAACACACACATACACACTACACACTACACACTCACAGGCGCACACACCTATACGCACACATTAAAAATTTTAAGAGACGAAAACTCTTTCTCGAAGCTTTTATTTTTGTTTTAATTTCAAGCTAAAAGCTTAAACTTCATATTTCCATTTAGCAAAATACTTTACTGTATTTCATAACATTTATATTGAATGAAAGGAGTTTTTAATCACTAAAAATCGCTGATTTTAGCGCCATTTTTAGCCATCTATTAGCACAATGTGCTGCTTATAAAAATCTTTCAAAAATAAAATATATTTTTCTGAAACATTATTTGAGGAATATTAACTGATTTAAAATTTAATTAATCTGATTTGAAACAAATATTACTTAGTTTAAATTATTACAGAAATCCATTTTTTAGACACGGAGGTACATGTTTATATAAGGTGTTGACAGGTTGTCAGCTTGACTGACAACTGGAAGTTTATCTAATTTTTTTCTACGGGGTATAGATCTGTAAAAGGAGACATGGTGGAATAATTGATAGCTGCTCGGATTGAAGAAGGAGAGTCGAGTTCCAGACTGATCCATTGTATTCACTTACGTGCATTCACTTACCCTTGGGAAAGGTATGAATCCTCTTTTTGTCCCATCCAGCTATGGGTAAATAGCAGGGCAGACTTGGTTCTATAGCCTTGGAGAAGGTAACTCTGAATTCCAAAACCGGCATGGAGAGGGTTGGGCTCTCTATCTTGTCCAAGCAACACCACTTCTACTGTAGTAGCAATACATGTGGTGTCTCTACGGCCCTGATGGTTCAGAGGATTCGTGATCGCGATATTTCTGTAAACTAAACATTACTTGAGAATATATCGTGAGTGTCCTTTTTATATAATTTTGAACTTAAAAATATATTCTCCGTCAATATCCTTTATAGGTACTTTGACTTTAAATTTATCATAGTTATCGCTCTTATTTTCTGTTAAATGTATGGACATTTGTATTTTCAAAAATCGAAACGTTTCTACATGCACACAAAAAAAAATCAAAATTCTTTTGAAATATTGGGGGTAATTGCAGCAAGCTTTTCTATATATGATTATTAAATATAGTTTTGACTTAATAACAATATCACTAAACCGTTACAAATTAATACAGGATTTTAAAAGATTTAAAACTTTATATATTATTCTTGTAAAAATTCATGGAATTTTTAAAAAGATAATAGTGTCCATAATATATCTTATTCATAAAAGCAATTAAAAGTTTAGTTTTTCTCATTAAATAATGTCTTGGTTTTATTGTACTTTTTATTTTAAAGTTCAGAGCAGATTTTCGGTAACTGAGGAGGGTCCTGTCTTACAAAAAACAAAACAAAAAAAAAACTGATAATTTAAATTCTCCAAGGACTTCTGCTTATAACTAATATAAACATTAAACGGTACAAAAATGAATTTCTCGAAATTTCATAAAATTAAATAATTTGGGGGTAACAGATGCAAAAAAATGTTTTACCAAGATTTCTCAAAAGGAAACATTTCTAAAATAATTTAATTCATTTGTGAATAAATCCTGAAAATTTTATTAATATCCGACTATTATTTGATCTTTGCAAGAATGCCAAAATCAATGTTTTTCATCTAAAACAAAACAAAAAAAACGCTAAAATTTCCTATACTAAACTAGAATCCTCTCTCCACCGCTGATGCAAGAAAAATAACATTTTAAATCAAAATTTCGAACTTTCTAAAAAGAATCAAAATATATAATTTAATAATTTAAAATCGTTTGGTCCTTCCTATAATAACATAAATATTTTGAAGGTAAAACTTTGGGTTTATTAATTTTGCTCCATTTTTTTCATCATTGGTATGCTCATTTTTTTGTCGAATCTGTGGCGGCACACACACACACACACACACACACACACACACACACACACACATATATATATATATTCAGTTAATGATAATAGATAAAACATAACATTCTCCAGCGCCTAAGTGCGGACTTATCTCAATGAGAATCTACCAATAAGGTGGATTTGGTGTGCCAGTGATTAATGTGGCTATATGAAAGAGCAGATCTCCTTCTTCCTACAAGCATATAGGAAATTAAATAGAGATTCATGGTGACGTTGGAGAAAGTTACGCAAGACATGATACAGCGTGTTTGACAGGTACTAGACTTTCGGTTGGTTTATTTTGTTTTACGGCATATCGTCACCTCAATGGGTTATTTAATGCCGACAAGATTTTTAGGATAGGTTCGTATAAATAGAATATATATTATTTGTAAGAAATCAGTTTGTAGGCCAGGTTTAATTGACATATTTTTGTAAAGAGGTTTTGTCAAGAGTCAAATGTGTCGCTGGTAATATTTTTAAAAAATGTATTGCTGGTATTTTTACTATAAAAATCTATTTTTACCCTTTCATAGTGTCTTGACCCCAGTTTGTGGATGAACTATTTACCGATAGCTGGGCCCCACCCCTTACAGGTGCTACCACCCCGTATCAGGGTGAACATGGAAACAAAAAGAAGAAGAAGTCGTTCCTTGTGCCTCAAAACCTCCCGATCAGAGACCTTGCTGCCAGATGCACTTTATCGTCATATCCACGACATCTGCCGACTTGATGTGTATCGTGTCACAGGTGGTGCGCATATTAAACATTTGTGAAGCTTTGTGAAATCGGGTGTAAAATCTAAAACACTTTGAATATCATGTTCGAATTTTGATGAATAAATCCTTTTGCTATTCAACATGAAGCCTATTTAATTTCATTTGCCTGGGACATGTAGTTACTCAGTCACATTTTAAATCATGTCTATTTGGTGGGGCACCCTGTATATTCGAAGAATTTCTCGATAATATATTCAGTTCCTCTCGATATTTATCTGATTTTGCATGCCTAGATTTCTCATTAACATTTTCTTCCTGAAGTCTTCGAGGTCTTCAACAACTTTTATATTTTTAAAACAAGATTATCTTCTTACCGGATTTATTCAACCTATACAATGAGACAATTCTGAGGGAATTAGAAATCCTACAAGGGCGGCCGCAATCTTAACAACATACGATATGCAGATGAAACAGTGTTCATAGCAGACACAGGAAGGGAACTACAAGGAAAGCGAGAAGAAAGGACTAAACATCAATTGAAAGAAGATAATGCATGGTTGTTAGAAAAAAGAACAGCCCAAAATGCGAATTGCAAATTGCAGATAACAAAATCAAACAACTAAAACGATTTAAATATCAAGGAAGTGTTTTAACAGAGGACGGAAAGTGCTATAGTGAAATTCGAAGACGCATTAGGATACCGAAAGATGCCTTTCAAAAGCTAAGCAAAATATTAAGAAACAGAAAAAAATCATTAGAAACAAAGAAAAGACTATTGAACTGTTACCTAATATCAGTCCTCCTATATGGTGACGAAAAAAAGACTGGAGCCAACAGAAATTTAGTCCTACAGAAGGATGCTGAGAATAACATGCGACGAAGCTTTAGAGAAAATAGAAGCAAAATGAAAGTTTATACATAACATCAGAAAACGAAAGATGAAATTTTTAGGGCGCATGAGGAAAGAGAGCTTGGAAAATCTGATACTCACAGGACAGAGTGAATGAAAGAGGGACGGAGGAAAACAACGCATAAAACATCTAGCAAGCTTGTGTAAATGGATGGCGGAACAGGGTTTAGGAGAGATAACAAAAAGAGAAAATTTACTAAGTGCTACAAAGGACAAGAAGTTGTAGAGTGTGTTTGCCAATGAAGAAGAAGAAGAAGAAGAAGAAGAAGAAGGGGGAAGAAAAAGAAGAAGAAGAAGAAGAAGAAGAAGAAGGGGGAAGAAAAAGAAAAAGAGGAAGAGTTATGTCATAAATGATAATTGTTAATAGCACTCAGTTAGTACTGATGGTAATAAAACAGTACTCAACGTAAAATAACATTTAAAATTTATACTATATAATCTGTTCCTCGTCGCTCTAGGCTACTTTAATACACATAAAAAGTTTTTAAAAAAATTAAACCTTGCAAATCGAGAGCTGACAGCCAGAAGTGATTATATCTGTTTTGGGTGAAAATTTGCTCAGACCACCAACCATTTTATTGTCTTGTGCTAATGTCTTCCGGAAATGTTTCTTAAACAGGTTGGATATAATCATTTCAGTTTGTCAGTCCTCGAAATACAGTCAGTGCTAAAAAAGAATCATTATTATTGATTCATTTAAATTCTAATATCCTCTTCACACGTTTTCACTGACGTTCTGTTTCGATCAGTCAAAAGAAAGTCAACCAATCGTAAGTTATTAATGGATTTGGTCACTGAATCAGTGAAGTTGAGTGAGAAGCCGTGTGATACACCATTGGGGACATTTTTGACTTACTCTTCTATATAATAAATGTGAATGACAGTCTGTTACACTTTTTCAACTTTACTCCTATAGATCGTACCCCAACATATCATACCATTTTGGAATAAGTCCGACTCTGTGAGAAAATTAAAAACATTCCGGGACGGATCTGAACCTGCGATCCCGAAATTTTGGATTACCAAATTTTCATTATTGCGATTGTTTTCGGCGATTTTTTTACGTGATATTTTTGCGACGATTTTTTTGCACGATAACAATTTTTGTAACTTGGAAATAAATTTGAGAATAATCGAAATTAAGTGTGAATTCACCCATGAAATAAAAAAAATAATTGTTTGTACGGAAAGTAAGGACCTGTGTACATCAAATTAGCTTTAAATTAAGTGGCAGCTGAATTATCGTTGAACTTTTAAAAGGTAAGCCTAAATATTATTGCAATACTTAAATGGAGAGATCAATTTTGAATTCTTTTGTAGCTTATTGTTGCCTATCCATTGTGATGAAGGCCCAATCAAGAGCCTTCCGCAGAAACTAGCTTAAATGCTGTCCGTTAGATTTTAAGCTAGTTGTTAAGAAAGTAATAGAAGTCATGACACGAAGAAAAGTTCGGGCGCATCCATTCATTATTGAATAATTTAGTCGAAAAATGTTACTAGAAAAAGGGAAAAATAGAAATCATTTAATATCATTTTTAATATTCTTTAACAAAAATTGTTATTGCAATACTCACTCGCAGAAAAAGAATTATTCTGATAAACAAAATATGTTTCGACTGAATGGTTCGCAAGCCGTAAAAAGCAAATCAGTCAACAATTCACTTGTATAGTTTATTCGATCCTCACTAGGTGCCCCACACTTGTATCCCTGTGCTAGATTAAACTAAACTTAGTAAGCAATCAAAGATCCTAGCTGTGTATCAAAGGTTAATCATCTAGTTTCACAGATCACGGCTACAAACTATGCTAGCCTAAATAGAAGACTGCCTTGTTGTGAAGCAATGATCAGTACCCTCGCCAAGCAGACAATTACTACCGTAGAAAGTTCAATCCTTACCGAGTGCCCCGGAAATTACTGGTCTTTTGCCAAACTAAGAAAAGCTTAGAAAATAATCAATTCCAAGTTGTGGAATGGTTAGCGATCAAGTCCCGTTAAGCATTACTTTTATAGTAAAGACAATCCTCATGAGATGCTCCAAATTTTTGGCCTTCTGCCAGACTAGATTAAACATTATATTATATGCTGCTTTGTGATCGAAATATCTGTACTTTCCTCATCAGTGTCAGAAGTATGTGTTTGAGGCTAGATAAAAAAAAAGATTTCAGCTGTTGAATTTTCAACGCAGGTAAACATGTCTTATTTGGAATATTGGCACTAGACAATCTTCCTAATTTGATTCTTTTTATTTGGACATACGTCTAATTAAACTCATTGAACTCTTACCAGAGCGTGATAGTAACAAGCTTATTTTTCAAATCGTTTTGTTAATGACTGCTAATCTTTAATGAATGCTCAACACTTATGACCTTGTGCCATACTTTGCTACGCCTCCTTTATACCAATATATAAAAAGACATTTCACTTAATGTCATTCTTCTAAGACATCCAAACCCGAATCTTGAATCTTATATTCTGTTTAACCTAGTGTTGACAAATTGGCTTCTTTTATGAGCCATGTTCCTTCGGGACGTGGGTGATCATAGCCCTCCATAACTTCTTATTTCTTGTAGCTCTTAGTAATGTTTGTCATCTTATTCTTGTTCTGCCATCTATTTATACAAGCTTGCTAAGTAGGTTATTCGATGTTTCCTTTTCCCCTTATCTTCAATCTCTCCTGTGAGTTTCAAATTCTCCATTTCCTCTTTCCTCATTAAGCATCCCAGAAATGTTAAAGGTCTCTTTCTAATTCTGAAGTATGTGTTCTTTTTGTTGCCATTTTCCTTAAAACTTCCTAGAAGAGCGAATGTTCCGTCCATGTTATTCTCAGCATCCTTCTGTAGAAACAAATCTCTGTTGCTGCTCATTTCTTTATCTGTCAAGAAATTGGTCAGTATTCATTAGCAGAAGAGAATTGACTTTACATATCCGTTAAGCACTATTTTGACGAAAATGTTCATGTTTC
>OZ010587.1:90009873-90079873 GCA_963932145.1 Acanthosepion lycidas
TAGATTTTACTAGATTAAAGATTTACTAGATTTTACTAGATATTACTAGAAATAAAATATGGCTTGTATTATATAAATCAAAATATTTATTTTATTAAAAAATATTTTTTTAGTATTGGAATGTACCCTATATTGTCTGCAAGGGAACGTCTCTTAACGCTCCCTAGGCGCTATTTTATAAAGCAGTATGAAAGGATTTTATTTCTCTCTTCAACCACATGATACCTTTGTAACAAGACGTGTCTCGTATCCTCTCCAGAAGGCTTCTTAGTCCCTAAGCAAACCACGTGTTTGCATACAACGCACATCACTAAAAAAAAAACGCACATCACAAAAAAAACAAAAAAAAAACAAATTTATACATCCAGAATAACATCTCTATAAATGTTGTAGCATACCTACGGACCATAATGGGTTATGTCCCCATTCACATAAATACAGTAGTAAATACTGTATGTTGGTCTACAGTTGGAGATTCATTGTGGAGTTCACTTGACTCACTTCTCGCAGCTGACTACTTATTTATTTTCTTTATTAAAACTTACCCTTTTTTTTTTTCTTATCATAATTGTTTTTTTCTGGTGTGGTTATTAGTGCTGAAAATCAAATTGGTAAGCTGAGTTCAAATACTATCCAAGGCAGTTTGCATGCACTGATGTCCTTGGGTAAAACATGAATTCATCTTTCCTTTCTTTAGCTATGGGTTAATAATAGGGTAGACTGGGCCCTTTAGCTTTGATAGAATAACAAGTCTAAGAAAACAAAAACAACAACTCTAAATTCAAACCCAACCTAAAGAGTGCTAGACTACTTCAGACTATCTTGCCCAAGACACACCCCTTGCTGCTGTTGATGCAGTACATGAAGTACTCCAATGAACTTACAATGAAAATGACAAGAGAGAGCTCATTATATATATTGCCTATGTTGTAGCATAACCACGGACCGTAATGTGTGTGTCCCCCATTCACATGAATACAGTAGTAAATACTGTATGTTGGTCTACAGTTGGAGATTCGTCTCTAGCTGTGCTGGTCAAACTTTGCTTCCGGGCAGAGAGGAACCGCAGACGAAAATATGTCAAAGGGCAGAGTCTTGTCTCGGGAAACAGCTACCCGACCCCGTTTTATACGGCATCTCGGATACCCCACATTAAATTCGGCCTAGTGTTACATCTGACAGCGTGGGGTGGTTGGTAGATATCCTGCAGTTGGAGATTCGTGTCCAGCTGTGATGGTCAAACTCTCTGCCTCTGGGCAGAGAGGATCCCAGAGACGAAGCTATGTCGAAGGGCAGAGTCTCGTCTCGGGAAACAGCTAAACGACCCCATTTATGCGGGGTCTACGGGGAATTTTTGGCCGGACCTACGGGCTCGGATACCTCACATTAAATTCGGCCTTGTGCCACATCTTACCGCGTGGGGCAGTTGGTAGATATCCTGCAGTTAAAGATTCGTCTCCAGGTGTGTTGGCAGGACTGTCTGCCTCCGGCCAGAGAGGTTCCCCAGACGAGGCTATGACGAAAGGCAGAGTCTAGGCTCGGGAAACAGCTACTCCACTCCGTTTTATATCGGGTCTACTGGGAATTTTGACCGAGCCTACAGATACCCCACATTAAATTAGGCCTTGTGCCATATCTAACCGCATGGGGTGGTTGGTAGATATCCTGCATTTGGAGATTCAGTGTGGAATTCACATGACTCACTTCTAGCAGTTGACTAATTCCAAGCGCCGGTGGCGAATATAGAATATGGTCATTTATATGTTTTGTTTTATTGATATTCTTTGTTTATCAATCATTACCAACATACGTGTGATTATTCTATTCAGTAACGTTTCCTAGGTTACAACAATAAAATAAACATTTACACATACACACATGCATACACACACAACATAACTTGTCACACGAAAACTTATTCCACTTCGTCATACATCTTTCGTGCATATATATATATATATATATATATATATATATATATATATATATATAAAGACATTTTTATGTTTATACATTATTTTTATAGATACAAATATTTAAGTAAATGCTCTGTTTTATAATAAATAGTATAATAATATTATTAAAATAATATAATAAAAGAGCATTTACTTAAATATTTGTATCTATAAAAAGAATGTATAAACATAAAAATGTCTTAAAATAATTGTTGGACTTTGCCCATTTCATAATATATATATATATATATATATATATATATATATATATATATATATATATACCGTATTTTCCGGCATACAAGACGCACTAAAAAATTCCCTGAAAAATACGTGTGCGTCTTCCAAGATGAATGTAAGCCAACGCCCAGGTTCAAGTAAGCTTGGATGGTCACCTAATTGTCTTGACTGATAGGGACATGGATTTGTATGTTGAGTCATTATGCTATAATGTTAGTTATTTAATTTAGCTTTTTGTATGATGTAACCCCAGTACTTAACTGTTACAAGTATTTCCAAGATTATAAACCTTCCTGGAGCCGAGCCATAAGGTTAAACATGCTCTGTTTACTAGCAGCGGCGGGAGCCTTTCTGCTCTTGACTAGTATGTCATTGCCATACAAACAAAATCAGACGAGAGCTTAATGTAAACAATACGTGGCGCCAGTATGTGAGGGACGTATGGTGAATATGTTGTTGTAACAGAATGACTTTTTTTTTTCTTAGAAATTTCTTTCCAATATTAGGGTACGTCTTCCAATCCGCAGCGACTTGTAAGACGGAAAATAGTATATATATATATATATATATATATATATATATATATATATATATATATATATATTCGTCCTTGGACAGGCACGTCAGCATATATATATATATATATATATATATATATATATATATATATATATATATATATATATATATATTGCTAGAATCAGTTGCATACCTGAAAATTAAACAATAGTATTATTAACAGATTTTATCCGCCATTATTTCGTATCACTATAAACGTTATTTTAAGTGGGTACAAATATTTGACTTGCTAATCCTATTTTTATTTTATTTTCTTAAACAATGAAATAATATTCAACAATTAGGGAGACATTCCTGGCCAAAGAAAAAGTATCTGATCGAATGCAGAATGGAGAGACTACATAAACAATAAATTCGCAATGGATCGATACATTTGGAAATAAATAGCATAC
Organism: Acanthosepion lycidas; assembly: GCA_963932145.1. Lineage (NCBI taxonomy): Eukaryota > Metazoa > Mollusca > Cephalopoda > Sepiida > Sepiidae > Acanthosepion > Acanthosepion lycidas. The sequence goes on from OZ010587.1 coordinate 90,013,040, forward strand.
GAGAGCTGAAACATGCGGAAATAGCATAAGATGATGACACTGCGATTATCTGTTATATCGTGCCTCTGCTATTCTCTGAAAGTTTGTCCGTAACTTCTTGTTTTCTCGCTTATCACTTCCAATAACACTAAGAAAATCCATAATCACACGACTCTGCATTTCCGCGATATTTTGCCTAAATCTTCACATTTATGCCCTGATCCTTTCAAATACTACTACTAAGATTATTGATTAAATCAAACCCCTGTTCTTTTTCATGTTTTGCCTAAATCTTCTCATTCTCTACCTTACCCTTCTAATAAAAGTAAGATTGTTATATCATGCCCCTGTTCCTTTTTCACCCTTTGCATATATGTTCTCATTCTCTCCATCATCCTTTCAAATAAAAATAAGATTATTCATTATATCATGCACCCGTTCCTTTTTCACCCTTGGCCTATATTTTCTCATAGTCTCATTTATCCCTTCAAATTAAAGTAAGATTATTAATTGTAACATGACCCCGTTCTTTTTTCATCCGTTGAATATATTTTCTCATTCTCTTCCTTATCCCTTCAAATAAAAGTAACATTATTCATTATATCATACCCCTGTTCCTTTTTCACCCTTTGTCTATATTTTCTCATTCTCTTCCTTATCCCTTCAAATTAAACTAAGATTATTCATTATATCATGCCCCTGTTCCTTTTTCACCCTTTTCCTATATCTTCTCATTCACTTCGTAATCCCTACAAAAAAAAGTAAGATTATTCATTATATCATGCCCCCGTTCTTTTTCCACACTTTGATATATTTTCTCATTCTCTTTTTATCCCTTCAAATTAAAGTAAGATTATTCATTATATCATGCCCCTGTTCTTTTTTCACACTTTGCCTATATTTTCTCATTCTCTTCTTTATCCCTTCAAATTAAATTAAGATTATTCATTATATCATGCGACCGTTCTTTTTTTCACACTTTGCCTATATTTTCTCATTCTCTTCCTTATTTCTTCAAATTAAAATAAGATTATTTATTATATCATGCCCCTGTTCCTTCTTCACAATTTGCCTATATTTTCTCATTCCCTTCCTTATCCCTTCAAATAAAAGTAAGATTATTTATTATATCATGCCCCTGCTCCTTTTTCAAACTTTGCCTATATATTCTCATTTTCTTCCATATCCCTTCAAATTAAAGTAAGATTATTAATTATAACATGCCCCCTCTTCTTCTTTCACACTTTGCCTATATTTTCTCATTCTCTTCCTTATCCTTTCAAATTAAAGTAAGATTATTCATTATATCATCCGACCGTTCTTTTTTCATACTTTTCCTATATTTTCTCATTCTCTTCTTTATCTCTTCAAATTAAAGTAAGATTATTCATTATATCATGCGACCGTTCTTTTCTTCACACTTTACTTATATTTTCTCATTCTCTTACTTATCTCTTCAAATTAAAGTAAGATTATTCATTATATGATGCACCTGTTCCTTTTTCACCCTTTGCCTATATCTTCTCATTCTCTTCCTTATCCCTTCAAATTAAAGTAAGATTATTCATTATAACATGCCCCCGTTCTTTTTTCACCCTTTGCCTATATTTTCTCATTCTCTTCCTTAGCCCTTCAAATAAAAGTAAGATTATTCATTATATCATGCCCCTGTTCCTTTTTCGAATTTTTCCTATATATTCTCATCCTCTTCCTTATTCATTCAAATTAAAGTAAGATTATTCATTATATCATGCCCCAGTCCTTTTTTCACACTTTGCATATATTTTCACATTCTCTTCCTTATCCCTTCAAATTAAAGTAAGATTATTAATTATAACATGCCTCCGTTCTTTTTTCACATTTTGCCTATATTTTCTCATTCTCTTCCTTATCCCTTCAAATTAAAGTAAGATTATTCATTATATCATGTCCCCGTTCCCTTTTCACCCACTGCCTATATCTTCTGATTCTCTTCCTTATCCCCTCAACTTAAAGTAAGATTATTCATTATAACATGGCCCCGTTCTTTTTTCACCATTTGCCAATATTTTCTCATTCTCTACCTTATCCCTTCAAATCAAAGTAAGATTATTAATTATATTTTGCCCCCGTTCTGTTTTCACGTTTGCCTATATTTTGTCATTCTCTACCTCATCCTTTCAAATTAAAGTAAGATTATTCATTATAACATGCCCCTGTTCTTTTTTTAAACTTTGACTATGTCTTCTCATTCTCTTCATTTTCACTTCAAAATAAAGTAAGATTATTCATTATATCATGGCGACATTCTTTTTTCACCGTTTGCCTATATTTTCTCATTCTCTTCCTAATCCCTTCAAATTAAAGTAAGATTATTCATTATATCATGCCCCTGTTCCTTTTTCACTCTTTGCCTGTATCTTCTCATTCTCTTCCTTATCCCTTCAACTTAAAGTAAGATTATTCATTATATCATGGCGACATTCTTTTTTCACGCTTTGACTATATTTACTCATTCTCTTCCTTATCCTTCAAATGGAAGTAAGATTATTCTTTATATCATGCCCCCGTTCTTTTTTCAACATTTGCCTATATTATCTCATTCTCTTCCTTATGGCTTCAACTTAAAGTAAGATTATTCATTATATCATGCCCCCGTTCTTTTTTCACCCGTTGCCTATATTTTGTCATTCTCTACCTCATCCTTTCAAATTAAAGGAAGATTATTCATTATAACATGCCCCTGTTCTATTTTTAAACTTTGACTATGTCTTCTCATTCTCTTCATTTTTACTTCAAAATAAAGTAAGATTATTCATTATATCATGCTTTCGTTCTTTTTTCACCCGTTGCCTATATTTTCTTATTCTCTTCCTAATCCCTTCAAATTAAAGTAAGATTATTCATTATATCTTGCCCCTGTTCCTTTTTTCACTCTTTGCCTGTATCTTCTCATTCTCTTCCTTATCCCTTCAACTTAAAGTAAGATTATTCATGATATCATGGCGCCATTCTTTTTTCACCCCTTGCCTATATTTATTCATTCTCTTTCTTATCCCTTCAAATGGAAGTAAGATTATTTATTATATCATGCCCACGTTCCTTTTTCAAACTTTGCCTATATCATTTCATTGTCTTCCTTATCACTTCAACTTAAAGTAAGATTATTCATTATATCATGCTTTCGTTCTTTTTTCAACCTTTGCCTATATTTTCTCATTCTTTCCTTATCATTTAAAATTAAAGGAAGATTATTCATTATAACAAGCCACTGTTCTTTTTTCACCCTTTGCCTATATCTTCTCATTCTATTTCTTATCCCTTAAAATTAAAGAAAGATTATTCATTATATCATGCCCCCGTTCTTTTTTCACAATTCGTCGATATTTTCTCATTCTCTTCCTCATTCCTTCAAATAAAATGAAGATTATTCATTATATCATAACTCTGTACTTTTTTCACCCTTTGACTATATCTTCTCAAGCATTCTTTTATCCCTTTAAATTCAATTAAAATTATTCATTATATCATGCCACTGTTCTTTTTTCACCAACTGCCTATATTTTCTCATTGTTTTACTTCTCCCTTCAAAGAAAAATAGGTGTATTATTTATATCATGCCCCTGTTCTTTTTTCACCCTCTTTCTCTTCCTTATTCATTCAATGTAAAATTAAGATTATTCATTATATCATGCCACAGTTCTTTTTTCACCCACTGCTGATATTTTCTCATTCTCTTCCTTATACCTTCAATTAAAAGTAAGATTATTCATTATATCATGTCCCTGTTCTTTTTTCACCTTCTTACTATACTTTCTCATTTTCTCCATTATTCCTTCAAATAAAAGTAAGATTGTTCATTATATCATGCCCCTGTACTTTTTCACCCTTTGCTTATATCTTAATAATCTGTCCTTTATCCCTTAAAATACAATTAAGATTATTCATTATATCATGCCACTGTGATTTTTTCACCCACTGCCTATATTTTCTCGTTGTCTTCCTTACCCTTCAAATGAAACTAAGATTATCCTTTATAACATGCCCGTGTATTTTTTCACCCTCTTACTATATCTTCTCATTCTATCACTTATTCATTCAAATAAAAGTAAGATTATTCATTATATCATGACACTGTACTTTTTTCACCCTTTGCCTATATCATCTCAAGCATTCCTTTATCCCTTCAAATTTGATTAAGATTATTGATTACATCATGCCCCTGTTCTTTTTTCACCCGCTTTCTATATCTTTTCATTCTCTTCCATATACCTTTAATTAAAAGTAAGATTATTCATTATATCATGGCCCTGTACTTTTCTCACCCTGTGCCTATATCTTCTCATCTCTCGTTTAACCTTCAAATACAATTAAGATTACTAATTATATCCTGCCAATGTTATTTTTACCCAGTGCCTATATTTTGTCATTGTTTTCGTTATCCCTTCAAAGAAAACTAAGTGTATTCCTTATACCATGCCCTGTTCTATTTTCACCCTCTTTCTATAACTTCTCATTCTCTCCCTTATTCCTTCAAATAAAAGTAAGATTATTCTTTATACCATGCCCCAGTGCTTTTTTCTCCCTGTGACATTATCTTCTCAATCTGTCGTTTAACCTTCAAATATAATTAAGATTACACATTATATCATGCCACTGATATTTTTTCACACAGTCTGTCTTTTGTGATTGTCATCCTTATCCATTCAAAGGAAACTAAGATAATTCCTTATACCATGCCCCTGTACTTTTTTCACCCTTTGCCTATATTCTCTTAATCTGTCATTTATCCCTTCAATTAAAATTAAGATTATTCATTATATCATACCACTTTTCTTTTTTCACCCACTGCCTATATTTCCTCATTGTTTTCCTTATCCCTTCAACGGAAATTCAGATTATTCTTTGTAACATGCCCCTGTTCTTTTTTCACCCTCAATCTATATCTTCTCCTCTCCCTTATTCATTCAAATAAAATTGAGATTATTCATTATATCATGCCCCTGTACTTTTCTCACCCTTTACCTATACTGTTCTTTTTTCACCCCCCGCCTATATTTTCCATTGTCTTCCTTATCATTTCAAAGGAAACTGAGATTATTCTTTATATCATGCCTGTGTACTTTTTTCACATGCTTTCTATATCTTCTCATTCTCTCCCATATACCTTCAAATAAAATTAAGATTATTCATTATACCATGCCCCAGTGATTTTTTCACCCATTGCCTATATCATCTGAATCTGACATTTATCCCTTCAAATAAAATTAAGATTATTTATTATATCATGCCACTCTGCTTTTTTCACCCACTGCCTATATTTACTCATTGTCTTCCTTATCCCTTCAAAGGAAACTAAGATAAATCTTTATATCATGACCCTATCCTTTTTTCACCCTCTTTCTATATCTTCTCCTTCTCTCCCTTATTCATTCAAATAAAATTAAGATTAATCATTTTATCATGCCACTCGACTTTTTTCACCCTTTGCCTATATCTTCTCAATCTGTCCTTTATCCCTTCAAATAAAATTAAGATTATTTATTATATCATGCCACTCTGCTTTTTTCACCCCCTGCCTATATGTTCTCATTGTCTTCCTTATCCCTGCAGAGGAAACTAAGATTATTCTTTGTATCATGCCCCTGTTCTTTTTTCACCCTCTTTCTATATCATCTCATTCTCTCCCTTCTTTCTTCAAATAATAGTAAGATTATTCATTATATCATGCCCTGTACTTTTTTCACCCATTGACTATATCTTCTCAATCTGTCCTTTATCCCTTCAAATAAAATTTAGATTATTCATTATATCATGACACTGTGTTTTTTCACCCACTGCCTATATTTCCTCATTGTCTTCCTTATCCCTTCAAAGGAAACTAAGATTATTCTTTATAACATGTAACTGTTCTTTTTTCACCCACTTTCTATATGTCTCCTTCCCTCCCATATTCATTCAAATAGAAGTAAGATGATTCATTATATCTTGCCCCTGTACTTTTTTCACCCTTTTCCTATAAATTCTAAAGCATTTCTTTATCCCTTCAAATTTAATTAAGATTATTCTTTATATAATGCACCTGTTCATTTTTCACCCTCATTCTATATCTTTTCATACTCTCCCAAATATCTTCAATAAAATTAAGATTATCCATTATATAATGCCCCTGTACTTTTTTCATCTTTTCATATATCTTCTCAATCAGTCCTTTATTCCTTCAAATACATTTAAGATTATTCATTATATCATGCCCCTGTTCTTTTTTCACCCATTGACAATATCTTCTCAATCTGTCCTTTATCACTGAAAATACAGATAAAGATTATTCCTTATATCATGCCCCAGTACTTTTTTCAAACTTTGCAGATATATTCACAATCTGTCCTTTATCCCTTCAAATACAATTAAGATTATTCATTATATAATGCTACTGTTCTTTTTTCACCCACTGCCTATCTTTTCTCACTATCTTCCTTATCGCTTCAAAGGAAACTAAGATTATTCATTATATCATGACCCTGATCTTTTTTTACCCTCTTTCTATATCTTCTCATTCTCTCACTTATTCCTTCAAATAAAAGTAAGATTATTCAATATATCATGCCTCCATACTTTTTCCACCCTTTGCTTATATCTTCTCAATCTGTCCTTTATCCCTTCAAATACAATTAAAATTATACATTATATCATGCCACTGTTCTTTTTCACCCACTGCCTATATTTTCTCATTGTTTTCCTTATCCCTTCAAAGGAAACTAAGATTATTCTTTATAGCATGCCCCTGTACTATTTCCCCGTCTGTCTATATATTCTCATTCTTTCCCGTATTCCTTCAAATAAAAGTAAGATCATTCATTATATCATGCCTCTGTACCTTTTTCACCCTTTGCCTATATCTTCTAAATCTGTCATTTATCCATTCAAATACAATTAAGATTATTCATTATATCATGCAACTGTGATTTTTTCACCCACTGCCTATATTTTCGCATTGTCTTCCTTATCCCTTCAAAAGAAACTAAGGTTATTCATTATATCAACCCCCCCATTTTTTTTCACCCTCGTTCTATAACTTCTCATTCTCTCCCTTATTCCTTCAAAGGAAATTAAGATTATTCTTTATATCATGCCCCTCTACTTTTTTCACACTTTGCATATATCTTCTCAATCTGTCCTATAACCCTTTAAATAAAATTAAGAGTATTAATTATATCATGCCCCTGTTCTTTTTCACCCTTTGCCTATATTTCCTCATTCTCTTCCTGATCCCTTCAAATAAAAGTATGAATACTGATTATATCATGCCCCTGTTTTTTTTCACAATTTGCGTATATTCTCTCATTCACTTCCTTATCCCTTCAAATAAAAATAAGAATATTGATTATATCATGCCCTTGTTCTTTTTTCACCCTTTGCCTACACCTTCTAATTCTCTTCCTTATCACTTCAAATAAAAGGAAGAATATTGATTATATCATGCCCTTGTTCTTTTTTCACCCTTTGCCTACACCTTCTAATTCTCTTCCTTATCACTTCAAATAAAAGGAAGAATATTGATTATATCATGCCCTTGTTCTTTTTTCACCCTTTGCCTACACATTCTAAATCTCTTCCTTATCACTTCAAATAAAAGGAAGAATATTGATTATATCATGGCCCTGTTCGTTTTTCAACCTTTGCCTGCACCTTCTCATTCTCTTCCTTATCCCTTCAAATAAAAGTATGAATACTGATTATATCATGTCCCTGTTCTTTTTCACCCTTTGCCTATATTTTCTCATTCTCTTCCTTATCCTTATCTCTTCAAATAAAAGTAAGAATATTGATTATATCATGCCACTGTTCTTTTTCACCCTTTGCCTATATTTTCTCATTCTCATCCTTATTCCTTCAAATAAAAGTATGAATACTACTTATATCATGCCCCTGTTCTTTTTTCACACTTTGCCTATATTCTCTCATTCTCTTCATTATTCCTTCCAAATCAAAGTAAGAATATTGATTATATCATGTCCCTGTTCTTTTTTACCCCCTTTGCCTATATTTTCCTATTCTCTTCCTTATCCCTTCAAATAAAATAAGAATATTGATTATATCCTACCCCTGTCCTTACTTCACCCTTTGTCTATATCTTCTCATTCTCTTCGGTATTGCTTCAAATAAAAGTATGAATACTGATTATATCATGCCCCTGTTCTTTTTTCAAACTTTGCCTATATTCTCTCATTCTCTTCCTTATCACTTCAAATAAAAGTAAGACTATTGATTATATCATGTCACTGTTCTTTGTCACCCTTTGCCTATATTTTCTCATTCTCTTCCTTATACCCTCAAATAAAAATAAGAATATTGATTATATCATGCCCCTCTTCTTTTTTCACACTTTGCCTATATCTTCTCATTCTCTTTCTTATTCCTTCAAATAAAAGTATGAATACTGATTATATCATGCCCCTGTTTTTTTTAACAATTTGCCTATATTCTCTCATTCACTTCCTTATCCCTTCAAATAAAAGTAAGAATACTGATTATATCATGTCCCTGTTCTTTTTTCACCCTTTGCCTATATTTTCTCATTCTCTTCCTTATCCTTATCTCTTCAAATAAAAGTAAGAATATTGATTATATCATGCCACTGTTCTTTTTCACCCTTTGCCTATATTTTCTCATTCTCATCCTTATTCCTTCAAATAAAAGTATGAATACTGATTAGATCATGCCCCTGTTTTTTTTTCACAATTTGCGTATATTCTCTCATTCACTTCCTTATCCCTTCAAATAAAAATAAGAATATTGATTATATGATGCCCCGGTTCTTTTTTCACCCTTTGCCTATATCTTCTAAATCTCTTCCTTATCCCTTCAAATAAATGTAAGAATATTGATTATATCATGCCGCTGTACTTTTTTCACCTTTTGCCTACATTTTCTCATTGTCTTCCTTATATCTTTAAAGAAAACTGAGCTTATTCATTATATGATGCCAGTGATCTTTTTTCACCCTTTTCCTATTTTTATTCTCTCCCTTATTCCTTCAAATAAAAGTAAGATTATTCATTATATATGCACCTGTTCTTTTTTCACCCTGTGTCTATGTATTCTCATTCTCTTCTTTATCCCTTCAAGTAAAAGTAAGAATATTGATTATATTATGTGCTTGTTCTTTTTTCACCCTTTGCCTATATTTTCTCATCCTCTTCATTATCCCTTCAAAGAAACAAAGCTTATTGATTATATCATGCCCCTGTTCCTTTTTCACCCTTTGCATATATTTTCCCATTCTCGTCCTTATCCCTTTAAATAAAAGTAAGATTATTGATTATATCATGCCCCTGTTCATTTTTTACCCTTTGCCTATATTTTCTTATTCTCTTCCTTATCCCTTCAAATAAAACTCAGAATATTGATTATATGATGCCCCTGTTCTTTTTTCACTCTTTAGCTATATTTTCTCATTCTCTTCCTTATCCCTTCGAAGAAAACTAAGCTTATTCATTATATCATGCCCCTGTTCTTTTTTCACCCTTTGCTATATTTTCTCATTCTCTTCCTCATCCCTTCAAATAAAACTAAGATCATTGGTTATATCATGCCCCTGTTCTTTTTTCACCCTTTTGCCTATATTTTCTCATGGTCTTCCTTATACCTTCAAATAGAATAAGTTTATTCATTATATGATGCCCATTTTCTTTTTTCACCCTTTTTCTATATCTTCTCATTCTCTTCCTTATCCCTTCAAATAAAAGTTAGAAAATTGATTATATCATGCTCCTGTTCTTTATTCACCCTTTGCCTGTATTTTCTCATTCTCTTCCTTATCCCTTCAAATAAAAATAATATTATTGTTTATATCCTGCCCCTGTTCTTTTTTCCGCCTTTTCATATATTTTCTCATTCTCTTCCTTTTCCCTTCAAATAAAAGGAAGATTATTCATTATACGATGCCCCTGTTCTTTTTTCACCCTATGTCTATATCTTCTCATTCTCTTCATTATCCCTTCAAATAAAAGTAAGAATATGGATTGTATATTGCCCCTGTTCTTTTTTCACCCTTTGATTGTATTTTCTCATTCTCTTCCTTATCCTTTCAACGAAAACTAAGCTTATTGATTATATCATGCCCCTGTTCTTTTTTAATCCTTTGCCTAAATTTTCTCATTCTCTTCCTTATGCCTTCAAATAAAAGTAAAAAAATTGATTATATCATGCCCCTGTTCGTTTTCCACCCTTTTTCTATATCTTCTCATTCTTTTCCTTATCTCTTCAAATAAAAGTAAGAATATTGATTATATAATGCCCCTGTTCTTTTTTACCCTTTGCCTATATTTTTCTCATTCTCTTCCTTATCCCTTCAAATAAAAGTAAGATTATTCATTATATGATGTCCAAGTTCTTTTTTCACCATTTTTCTATATCATCTCATTTTTTCCGTATCCCTTCAAATAAAAGTAAGAATATTTATTATATTATGCTGCTGTTCTTTTTTCACCCATTGCCTTTATTTCCTCATTCTCTTCCTTATCCCTTCAAATAAAACTAAGCTTATTGGTTATATCGTGTCCCTTGTCTTTTTTCACCCTTTGCCTATATTTTCTCATTCTCTTCCTTATCCCTTCAAATAAAAGTAAGATTATTCATTATATGATGCCCCTGTTCTATTTTCACCCTTTGCCTATATTTTCTTATTCCCTTCCTTATCCCTTCAATTAAAAGTAAGATTATTGTTTATTTCATGGCCCTGTTCTTTTTTCACCCTTTGCCTATATTTTCTCATTCTCTTCCTTATCCCTTTAAATAAAACTAAGCTTATTGGTTATATCATGCCCCTGTTCTTTTTTCATCCTTTGCCTATATTTTCTCATTCTCTTCCTCATCCTTTCAAATAAAAGTGAGATTATTTATTATATCATCCCCCTGTTCTCTTTTCACCCTTTGTCTATATCTTCTCATTCTCTCCCTTATTCCTTCTAATAAAACTAAGATTATCCGTTATGTTATGCTTTTCTCACCTTTCCTCTATCTTATTCTTTCCCTTATCCTTTGCAATAAAATTAATATTACCCATTATCTCTTGTTTCAGCACAGCTCCAGTTCTTTGCCTGTATCTTCTCATTCTGTTCCTTATCCCTTCCAGTATAAATAAGATTATCCATTATATCCTGCTTCTGCTTTTCTTTCCCTCGTTACTTGTATCTTCACATTGTCTCCATAACTGGTTCCTGTCTTTGTTGACCGCGTATGTTTTGGTTTGAATGTTACGTAAACAAGATGTACTTTCATCCGCAGAAAAGGAATAAAAAATGCAAAAAGATTTTCTACATCAAACTTTCTACTTCAGATATCTCTTTTATCTTTCTTTTGACCTGTCTTCATAATGACTTTAATGTATCGCAGTTTTGATACCTTTTTGTTCTATGTGTCGTTTAATCTTTTATTCATAATCTCTTGATACACATGGCCCGCAAACCCATCTTTGTGCATTTCTTTCTTCTGTAATCCCTTTCCATATATATATATATATATATATATATATATATATATATATGTGTGTGTGTGTGTGTGTGTGTGCGCGTGAAAATGAAATTGTTAGAAATATTCTGTATAAAAACTTGTTGTATAGACTAAAATAAGAATTGTAAAAAAGCCGCTTATATTTATATTTATTTATAACATATGTATTTTTATAGCGAAATATTAAAATTAAAACTTTCTTACTTTCAATTGGTTTGACCAGTTTCGCTTAGCTTTTCCAAAATTTATTAACTGTTTACATTTCCACGTGTTGACGCTTATTAAAAGAACAGGTCAAAGTTATCAATATATATATATATATATATATATATATATATATATATATATATATATAAGCTCGGTATACCCGAGAACATGCTACAAGTCATAGTATCGTTCCACGAGAGAATGAAGGCGAATGTTGTTTCTAATGGTGAAACGTCTGATTCCTTTGGCGTTACTAATGGCACTAAACAAGTGTGTGTTATGGCCCCTGTACTGTTTGCCTTCTACTTTTCTGTAATGCTGAAACACGCATTTGCTGAAACTGTGGATGGTGTTAAAATTCAATTTAGGACAAGCGGTGGCCTTTTCAACCACCAGAGGTTTAAAGCCAAAACTCAAACTCGAGCTAGCATAATTTGCGACTTATTGTTTGCCGATGATGCTGCCGTTGTTGCTACTTCGTTTGAAAAAGCACAGCGCCTGACGGATTGATTATCTGCCGCTTGCAAAGCATTTGGATTAACCATTAGCATTACAAAAACTGAAGTTGTTCACCAGCCTGCCCCACTACCTAAGCAAATCAGGGTCGTCAAGCAGGACCCTCGGGTTCATGCATTTCCTGAAATACCAATCCAAGTCGACAGACATAATCTGAAATATGTAAAGAATTTTAATTATCTTGGCAGCAAAGTTAATTCAAGTTGAACACTGGATGATGAGATAATCAATAGAATATCAAAAGCCTCTAGTGCTTTCGGAAAACTTCGTCATCGACTTTGGAAAGATCGTTGTATTAGGCTTGGAACCAAAATACAGGTGTACAAGGCTGCAGTTCTCACAACCCTTTTGTATGGTTCAGAGTCCTGGACACTATACAAAAAGCAAATTCAGCAATTAGATATTTTTCACAAAGGATGTCTTCGGGAAATCTGTGGGGTAAACCTAAGCGACAGAATGGCAAATGCAGACCTTTTCACCATGTGTGATATTCATGGTATTGATTCCTTTCTCATGAAATCACAATTACGCTGGACAGGTCATGTGTTACGTATGCAAGACAACAGAATTCCAAAAATGCCCATGTATGGTCAACTTGACAATGGTCATCGAAACGTGGGTCGGCCTTTGCTTAGGTACACGGACAAGCTGAAAAGTAACCTCTTAGCTGCGAATATAAATCACACTACCTTTGAGAACACCGTAATTGATCGTAATGAATGGAAGACTACATGCTACAATGGCATCAAGAACAAGGCAGCATCAAACATTGTCAAGCTTCGTCGAACTAGGGAAAGGAATAAATATCTGCTGCTGTTGCAGCCATATACTCCAAGAATCCACACTCTTGCACAATCTGTGTACTTCTTTGCAAATCACTAGCAGGACTGAAATGTCACTGCGACTCACACGCAGGGTTAAATAAACAAAGTTGTTGGAACCTCATACGTCGAAACCGACGGGAGAGTCCATCATATATATATATATATATATATATATATATATATATATATATATATATATATATATATTGTTTGGCCAACACAAATTATATATATATATATATATATATATATATATATATATATATATATATATATCAGTTATATATATATAACTTATTTATCTTATTAAAGACAAATATACGCTTTTTATTATGTTGCGGTAATTGTCATGTTATCGTACATTAAAATAATCAATTATATATATATATCAATTATATATATATATCAATTATATATATATATATATATATCAATTATATATATATATATATATATATATATATCAATTATATATATATATATATATGTATATATATATATATATATATATATATATATATATATATATATATATATATTGATGCCTTTGATCTGTTTTTTTCCCTCGTTTTTCTCAGATTTTCTTACGACCTAACTTTCCCCACATCTCTCTTTCCCTTTCTCTCAGTTTTCTCTATTCATTTCTGCTTGATATTATTATGTATGTTTTTCGGTCAGAAAACGCAATTGATTCCAACTCAGACAAACGGGGAGTAGTGTAGATATCACAAACTAATCCTTGGTGTAAATGCGCAATGGTCGTACATAACAAGCCGGATATTAATATCGATATTCATTGACAATAACCCTATTTATTCTAAAGATGAAGTGGAAATAATATTTCCTAGGCAAGAGTTCTCAGTTGACAAAAGAAGAAAGTTTGCAAGTTAATTTGTATATATCTGTGTCAATAACATTGGTATCGGGTATATGGAATACAACTGTGAACTGCATAAAATAAAATAATATCAGTTCATCTTATTCAAGTTAATCTGGCTATCAATGAGACGCATTCGTACGATGAGAGTTGTTTAAAACAATCCCTACTGAAAAAGTAGCAGACGTGGAAGGCGTACTCGGAAATAAAAGCCTGGACAAAATCATATAAAAAAGTCACATTTAACGTTCAATCATAAAGTCATTTAAGCATTAGTAGAGGTTTATCCCTTGTTTCCTGTTTAAGGTTGGTTTCCAGTCCCTTTTAAAGTCTTCTAATTCTCTTTCACTCGCAATAGTCTCTTTGCCTTTCAGTGGCATTATCGCCCTCTTTGGAGTGAATTGATTACAAAAATATTTTCCCTGAAAATGCACGTTTTGTACGAGTTGATAATGTAATTTATATGTCATTAAAAAAATTTCCAGAATCGATTACGTTTTATTAACTCTGTTTAAACAAAGCTAAACCATAAACCACGATACACATCCGTCAGTTATATGTAATTAATATGTAATTAATATGTAATTAAATGTTTTCAAAAACTTGTTTTCAAGTTTTATTTAGTACCTTTAAACAAAGGATGGTCATAAAACAAAAACATGTCTTATTTATATTTCATTAAATGTTGCTAAAAGTAGATGGCATTTTATTCAAAGAATGATTTTCGTCTACTGGCCTGAAGATTCGAGATATTTATCTTATTAAAGACAAATATACGCTTTTTATTATGTTGCGGTAATTGTCATGTTATCGTACATTAAAATAATCAAAATATATTTTTGATTATTGATTTCTAACATTGAAAATGGATGAAGCACATTATTTTCAGTACATTCCTTTTTATTTTAAGAAAGGTAAAAATGCGACTCAATCGCAGAAAAATGTGTCATTTATGGAGAAGGTATTTTAAGAAAGGTAAAAATGCGACTCAATCGCAGAAAAATGTGTCATTTATGGAGAAGGCACTGTAAATGCTTGAATGTGTATAAAATGGTTTGCGCGGTTTCGTAACAGAGATTTCTCGTAGATAAGTGGCCCATGCTTAAATAAACTAGTTGAAATTAATAACAATCAAATCAAGACATGAAGATGACATGAAAACTGAGTTTTTATTTATTTGTTGGAAAAATATTTACTTTTCATCGACCGTTCAAATTGTTTCAAAAATAGATCCTTTACATACGGCCCATTTATTTTTCATTTAAGTGATCTGGAAGTCACACATCAAAGTAACTAATATAATCAAGTTGGTTCAAATTATTTTCAATACTTGATTTGGATATTTTGAATATCTCCTGCGCTCGTATAACATTCTTCTCAAATCATGCCTTGATTTTGATAATGTCCGGTTCAAACTCCAGACTGTGTCATTTTACACAGAGATTTATCCCTCAAGAGTAGACAGGTTCGCTTATCGCTCAATCTTTTGAACGGGAGTAGAAGTTTATCGCTTGTTTCCTGTTTAGGACCGGGTTTCCAGTTCCTTCTAAATTCTACTTCAACTCTATACTTCTAACATCTCCACCTAAACTGAAATTTATGCTTTTATTGGGTTTCCAGTTCCTTCTAGTCTTTTCCTTCCCTTTCACTCTCAGTAGGTACTTGCCTTAATGGAGTTATTGCCGTGCTTAGGGTTAATTTTTTTAATCAATTCACCCGAAGCAAGGCGATAATGCCACGAAGGCGCAAGGAATTGAAAGATAATAGAAAAACTTTATAAGGGGCCGAAAAGCCAATCCTAAATAGGAAACATCAGATAAACTACTCCCTTTCAAAAGATTGAGTGATCATCGAACCTATTGAAGAGAAGAAAAAATAATTAATGAATAAAATTTCAGAGTTCAAACGGAGATGTTAGAAGTAGACATTAGAAGGAACCGGAAACCCAATCCTAAACAGGAAACAAGGGATAGACCTCTACTCCTGTCCAAAAGACTGTGGGGGGGGGGGAATGTGAACAAGACAATAAGCAAACAAACCTATCTACTTCTATAGAATTGATTAAAATAACTAACAAAAGATCTTATCATCTTCTAGTCCGACGAATCAACCATTTAGCTAATCCTGTAAACAATAAGTGTGTTAATCCGATAATCTTCAATTTCCACTGGTAATCTCAAACAAGCGTAAACAACAGTATTGATCTATTAGCTTTGCTGCAAGTCAGTTGGCCGAAAGCAAACAATTATCATGGGGCGGGGGCGGGGCGGGGGGTGCCATTTTAGAAGCTGATTCATAAACAAAGATAAACTCATCGTGGCTCTATTTATTTTCCTGTTTCCTTGTCTACGACTTTCAGATGCCAATTTCGATTTCAAAATGCCGTTTCTTTTCTCGCCAATTCTTTGCTTTCATAACGGCAGTACAACATCATGATGCCTGACTGATATTATATTAGGTTGGTGCAAAAATAATGACGTAATAATGTCGTTTTTTGACGTATTTTTTTAACGTCAAAAAAACGACATTATTTTACGTCATTATTTTTTGCACCAACCTAATAACGATCAATTCCCCAACTTTGTATTTTGTTTGCTAATTAAAACGCAAATAAATCGCTTTGTCTTTCATTTAAAAAATGTAATTTTCTCTTCTCTCAAACTGGTAGATTAATCATATGCAAACTACGGCCTGCTGGTCGCATGCGGTCAGTTTAGCTTTCTGAATGGTACGCCTTATTTATGGCTAAATAACGTTTATTAAAATTTTGCTTGTTTCGTTTCATTGTTACTTGTTCACTGCTACTCTTTTATACATAACCACACACACACAGACAATAATTGATTACGATGTTTCTAGAATATTCAACCTTTAGTTGAAGGTAATTTTTTCACAATTATAAACCATTTGTGATTTTTAATACGGAAGTTCATACGTGTAAACATCTTTTGCTTTCGTTCATTTTTCGTTCATTTTTTTTCTTTGGAGAAGAAACACATTTTATCTTAGAAAATATATTTTTCTTATAGTCAAATGGATAAATTAGGGACGAACCACTCACAGCAACTTGTGTTAATTTACACTGTCAATAGAGATAATACAGGGTGATTGAAAAGTAACTCCCTATTTTATGTATGATACACTCTCCCGTCTAACTATAATTTTTACAAAACGGGAGAGTCCATCATACATAAAATAGGTAGTTACTTTTTTAATCACCGTGTATTATACGAAGTCTTTAATTTTTTAATTATAGAAAATATTATCTTCAATTAAAAAAACCTTTTCCCGATTTCTAAAGCAGATCCTTACACGTCTGGTCTCCTGTAGTGGAAATGACTGACATACTTTCAACGAAAAATTACCTTGAATTTCTTTTAGTCGTGCGGCCCGCCTTATGATGAGTTGGTAGATGCATTAAATAATTTATTTACGCCCAGTATTGTAGGGGGCGTTGTCAGCTTGAAAATATTCGCCGGTTTCCTGTTTCTTTTAATATACACAATTTTCCCGTTAATTGGGTCAATGGTTAAAATTAACCTTTAAAATAACGCGTGTAAGGTGAGAAACTATCTATCATTCTGTCAGTCAGGTGACCACAGATTGGAACATTCACCAAGCAGATAGGGCAAGTAATCCATTTCATTGATCGTTATAAATGCTATTTCTATTCAAATTAGTAATGGATATGAAGCTGATTAATTGTGTTGCGGTTAATCAGGGAATCTGTTTATTGGATCAAATTAAAACAAGTATTAGCTTATAAAGGACTATATCGGTGCATTTTTATATATACAGATCAAGTAAATTTGTAATCATTTTTTACGCTTGCTGTGTGTTGCCAACCAATTTAATTAGACTTACGGTCACATCACGTTGAAATACCTGTTCCCGTACGATCACCGAAGTTAAACCAACGTCGAACTTAGTCAGTATCTAGATAGCTGACCGCTTGAGAATACCAGATGCTGTAAGCTTAGATGTGCGGGTGGTGTGATGAATAATGGCTCGGAATTGTTAACTGGAGAGCCGAGCTCCAATTCCAGTTGAGTTCGTTATATTCACTTAAGCGCAAATACGCTTGGGAAAGGTATAAATCCATCTCTTTTCCCTCCAAACTATGGGTTAATTAGTAGGACTTGTATCAGTAAATCATTATTATCTCAAAAAAATTCTTACAATCTAAAATATGTTCTGGCTTTAAATAACCTGCAAAGCGTTGGTAAGATGTAGAAAACGAACCAACTAAATAATAAATAAATTTTAAAAAATTTAATTGATACAATGTGAACATATCAAAATG
This sequence comes from Acanthosepion lycidas, assembly GCA_963932145.1. Taxonomy (NCBI): domain Eukaryota; kingdom Metazoa; phylum Mollusca; class Cephalopoda; order Sepiida; family Sepiidae; genus Acanthosepion; species Acanthosepion lycidas. The sequence goes on from OZ010587.1 coordinate 90,031,239, forward strand.
GTACTTTATTTGTTGACTCATTCATTCCTTAATCAACTTCAGTCACACAATATCGAGATAGAAATAGATAGTAAATGTGTAATTATGTATTAATGCTATTTACATTGTTCGGACTGTTGTCCCCATCTTTGTTGTCATATTCACGACATTTCGGCCGTTGTACGCCCCGGCTTTCTTCAGGTGATTAGAATTTTGAACCGAATCCTTTATTTCGTCCACCGGGGTAGATTATTCTAGTACCGCGTGCCATGCCCCTTCTGGATATCGCAGTTTTAGTTATTTTCCTTTAGTAACACAACTCTCCAAGTTCTTGTTTAGCTCTGCTGCGACCAGGTATTCACAGGTATTCCTGAATTCACAACTTATTGGTTCAAGTTATTGGATTACTTCAATCAACGCTTTTATCTACTGGGCCATGTGCCCGACACGACGTGAATATGAAGACGACGTCCGAACAATGTAAATAGTATAAGTAGTTACAATACCTCATCTTAGAAATATAAACAGATTTTAACATCTTTCTATATTTCTAAGATGAGGTATTGATATGTTAAATATTTCTAAGATGAGGTATTGATATGTTAAATATTTCTAAGATGAGGTATTGATATGTTAAATATGGAAAATTTCATAACCATAAAAAAATACGATGCCATGTAAAGATTGTTCATTTTGTGAGAAAGTTACTCTTCTGGAATAAGTAAAAGCAATTCTCTGACACAATTCAACGCCGGTTATCCAAAATCATTTTAGTATTGAAATTTACAGTTACACGTCAAATACAACAGAAAAAAAAAGAAGTCTGTAATGCATCAAATAACGAAAAAATAATGAAAATGGACTATTTTATGTAAGAAGCTAATGAATGCAGTAAGTATTCTTCATTAGATTTTGTTTACATCCTGTCATTAAAGAAAATTATAACAATGCACACTGTCGATGAATGCTAAGAATACCATGGACAAAACATGTGAGCTATTAGGTTGGTGCAAAAATAATATCGTTGTTTGACGTATTTATAACGTCAAAAAAACGATATTATTTTTCCGCCAACCTAATATAATAAAAATGAAGAAAATATGAAGTTATAATAAAAATAGAAACTATAAGGAAACTGTAAGGAAACCCATATTTACGATTTCTGGGTCATATACAGTATTTTACGGCTTAAAGGAAGCAATTTTCTCCTAAAAAAATTTCTCCTAAAAAATACCCTGAAAATTACGTGTGCGTCTTCCAAGATGAATGTAAAGCCAACGCCCAGGTTGAAGTAAGCTTGGACGGTCACCTAATTGTCTTGACTGATAGGGACGTGCATTTGTATGTTGAGTCATTATGCTATAATGTTAGTTATTTAATTTAGCTTTTTGTATGATGTAACCCCAGTACTTAACTGTTACAAGTATTTCCAAGACTATAAACGTTCTTGGAGCCGAGCCACAAGCTTAAACATGCTCTGTTTACTATTAGGTTGGTGCAAAAATAATTTCGTTTTCTCACATAGTGACATATGTTAGAAAACGAAATTATTTTTGCACCAACCTAATAGCAGCGGGGGGAGCCTTTCTGCTCTTGACTAGTATGACATTGCCATACAAACAAAATCAGACGAGTGCTTAATGTAAACAATACGTGGCGCCAGTATGTGAGGGACGTATGGTGAATGTGTTGTTTTATGAGAATGACTTTTTTTTTTTCTTAGAAATTTTCTTCCAAGCTGCAGCGTCTTGTAAACCGGAAAATACAGTCAACAGGAAAGATAACATACCGAAGGTAGAAGAAGCAACCGAAAGAGAGAGAGAGAGAGAGAGAGAGAGAGAGAGAGAGAGAGAGAGAGAAAGAGAAAGAGAGAGTGACCTACTTAATGGTTTTGTATTAATGGAACGACAAAAGATAGGGACAGAGATGAACCTTAAGGATCAAAAGTTACTTAGAGCAACAAAAGATTCGGCCCGGTTGCTAGGATCAAAGTGTAGTACGCTGCCTTTGTGAGCTTCCAAGTCGGCGTTCTGTCGAACTCTCTGCTAATGCAGAGAGGAACTCGGACGAAGCTTTGCCGAAGGGCAATGTTTCGTTCGGGGAGGTAGACAGGGCCTGAACCCGTCTAGGCGGGTTCAAAAGCTATATTTTTGGCCGAGCCTACGGGCTCGGAGAGACCCACATTAAACCGGCCTTGTGCCACATTCGGTCCTCGTGGGTGGATTGATAAATACCGAGCAACAAAAGATGGTAAATTTTGAATAGCTATGATTGCCATGTCCTGAAGGGACACGGCACATAAAAGAATATGAAAAAATGCTTTTGAGTTGTTGATTTTTTCGCTCTCTCTAAAAAATTACCGAATTAAAAAAAAATTAACCCTGTTTTTTTTTTTAATCGATTAACCGGGAAAATTATTTACGCAGTAATTATAAGTCACTCAAACTGAAAATGCAGATATTTAAATTCCTTATGTGTTGCTTTACATAACCGGTGCAGATATTTAATTAGATCAAACGGCTCTATTTTCGTTGATTTCCAATAACTCAAGACCTGCTCTATTTATAGATCATTTATTCTTGTTTGAGACTGATCGCCGAATTTGTAAGTGCCCGAAGGTGCTTCAGTGTTGAATAACGGTTAACAGAGCAATCTTAAAGCATGGGGCATACTGGCCAATTGCCAGGAACATAGAGACAAATTTAGTGAATATAAAGGCGAGGAGGTGGTGTCCAGATTTGGAAGATAAAACGAAAACGAAAGCGAAGTGCATCCTTTACTATGGACCAAATTAAGATATTAAAAGGTACCTTCCATTCTCTAATTATTTCATATTCAATGCAAAACAAAAAGCTCGTAAAATATTTCAAAATAGAAGAATCAAAATATATTGTTCTAACCACGAACTCTATCACAACGTCAATTGAAAATAATTTATCTAAGCTTAACATAAAATTTGTTACAGCTACTTCTAAAACAATAAAATAATACATGACAAAATAATAAGCTAAATCTTCATGTAATATTTGCCAGAAGGATTACATAGGGAAAACCTCAAAGAATTTAAATAAAACATTATATGAACACAAAAGGGATCTTTTACAAGACAACACATTCAGTGAATTAGTTGCTCACTGTAATGAATCTGATCATAATCTTGATTTAAAAAACAATTTTGATTTAAAAAATGCTACTTTAATTACGAGAGAAAGCAATTTAATAACATGAAAATGCATAGAAAGTGTTTTAATCACTAGAACATTCGTAGTAAATTTCCGTCCAAATTCTTACAATATTTCACCTTTTTGACACAGTTTCTATTATCACAATGTAGGATATTCAATAACAAAAGTGATAAAAAATATACATCTAAATAAATGTGAAATGTTCGAGATGGAAACATTTCTCTCTATTCTGGACGCACTGAACTTTGAATTGACAAATCGTTCAAACGCTAGTCCACGGATTGGAAATCTGTTTCCTTGTTCAGTCAATTGAAAATAATTGGTCCTAAGCAAAAAGTCGGAACATCTGACTAATGTGTATCACAAAACCTTGATTATGGTGACCTTCTAAATGAATGCATGCATCTCAATCAACGTATTTTCTTATATTAAAGTTAACGTAATAAAAATCTCGAGAGCCACTCAAGGTAGAGTGTCACTATTAAAATGTTTATAATGAATGAGGTGTGATGTAAGTGAAATAGGAGAAGAAGAAGGGAAGAAAAGGTTATGGGTGATTAGGATGACAGATAACAATCAACGTTAGACTTGAAGAGGTTAATATTGTAGTATTTAGGGAAGTATATGATTCTTGATGAAAACTGTGACTCTCCTTGCATTGTACAGGAAAAGTAATTTCGGGCAGTATGAAATCTGTGTTTCCCATTGATGAAATTGTCCTCGGAGTATTCATGCGCATGATGGTGACTAAATGTACATTCCTTTTTCAAGACTGAAACATACAAAGAATCAGCTTCGCGGTACAATAAGGCTACAACGGCTAAACTGGCTTACACGCATGCGCAAGGAAAGTGACTTTCTGAACACGACTGATTTCAACCAATTAAAAATCAATTCTCAGCAAAATCTAGCAAACGCTTGCTTTGATTAATAATTGAGCATTCATAGTGTAATCTCTGCGTCTGTACAATCTACCTATTATCATTTATGTGCTGAAATGTTTCCCCTTGTCAAAGTTTATTGTTCAAAAGTTTCTATTGATTAATGCTTGTTGTACGGCGTTTTTTTTTATGTCTAAACTTTGATTTTGTTCAAAGGACCAATAAATCTATAGATTTAATTTTATTGATCGTTTAGATTTTTATTAATGTAGGTGAATCGGTACTCGCCCTAGTGCACTGTTTTACACAGAGCCTACAATACTGTCAAGACAGTCCTGGTGGTTACTAGGCTAATTTAGCAGAGCAAAGTGAATTCGATCCTCACTGGGTGCTCCGTATTTGTAACCTTTCGTTGTACTGAACTCGGTTTTCTAAATGCGTATAAATGGTTGTAGTACAGTAGATGACAAGGATATCTTCGCGTTGCAAACTTCCAGCCATGAACTTTATAATTTGAAAGAGACAGGACTGTCACGTGGTTAGCGAGAGAAGAGGGAGTGGGAAAGGCAGTAAAACGCTAGGTTGATCCTGTCTCCAAAACAAATTAAGTTTGACATTTGTACTTCTAGGCTTGAAACCTTGCAAGTTCGTTTGCACGAAGATGAGTTTATTTATTTATTTATTTTTATTTTTGACCTGAGTAATGTTTAAGTCTTATTTCGGACGAAAGCCAAAATGATTGAGAAGAAAATAGAAATGACAGCTTTGTGGCGAAATAAAAACCGATACTGTATCGAGAGTACAGTATATATATATATATGTATATATATATATATATATATATATATATATATATATATATATATATATATATACTGTACTATATATATATATATATATATACTGTACTATATATATATATATATATATATATATATACTGTACTATATATATATATATATATATATATATATATATATATTGTACTATATATATATATATATACTTCGGAGTTCAATATCGTAAAAAGGCCAACAATCCAAAACAACCATGCCGATGATACAGTCTAATTCTCGTCTATAATATCAGTTTTTTTTAAATTTAAACGATTTCACCAACTTCATATGGATAACATTCGCGTTACTCTAGAGTCCAATATCGTAAAGAGGACAACAATCCAAGTGAGCCATGGCGATGAAACAGTCTAATATCGTCATGAAGCAAACACTTAAAAACTACCATAGACTCAATACATGCTATATATTCGACATGCTACCATCTTTTTCTGAAATGATTTCTGTTCTAACATCTAGAATAAATGCCTTACTAGTTCTTGCGTTCCTGCTTGTTGGAAATCCTCTTTTCTAGTTCCTAGTTTTAAGAACTCAGGCGAACCGTCTGATCTTTTTAACACTCCCCCTATTATTCTTTTTATCTATTTTTGGCACAGTCCCAGAGGCTCTTAGGTACTTTCATGAGATCGCTAAAAACAGAGCATAGCATGATGAAAAAGACGCCAAAGTTGATGAAAACAAAATTTTAGCGTCTAAATGCTTATGTTATTATTGAGAGAAAAGATCAAAGTATTTTTTAAATATTTAAAAAAATTTTTCCTTCTTTTTAGAACATTGTAAATTTTGATTAAAAAAACCTTGTTTCTCTTTTTATCAACCGAACCAATAAAATAACATATAAAATTTTAGCGCGTTTTTTTTCCTGTATGTGACACATTAATCTGGAAAATTTTGCAAAAATAAAAATAATTGTTGGATTTTAGTGAAACTTTCAGAAACTATTCACAAATGATGGAACTTATTATAAATATCTTTTATTTTTAGTAAAGTCATGGCAGAATTTTTTTTTTTTTCATATGTATTACCTCCTCTAACTAATTGTACGAAAACTCTATAATTTCAATTTTGAGCAGATTAATGATTATATTAGTTAAAAGCACAATGCTTTGAGGAAACAAAATCATGTTTTTTTTTGTTTTTTTTTTTGTTGGAACCCCCCTACCTGAAAATCGTCTCCGAAGTGTAACATACAAAACTCAATAAAACAAAAATATTATTTAATTTCAAAAGATTTTAATAGCTTTTATTTATTTCAATGAACATGGACAATATTGTCTGAAAGCAAAAAGATATTTCGATGAAAAATGAATTTTTTAAATAATTATTTGTTATTTCTGAAATGTTTTTTTTATTTTTACATTATGTTGCTAATTCTTCTAAAATTAGAGAACAGTTTGTAGAACTTAACGAATGTTGTTATTAAGTAGATATATATTTAGAGATTATAATTTCCAAAGCTTATTACAAACTAACGACCCCGCTTATTTTAAAAAAATTAATTTGTGTCAATAATTTTTACCAAATGAAATCTACGGAAGCCGGAAGTATCGTGCGTGCAATAAATAAAAAACGTCAGCAGTGCAGCACTTGCATCTTTTTTTTTTTTATGGTATTTATAATTTCTCCAGATAGTATCAACAAACTTATGGTACAGTACTTAAAAAAACAAAAAATAAACAAAAAAAAAACGGAATGGCGAAAGTTTTTTTACTTTAATTATTACAAGGTAGTACTTAAGTAGGTCCGCTTAAAAAAATATGTCCATTCTGTCCGTCCGTAGGGGAACTCGAATCTCACGTCAGCTGTCAATAATTGATAGACGGCATCAATTCGCACTTGTCAATTCGCGCGTGGTTCAAAACGGCTCTCTTTTATCTTAAAAAACATTTTTCTACGAAGAAAGTAAGTAAAAGTTTCTTTTAAATTATTTTAAATAAACTTCAGTTTCTAAATTTTTTCGAATAAATTTTGAAATACGTATAATTAATTTTTAAACGAATTTTAAATGAAGAATTTAACTTATTTTAAAAATTTTTTAAAAATGGCTTAAATCGAATTTTTTTCGTTATTTGGTAAACAAGATTTGTAACTAAACTTTTGGACATGTTAAGTATGAGTAAAAAATTTCAAAAAATATTCAAAAAATACTTTAGTGTTTCTTCTCAATAAGGAAATATACATTTAACACGAAGAAATTTTTTTTTTCATTAATTTTCAGACCGTTCTTGTCATACTATCGATTTTCATGAAGTTACCTACAATCATTTCGAATCGGTTAGGCATCCCTATTCGCAAGATCTTGTTTCAGGCAAATAATATAGTTTTCGCTTCTCTAGTTCATGGAGCTGATGTGTTAACGGTTGTTGTTGAAAGAGTCTATCAAGCTTTAGGTAAGAATGTTGGAGCTCGGTCTGTTTCGTTAGATACCTTGAAGGCGTCTGAGAGGATTTGGCATGCTTGTCTTCGTTACAAATTGAAAAAATATGGTATTTCTGGACGAATTTTTGAATAGAAGCTTCGTAGTTTGATAAGAAAGATCGAATCATCTTGAACGGCCATTATTTTATTGTTTCCCTTAACGCGGTTGTCCACAGGAAACTATCCTTGGACCTAAGTTGTCTCTAATTTTCATCAACGATCTCTCTGACGTCATCGGTCCTCTTTGCTGATGACCCAACTATTTACTCCTGTCTTAACAGTAATTCTGATCGGTTCAAATTGGCAGCTGATCTAAAATATTACCTAAAATCTGTTGTTAACTGGGGGAAAAGAATGGCTTGTTGATGTTACCGCACCCAAAACGAAACTGCTATCATTTAATCGTCTTAGAGAACTTTTTTTTTTTTGCTCTAGGAGAGCAGCTCATTACGCCATCTCGAGGAAACGATTACATTGTCCGCTGCTAGGAAAGTTTGTTCACTGTGTCATGTTGTACAATTTTTCTCGACAGTATCCATTTTACACATTTATAAGGCTACCATTCATCCATGCATTGAATATTGCTGTCACATTTGTTCTGGTGCTTCTGCTATGTATCTTGAGATTCTTGATACAATATAAAGAATCGGCAATGTTAACGATCTTGACTTGGTATCTCGGCGTCAGTCACTTTCACACCGCAGAAACAGAGCTTCCTTGTGCCTTTTCGATAAATATTTTTATGGTAATTATTCTGATGAGCTTTCATTTCTGGTATCCCGTCTTTACGTGTTTAAGTGCAGTACTAGATTGGCAGTTAGGCCTCATCATTTTACTGTTGAAACGGCTAGATGTAACCATAAAATCTATGTTAATAGTTTTTTCTTTCGCACTTCTTACTTGTAGACCTCTTTTCCGGTTTCTTGCTTTACGATCAACTTTGATCTTCAAAAAAATTTAAACAGAATGCCAATCGTCATTTTCTGTCTCTTTAATTCCTATTCTTTTATTGTCCTCTCTCCTTAATAATATTTTCTCATATTCACAGACAGTAACCTCCTTGCGTCTTAGTGGCCTTATCGCCTTGGTTGGGGCTCAATAATTAAAGAAAAAGCTAATGTTCGTAAAAAATACATCTCCGACTGCTAAATTAACTCTTTCTCTACATCATTATTTGGTAAAGAATTATTTTATATTAAACTAAAATTATTAACAATGATTTCCCTGATGACATTGTCAATAAAATTATTTTACGGACATCCAGTCAGAGTAATATACATAATAAATCCAAACTGAACCACACTAAATGTTAAGATCTGACTGTGAGTAGATGTACCCCAATTACAGAAAAGATTTGTCATTACTAACAACAATTCTTAAAAAAATATTGCCAAAGACTAATGTTATATACCAATTCTCTTGTACCTTGGAAGACTCCGTTGATAATAAAAAAGCATATATTGGTTACACCATTTTTTTTCCCAGAAGACTGAGCTGTCACCTCTCCGAGAAAAATACTTTATAGAAATAATTAACACAAATCCACGGCCCCTTTTCGATTTTGGTCGACATAAAATACTCTGTCGATACTTTTGAAAAAAAAAAAAAAAGATTCAAAATGTCTTACACATCAAAAGACCATCAATAAAATGTGTTTCAATCTCAGTGCACAGGTATTAAAATGCATTTTAAGTTTAAGGTAATTATAGTCCCGTGATATTAAAATCTAATATCCCATTACAACATGTTAATTCACGTTCATTTCATAGTCCGGTTTGTCAACAACATAAACGCTACACTGGTTATATCTTGACTTTTACTTTCTTTCCTTGAAAATGACCACCGGTGAGAGAATGTAATCGAAACATTATACAACATTTCGACAAATACCTCTACAATTTTTTCCCCTGACATCAAATGACTTATTCGAGATAAGGGAAAACTGACCACAAAGCTCAATAGACATTACACATAGTTTCAGCAAGTTTCTACCTGATATCAAACAACTTATTGGACACCAGTAAAATTAGACCAAAAACACTGCTTGCTTGTTTTGTTTAATAAGACATGATTAAACGAAGGATTACTGCCCAAATATGCCGTTTAACACACACACACACACACACACACACACACATACACATATATATATATAAAGAAATATAGTTTTAAGGTGTGCTATATTTATGGGATAAGGTGCTCAATATCATAGATAAAGCGTATGTAAATATAAATATAAAAGTGAACATTGAAGTCAACACTCAGGGGCGACTGGTTGTTTCATGCTAGACGATATCGTCAAGCGGCCTGACGATTGCGTCTAGCATGAAACACCCTGTCGCCTCTCAGTTTTGACTTCAATGTTCACTTTCATATATATATATATATATATATATATATATATATATATGCTAGGTATGTCTGAAAAGCAAGGGGACTGTGTGTACTATGTGTGGTATTGGCGAAAGAAGGATAAACGGATTGTGTTATCATCCCAAAATGATATCTTGAAAGTATATAAATGTAACCTTAGCTTTGTGCAACTATTGCATTTTTTTCACATGCTTTAGAATGACAAACGTAATTGCTTCGCCACAACAATACACCTGCTCATAACGCCCGGGGCATCCGGCAGTAGCAGCCCGAGAGAAAAAAATCGCCGTTCTGAAACAACCTTCCTATTTACTTGATCTTACTCAATGCGACATTTTTCTTTTCCCCTACTTCAATGGAACCATCAACGGGACCCCGTTTTGAAGGCGTGGGGACTATCAAGTGGGCCGTAAGTATGGAGCTGAAGAGTATCCAAGAAGAACCCTTCAAGCAATGAACAGAAACGTGACAGAGAATGATGGAAAATCTATTAGACTCGAGGGGGATTACTTTGAAGGGGAGACCATGTTGTTTGTTGCTTGGAATTGAAATACATTATTTCTGACACCGCCCGTTAATTTTCTGACATACCTTGTATATACATATGCATATATATATATATATATATATATATATATATATATATATATATGTGCAGACTTCACAACTGAGACTATTTTACTGGAGGGATGAAATAAAATCTTTGCTAGTATATATATATATATATATATATATATATATATATATTATTAAAATATTTTTATTATAATAAAAGCATTTTACATTGCTACACAAAAATTTTCATGTTTCGGAACTATTATCGTTCCTCTTCAGGCGACAGTAGATAACAAATATAGATATAATATAGAGATATAATACAATGACATTATCATATGTTATTTATCATCGCCCGAAGAGAAACGATTATAGTTCCGAAACATGGAAGTTTTTGTGTAGCGATGTAAAAAGTTTTATTGTAACCTATTATAATAAAAAGGTATTTTAATAATATTTTGATCTACTACCCTATATTGATCATTTTTTAATGAAGTAAATGCTAAGAACTATGGATTCTAACTCCATCTGTTCTTCCTTTTTCTTAATATATATATATATATATATATATATATATATATATATATATATATATATATATATATATATATCAACACACAATTTAAGATAGCACTTAAGGAAAATTCTTGTCAAAAACACTAAAATTCTGTATAGATCACATTATCACAAACATTGCGTTATTAGAAATCCTACTATCAACCTCACGTTATTTAACAGTGGAAATGGGGTGTTAAAAGTTTTTTTTTTGTTTTTGCTTTTTTGTTTTTGTTTTTTTTTTTAATAGAAATATGCTCACGCGAATTCCAGTCGCGCGCTACATTTGAAGGCTCGGAATGAACGGTCCTATTCAAAAGAAGACAAAAATAAATTACAACTCAACAGTCAAAACATGAGGAAAAACTAACAGCACCAGAGACAAAACAGCCTCGAAAATGGCTAATAGCGCTTGGGAAAATAAAAATTATGGAAAATCTTTGTATTCTTTTACTCCCACAAAACGGAAAAACGTACGGATGTTGGAAAAACTTTAAAAAATTTATTAAATGTTCCTTGTCTGCTGTGGTTAATGAAAGATGTTTTAATGATTGCTGCCCAAATATACATTAATATACAGTATAATCTGTATATATATATATATATATATATATATATATATATATATATATATATATATATATATATGAAGAAAAATATACGGAAAAAAAACAAACAAAAATCGTAATATGCAATTATGCTGTTTTAATGTTAATATAATGTCAACGTTTGTCGAGCATTAATCTTGCTAGAAAAGGGGAAATATTGAAGAAGCCGGGTCTAGTATTCACCGACAAACATGCATATAAGTTTTAGATTAAAATAAAATTCTTTTCATTTTTTATTCAAAATACTCTATTTTAGGAATACGTTTTCACAACATCGCCCACGTGACGCCGACGTGATCATTTGAAACGGAACACTGATCTTGAAAAATTTCAGTTATCTGTTTTGATTATTCTTACTCTTATGTCCATCGTCTTTTCATGTTGAATTAAATATAGTCTAATGTTAATTGTGTTTTATGAATATGTCCTGAAGATGGTCTACTAGACCGAAACGTCCGACGTTGACATTATATTAACATTAAAACTGCATAATTGCATATTAAGATTTCTGTTTGTTTGTTTTTTTTTTCCCGTATATTTTTCTTCATACTGTCGGATCTATATCCATATATTTGCTTACATATATATATATATATATATATATATATATATGTGTGTGTGTGTGTGTGTGTGTGTGTAGCGAGAGGGAGAACGACAGAGAGAGAGAGGGAGACAGACATACAAAGAGGGTGAGAAAGAGAAAAAGAGGAGAAGGTGAGATTGATAATTTTATGCAAAACTGACCTCTGAGACAAAAGCTTCTTTGAGTTTAAAATTATGCGTCATTTTATAAAACTAACCTGATTACTCGACCTAGAATTCAACCATATAATTGCTTTACAGTGGATTTATACCAACAAGCATTTTTCTCTATCAATAACAATGTAAGATCACTTGTTCGCCCCGTTCAAGTTATAAAAAAAAAAGAAGTTAAACGTTTTAAACGGTCAGCAGGATTTCATGTTTTATATAATTTGTTTTTACTTCCGAGCAGTTATATTTTACAAGTTTTTACCTTATATTTTTTAAATTGACATTTTTTATCAAACGATTTTAATAATTGCGTCATGTAATTTGGGCCATAAATGGAACTTTGTTCTACATTAACACCTCGTAACGTTTATCGGCAAGTTAAAAGGGGGAACGGAGGAGCCGGGTTCAAATTCCGGCTTTGTCTTTTTCGTTCATTTTCGCACACATACTCTTTTGAAAAACGTCTGTCCCCATCTTCATCTATCATTTAAACAGTAGAATAGATTGGACTATCTAAGCCTTGGGTTTCAGACAGTCTACGTGAAGGGTAATCGTGGAAAAGCTATTCTACTATCATCCCTAAAAAGTCATAGCAATTCAGAAATAATAAAGAAAAAGAGTGTGAAGAGTTGCGATCGCCTACATATATGAGCGAAGTTACCATTAAAAAAAACTATATACCGTATTTGACGGCATATAAGACGCACGGGTGTATAAGACACGCCCCAATTTTAGCAGGGCAAATCAAGAAAAAATTAGTAATTAGTAAGATTAGTAAAATTATTAGTAAATGGTACAGACTAGGCTATATTTATGAGGTATTATTTTGATTAAACAAGCCATGATTACAATTAAACAAAAGATAATAGGAAAAAAAGAACACGAGGCTATAAAGACTTAATTATATCCAAAGGTAAGAAAACAAAATAAAAATTAAGCAATTATTACAACTGAGCAAAACAGTACAGTTACCATTAAAATTTTATTTATCTTCAAATCCATAAAATTCTTCGTCTTCGTTATCAAAACCCTGATACTTATTTTTAATACGACTATCATCGTCGTTAAATAATGCGCCATCTTCCGTTCCATTGAGAGCATTGCTAATACCATACTTTTTAAAAGATTTCACAACAGTTTCTGGTCTAATATAATCCCAAGCTTGCTTCACCTATTCGCAGACTTGTGCAATGCTGAGTCTTTTTATTCTTCCTTTAAGTGTAAGATCGTTATCAGACATTGCCATCCACGTGTTCCATTGCTCCTTCATGTTTAAGTCTAAGCTAATAGGAGTTGCCAGATTGCTAATTTCGGTCGACTATCGCGTATTTTAAACCGACATATAGCATATAAGACGCGGGGGAATTTTAAAATATATTTTTAGTATAAAAAAGCGCGCCTTATATGCCGTCAAATACGGTATATATCTTCTAAATGAATTGGACAAATTTGAGTCATCCTAGCTTCAGAATGGACAATGGCAGAAAATACAAGATTGCTTTTTGAACTGTCCTCTTCCAGAAATAATGAATCTGTCACTCTCTTTAGAATGAATATTTTAAAATAATTTATCAATCTCTCTTGGGATTCTTCTTTGTCATCAATTGTAAATGGCTCCGACAGTGAAAATCTTACCGGTTGTCTGCTGCATATTTCATTAATAATGTATATGAACATTTGATAGCAACAATTTGTCATTTTATGATATAGAACATTTCTCATGAATATTGAAGTGCTGACCGCTCAATGTCTGCCCTTACGCGGTAATCGAACCGCAGATCTTTATGTCTTTACGCCATCATTTTCTACCCATAGAGTTTTTTTTTTTTTTTTTGGTGGGAGGCTTATTGGAGCGTATTGTATACAGAGTTTACGTAAATTGAAAATAAATACTGCCAACCGTAACCGCGATCATTTTAACTCGTGATATTTGATTTTCAATCTTGTATTTGCCAACAGTTCCCCCGCATCCGATCTCTTCGAAAGTACAGAAATGGAGAAATCGACTGATCAATAAATAATATGAATTTGTTGACAAAGCGTCCAATTCTTGAAGTAAATTTATTGGGAATTTTCACTCGGCGAAATATCGATCTTTATTGATCTGCTGCTGCTGCTGCTGCTGCTGCTGTAGTTGTGAAGGCAGCTGCAGCCGTCGGAAGAAGAAAGATGTTGGATTAGAAGTGATATTTTTGACACGACGTCCTATGAGGAAAAGGGGAAGGGGCATTTTGAGCTTGTTATTTGGTGACAAGTGCTGAATGGCTATCAACTGGGAGATCTTTTTATATATATTTTTTTTAAATTATTTTTCTAAATTTATTTATGTCAGACTTGGTTATCTCCCTTTGCTGGCGTAGGCGAAACGGAAAAAATAGAGAAATTTGCACACCAAAAACGCAATGCTGGAAAATGTAGCCATTGATGTGTACTGCCGAAATTCATTTCTCTTGTACAAATGGTATTTATCCTGGAAGTTAACTGGATATTTTTAAATAAATTCAATATATCTAATAAGTATAGAAATTTAAATATCTGAGAAATGTTAAAAAAGAGGATGGAAAATCCGAAGACACGTTGAATTAGCGAAAGATGCTTTTTAAAAGCTAAGCAAAGTACTAAGAATCAGGAAAATTTTGTTAGAAACAATGGAAATCTTGCTGAACTGATACGTAATATCAATCCTCCTATATGACAATGAATGCTGGACAATTTTCCCACAGATGAAGACACCTGGAGGTAGCAGGAATACGGTTCTAGAATACTGATAAATCCATGGACGAAGCGAGTAAGCAACGAATATGTTTTTTAGGAAAATGCAGACAAAAAGGAAGCTTATACTCAGAATAAGAAAGAGACAAATGAATTTTCTGAAATAATGAGGAAGGTGGATTTAGAGAACTTAACTCTCACAGGCATATCGAAAGCAAGTGGGACAGAGAAAGGCAATAGCCACCTGACGAGTATATGCGGAACGGTTGGGGGGGTATAACGTTGCTAAGGGCTAAAAAGGATATGAGATTATGGGAAGCCATGAATACTCTTGTCCTGAAGGGATACGGCACATAGAAGAAGTATATATCTAATGGCTGATATGATTTATTATAACTGAACGAGGATGTGTTCAGTTTTTCAATGTCTGCAAGTTGTTTTTCAAAAAGATGTTCATGTACAAGACCTGAGGGCTACTCGAGGTAGAGGGTTACAGAGTAAGAGGCACAGTTTATGGAGATATGTGGGGAAGATAACGGTTGAACCTAGACTTGAACAGGTCAAGATTGTAGTGATCGGGGTAGCATCCTCTTGGGAGACGGTTCACAGAGTAGCTCGAGTGGAACATACATCTCACTTACGTGGTTCGCTACAATGTGCTTGACGTGGATTTTGGATTCTGTCGAGACTGGAAAGTAAAGACTGGGAAGCTCTTGACCATATGTGGCATCAGGACTCCATTTTCGGCTTCATCTGGCTCTTGTAAAGGTAGAGGATAGCAAGAGGAGTCAGGTACTTACTGGAGCGGTACAGGAAATTGACCATTTTTCTATATGCGGCTTCAGTCTGTCTTTACTACAGATATTTTCATGACAACTGTTCTGATGAGCTATCTTCCCTGATGCCTTGACAACATGAATTTAAGTGTGCAACTAGATTGGCATCTAGGTCTCACCGTTTTACTGTTGAAATAGTTAAATGCAACCACCACTTCTACTCCAGCAGTTTCTTTTCTTGCACTTCTTGACAGTGGAACACCCTTCCTCTAACTTGCTTCCCTGATAACTAAAATCTTAATTTAAATGCAACATCACTCACCATCTTCTGTCATTTTTGACAGGTAGTATGCTAGTAATAAAATAATTTGTTTACCTTGTCCCACATGGCACATTCTTCTCTTCATCAGTCTGTAAAGTTGTCTGGCAAGAGAGAGAAAAAAAAGAAAAGAAAGCAAAACATCAACAATTCCACCTGAAACTATGACCCTTGGTATATTTAAGCATTTCTCATACAGACTAAAGTCTAGCAGAAGAGTTGGTGATCTTTTAAAAAAATATTGGGATAACATTTATGTTATTCACCTTTAAAAGATAAAATAAATTTATAAGAAACAATGATTACAGCAGATACAAGAATTCATTTTTTCTTACACAAACTGGTTTCATCTCTCTAGGTTTTTTCAGACATTGCCAAAGAAGAAAAAAAAGCAAACTCATAAAGAAGTTCCACTAAGTTTGGTTAAAGTTAAATTTAATATATATATATATATATATATATATATATATATATATATATATATATATATATAAATTCATGAATCATTCATACAAAAAACAAATATAGAGGTTAATGATTTAAATGGCGAGAAAACATGATTCATGAATTTATAAATTATATTTGCACCTTTTAATTGAAATTAAAATAACTGATCCAACGTGCAACTCTCGGATAATAAGTGTGACATTACTGTAATTATTGAACAATATAGTTCATGCCATATTCACAGAAAATCTACCAGTAAAAAATAATTCTCTTATTGCTATATTTATACAAAAACGCACAACCTTAAAATTTAAATTCAAACTCAGCGTTGCGACCGCACGTTCCAAAACAATAACACATTTCTCATAGCATTTTTTGGGATTACATCGCTATTTTCGTTGTCCTATAATTACTGAGAAGTAAAAACAAGAACAAAATCTACTTCCACACCTGATGATGTCTGTAGGAACAGACGAAAGCTTGTAAAAAATTAAAAAGACCTCATGCAACTGGAATTTATAAACGGGGATCATATTCATATACAGGTTCGGGGTTGATGTATCTTATTTATAAAGTTTGCGACGATGTATTCTCGCCATTTAAATCATTAACCTCTATATTTGTTTTTTGTATGAATGATTCATGAATTTATAAATTATATTTGCACCTTTTCATTGAAATATATATATATATATATATATATATATATATATATATATATATATAAACATTAAATATAACTATATATATATATATATATATATATATATATATATAAACTTTAAATATAACTATCTCTCTCTCTCAATATATATATATATATATATATTGTGTATATTTAAGCAGCAATTTTTCATTAGTGCATGTTTCATTAAATAATATAGACAAGTTTTGTCTATTTTAAGTAAGTTCCTTTCATATTGTATGATAAGCTTAATAACATTATCATCGAAAGACGAAAGGGAATCACCATATTGATACATGTTTAAATACAATCTAAGCTTTCAGCTTACATAAGCCATTATCAAAGATGACAATTGTATTTCAATATATCAAACGACACACAGACGAAACAATAATGATAGTCTGTTTTTGTTGCATGAAAAAATTCAAAGCAACGACAAACTCGTGTATACGAGACGCGGAAGCAAAAATCACGTCGCACATGACCAGAGTGAAAACAAGAAGTATTAAGTATGGGAAGCCATTGGTATAAACCAATGGCTTTTGTTATCAATTATGGGTATTTAATAATATTTGTGGAGATTTCATAGTTTATTTTGTTCAGGTTAGGTTTCAACTGTTTTATGTATATAGGTTCAAGAATTTTTAGTTTTTGTTTATTGTTTTTATGTTTAAGTATAGTTGTATTGTCAACAAGGATTTTCCGGAATTATGTACGCGGCCAGGCATGTTGTTTTAAATGCCTAAAAATGTTGTCATTCAAATGTAGAGACAAGTGACGTGAAAGCGAGTTTGTGGTGTGACCAACATAAATATTATTTAATCCATTGGCGATACAATCTCCCAAAGGGTACTTGAATTTGTAAACTATGTTGGTTTTTTGCAAATCGCTAATGAGAAGGGGGAAGAATCATTGCGAATAATTAAATTGGATATACTAGATTTAGTGTAGATATGATTAACCTAATTTTTTGGCTAGGAACTGTTGTAGATATATTAGTATTTACTAATATTTTTAGTATATTTTCATCTTGTTTATAATTAGTATGCATTTGACTACGACATAAGAGATTAATATGTTTGGGATTAGTTGAAGCAGTATTATGTTCTATTTGCGTAGTATATATATATATATATATATATATATATATATATATAATATATATATATATATAATAAAACCACACCTCTGAGTTTCAAGTAAATTGGCTAGGGAGATGATTCTCTTTGAGAATAACTGACTTGGCATGGCAACTGTTCTGATGAGCTATCTTCTTTGATGCCCCGACTACATGAATTTAAGCGTGCTACTAGATTGGCATCTAGGTCTCACCCTTTTACTGTTGAAATAGTTAAATGCAATTACCACTGCAGCAGTTTCAAGGGAAACTTACTTGCTTCCCTGATAACTACAATCTTCAAAAATTTAAATGCAACGTCAATCGCCATCTTCTGTTGCCATGATCCCCGTTTTTTCTTTTATTCTTTCTTCAATCCCCCCTCTATACGAAGTATTAGGTTGGTGCAAAAATAATGACGTAATAATGTCGTTTTTTGACGTATTTTTAACGTCAAAAAACGACATTATTACGTCATTATTTTTGCACCAACCTAATATTTTTCCCTCACTTTCACTCTCTGTAACCCCCTGCGTGCCAGTGGCTCTTCCGCCTTGATTGAGGTGAAATGCTTACCCTCACCAAAAAAAAAAACAAACAAACAAAAAATTAGAGTTTATTTTTGTTGCACATTTATTCTTTCAGAAAAGTTTTTCCTCATTTTTGTGATGATATTTTCCAATGTAATTTCCAGAAATTCTCGTGTAATTGTTGCAGAAATATGTAATTTAGTACAACTCTCTTATAAGTAACTAATAGTCCAAGCAGAAAGGAATACCTGAAAAAACTGTTACACCTTATGTCCGTCCTGGGTATGACGATAAACTACATCAGCGTCCAGCGTAAGACGATAAACTGCGTCCAGCGTAAGACGATAAACTACGTCCAACATCAAGGCCTCCGATCAGGAGGTTTTGAGGTGCGTGGAACCACCTCTTAATTGCTGGTGTTCCAAGGTCCACCCTGACATGGGGTGGTAGCACCTGTTAAGGTTCCAGCTATGGGCAAATACTTAACCCCGAAATTAAGGTAAAAAGCATTATAAAAGTGTAAAAATAGGTTTTAATACCAGAAATACTTTGTAAAAAATTATTACCCGAAATAAATTTTTGAAGAAAAAACTATTACCAGCAATATATTTTTGAAAAAAAAAATATTGCCAACAGTACATGTTTTAAAATAATATTACCAACTATACATTTTTGAGGAAAAAATATTACTAGGAAAATATTTTTGACAAAACAAAAAATTACCAAGGAAAGAAAGTTGTCGGCATTAAATAACACATTGAGGTTGATATGCCGTAAAGCACAACAAACCAAACCAAACACATTGTGTCATCATTAAACGACATATATAATGGACTATGGTAAAAAAAACATATAATGGACTATGGTAAAAAAAAACATATAATGAACTATGGTAAAAAACATATAATGGACTATGGTAAAAAACATATAATGGACTATGGTAAAAGACAAAAACAAAAAATGTATTATAAACAATATGTACATATTAATTTTAATACTCATTGTTTTACTTATGGAGCGTATTGTAAAACGAATTTTTCTGATATCTTCTATGTGACGTGTCTCTTCCGGACGTTGACGATCATGGCTCTCTACAAAGTCTTATGCATTTCTTAGTAGTAATGTTTATCTTTTTAGTATCCTGGTTCTGCCCAAGGCCATCTTAACAGCATTATGGGCGCATGGGCAAATCAGCGTGCTGGGGTTCCTACGACAACCACTCACAGGAACAAAAAGTAAATGATCGATAATATTAAACATATATCGTATTTCCCCATGTATAATACGCCTTCATCCATAATACGCACACCTAAAATTGTACTGAAAGTGTGGGAAAATGTTTCTACTCACGTATAATACACAACCCTTGTTTAGTAATCAAACCCTATAAATTGTACCTCTCCAGTTTCATTACGACCAGCGTTTTCTACTCTTATTTAAAAAAAAATGGTTTTAGATATAGAATAATATTATTTTAATTTAATTTTATAATAATTCTTATTTTATTCTACGGCAATTTTTAAAATATTTTTGTAGCTGTGTATAATATGCACCCTTGATTTTGCTTATTATTTTTTTAGAAAAACTGCTTATTCTGTTACGGTTTTTATTTTATTAGCACTACAACAAAACTGGTTTTCAAGCACTAAAAACATGCTGTACAGCAACAACTAATCAACATAATAAACATTTGAACAATACACATGGCTTAAAATACTCTGTAATAATATTCTGTAAGTCACACAGATTAGATGATACAATATGAAATTACTACGAACTTATAACAATCGGCATTTCTTTCCAGAGAATTGCTTTATTATTGGCTTGAAGTCAATGGTCTTCAGGAATAGGATAACATTTTCCATGCACATGAGTGAAAGCCAAGTTCAAACGATGCTGCCTCATTGTGCCACGAAGCACATTTTTTATAAATTTCAGTCTTGAAAAAGAATGTTCTGTACAATTGGTAATCATCCTGCACATGAACACTCTGAAACACAGTTTCATCATTCAGGAATACAGATTTCAAATTGTCCGAATTTTTTTTTCGCGCAGTACAGAGAGAGTCTATACAATTTTCATCAAGAGCCATGTAGTGCTTGAGATGCTCACATTCATTTAAAAGGTCATCATAATTCAGGTCTTTGTGATACATATTAGCCAGTTGTTCACACATTTTCTTTAGTGCATCAGAAGCAATGCTTTTCAATTCACTAAAGAAAGAAAAAAGATTTCCAATCTGTGAAAAAGCCTCTTCATGTTTTGCTAGTTCAAAGATTAGAGTGTCCAGAATAGGGAGGAAAATGTCCACCTTGAACTTTTCGGTTTTACTGAGAAATACCTGCTTTTTTTTTTTGTTTTGTTTCTTTTTTTTTTTTTTTTTTTTGTTTTTTTGTTTAGTCAGCTGTCGACTCAATATTTACCATTTCATTTTTTTAGCGCCCTTTTTCGGGTGAAAAATTTGGAAATTCTTGAAAAAATCAAATAATTTCGGTTTTTAATGAAACAATCAGAACTTATTCACAAATGAATGAAATTATTTTAGACATGTTTTCTTTTTTTTTTAGAAAGTCATAGTAAAAAATATTTTATTTTTACGTCTGTTACCTTCCCCCTATTACTTAATTTTATGAAAACTTGAGAAATTCGACGGTGTTACCCTTTTAGTGATTATATTAGTTAAAATCAGAAGACTTTGAAGAAAATAAATCATCGATTTTTTTGTAAAATCGAAATACGCAGCTACCCAAATTTCAGCGCTGAATTTTAAAATATGAAACTCAATAAAACCAAGACATTGTTTAACGAGAAAAGCTTTTAATGGCTTTTATGAAGAACATATGTTAAGAACAACATTGTCTGAAGTCAAAATATTTTTCCGATGAAAATAAATTTTTACAAAAATTGTTTTCCTTTTTTCAATTTTATATACAAAATGTGATAAATGTGTTAAATATTTTAAAATTAAGTTTTAATCCGTACCCTTTTGGAAATGCTGGTATTAAGTAGATATATTTTTACAGAGCATAAATTTGAAAGCTTATTACAATCTGCAGCACACAAGTATTTTAAAAAGAATCTTACACTGTTCTGAGTCTTCTTTTTTTTTTCAAATATATGGATGACCGTAAGTGACCTTAATGTCACGTATGTTAAGCATGTTTTTCCTGACGAGAATGAACAGACTTGAAAAAATGTTAGTTACATTTCTTACTACGAACATATGCTGAATTCTATGACTTTGACCATCATCGTCGCATTTTTTTACGTCCTATTTCAATACATATTTTAATTTAAGTTTTTTTAAATATGATTAATTTATTGTTTTTCAGTGAGACATATACTGCAATTACTAATTATTTTATCTTTAGTTTCAATTCTAGTGACGGAAACAAAAAATATAAAAATAAGGAAAATTAGAAATTAACGAATTAAAAAATAACATTTGAGAAATGAGAGAGGTACCTATCTTATTTATAAAATTTAATAGCATTATTTTTAATTACTAATTTTTATATTATTTCAGTCGTGAATTTTTTCATAAGCGAGATATAAAAATTAATAATAAATGAAAACAATACCATAAAATGTCATAAGAAATATACGTAAAAATTAAGTATCGCTCATATTTTATCTCGCTCTCAGTTATGAAATTTTAAATTTATTTTATTAGTAGTATTTTAAATCCTCTTCAAACGTAAAGCTAAAGTACCTAAAAAATCAATAAAATATTAGATTCTTGAAAGTATTTAATTTTTAAAAATTACTGTGTAGTTAAATAAGTTGGTTCACTTAAAATTCGAAAAAAATTGTCACTTCTGTCATTCCGTCTGATACATTCCCCTAGCTGTCAATAATTGATGTAAGCATCACTTAACACCTCTAAAACAAGTCACCACGGTTAAGACATGCTTATATTAATTTTAACTAATATTTTTCTGCTAAAAATTAAGTAATATTTGTTTCCAGTTACATTAAGTAAACTTTAAATTTTCTAATTTTCGTCAAATAACTCTTGAAAAAGGTGTAATTGATTTTTACAAGAATTTTAAACGGAGAATTTAACTTTTGCTTACAAAAATCTAAAAAATGTCGGACATCATCGATTTTACAGCAATTTCGCTGACTCAAAAAAAAGAAGAAAAGATATTTAACTTAATTTTTGGACGTTCTAGATAGGATTAAAAAGCATAAAAAAAATAATCAGAAAATGCTCTGGTCTTTGCTCCTAATAATAACATACAGATGATAAAAAATTGTTTTCATCAAGTTTGCGGTCTTTTTTCATCACGGTATGCTCTTTTTTAGCGAATTAGCGGAGATTACTAATTAAGACGGCTCTGGTTCTACCATCCATTTACGCAAGATAGTTATGTCTTTTTTGCCTTCAATATATAAAGTGTCAAATTTTTCATACCTTCTTTTCTCAAAATGTGTCCCAACAATATCAACAGTCAATTGCTGCGAGACGTGTAGAAGTGAAGTGAATAATTTACTCATACCAGGAATTATATTTGGCTCACAAGAATATCTGCAGCGTCACAAGTACAAGTGTCCCAACCAGTGAGTACAGTTTTGGGACTCCCAGTATTTACACAGTCTTCGGTATTATAAGCAATCTGACTTCGAATTTAAATAGTAATTGTTTCATTTTTTTTTATTCTTTGACTATTAACTCGATAAATTCAAGGTAACAGGTTACTTTCAATTCTAAAAAGTAGTTTTGAATTTATTTATTTTTAAGTTAGTAAAAGAAAATGAGAAGAAAGGATAAGAAAGAATCTATGGTTGTCTGCAAAAGGAACAGCCCAAGAGAAGAAAGGACGAAACATCAATTGTAAGAATTCAGAATCTATGGTTGAGTACAAAAGGAATAGATAACGTGAAGAAAGAACGAGGCGTCAATTGTAAGAATTCACAATCTGTGGTTATCAGTACAAAGAAAGAGCCCAGTAGAGGAAAGAACGAATCATCAATT
This sequence comes from Acanthosepion lycidas, assembly GCA_963932145.1. Classification (NCBI taxonomy): domain Eukaryota; kingdom Metazoa; phylum Mollusca; class Cephalopoda; order Sepiida; family Sepiidae; genus Acanthosepion; species Acanthosepion lycidas. The sequence goes on from OZ010587.1 coordinate 90,054,964, forward strand.
GTAAGAAGCCAGAATCTATGGCTGTCAGCAAAAGGAACAGCCAATGAGAAGAAAGAACGAAACATAATTGTAAGATGTCAGAATCTATGGCTGTCAGCAAAAGGAACAGCCCATGAGAAAAAAGAACTGAACATCAATTCAAAGATGTCAGAATCTATGGTTGTAAAGAAAAGTAAAAGCTAACGAGAAGAAAGTAGGAAACATCAATTATAAGAAGTCAGAATCTATGGCTGCCAGCAAAAGGAACAGCTAACGAGAACAAACGAAACTTCAATTGTAAGAAGTCGGAATCTTTGGTTATCAGGAAAAGGAACACCCCACGAAAGGAAAGAACGAAAAGTCAATTGTAAGATGTCAGAATCTATGATTGGTAACAAAAGGAATAGTCCACGAGAAAAATGGATGAAACATCAATTGTATGAAGACAGACTCTATGGCTTCAGTAAAAGAAACAACCGAAGAGAAGAAAGGACGAAACATCAATTGTAAGATGGTCAGAATCTATGGTTGACAGCAAAACGAACAGCCCAGGAGAAGAAAGAACGAAACATCAATTTTAAGAAGCCATAATCTATGGTTGTCTGCAAAAGGAATAGCCAACGAGAGGAATGAATGAAAAATCAATTGTAAGAAGTCAGAATATATGGCTACCAGCAAAAGAAAATGTCCACGAGAAGAAAGAACGAAAGGTCAATTGTAAGACGTCAGAATCTATGTTTGTCAACAAAAGTAACAACCCACGATGAGAAAGAACGAAACATTAATTGTAATATGTCAGAGTCTAATTGGAAATGGAAACAATAAGCAAACTTATACTTAAAATTAGAAAGTGACAATGTGATAGAACGAGGAAAGATTGTTTGAAGAATAGGGCACTATATTGAAGGTAAGAAGGATGGAGGAAAACAACGCATCACCGATTTATTAATCCTGTGCAACTGGATAGCAGAATAGAGAATGGGTGGGATGTTGAAAAAAACACGTCTTACTAAGAGCTACAAAGGATAAGGAGTTGTGGTAAGCCACGACTAAACATATTAAAGCGATACGGCACATAGAAGAAGAAGAAGAAGAAGAAGAAGAAGAAGATTCCATAGTTTCGCAGAACCACATTTTTATTGCCTCAAGTCTCTTCTTCAACTGTTCATCGGGATTAACATATTAAATTTCATGATAGAATTAAATTTACGAGAAAGGCCTGTGAAAATTTTACAGTTTTCCTATTTTAGTATTCTAATGTATGTTAACTCTTAAGTTCATGATTGAGTAAGCTCATAGCGAGTTGTACAACAATAAAATACCCGTAGAAATTCCTCTATCGTTTTGTTATATTTTTGAGCTTAACAACTTTAAGGAAATATTGCGATAACAATCATGAATAAGAATGCTTGTCGTTATTTTAAGTAAGGGTGTACCACTGAAAAGTTTTGAAATTGAAAACAATTTCCATTTCACTGAAACAGACGTTAAACACTTCTATCTACCATTCTTTCTTTCATTTTATCACTGAAAACAAGTAGCGCCTCTGATATGTCATTTCCGTGTCAAAACAGAATAATTCATCATTTATCAGGACGTAACGGTCGTGCGAACTAACTATCCAAGGGAGAGACAAGCAGAATTATAATAGAATTTTTATGTACTAGCACAAGGAATCTTATGCCACTTTCTGTCTGAATTTCTGGGATGAAGGATTATTATTATTTTTACCTGTTTACAGTCGATGAGATGAGGAGATTAATCCGACTGTTTACAATGAACAAAACGTATGCTCTGCCTAGAAAATTATTCAAAATATATGTTTTTAATCTTTTAGTGCCATTTGTTCTAATAGTGAAATATATTTTAAGAGATTTTTTAATAACAGGCGAGCATTAATCTTTATTATTTTATCGATATAATATATACGGAAAAGTAACGGATATTTTGTTAAATCGAATGTGAGCGTAGCGTAGCGGTTATCGGCGTGAGAAATGGGATTAACGCGCAGAGTTCAAATTTCAGCCGAGGCTGTTTCGATAGCTTTTGCATAAATACTATTGAAAAACTATCCCCCACTTCTTGTCCAATAGAATCATATATTATTAACGTTCCGACTATGAAACCAGATTTCGAATCTTACCATCGACGATTTGTCAGCGTGGTGACACTTGATAATATCAGATCGACGAGGATTATCCCAATATGCGACACCTTTGGGAAGTACTTGAATACCACACTACGGGTTGATGTAAGCCTTGTAAGTAAAATGGGGTGGGGATGGAAACTGTTCGGAAACCGTCTATGGATGTACTAGTACGGAGTCACAGGTCATCTTGACCGTAGATTTGAGCATACTGGAGTTGTTCAAAAATTGTTGATCACACCTGGTTATTCGTTCTCCCCCAGAAACTGTAACTAACGTCTGCTTACTAAAGTTTGATCCTGTGGATATTGAAGAAACACAGACGTGCCTGAACAAGCGCCTTCAACAGAGATTACCTAGCCACCTTAACAGACGGACATATTCGGAAGCGAGACAGCCAGCTATTTACTTATTTACTAGTTTGCGGATTAGTCGGTGGTCAGTACAATAATAGAAAACAGATCCCTCACTTTATGTCCAGTAGAATTTTATATTGATACTAGTTTACTCGCCGTAAAAATGATGACATATGTTGCTACTATCATTGAGTGATTTTTTTAAAAATATATGTCTTCTTTCGTTTTTTTCACCACTTGGCTGAGCAAACATCTTGGAATAGTCAACATTTTCATAATATAGACACTGCCTTTTAATGTCGCTAGGATTCGGACGATAACTCCACTAAAACAAAAAGTAACAGACGTTACAGACAAAAACACATGGATTATTACATGTATTATTATTATTGGTCTATTATTAGTGATTGTTGTTAATGCTTTATACCTAATTTATAAATCATACTTTACCATAAGTATGTATGTATAAGAAAAATAATTATATATATGGAGTGTGTACTATCCTCAGTTTCGGGCATCAACAGGGAGTCTTGTAATATATCCTCCGCAGACAGTAGAAGATGCTTCTATATTCTTTTGTCCAATAATAGCATCCAAAATTTCCAGGAACCGGTTTTATAAAAGCTAGTAATCTTTAAGAACTTATAAACAAATTATAAAAATCTATGGTAGGGACGGACGTTGTCATAAGATAACCTTCAAGTAGTGAACATATTAAAATTCGTCTCGAACATTACCAACAAACAATTCAATAGAACTACTTTAATTAATTTTTCTGACAATTAGTCCTTGCATAATTTAACACAATTTAAAAACAATTGAACCATATTGATAATTTATTAGAAAACATTTATTTATTAAGATATTTCCAGATTGAAATTCTGTTCTCACCATATTTCTGTTCAGAAGTATATTGGTGCTTTTTGACTCTAGTGTTATCAGCTGTATTATGGTTTCTTAGCCACATTGGAACTGAAGCGCTGCAGTCCCAAAGATCCAATGGAAGACCTGTCCAATTTATAACTAGAAAATTTGCCACATTTTTAACTTCCAGACAATTCCCTTTGTCAGAATAAATTATATCCATTAAAGAAAAAACCACTTTCAAACTCTACAGAACTTACAACAATGGTATTAATTATATTTTTTGGCTGTTATTTATCGGCTATTAATATATAAGATTATTTTCGGATAATCCAACAACCTGTTCGCTGAGCTTTTATAATTTTAAGAATTGGTTTGCGCGAACCGGTACGAACCGGGAGGATGCTATCATTGCCTTTGTCCCACCCTGTAGCCTCTTTCCAACAGAGGCAGTTTTGCAAGCCTGCCGCTACTATATCGATATTTCCTTTACAGTTAGCTCACGCAATGTCATTTCCACAGAGATGAACCAACCTTATTTCAACCGTGATTCAAATGCAAGAAGAAACTTTCACTCAAAGAGCTTTTTCGTAAGAACTGCTACTCCGTGAAACAGACTCCCGCACGAGTGCTTCCCTGAACACTCCTCGTATCATCCTCATAATCTTAACTTACTGCACCTTCTCCTTTCACACACTATTTTAACCGTATTCTCTACCCTGAAAGAATATAAAAATATCTTCATTCATATACTATAATGTTTGAAGAAATCCAAATACTCAGCCTTTGTGTTAACCAGTTCCCGCCGGAGCCAGAGATCTGATCAAAGCTAGGATCTCGTATGTTAGCTTTTAAGTCAACCAATCGCTGAGCATTTGGAAGACCTTTCTTCTCCATCACTTCCATCTACTAAACTGAATTTAGTAAATTTCGCTACTCATACTAAACTAAATTTAGTAAATTTCGCTATGGGTGTTATGTTACTCGAGTTATTCACGAGAAATACTCAGTAAAGCAATGGCCTCAATAGGTTCTTGCGGCATGCAGGATAGATGGCGTCTTTGAAAAAGGCAGCCTGTTTTTGTTCGACAAACTGCTGATTTAACTCTTTTCCTTGCCCCTCTCCACTCTTTTATTAAACAATTTTCTATAATAATGAAGTATCACAATAAATGTTTTCTCTTAAATAAGAAAAAATTCTATGTATTCATCATTTTATGCGGATATTTATGTATGTGCTCATGTGAACATGTGTCTATTTGTGTGTGTGCGTGTGTATGAGAGAGAGAGAGAGAGCGAGAAAGAGAGAGAAAGAGAAAGAGGGAGAGATTCTGGTCCGTATAGACAAGTAAGTCAGTAAAACTATTGGATGAACTTGGGTGAAGTTAAGTACATAAATCATCTTTTTTTTCGCTTTTTTCCTTTTTGACACTGAAAAGAAAATATGTTATATCTTAAACTTCGATCTAACGACGAATAAATGTCTACTAGCCGTCATAATAATGTTAGAGTTACTTGCCCTTTCTAATAATTGTTGATGCATATGAAAATAATCCAACAAAAGAAAAATAAACAACGAACAATTTCTTTTTTTTAATAATTTTTCGATAAAACATTTCCCAATCATTCTGTTATTTCATCTGATCGCCCGTTTGTATTCATTTTACCGTTAATTTTTTCCCGAATAAAAACGTGACGAAAAGCGTTAAAAAAAAGAATCGTCTGCTAAATCAAAGGCAAGATCACGTGACCTTAGCAAAGCATTCAATGCTATTAAACTAAAATGGATATCACTGAGTTTCGTCGCGAATTATCTTCAACTTGTAAAAGCAATAAACCTACAAGTAAGTGTTTTTTAAGCTACTACATTTTGTTAGTGCATATCAGAACTATATTTAATTTAAAAATAAACAATTGTGCGCTGACGAATCGTTCACTACGATAAGAATTAAAATTTAAAACTTCTTTCAAATACGGAAAAAAAGATTATATGAAAATTAAATAGAATGCATTTTTTTTCTTTTTTCGAAAAAAATATTTAGAGAAAATAAATAAATAAGGAGAAAAATAAACTAAAATAAACAAAATATAAAACGTTAATCAAATAAATGTTTTAAATATTCTTTTTTTGTTTTTGTTTTTGACAAAAAACAAGACACTGACCGCATATTTGGTATTTTGTCTATTTGCCATATATTGTCTATTAAATAGTAACAGGTATCAATTTATAAAGCTATTTATTTGATTATTAATTCAAAAGACAATCTTTTCTAAATTGTTTGTTCATAGACATTTCATTTTATAAAATTTATATCATGGTGACGAAACTGAAACGCGAAAAACAAAACTTAACTGACATTAAATACATAGATCCAAATTTAATACTTTTAAATCTGTACAATGTTTGTAAAAGATAGCACCCGTATATATATATATATATATATATATATATATATATATATATATATATATATATATATATATATATACTGTTGATTACCTGTTTTGTTTCAAGCAATTTTTCTCGTCACAGTACATTTTGTTTTTGTATACTTATAAATCTAGCATTCACCCATGTATTGAATATTGTTACCATATCTGGTCTGGCGTTCAGGCTCTATATCTCAAGATTTTCAACAAGAACCAAAGAATAGTTTGTTCATAGACATTTCATTTTATTTATATCACGGTGACGAAACTGAAACACAAAAACTTAACTGACATTAGATACATAGATCCAAATTTAATACTTTTAAATCTGTACAATTGTCCATTGTTTTGGCTGATATGGGATATCTTTTGTGTCTTAACTATTGTGGGTTTTTTTTTTGGGGGGGGGGGTCCCCTGATGCTCTTTTTAGTTCCTTTAGCCAAAATAATAGATACTTGAAGATGACAAGAGAGTACTTGGTCAAAAGGCTGTATCTGTATAATCTACAATAATCAAGGTTAGAACATAGTTTGAATAAGTCAAAGTATATTTCTAGTATTTTGGAAATAAATTCTGGTGAGTGGTAAAGAGTGGATACTTTACAACAACAAGCTCGTGGGGCTAAATGAAACAAACTACCATTAACTGAAAAAAATCTGTCTTTATTCAAAGACCCTGCATAGTGGGAGTGGAAACCATTTACTATGAGTTCCTTCCAGACAAACAAATCAGTAATTTGAATTCCAATTAAACCAATTAGACAGAAATCGATGAAAAGCGTAAACAAATGATTTAACAGCTAGAGAAATAATCAGACTACATTTTTTTTTGCTGTTATTATGTTTTTTTTGTGACCAGGCAAATTTTTTAGTGTTTAGCTGGGAATATTTTCCATTTGCTATCCTCTTAATATAAATAAATAAATAAATACAGTTATCACTCACGTAACAACTTACCTGTTTAATGACCTAAGACTTACAGCCATATATAAAATCTCTATGTGGGATTTTTTTATACCCTTTGAATTTATGTGACCAACAATTTGTCCTCTATAAAAAATAAGGGTAAAAAGAGCATTGACGCGACACGGCGAGAGAAAACAGGACAACACCAAACTTGAGTGGAAAAAAACGTCTTTATATCAGAAGAGGAAGAAAGAAAAGTGAAGATAGAAAAATTGGATTTTAAAATCGTTGCAACCCCCCCCCCCCCAAAAAAAAACAGCGGTTTTTGCGAGGACTTAACTGGTGGCAGTAAAGTTCGTTAGGTTAAGAGTTCTCATTTTTGTTGCAACGTCGGAATATATTTCTCTTCAGGTTGAAGAGGGATTCAGTTTTTGGATGCTTTGCTGCAACTGTTGGGACATCCTCGTTTCTATGTTGTATTCTTGGCCTCTCCATTTTCAGACACCATGTGGCTGCTGGTTGAGTTTTTACGGAGCTAAATTAGTCCGTGGTGATTCCTCGGTGGCCCAGGAAAAAAAAAGACTGTTATAGGTTGCTGTCAGCCCAACCCAGAGGCCGGTGATAACGACCCCTACAAAAGGAGGCAATTCATTTATCTATATAATATTTTCAATATCTCATAAAATAAAAAATAAAAATTTAAATTCTAGTCAACTAGTCAATATTGTATGTTGCACAAAAACTTTGATCCTGATTGTTTTCAAAATGGATCAAAATAAATAAAATTAATAAATAAAGTGAAAAATGCATAAAAATTTATTTGTATTGTATTTACAGTATACAAATCGTGCTAATTTTCGAATTTGCTTATTACGTTCACTGTTAGGTACACGACTGTACTATATAAACATTTAGAAATAAATTAAAAATGTTACAAATTGTACTATCTAAAGCTCGTTGACACAAACCTAATATATGTATAGTATACCAAAAATAAAGGTTAGGTATAACTTCTCACTTAACGACCAATTCATTTAGCGATCTGACCATTGGAACGGAATGTGGTCGTTAAGTGAAGAATGTCTGTAAATACCAAGGAAGACTGCAGGAGAAAACATCTAGAACATATACAGCTATTGTTCCGACGCTGAAGTCTCTTGTTTGTTTATTTGCTGCTTGTAACATCGTTTTAGCTGATACATTCTTCAGCCATCGTCAGATTGAATATGCTAAATGACTCTTCTCAGAGGATATATCATAATATTAGCAGATTTTTGCTAACAAAGTCACAAACTTCTTGAAGGATATAATCATGAAATTACCTGAAAAATGGAGCAGATAGTGGAGCTAAACATTAAATATGTTGTTCAAGAGGTTAATTTCCAAAATGGAAAGAAAAAAATTATTTCTATTTAATAGACCAAACAAACGTTTTCGATTACTCCGAAATCCTAGCAATGCATTTATCATTATAAAGATGATCATTTTCTTCTGTCAATATCGCGTCCTTTAAATTTGGGCCATTGATATTTCTCCTTTCACGTTTGCAATTCTATAGTAAATTTGTGATACATTTCCATATAGTAAAATATGTATTGTTTTTCTACAGTAAAACCATTAGCAACGCATTTATAATATACATATAACAGCTCAGTTCTATCACAAACGATTGAATTAATTCTTCACCACAGAGAACATTTTTCTTTCAGAATTTCAATGTACAACATAATTATCTGAATACTCAGTGAGTAAAAAGTTGGCGTGCGTGACAAATAATCGTGTTACGAAAGACCCCAGACATTTACTAACCTTCACTTAGTTTTTTCTTACTCAATATCTGACTAGTGTGGTACCAAATGAGAATTGACCTCACTACACTAGTAAGTTGGTCTAAGAATTTGGTAAAGATCGGTCTACTGTAGGCGCCCCTCTTATCTTTACTCTTTGTGGATCCGTCTATTGAATTCTTTTTCTTGTTCAGTTTTTCATTCGAAAGACGAAATAACTAAACAAAGAAAGAAACAAAGAAATAAGTGAATTCATGAATAATCGCCTATTTTTGGATAAAAGAAACAAAAATGTTGCGTCTTTGTCTTGAGAGATAAATCAGATCGTCACAGCTTCTCGATTGTCGGTGGCAGAATAGAAACGAGACGAGGTTGAAAGAAAGAAAGAAAGAAAGAGAAATGAATTGCCCAGCAGCCGTCTCAGCTCAGCAGTAGCAGCAGGAGCGACAACAGCAGCAGCCATCATCATTGGCTTTGCGGTAATAGTAACAATCCTAGTTGCTGTGTCATTGAGAGAAAATATCAGTGAAGTGCGGTCTCCCGGATTCAATGGAGAGAAAGAAAGAGAGGTGATTTTTTTTTTTTTTTTTTAGAAATGGAGAAAAGGAATGGAAAGCATTAGTTGCGAATGCAAGGTATCTCAAAATAACTTGTCAAAGAAAAAGCTATTTTGCTGTTTTTAAATTTTTATTTGTTTTTACTAGATTCATTTTTGGACGATTTGACCAGTCCATTAACAGTGTTGCGAGCAAATAAATAAACAAACAAACAAATAAATAAATAAAAATAGCTAAAGGAAAAAAACAAAAAATGGCATCGTTGTATTTGCTCGTTTGGGTTCGTGTTGTTAAGCTACTGGAATCATAATTCCTGAGGTCTCTAAATACTGGTGAAGTGAAGCTTTGTATCTTGGATTTATGTAGAAGATAGAAAGCTGCTTTTTTTTTCTTTTTTTTTTTTTTTTTTTGTGGATTTAAAAAGATCTTTTGATCAGCCAAGTAAAGATTAATTCCCTCACTCGTTATTTCCACAAATAATGACAGTATCATAGTAAGGCAGAAACTATTTATACTACCAAAGTGTGGAGAGTTTGCAGGCAGCAGATTAATCCTTTTTGTCTTGCTTTCAAATCAAATTAAGATAAATCATATCATTTTATCAGCCATCTGGTGTTGTGACCATCGATCCAAGTCATTAGTAACCTTCCAGAATTACTCAAAACTCACTGAAGATGAAACCTGCGTGGTGGCGGAGATAGTTGTGCATTACACATTATTGTCAATGATCAGTGTTTGAACTTAGTTGAAAAGCCAAGATTTCGAATGTTGATTTCCAAGACAGGTATGTTACCCCAACTTGGTAGATTGGTTTGCGTAATCATTTTTTTTTCTTTACTTCTCTCTCTTTGTTTAGCCTCGTGTCATTCTAAACATATATCAAGAAAAAGAACGAAAAAAAAAAACACATAGACAGTGTGTAGATAACGCTGATGGTAATCTTTATAACATCAACAAAATACAATAATCGCCAGTGGCGTGAAGTAGGTAAACCACTGTTAGTGGTGGACTACTTAGCATATTACCCCCACACTACCACCACCATTTGAAATACTGTCCAAAGTATTTATGAGGATTGGACCATAAGAATTAGTGTTCATAGGTACGGTATATAACATGTAGTTTATACATTTATATTAAAACAAAGAGAGAAGAACAAGTACTAAAATACGTTACGTGGTGAATCGAAAAATATAAAAAAGCAAAAAAAAAAAAAAAAGAAGCTAATCAGTTATCGCTCTTCAGAGCTCAATCGAGGACAAAACAACCATGTACACAACGGCTAAAAAGGGAAGAAAATACCAACAACACTAAAGACATGCTAAAAACACTAAGTTAGCACAGAGATACACGAGTAGTACATTCTGTGGTGTTCGAATCACTAGCGAACAGGATAGCGATACTGCTTTGTTAGCCATTACTCGCCGTATCAAATATACAAAAGCAACGCTTTGGGGAAACAATTACTGATTTAGCCTACTATACTATTTTGTAGTGAGTTTTCTGTTCGTTGGGCACCGCACTTGTAGCCTTGTATCAGACTAAGCTTGACTTAGTAAAAACCATAAGATTCTATACAAAATAATTACTTGACCATGTCCAATGTCGATAGCCTTCATGAATAACATTAATCACTGCTAGATAACTTACAATTTGAAAAGCTTAACTGAGAACGCCAGCAGGCCAAAATGAAAGAGGCATAGGGGTTTGGAGGATTGTGCAACGTCAATATTCCGAAAGGGATATTTTGAAAAATTCAGTATTCGGAAAACTGGTCACTATCATTTTCAAACAGACGGTCAAAAATGTGACACCGAAATACGAAGGCTCATTAAAATAGCGAAAGATGCTTTCCAAAATTTAAGCAAAGTATTAAGAAACGGAAATTTCATTGGAAACAAAAAAAAAGAGTACTGAACTCTTATGCAATATTGATACTCCTATATGGCAATGAATGCTATAGCATCTCATCACAGATAGAGAGAAGATAGAAATGTGGTTCTACAGAAGAATGCTGAGAATACCATGGACTAAAGATATGAGCAAAGAAGAAATTTTAGAAAAAAATGGAAAGAAAAAGATAGTTTAAATTTCTCAGGCACATAATGGGGGAAGAGGGCTTGGAAAATTTGGTATTCACAGGACATATTGAAGGCAAGAGGGACAGAGGGAAATAGTAAGTAACCCACCTAACGAGCTTGAATATATAGATAGCTGAAGAAGGATTTGGAAATATAGTAAAAGGATAAACTTTACTAAGGAATACAAAGGACAAGAACTTGTGGAGAGACATGATCGTCCACGTCTTGAAGGGACATGACACAATGAAGAAGAGGCAGGCCAATATTATTCATAGTTGCTATGCATAAAAATCACTGCAGCAAATGCTGATTTTCGAGGCAGGTATACCTTCTGCTTACTAATTTGACCTTGCACCGTACTTAAATTAACCCATTAGTTTATTAATAGTAAAAAAAAAATCTTAGTCGGGATCATAGCTCCATGATCCTTTCATTAACTGCATAGCGTGTGCTACGCTAGAGCTACATACAGTTTTGAATTGAGATTTGTTTTTCTCCTACCCAATGCTGAAGTACCCAGTTAACCCTACAAATTACATAGAGTTAGAGGTTTTGAATTCACTGTTATCCTTCTCCCAAACTGACTCTGAGATGGATTCCTTCTATTCACAAGAATATTTGCATCTAAGTAAATATAACGATTCCTTCGATTCCTTGAACCGAGTCGCTCTCTTACTCCGCTATGCTTCTAATTATAGGCTTAGCAGCTTTTTAGAGACCTATAATTAATACAATCATAATACTATTAATTATTAATACTATAATTAAATTCCAGTATTAATTATAACAGTTTAAATAAAATTTGAGTTTTGATAATTAATAATGAAATTAATGGTGGCTATTCATGGTTTAATATATATTTCTTCGAAGCACAACCGTGGTAATATAAGCGGCTATCAGCCACAAAGCAGTGTCGTTAACCGTTTTAAATATAAGCAAACAGAAGGATTTCGTACTAGGCCTCTAACTAATTTCCATCTAAGCATTTCTTTCCCAATACACATTTTTCATTTAATTTTAGTGATAAAATAACTTCGATTTAACTCTGTTGAACGATGTTCGAAACCGGTTAGCTAGCTCGTTTTTCAATTTTACCTTTAACTGATTATCATCATCAGTGGTAATAAATACAAATTTTTTCTTTTCATGGCGGCCATGTATATATATATATGTGTGTGTGTGTGTGTGTGTTACAAATTTTGAAAAAGAATTAGTCAGGGGGCCATATTTAAATCTCTGCTTCTCTGCTGCTGAATTGTTTGCTTTTTTTTTTCTTTATTATGTGACGTCCCCTTTGGTGTCGCTGCGCCGAATGTGACGTCTGCCTGGCCGCGTCCGTCGTGCTATCCTGTCCTGTGACGACCAACTGGCTTGGTATTGGTCGCGGCACCAAATGTGACGTTCTAACCTTTTGGTGATTCGGATGGGAATCTGGTTAGATTCGGTATCAGCCTTGTCGTTCCCAGCTCGCTTCCAACGTCTGGTTACCGAAGTAACTGTTTTGATTTCCAGTCTAACCTACCCACGTTGTGATTTGATCTTAGGCAGACGAAATCAATCAGTCGCCGGGCCGTAATGCAAGCCGAGTTCGATCAAGGGCAACACCGCACAAGTATATGTAAAATAAAATAAAATAATAACTCGAAAAGTTCAAATGCGTTAAAAAAGGATAACAATATTTTATATCTGGTTGCTGAATACAGGACTGCGTCTTTCTCCTAAACCCGCTATATGGATTCGTGACACTTTGTGCTTGTTAGGCGAGTCTTAACATCTTAAGTTGTTTGTTCTTTAAGAAACTGGTTCTTGGTGTATCTTCAGGCGATATTCGTAAAACTTGTTTTGGTAGTATGAGCCTAAGTCGTTCTTCAAAAATAAATTGTTCTTGGCTAGAAGTTGAGGTCGTGATGCCTGGAATCTTTCAAGTCAGCTATCTGCGAGGCGGGTGCAACTCCAACTGCGAACTTCACTCAACAGGAACTCGAACTGGTACTGAACTCGCTGCGACTCTGCTTATATGGACGCCGACCAAAACCGGGGTGGGCTTGTCGGGGTTTGAGGTTCCTTGATAATTCTAAACCCACAATCCACTTCTTTGTTTTCGGTCAGGAAAATTTTATTATTTTCCATTTTTGAAAGTCTTTCGTCTTCCCACCTTCTTCTGTTCTCATATCGGTATCTCACCATGCCCTCAGAGGGTGTCAACGGTTTTCCCCTCTCTCTCACAGTGGCATCTCACACCTATCACTTCAGGGGGGCGCAACAGGCCTCCCCTCCTTCTTCACGTGATTACCTCCGCCTAACGCTCATGCCACCATCCAGCCAATGGGCGCTCAGCAGCGTGGGTGTGGCCAGACTAGCCTCGGTTTAAAAAAATCTTGCTCAAAAAAAAAAAAATTATCTTCCTTTTTCTTTTTTTTTTCTTTTTCTTTTCTTTCTCTTTCTTTCCTTCTGCCCGACAACAACCTTAGACTCTTATCTTAGTCAAATGTCACTTCGACTTTATCACCCGGGGCCTTCGCCAAACAAGTGGGTGGTCAATTGGACGCATTTGCATTCTGTTGCTAATTAACTGTTCTGATAAAATAATTTCGCTATCATAGCCAGCCCTGACAATAAACAGGTGTTTTTCCCAAATGACATGGAGGTGGTTCCACGGACATTTTGGTTTCGGTCAAGCTGATGACCTATTTAATTTTTATCTCTTTAGAATTCTGCGGGAAGTCGCTTGTCCAACTTGAAATGTTCATTATCGTTGTCATAAATTAATTTAAATCCGACCCATCCACGACCCTACTTTCCTCGCTAATGAGAATAAAAACCTTTAGCATTTTTCTCTGTTAGAAAGAAGATAACATCGCTTAGTGTCCTTTTCGTGATGGCTTCTTATCACTTAAATTTAATTCTCGCCTTTCTTTTTTCTTCTTTCTTTCTAGCGATATAAATAAATATAAATATAAATAGTATCACAATTATGGCAGGGATGCGTCTCCTATAATTACTCCCGGAATCAGTCAGTTATGTGCCATGCGTGATACACGCTTAGGCGATCATGTATCTTTCGATACATTACTGGCGAGACAGATTTTTTCGCGCAGTAGGTTGCTATTTCTTTCTGTGGTAGACCAGATGCCATCCAAGGCTATGGGACCCGGTCTGTCATGGTATTTACCCAAAGCTGGGGGTAGAAGAAGAGGATTCATACATTTCCCAAGTGTATTAGCATGTAAGTGAATGTAATGGATTCGACTGGAATTCGAACACGGCTCTCCGATTCCTCAATCCGAGCCGCTATAGAAAAAAAAGCTTTGCTTTTGTTCTAAAGTCATGCTCACATTATAGCAGATTTCAAATTTGATTTAAAAATCTTTAAGACAAAAACTAAAAAAGAACCTTTCGTTTCCAAGATATTTTAATGAGTTTATACGTATAATTCCTGCTCTTTTGTGCTTTGCACAAGCAAAGTTGCATGCAGACAGATAGAAAGAAAATGCCTTTTATTAATTCAGTTATTACTTAGTTTAGCACAAGGCTCCAAACTGCTTACAGAATCTACTAATCAGGAATGATCACGAGTCAAAACACTGATTATGTTCGTCGCTATCTTAATTTCGGTGTCAGACAAGAACCGCTGTTTTCAGAGGGACTTGATCGTAAGACGTTCGATATTGCAGTCAACACTGACTGAGTTTCCGGCACACATGACACTTAATGCCATGACTGATAAGCGAGTTCAGCTTTCAGCCGGAGAAAATTCTAATTCAAGACTGATGTAATGAATATGCATACACCTGGGTTCCCCCTCACAGTAATATGATTGGCTGGTGTCAGCCATAAATACAGACTGATGTGGCGATACAGGAGGACGCCTATTGCCTACGCCTATTGCCTACCGCTACGACGAGGACCAGTCCATACGGTTACCTGCTAGATTGTCCTACCTGGTTACAGTAGTCCAAAACCACTTTGCTACTTCGAACAAATATATCCCTTTCCGGGACATATCAAAGACCAAGGTAATGAATGTCTCATACGCTATTCAATTAGTGATCAATTATTCTTTGTTTTCTCTCGTCCGATATATTTTTTTGATGTACTTTGGAATTACACTCTGTAATTTATTTTTTCATTTACTACGTTTAGTCTTGTAAAACTTCGGGCTAGATAGGTGAGAGAAAATGGAATTAAGAACATTGTGTTACGTCAATCTACCAATGAGTATATCCTGCTTGCCTAGAAAATCAGCTCTGGCCTGTGCTGTGAGGGAGAAAAAAAATAATAACTCCCATTATCCACTCCCTTCAAATTCGGAGGACTGAGAAAAAAGACGGAAAGGAATTCGTGAGCCTATGTGAAATCTTCTTTGAAAATCTAGCTATCACAGAAATTGACCAGTGAGCTTAAAAGAAGGAGGAAATAAATTCGCGAGTCTATATGAAATTGTTTTGGGGCTACTAAAAACCTTGTCTTCACAGAAATTAGCCGTTGAGCCAAGAAGAAGAAAGAAAAGAAAGTAGCGAGCCTATGCAAAATTCCTTTTTGATATAAAATGGGAAGAAAAATTAAATTAATAAAAGAAGAGTGTCTGAAGTTATGTAATAGGTTTTGTTTCTGGTCAGCGCATCCAGTGTTGAAGTTTTCGCTAGTGTAATTATTCGCAAGTTATACTATCGGCCTTTACTCAATACGTGACACTTCAAAGAATTTTCTCTCAAGAATCCAAGAAAGCTAAGTATTTCAAACTATCTCTCTTCGTCTACTTTTGAACATATGCAGCCATATATCTCTTCAGTGAGCAACGAACTCTATTACCTTTGTTTTCAACATGTTTTAATATTATTTTGTGTCAGATCATTTAATCTGTTGTATGAACATTTCCTCTTCATGACAATAACGTTAAAACTACGAACTTTAAAAATTTCTGATTTATTTTCCTGAAACGAGCTGCTGACACAATTTCAAGCGCGTAAATTCGAAAATAAATTCCTTATTTTGTTTTGTAAAAATTACTCGTATGTTTCCTCGTTATTGTCGTCCATCATTAATCTTCTTGACGTCGGTAAATCAACTCTTCATTTTAAAACCTAATTCCCACGCCACAATACTTTTACTGAACACGGACATCTAGTAACGATTGGAAATACAGTATGTCAAACAGGCTCATTACCAGAATGTTTTGGGTGTATGGAGTCCGCTTTCAAGTATTTCCACACTAAATTTATTTCACATAACTTTCCAGGGGTTTGGGAATCTCTGTTGGTGACGAGTCTGATTCGTAAGCTTAGCTCAGTATAGCAGAATAATACAAAAGTAGGGCACACAGTAAGGCTCGATCTCTTGCGACTAACACATTGGTCTACAAGAGTGTGTTTATTGTTACACTGCTACGGAACATTGGCAGGTTAGTATCTTAGAAAAATGTGACGTCCCCCGGTGTCCCTGCGCCAAATGTGACGTCTGCCTGGCCGCGTCCGTCGTGCTATCCTGATCACGTGACCAACTGTGACGTCACCCCGTCTGCCTCCGCGCCGTCGCCGTCTTATCCTGTCCTGTGACGACCAATGTGACTTGGTATTGGTCGTGGCACCAAATGTGACGTTCTAACCTTTTGCCGATTCGGATGGGAATCTGGTTAGATTCGGTATCAGCCTTGTCGTTCCCAGCTCGCCTCCAACGTCTGGTTACCAAAGTAACTGTTTTGATTTCTAGTCTAACCTACCCACGTTGTGATTTGATCTTAGGTAGACGAAATCAATCAGTCACCGGGCCGTAATGCAAGTCGAGTTCGAACCACACAAGTATATGTAAATGAAAATAAAGTAATAACTCGAAAAGTGCAAATGTGTTAAAAAAAGGATAACAATATTTTATATCTGGTTGCTGAATACAGGACTGCGTCTTTCTACCAACCCGCTTATATGGATTCGTGACACTTTGTGTTTGTAAGGCGAGTCTTAACATCTTAAATTGTTTTTCAGGAAACTGTTTTTTAGTGTCTTTGGAATTCGTCAACTAGATTTTCGCCAATTATCAAGTGGGCGGACATTTGGCGATTTCGTATTCTAGCGCTAATTATTCGTTCTGATAAAATAATTTTCCTATCGTGGCCAGCTTCGACATAAAACAGGTGTTTTTTTTTTTTCTTCAAATGATGTGGGGGGTGGTCCAACGGACATTTTGGTTTCGGTCAGAGCTTGACCTAATTAATTTTTATCTCTCAGTACTCTGCGGGAGGTCTAGAGGCATCCCTCTCGCGACCTAATTAATTTTTATGTCTTAGTATTCTGTTTCGCGGGCCACTCGACCAACCTGGAATTTTCACCATTGCCATGAGCAGACTGCTGTCGTTTATTCGGTGCGTCGTCATAAATCAAATTAAATCCAGTGTCTTGCTTCCCTCGATAATGAAAATAAAATCTTACCACTTTTCTTTGTCAGAAAAATAACATCGCTTAGTGTCCTGTTCGTGATTGCTTCTTATCACCTAAATTTAATTCGCGCCTTTTCTTTTTTTTCTTTCTTTCTAGCAAACCTAAATAGTGTCACAAAAACAAACTTTAGTAAGTTATTTATTTAGCATTTTCAGTAGTGAGACACTTAGTGAGGATGAAACTCTCTGTAGTAACGAATTGGTTTGCGCGATAGTCTTGCTATCACACTATGGCAGGCGACCAATTTCCTAAGAGTATTATATCAGTCTGGTTCGTATACACAGTGAAAACCAGCAAGGAGTGTGCTAACTATCGTGCCACGGCAGACTGTGGGCACCGTCAGGATGGGCGGGGATATTTTCAAGGTTTACCCTGACACAAAGTTAAAATAATGAATCCAATTGCTTACACTCGGGAATTGGACTATTGCAGCTCCGTCATGCAACATCCTATGTGAGTTTAGAGAAGAGTTGCGAATAATTTTCGTAAATGAGCTTAAATGTTACATTTTCTTAAGATGTGGTTCCAACCTAAGCATGTTAGCATAAAACATGCAATACATTTCCGATCTTGTGTCGCTCCACGCGACATTTATGAAGATTTTCGCCTTTCTTGATAGATCTTCTATTGACACAATCTGAGATAATGATTTACGTCTAAATCACACATTTCACCTTTCTCGACAGATCTTCTCTGTTGACACAGTGTGAGATACTTAACGATTTACATACGGCATTTTACCTTTCTCGATAAATCTTCTGTTGTCACATGTACTTAATTATCTACGCCTATACACTTACAACATTTTACCATTTTCGCTAGATCTTCTGTCGTCACACTGTGAGGTACTTGATGATTTATGCCTACACTCTTACAACATTTTACTATTCTCGATAGATTTTCTGTCGTCACACTCTGAGGTACTTACTTATTTACGTCTACATTCTTACAACATTTCAGCTTTCATGCAAACATGTTGACCTCAGTGTCCACTTTTATATTTATATTTAGATACGATCTATCTCTAATATTGAGCACTTTTCCATAAATATAGCATACCTTAAAATATATTTTTATCATATATATATATATATATATATATATATATATATATATTGTGTGTGTGTGTCTGTGTGTGTGAAATGGATTGTCGCCACTCGGTGTTAACCTCAGTGTCCACTCTTATATTTATACCCGGTCCATCCCGGATATTGAGCACTTTTACCGGTAAATATAACATCGGAGAAAACTAGATTTCATCATATATACAGTTGTGGACATAATTAATCACCCCCTCCACTTTCCATAATTACAAATAAAGTTGTAAAACCTCAAATTTTCATGGAAGCTTCCTCTGCATTTTATGAAAATTAATTAAGAAATGATAAAATAATGGATTTGAAAGAATGTCCAGTGATGCCCACAACAATTTTTTAATGTCAAACAATAATACAAAAAAAAAAAAACAAAAAAAAACAAAGAAACATTTAACTTAGGACAAAATTATTGCCCCTGTTGACTCAATAAATGTGTAACTTTTATTCTTGATTATTGCCTTTAATCGTTTTTGATATTCCCTTACTAGATCACTACACAGATTGATCAGTATTTTGCTCAATTCTTCCTCGTCAATAACTTCTAGTATCTCCAATTTCAAAGGATTTCTTTCCTTTACTTTTTTCTTCAAATATACCCGTACATTTTCAATGGGGTCTAGGTCAGGACTTCGTGCAGGGTACGTCAATACCTTAATTTTTGCTGTTATTTTAGTATTTTGTAACAAAGTAGACCGTGTGTTTTGGTTCATTTTCATGTTGGAACGTCCAGTGACGCCCAAATCCAGCTTTCGTGCACTTTATTTTATATTATTTTTAAGAATAGCCAAATACTGCTCTTTATCCCTGATACCCTCTCATTAGTTGTACTGGTCCAGAATCAGCAAAACATCCCAAGTGCAGAATGTTCCCATCCCCGTGCTTAATTATAGGCGGAGTATTTTTGGGTTTGTGGGCTTCATTCATTTTCCTCCATATATAACGGGAGTTTATGTGACTAAATAACTTTAGATTGGTTTCATCTGGCCATAAAACATAGTTCCAATATTTACTCCCATGTTCTAGATAGATTCTAGCATAAGCTAATCGGAATTTTAGGTGTTTAGCCTTAAGCAAGGGAGATTTTCATGGGCGACAAGCTCGAAGTACTTCTCCATGAAAGCTTCGAGTGAATGTCTTCGTCGATACATTCAACCCTGATGTTTTTACATCACTGTCATTGTCCTTTGTCAATAAGTGAGGATTCTTCGTGACATCTCTAACAATTTTCCTTCCCATTCTCTCAGAAATTTACCGTTTTCTACAAGGCCTTAATTTATTCTCAACACAATGTGTTTCGTTTTAGTTCTTGCTAATGCTATGAATTTTCTATCTATGAACATTTAAATTCTTGGAAAGTGTTGTATACCCATCGTATTTGTACGCATCATCTATCTTCATTCGGATGCTCTTTTGAAGTCCATCCGTCTTTGCCGTGGTTGCAGAACGAATGAGTTATCATGGTACGTGGCACTAACATGTTGTCTCCTTCATTACCTTGTAGAAGGTTATAGAATCAGGTCAATACTATTTCATTTTCACAGCGTGTTTGTCTTGTATGTCAATTTAAGCAAAAAAAAAAACAAAACAAAAAAACATTACAATTGCTATTGAGCAATATTATTTCATAAGGGAGTGGGGGGGGTCAAATAATTTTGAATTTCAGCAATTTTTAGAAAAATCTATGAATATAATAGACTGAAGCTTTTGAAAATTCCACGAACTATTTAAAACTAAATACAGAATGAACTATTTATGTTAAATTCAGTAAGTACTTGCAAATATCCGCATTTCCTTAGAAAATAAGCAAATATTTAGTTAGGGTGAATAATTCTGTTCACAACTGTATATCCATATCTTCTCTCCACATCGGCTATGGGTTTAATAGTTGTGCAGACAAGGCTCCCTAGCTTTTGTTGACAACTAGTCTAGGAGAACTCTGAATGCAAAATTGGTTGGCTGTAGGGCTAGCAATTCCAACCATTAAAATAATTACTTGTTACCGAATCCAAAACAACAGTACTTCGTGTGGTGAAAATTTAGCTCCATACTACATAGGAAGGGCTACAGAGTATATATATATATATATATATATATATATATATATATATATATATATATTGAATAATAAAAAATATTAAAAACTTAAAATCTTCAGACACACTCGGTTGTATATTAATATTCCTTCGTTTTTATTTTTATTATTATTTCATTTAGATTCCTCGACTAGTTTCCGCTAACATGGCCATCATCAGGAGAAAAATAATTTTAGCAGTGAACTACAGAAATGAATGTCTTGATAGAGAAAATGAACTTTTGTCTGTAGTTTCCTTTTGTTATTTTTATTTTTTATTTTTTTAACATGAATTTTGGTCAGACCTTGTGTTGGTCAAACAGTCTTTTTTAAGTTGTCATTTGAGATAAGAACTGGATGGATCCATGCTGCTCTGAATTCCCTTGGTCATTTTGATAGTTTTATTGGTTCCTGGAAAGGGGATGTGTCTTTGTTAAGTGCGTGTGTGTTATTTGGTTCTTAGGGAGTGAGTGAGTATGATGTCTGTAAGCGTGTATATTACTATGGGTGTGTGTTATCATTTGGCTCATTAGGAAGTGAGTGAGTATGATGTGTGTAAGTGTGTATATTCGTGTGGGTGTGTGTATAAGTGTGAGCCCTCAACACCTCCGTAAGCATGTCTCTCTTGTGTGGGTGAGAAATGTGGGTAGGTTTTGATTTGTAGGGTTATATTATAATATTATATATTAATAATATCTATATTGTTAAATTTATGATTGAGCCCGGGTGGATAGTGCGTTTTTAAACATTGGATCTACTTATTTTCATGGAACGCTAAAATCTTTCTAATGTTATCTGCTCTGAACTTTTCTATTCTCTCAATTATAGTGAATTTGGCATGGGTTTTAAAATTGTGTTTTTCTAGGCGGAAATGCTGTTCTGCAGGTAATAATCTTTCATGGGGAGTCGACTTAATTCGATTGCGATAATTATTAATTCTGTAGTGAAGGGGCCATTCAGATTTTCCTACATATTGTTTCTGGCATAGTGTGCATTCTAGGAGGTAAATTATGTTATGACTTCTACAGTTAGAGTCGTGGTAGATTTTGAAAGTAGATTTAGTGACTGAGCTAGTGAATGAATTCGTGTGTCTAATGTGGTTGCAGTAGAAGCTCCTTTTGTTGTTACATAGTTGGAAAAATCCTGTAGTTTTTATTGTTGGTTTATTATGGATTACCATTTCCCCTGAAATGTGGTTACTACCTATGATTTCTTTTAGGTTCTTTTACGATATGCTAGAAAGTCGGGTTCCTCAAACAAATTTTTTAGGTCTGGTTTGAGATGTAGTATTTCCAAGCGACTTTTGATTAATTCGGATAGTGGAGGCAGAGTGGGGTTGAAAGTGGTTACTATTAGGTTGGTGCAAAAACGATATCGTTTTTTGACGTATTTTTTAACGTCATAAACGACATTATTTTTGCACCAACCTAATAGATGGATGCGACTGGGTTTATTTTTAATCTTGTACATTAGGGTGTCTTCTCTAGGTGTGGAAATCGCTTTATTTATTTGTTCCCTGATTATATATATATATATATATATATATATATATATATATATATATATATATATATATATATATATATGTATGAAGCAAAAATTGATATTTGAAAAAGTGGAAGTTAATTTTTCGATACCAGGATTATTATTTCTTAATTTATGAATATCTATATATTTACATCTTTTATACACACACACACGCGCACACACACACGCACACACACACGCACACACATACACACACACATACAAAAGCAAACTGTATTTTATTACTTGATGATGATGTGTCTATACATCGAAATATTAATAAAAACACTTTCTTATTAATCAGATGGGTATTTTTCCATGTATGAAAATTGCTATTTTGGGAAAAAATGCCTATAAAGACGCTGACGTCGAATTCTCATGGGCGCCACAATTTTGATTTCGATCTGGTACTCTAAACTAAAAGACAACTGTCGTATTTTATTTATGCTACTATATGTATATTCTTGTTGGGAAATAGCACTACACGAGGGTTGGTTTATAATACAAACACTAGGAACCGACATTTCTTTAGAATATTTTCGTAGAGTATGTCCAAAATGGCGAAAGTATTTACAAGGAGGTAAAATAAAATTTTGTATTGTTCCTACCGAAACGAAAAAAAAGTTTTCTTGACAATAAATAAAATGCAGTATATTTTCAAAGCAAATATACTACTTCATTTATTTATTTAAGGTTGAAATTAATTTTTCAATCTATGTTAACCGGTTATAACTTTTAGTTTATATTTAAAACAAATATTTGTATAAATTGTTTCCATCTTTTGCAAATGTTATGACAAAAGAAATAAAATAAAAGTTGTATTTTCTGTTGAAACTAATGGCTAAATTTTTTAAAATACATATTAGTTAGTGCTATAAAATAATTAAAAGTAATAATTGATTAAAGGGTGCAAATAAATAAATATGAAATAGTCTAGGTTTGTCTTATCCACTTACTTCTGTGAGAAGTGTATTAAAACAAAGCTAGACTGTTTGTGAAAAATTGTCACATTTGTATGTAAAAGTTGATTTTCTTTTTGGTTAGAATTGGCTCTAACAAAAACCGTCACAAATAACGGTCATGGCAGACTGTTGGCGATTCATTTTTGTCAAATTTAAAAAAAAATATATTTGTATTTTTGTTCACTAAAACGGATTAGCTTCCGCCCAAGTAAATTTAAAGTTGAAGCTCCTTTGAGCCACTCCCGCGAGTATATAGGATCAAGGGTCAGCGGGTGAATGGCAGAAGGGAATTAGACATCAGATGCGAAGGAAGCCGGCTGGTTGCAGGGTGGCAAAGAACGGAACGGTTTGTGGCGTTCACACGTGGAAATCACTAGCTGCCGCTAGAAAAATAAAAGGTTTCGGCATTCTCAAGGGCTATGCCGACAACTTCTACGACAACGATAAAGAAGAACAAAGATAAACTTTAAGCCGACCACACCGCTGTCGACCACGAAAAGGAAACTCAAAGAAAGTATAAAAGAATTTTAAGAAAATCGTGAAAGGTCCCAGTGAAGTACGTGGGTAGCCAAGCGGAAAGAAAACCGAAAGTTATTTCAAAATGTTAAATGCTAAGTAGTTTTTTTTTTCGACTCTCTATTATGTGTGTGCACCATTTTCTAAAGAGTATTTTCTTCTTTTTTTTTTCAACAGTTTTCGTACTACCTTTTCAATTTTTTTTTCATGATCTGAAGAATTGTATTGTAAATATTTGACAGGGCTTATAACTTCTATATTTTTGTTCTGTTACCTTGCCTTCTTCTCAATAAGGCACACAAAAGGGAATTTTTGCGTAGGGGTTTTTGTAAACACTATATTTTGTTATATTGTTTTATATCTATGTTTGTACCTTTCAAATTTTGCGTAGTACTTTCGAGTCTTGTTTGTTATTACATGCGCCTTTTTTAATATTTGGGATAAAAAAGGTGATGTTCTTTCTTCTCCCACTCCCTCCCAAGAAAAAATTCTTTTAAAATATTACAAAGTAAAGCTTTTTATTCTAAGTACTCGTAAATAATGTAACGTTGAGAATTCCATAAAAAATCAGGAATATCTACTTTATTTTAACGATAATTGAATCCTGGCGAAAGTCAGTCATTTTAGTTCCATATTCATCCGGATTTTAACAAACTTTTCAATGTTGATACATTTATGAGAGTAATTTGTATCAGCAAAATATTCATGGTGAATGCCGTACATGTATGTGTTTATATTAAATGATCATAAAAAAATGACATCAAGTGACTGTGAAAATGTTTGTTTAGTTACGCTTGGGTGACGCATGGATGGGGTTTCAGAGTCATGTTGAAACATATGCGAACATCCTCTTGGTCCCGAACGTGTCCAGCATCTCGATGTAGACAATGTCATTGACTCTAAGGTCCAACAGGAAGAAGATGGAGTAGCATGACATGGTTTTCATTACTCACGACTCCAAAGACCAACACACAGGAGGTAAATTTAGTGAGAGTTACCGTAGATAATTCTGTGGAGTCCGGCCAGAGTCACCTGTAGTTATATTCACCGAGCTACTTGAAAGAAACTGGTTATTTAAGTCATTTTGATTGGTGATTAGTGTCACAAGCACTTTCTGTCTTTCACTGTGTCAGACTGAAAGATGCCATATCAATGCTCTCGAGGTTTATGGTGATTTTTCAAATCGTAGCTTAGATGTGG
>OZ010587.1:90084873-90187373 GCA_963932145.1 Acanthosepion lycidas
GCGTAATAATCGGCAAAGAAAAATAAATAAACGCCGTACATCAGTTCTCAATGAATCACAACTGACAACCACACAGAAGCACAGAACTCAACGTCTGCTTTCAATGAGAAAAACAGTGTTATCGACCGCCATATTATCAGCAGATGTTGAAACAGACTCTAATGGCCGGCTATTCAATAGAATAAATAGATTGCGCAAAGTAGCTTGGGGTCAGGACTCTCAATAAACCACATCCTCCAATAAACGACGCTAAAGAAAGAACAAAATATTTTCTATTTTCGGCGATCATTCTTTAATCGTATTTTGTATAGTAATGCGCGTGATTTCAAACAGATATCTATCTAGCACATACAAACTAAGAAAAAAAATCATCTATTTTCTCTTCTTGCCTATGAGCCAGAATTGGGTCTATAATAAGAAATCGTATATAAAGGACCATCAATAATAACTTTATAGAAAAGAAACTGTTATATACGGAATCATGGCTGTGTAGAATATTTATTTTGTTGTGAAGAATAAGGTTCAGGATAGACAAATAATCGACATTTTAAAAGCTTTAGGTAATATATCATCTTGTTAAATGCAACACGTAATTTATTGGTTACTATGTCCATCCGTATTTAAATTAGTACGCCTGTATTCACTGTTGCGATAAGAAAGCAGACAGACATTTACCTAAGAAAATGCCACAACAACGTGTGAAAATGCCAATTTGAATTAAAAACAAGATGTTAACGTTTTCATATTCTTGTTGATGTGTGGGTAGTGTAACGGATATCGGCACGAAAAGTGGAATTGTCGAGATAAGTTCAAATTTCAGGCTCGTCTGTTGCGTTCACTTTCGCACAAATGTCCTTGGGAAATGCATGACTCCAGCTTTCCTCTCTCCACTAGCTATGGCTCAAATAGCAGTGTTCTCTAGTCTCAGTTGACAATCAGATAAGGAGAAGTATAACTCTGAATTTATAATCAGTCTGAAGAGAGATGGACTCCGTCAGGTTATCTTGCCATTGACACACCCATTTCTGCTTCGGCGGCGGTAGATGTGATGCACTTATGATCCTCGTGGGTTACTCTGATCGGGATTCTTGGGAATAACTCAATACAGCGATAAATTGCATGGTTTTTGCCTTCTATTTTACTGATAGATTTTTATTTTTTAATCCGACATATGAAAGCCACTCTTCACTGTGCGGTGAACATAATTTAGTAATTTAAAATCTTAGTTTGTGCGCTGAAGAGAGATTTTCAGTGGGGTGAGAAATTAAGGTATGGCTTAAGGAAAAATAGATCTGTAATACGTGTAATATGACAGTGAAGGTGTGTTCGATTTTTACTAACTGTTTAGTACCGGGATCTTATGTAAAAATAGGATAAATTTACTAAAATAGCGAATATAAAACACAATGTGTATCTTTATATACGTGTGTGCATGTGTAACTGTTTTCACAGACCGCATAGATCTATTCACTATGTATATCTCCACCCACCCCACCAAGGTAGGATGTAATAAAATTTACCAATCCCCGCTACCACTATCACGCAGACATCAGAGCATCCCGACCCTCTCATTTTAGTACAAGGCGGCGCCATTCCCAAGGATGAGTTATCCCTCGTTGCTTTTCCATGAATTGCCTGAAACATGACAGAGGAGACAGATACTACATTTTGATCGTTAGCAGAAGTGATTGGGGAGGCAAAAATGTGACACGCGTATATATGGACCAATGACAGAAAGTGCTCAGTCCCCATGAACATTGTTACGTACGTAGGCGTCGGTATCCACCAATCCTTTCTCTTGGGTGTAATGAAGAAGGTGGTGCCGTTGGAATCGAATCCCTAGAATCCGTCTTCTCTCATAACTTTAACAGGATCAGATATTGAACTTAGTATTCATTTACGCACCATCCTGGTAGGATGTGACACAAGGTCAGTTTAATATGGGGAGCCCGGGCGCGTGTTCTCGGGTCAGGTCCAAAAATAGCCCAGTCTCTGCAACCTACGGTTGCGCTGACGTTGGTATTACTACCGATCCCCACTGTTTAGTGCAGTGAGGGAGGTACTGCCGCGGGCAGCTGCCTTCTGGAATCGGACACCTCTCAATATTTTCAGTTGCGCTCTGTCCGAACGCAAAGACACAACTGAGTTGCACTCTGTACGAAGACAGAAACACGATTGAGAGATAAAATGCCGTTTGTCCGCCCGAAGACAGATACTACACTTTGATCCTGGTCCGAAAGAAAAGCGTTACTCGAAGAGCACTCCAGGAACGGTCAATGAATGTCAAATATTTCCTTACAAGTAAACGGCTAATATTACTATTACCATTAGAGATGAAGAGAAAAGATACTACATTTTGATCGCAACCCGAAATGCAAGTAAAATTGGCTAGAGGATGATAATTTTATCATAGATAGAGCGCATAGATACCCTGATCATAGTCAGAAGTGTCGAGCCATACATAGATAATTCCATCATTTTTGACGGGTACGAGTCTAGTACATTTAAAAAAAAAAGACAAAATACAGACATATTTGGTTCATTTTTAGTACCATGTCTTGATGAGTATTATTCTTATAGACGATTTCCCTAAATTATTCGTTAAAAGTAATAACATAAAACTCGAAAAATATAGAAAGAGACTAAAGCATTAAGTTATATTTATTTTTTATTGTGTTCTTAATTTTTTTTAGTCTCCTTAATTTTTATTATAGTGTCTTTCATCAGAATATAAGGAATAGTAATTGTAACATTAGTCGTTTCCTTATAAGGAAATATTTAACATTTATCAACCAAGCAGCCAGTACTGCTTTCGGTTGAAATTTAAAAAATCTTTCTCTTAATACATTTTTCTTTTTTTAAGAAAACGTGTTTCTCAAGTCCAGTAGCTGCTATCGTTCTTTCCAGTATTGACGAAATTTTCCTTCCTAACTTTCTATTTGAATAAGTGTGGAATGTTAATATTTTGATTATGTCCTTATTTTCTCTTCTAGTTCCATGTGCTATCCCTTTTAGTTGTTGCTGCTGTTGGTAGTCATCAAATGATGTGGTTTCTTATTCCTTACAGTTCTTTGTCTGTGATTCTGTAGCACCAGTTCAGAAAATTTCAAAGAATGATCTTTGCCAAGACCCACAGGTTTCACTCGGTCAAAGCCATTTTTAACCATTAATCTTAGAAAGTGATTCTATACAGCTGACAGTTTAGATATTTCTGAAGGGGTCTGGCACCATGCATGACATCCATATGAAAATCTCGATCTGACGAGACTATTTAAGAACATGACTTGAGTTTTCAGGTTGATGTTTTGGTTTTGAAGTAATTTGTGATGTCAGGCGTAACTACCTCTAGTACAGCTTATTCTATGTTCAATTTGTTTTTCTCTTATACTAAATTTGTTATAAATGATCTATATGCCGAGGTATCTGAAGTATTTAGTATTTACTAATTCCACATCGATGATTTTTAATGACTGATTCATAGTATGTGTCATCACTGCTTTCATTTCAATTACAAATCATAGTCCAGTTTGATCGATTTATTGTTACTTTCATTAACCGAGTAGCCAGTACTTTCGGTTGAAATGTATTAAATTTTTCTCTTAAAACAGTTTTTTTTTTTTTTTTTTTTTTTTTTTTTTTTTTTTAGGAAAACAGGTTTCTTAACTCCAATAGCTGTTATCGCTCTTTCCAGTATTGACCGAAGTTTCCTTCCTAATTTTCTATTTGAAGTAGTGTGGAATGTTAGTATTTTGATTATCTCATTATTTTTTTCTATGAGTTTGGCCTGTCATCTATTTTAGTCATAGAAAATAGAGAAAAGAACAAACTGATTATGGAAATTAATACAATTAAGGACAACTACAACTTTTAAATCATCCCGGTGTCGTATCTTTTATGACCCGAAGAACCAAAGTAATATAATACTTTTGGTCTGCCTAGTTGATAAGAAAGGAGCTGACTTCCCACTGGTACTAACACCAATGGTCATGTGAAAGCCATTATTTTGAATCCGGACTTTAAATGCAGTAAAGGCTTCGTCATTTGTAAAACTAGTACAGTATAGTCACTCTACACCACCTCTTTTATTTTGACATTGTGCAGGACTAAACTAAACTTTGCATATATTTGAAATACTTTTATTGGTGTTGTAAGTGTTCGGGGTGGGGGAAACCTAAATTTCAGAGTAATCGCAGTCAGAATAGTCCAGTTTAGCGCTTTAAGTAGGTCGCCTTCTCTATTAGGACAGACGTTTTTAGTGAGTCCAAGCCACGACACAGATGATTAGCTGTAGAGAAGATACATATTAGCAGTAACCAGCAGTCTCGTAGTAGCAGCAGCTGAATAGCATATTTAAAAAAGCATCCTTTAAAAAAATTTTTTTTTTCCATCGGCCTCGAGGCAACGGAGGTATGGTTCTACAGAAGGATATTAATGATACCATGGACCGAACACGTGAGCAACGATGAAAATTTGGATAGGATACAGACAAGGAGGAAGACACCAGGAAGAGGCAGATGAAGTTTCTGGAACACACAATGAGAAAGGAGGGATTGGAGAATCTGATACTCACATGGCGGATAGAGGGAAAGAGAGACAAGGGAAAGCAACGCGTGACATACCTAGCGGGCTTAAGCAAATGGACGACAGAACAGGCTTTGGGAGAAATAGAAAAAGGACAAAACATATTGAGAACTACAAGGAATAGGAGAAAGTGGAGAGCCATGATCGTCTACGTCCTGAAGGGACACGGCACATAAAAGAAGAACGCATTAGGATAATCGACTCTAATGAAAAATGCCCTTCAATAGCCGGTCATGTAAGCGGTTCTATTCTGGTTTCAGAAACACGAACACACGGACTCTGCTGTAAACGAAAGGCACACCATTTCCATAGCCAAATTCTTCTTATTTTATGAAATAGATATTTTATAAAATTTCACCCTGTCTTGTATTTAGCTTTTGTTCTTTATCGTTTTGTGGGAAGCATATATAGCGGGATAGATACCTCCTTGGTAGATATACAATTTCTACTTTCAGAATTCTTCTTTTTCGCATATATTACTGGTATTTTTACGATAAAAATGTATTTTTATAATTTCATAAGGATTTTTGTTTTTGTTTAGGCTTTCACTATTTGTCCATAGCTGGGAACTGTAACAGCTTCTACCACCCCTGGGTCAGGGTGGACCTGGGAACAACAGCAATTAAGAGGTGGTTCCACGTTCCTCAAAACCTCCAATGACCCGATCAGAGGTTTTACTGCTGGATGTAGTTTATCGTCATACCCAGGACTACAATACAATTACTAAGTTTAAACCAGCATAAGTGCAAATGATCAGTTGTTCCTCGGTGAGTGGGTAAATTACATATTCCTCCATCCCAGAGTGAATGTACATCCATGCTTAACAGATATTTCATTTTTAATTTTTATCTTTCCATTTATATATAGATGGCTGAACTTTGGCATTAACAACTGTTGATAGGCAAGACTTTTGATAATTTCAAGGATGTAGTTTAAAAAAATCTCTTTAATTTCCCGTCATCCTTTATCATCTTGCATATGGCACGTTTGACTAATTTGTCCCTGTTAAACTTCTCAGTTTGTTGCTTTTTGTTTAAAATCACGATCTGTTGGGTGAAAAATTCTGTTTTTGATATGAAATAGTCTAAGGTTTATTTAGTTTTAAATAATGTCATTCAGAAAGATACATTTTATTTATTTTTTCTAACATTAAAAAGGAAGAAAATAAGCAGCGTTTATCATATGTCTCCTTACTTTAAGAAAGTTAAAAATGCGCCTCAAATGCAAAATAAAAATGTATATCGAGTTTATAGAGAAATGTTCTCTGTATATTTGAACGTGGCAAACGTGGTTTGAGAAATTTTACGCTGAAAATTTCTCCATGCTTAGGTAAACCAGTTAAGAGAGAAAACGGTGAAACTAAAATATTTCTTTGGAAATATCAATGTTATTAAACAGAGAGGATAGTCAACATACTCAAAATATCCAAATCTAACATTGAAAAATCATTTACATCTTGATTATGTTAGTCGTTTTGATGTGTGGCGTCCGCATAAGAAGAAAAAAAATAACGAAAATGTTTTGTTTAAAAAAAGAAGATAGCAATGATTGTTGAAAATTGAATGTAACGGAATTATTCAAAAGAAAAGATGTAATATTCGATCAAGATAATGTCAGATTGTATATCCAGGTAAAAAATTGTTACTGCTTCGTTGGAAAGCTTTCATTTGTCTGCCTTTACGAAACAACCTATTGGAGTACCATTCTTTACAGAATTGTCTTAGTGAAAAAAAAAATCTTGAATGACTACAAAATTTATCTCGAACAGATCTTTGTTGATAAAGATTTAAAATAGTTCTGGGAGGGTGGAATGATGGAATTTTTTTCAAAATAGCAAGACATTGAGTTACAAACAATATATCCAATAAAGTAATTAATCGCGCATAGATCGATACAACCATTGAAAATACTGCATAAAATACGTGTAACAAGAGATAAAATATAATGCTTAAAACATTTTCTAAAAACAGAACTGTGATGATGCCCCCAGTCGCAACTCCTAACAAAGAACAAAGCCCAAGCACTACGCATGATTTTGCGTTTTTTTAAAAATGAAACTGTACAATTGTGCCAATTTTTACCATAAAAATGGACTGTTATATGTTTTAAATTTCACTTAAATAACAGGAAAATAATACAAGAATATTTTAAATATGTTCTATCGAAAAAATACTCGAATCGAGGGAGTTTTCAGCGAAAAATTTGTACATACGTTCTTCAGAGAAACACGCGAATATTCGGGGTTTCCGTGAATAACAACTACATATATTCTAAAGAAAAATCCGCGAATGTGTGAAACCGGGAATGCTGAAACGCAAATAGGCGAGGGCTCACTGTATATTAAAAACAAATAAAAAAATTAATCTGAAAATGAAATGTTTTTCTCAAAATAAACGGCGGGATAGTGGTTAATGAATTGAATGAAATTTTTGTGTAACCTAAAATATTTTAAGATCCATCATTCTTTATCACTCATTAAGTTTCATCATTCTTTATTGTTGTTGCTTGAAAGAAAATAAGCTAATGTTTAGTGTAAAAAATTAAAAATCCTTTACTAATGTTAATACAAAATTAAACTGCTTTTAAGTCAGTTTTTACATTTGTCAGCAGTACATCAATTTTATAAGTTTGATGTCCGCAAACAAAAACAAAATTTTAAAATTAATTAAATATTTCTTTAAATATATGAATGGAATATTTTTCTATAAAATTAGTTCAATTTTATGATTGGCTAAATGAACTACGCAAAAGCTGCATTTTGGTTAAAAAATAAAATAAAAAATAAATTTACAGCCGAGAGTTTTCTTATAACTATGAAAACAGTTCAAAGATTAGGTGGAAGGTATGGACATAACGTTCTTCTAATTCATAGCATGGATGTTAAAATGGTTATAATTACATTTTTCTTGTCTGTTATGTTTTGTCTGAACGTACGAGCAATCTTTCTATGGATAATTATCCAAAACAACTTGAACCGAAATGCCATTTGGGGATTTTATTTAAAAGTATGAGTAACAAATTACAATATTATTTATATTTTCTAACTTCTGGTCGAAAACGAATTGCATTTTCAAGTTTAATCCTTGAATAACATGACTGATTAGCCCACATAGCAATGATTTTGAATGAATTTAAAAACATCACTTGATATTAACCCATCAGATCAAATGAGGTAAAATAGAATAGAAAATAATCTTAAGCTACAGTCCAAGTTGTTAAGGCCTGCTCATATACCCTCCGAGAATATTCACATTCGAAATAGTTTTTCAAACAGAATATAGCACAAGGCCAAGTTTAAAGTGAGATTCTCGCGCATAGATGGGACTAGGGACAAACAAATTTCAAGAGTCTTCAGTATTTCCCTTTTAGGTAGGTGCAGTATTTATTCGGGGAGGTAAACCGACCTTCAAAAATTCGATATACCTAAGGTTTAAATGTATTTTCTTAAATGAAAAATCTTTCTTTAAGTTTTCTTTTTAGCCTCAATTGAAAGGTGTTTAAATTTTCTAATTCCAGAAAGCAAAATACTATGGTGTTATTTCAAATAGAAATTAGAATGATTTTTAGTCGATTCATTTTTTTTTCAGAAAACCTAGTCGAACGGCTATTTCAATTTTTGACAGATTGTAAACAAAACTTATTCTTAGTTTTAAAAATCTTTCAAAAATAATATATATATATATTTTTTTAAACGTTATTTGCGTAAAATTAGTAAATTTAAAGTTAATCTGTTCTGAAACAAATATTACTTATTTATAGCCTAAGATTTTCTACGCAAGTATTTCTTGACCACGGGGTCTTGTTATTTTCATGTCTCCATCGATAAATTGAGGGACGAAAGCGTTGAGAAGTTAAGTATAGTGGACAAGAATTAACAAAAATTTACGAATTTTAAGTAAAAACGGTTTGTTTTTGTTTTTTAACTACCAGCTAATTTTAAAAATTAACAAAATATCTTAAGCAGTTATCTAATATTTTATTGATTTTTTTAGGTACTTAAACTTACCGTTGAAGAAGATTTCTGAAAATATAATAAAATTTAGAATACCATAGAAATTTCTTAAATGAATAACATTTCATAAATGATTGAGTTACTTTTAATTTTCAATCCTTTCTACCACGTTCGAAATTTTGGTTAATGTGTTTTTTTCGTCAGTGGTGTACACATTTTAATTTGTATTGTTTCAAATCAGATTAATTTAACATTAAATTTGTTAATTTTTCTCAACGTTTCTGAAAAATATATTGCATTTTACAAAATTATAAAAAAACGAGAATTAACTTTTGTTGACAAAAAGTGTCAATATTTTTATCGTTTTTTTTACTGACAAAAAATACAAACATTCTACTAATCAATATATAATTTCTGTTTGAAATACACCAGAATATTTTGCTTACTGGAAATAGTAAAAATTTATTTTTAATCATTTAGCTTTCAGTTTAAGCTAAAATAAAAGCTTCAAGAAAGATTTTTCATTTTTGTTTTTTAAATTCATTTTTAAACTTAGTGTTATGGGATCGTACCCATAATAATAATAATGGACTATTCCATACTTAATAAATACTGCGCCCCAAGAGTTGAGCGACGGTTCGGTTCAACTCTCTGCTTTCGGGCGGGAGGAACCCAAAGGAGGCTACGCCGAAGGGTGGAGTCTCCTTCGGGGAGGTAGACCAGCCCTGAACCCATTTATACGGGTTCAATGGGTATATTTTTGGCCGAGCCCACGGGCTCTGTGTGCCCACGTTAAACCGGCCTTGTGCCACATGACGCCCACGTGGGGGGGTGACTAAACATAGTCCGTCGCTCAACTCTTGAGCGACGGTTCGGTTCAACTCTGCTTTCGGGCGGGAGGAACCCGAAGGAGGCTACGCCGAAGGGCGGATTCTCTTTCGGGGAGGTAAACCGACCCTGAACCCGTTTATACGGGTTCAATGGGCATATTTTTGGCCGAGCCCACGGGCTCAGAGATCCCACGGGCTCGGAGATCCCACGGGCTCTGAGATCCCACGTTAAACTGGCCTTGTGCCACATGATGCCCTCGCTGGTGGGGGGGGACTAAATATCGTCAGTTATTCAAGTCGAGTCAAGAGTCGAGTCAGAGGCAATCCGAAACATAGTCGCGTTCAGGCAATTACTGCAAGACATTGGAATAGTGATACTGGTCGAGACTACATTGTTCTCTCTACTAAACCTGATTGTTCATACTGACACTTCTACTTCTCTGTATATATTCCTGTTTGTAATATATCTGTGTTATTCCATACCTGTGTTCGAGTTCTTCTTTATTGGTTCTACCTTGGACTATCACCGTGGTACAAGGAATCGGACCATAACAAGTGGTGACGAGGAAACCAATTCTCTACGCTGAGGACATACCTTTTTTTTTTTGGCTATTTCGTCGCGCATAACAACTGGCGACGGAGAAACCCTAAAAGGGTAATACGAAACTAATTCTAAAAAGAAAAAATTTTCACTGACAACGAAGGAAAGTTTTTTTTTGTTGCGTGCACAGGCTACAGAATATCAGGTTACACAAAAAACAAATACGTTAACATGGAAGATTTTAAGTCAACCATTATGGAACTTATCAAAATCCAATTTGAACAGCAACAAAGGTACGAACAGAAACATCTGGAATTGCAAGAATTATTGTTACGTGCAATGACAAATAAGGAGTAAAAATCCAAGAACGAAACAGTTCTCTCACAAGACGCTATTTGGAGTAATATCGAAGATTTCAAGAACGCACCCGACGAAGATAAAACTTTTGCAAATTACTTCCGAAGGTCCGAAGATCTATATGATTTTGACTGCAAAGATTGGTCAGACGCGCAAAAAGTACGCCTATTACTAAGAAAATTAGGCACAGGCGAATATACCAAATTCGTAGATTATATCCTTCCCAGAAAAACAAGCGAGTTAACGTTCAAAGAATTCATAAAACTGCTAACGGAAGTTTTCAGTCATAATACTTCACTATTCCATAAAAGATGGAAATGCTTGAACCTTACAAAAAAGGACAGCGAAGATTACATAACTTTCGCATCCATTGTTAACAAATATTGTGTCGACTTCAAATTATCGGAACTCGGCGCGGACAATTTCAAATGCTTAATTTACGTCCAAGGCCTAGTTTCAACCAAGGACACGGAAATGAGACACAGAATACTTACTAAATTGGAGAGTGAACAAGATCTGACACTTCAAAAACTAGCCGAAGACTGCCAGAGATGCATCAGTGTGAAGAAAGACTCAAAAGACATAGAACAAGCTGGCATAGCAGACGTACGCAAAGTACGAAGGCAAACAAATTTTCCCTCCTCACAAACAAACCGAACCGATTTTCCCGCTTCAAGAACAGGTAAAACAAAATTTTCTAATTATAATCAACATAAAAAAACTACCAACCAGTCCATGCTATCGTTGTGGGTCTTGCCATTGGGTTAAAGACTGTACATATCGTTTTAAAACTTGTCTATCATGTAAAAAATTGGCCACAAAAGTTCTCATTGTTGGTATAGAAAAGAAAGCAAAAGCAGAATAAGAATTACGAAGACTGATCAAGCAGATGAGACTAATATAAGAAAATATATACAAGTTGAAATGCAAAACAGAAAAGTTAGGTTACAGCTGGATTCTGGTTCAGACTTAGCTATCATAAATCTACAAACATGGAGAAAACTGAACAAACCTGTCATGTTAAAAACGGATAAAATTGCTAGATCAGTTACGGGGAGAAAGATAAAATTCGAGGGTGAAGTAATTACAAACGTAACATTTAATGGAATGACGAAAAAACTAAAAATGTGCATGCTAAAAACCTATTCGGAACAGACTGGATGCAAAAATTCGAATTGTGGGATTTACCTATTGGTACGTACTGCCAAAATGTAAAAAGCTTATCAGCCGAAGCAGACAAATTAAAAGGAAAACTAAAAACGAGTTTCCCCGAAGTATTTTCAGAAGGTCTCGGAAGATGTAAGAAAATGGCAGCTAATATCGAAATAAAGGAAAACGTTCAAACTGTTTCAAGAAAAAAAGGAGCGTATCGTTTGAGTCAATAGAAAAAATTGATCAAGAATTAACTAGACTCGAAAATACGGGCATATTGAAAAAAGTAGAATACAGCAAATGGGCCGCACCGACGGTCTACGTAAAAAAGAAATCAGGAGAAATTCGAGTTTGTGCTGATTTTTCTACAGGTTTGAACGCAGCAATAAAGGACTACCACTATCCTCTACCCAGTCCAGAAGAAGTATTCACTAAATTAAATGGCGGAAAATATTTTTCAAAAAATGATTTCAGTGAGGCGTACCTGCAAATTCCAGTCGATGAAGAAAGTTCAAAACTTCTATGCATAAATACACACAAGGGATTGTACAGATACCAAAGACTATCATTTGGAATTAAGGTCACACCGGCTATATTCCAACAGACAATGGATACGATGCTTGCCGGACTAGACTACACAATTGCATACCTGGATGACGTATTGATTAATAGCGAAAGCGTTGAACAACACTAGCAACATGTACAATAAGTTTTCAAGAGAATTCAAAGATATGGATTCAAAGTAAAAGAAAATAAGTGTGATTTTTTTCATGAAGGAAATTAAATACCTTGGCCATATCATAGATCAAGAAGGTAGACGACTAGACCCTGAAAGGTCTACAGCAATAAAAAAAAAATGCCAGTTCCTAAGAATATAACAGAACTACAAAGTTTTCTTGGATTAGTGAATTACACCAGGAATTCATACCTCAAATGCATAAACTTCGCGCACCACTGAACGAACTGCTAAAGAAAGAAAAAGTTTGGC
The DNA here is from genome assembly GCA_963932145.1 of Acanthosepion lycidas. Classification (NCBI taxonomy): domain Eukaryota; kingdom Metazoa; phylum Mollusca; class Cephalopoda; order Sepiida; family Sepiidae; genus Acanthosepion; species Acanthosepion lycidas. The sequence goes on from OZ010587.1 coordinate 90,097,275, forward strand.
AGTGGACAGATCAATGCCAGGAAACATTTGAAAAAATAATCAAGGCATTAACATCGGATTTATTTTTGGCACCATATGATCCTAAACTAGAGATTATTATAGCAAGTGATGCGAGCGCCTACGGTGTTGGAGCGTGTATATTACATAAAATGCCAGATGGGACAATAAAACCTATCGCACATGCTTCTCGAACCCTACTACCAGCGGAGAAAAATTATTCACAAATAGAGAAGGAAGCTCTAGCAATCACCTTCGCAGTAACAAGATTCCATAGGTACGTCTATGGTAGATATTTTACTCTGCAGACGGATCACAAACCGTTAATAAAAATTTTTGGTTCAAAAAAAGGTCTACCGGTTTACACTGCAACTGTGTAACTTAGATGGGGAACGATTCTTCTGAACTATAATTTCAGATTGGAATATTTACCAACGAAAAGAATCGGACACGCGGATGGTCTGTCGAGACTTATACCAACAAAGATCCAATTTGACCAGCAACAAAGGTACGAACAGAAACATCTGGAATTGCAAGAATTATTGTTACGTGCAATGACAAATAAGGAAAGCCATTGGAAGATACGGTAATCGCAGCCCTAAGACATGAAGAAGACATAAGGACAGTACTATGTTGTACAGTCAGAAACCTCCCAGTCACATTGCAAGACATAAAAAATGAAGCCAAAAATGACGAATTTATTAATGAAACAAAAGCAAAAATAGCAGAAAAAAAATGAGCAAATTTCGGACAGCTTTTCTCTATGCGATAATGTGCTACTTTACAACGAAAGGGTTGTAATTTCCAAAACATTACAAAAGCGGATCCTAAAGGATTTCCACAGGGGACACCCGGGTAAAAATAGAATGAAGTCGTTAATGAATAAAGAATTTTTTTTTAAATTTAAAAATGTAAATAAAAACAAATTATTTTTCTTAACTAAGTAAAACTAAAATGTTTATGAGCACAAATTCTGACTTTTAACAATGATATTGCATATGAAACACCATACTTAAGAAAAGAACAAAAAAATATTATTATTAAAAATTATTTTTAATTATTGTAAAACTTTTTGTTGGGATGATTTGTATTAAGATTTTCAATTTTCGTTTAGTAAATATAGTCTTCACTTAATAACTTTATCGATGTTTGGAAGAATTTTAAAACATTTTTGAAACTTTATAATTAAAAAAGAAAAATGCAAACAATTCTTGTAAAAATTCATTATTCATCGAATATTTTTTCTTCAGGCTATGCCCTTAATATATATTATTTATAAAAGCAGTTAAAACTTATCTAATTAAATAATTAGATAGTTTTATTGCAGTTTTTATTTGATAATTTGGAGCAGATTTTAGGAAACTTGGTAGTAGTCTGGAAAAAATATTGATGATTTACATTCCCCAAGGTGTCCTGCTTTTAAATAATAAAAGAAAACATTTTCGTTGGCTATTTTGATTTTTAGAAAATTTTATGAGATTAATTAAGGGAGAGGTGGGGGCTAACAGATGTAAAAAATATTTTTACCAGGATTTTCTAAAAAAAATAATTTAAAAAATAAGGTCATTAATTTGTGAATAAGTCCTTAAAGTTTCATTAAAATTCGACAATTAATTGATTTTTGCAAGAATTTCAAAATTAATATGTTTTTCATTGGAAACCTCGGCGCGAAAATGTACCAGCACTTTTACACCGTCGACACACATACATACACACACACACACACACACACAAAACCCTGGAAATTAAATACCTTGGCCATATCATAGATCAAGAAGGTAGACAACTAGACCCTGAAAGGTCTACAGCAATAAAGAAAAAATGCCAGTTCTTAAGAATATAACAGAACTACAAAGTTTTCTTGGATTAGTGAATTACACCAGGAATTCATACCTCAAATGCATAAACTTCGCGCACCACTGAACGAACTGCTAAAGAAAGAAAAAGATTTTTAAAACAAATTTCAATGGTGCTAAAAAGGAGTCAATTTTTTTTTTTAAATAATTAAAAAATGTTTTGGTTTTTCTTCTTAATAATAATATGAACATTTTGACGATAGAACATTGTTTTTATTAAGCTTGGGGCTTTTTCCATCATGACATACCCTTTTTCGGCGAATTATTGGAGCTACCTACGTTTAGGGGAACCTCATGCGTCAGGGATTAACCATAGCCCTCTTACTTTGATGGAGTGGTCTCTTATAGCATAGTTTAATGATAATTAGAACTACGGGTTTTATAAAACAAAGAAATTCAAGCTGAGAAGAGAGGACATAATTATGGTAGCATTAAAGAACGATCGAACTCACCGATAGCAAACTAAAATAGTCTTACACAAGAGGTGCGCTCTGAATTGCTTTTATCTAGATTTAAATACGCTCTTCTTTCATTACGCTCTTTTTTCGAATACATTTTTGAAAATACGCTCTTGTTTAAGATACCTTGTTTCAATATGGTCTTGTTTCAAATATCTTGTTTCAATATGCTCTTGTTTCAAATACCATTTCAATACGCTTTTGTTTCAAATACCCTGTTTCAATACGATTGTCATGCCTCTTACATTTTCCTACACAAACCGGATGCTGTCCCCTCGACGACCCAAAGCCGACTGCGTAAATACCTTTTCTGCGCATAGGCTGCATCCCCTTTAACCAAAATAAAACGATCAATTTATTGACCAATCAGAGCCACTCTCGCTCGAAAAACCAAAACTTTAATTCGGAGCCAGACAATAGTTAAATATTATTTAATTCAACAAAACTCATTATAAACAAACTTGAAGCTGAGAGATGCCTCATAAACCAGCAGTCATAACACCGACGCGCTGAGAGAGAAGCCACAATGACAACAATGTCCATTTCACTTCTAATTTCATCATTCTTTCTCTCTGTTGCCTTACCAACAGCAACAGATAAAAGTGACTAGTTTTGTATATATGTATATAAATTATACATTTATTTACCCATACGCGATATATTCTTTTTTCTTGAATTTACGTTTGCCGAAGCGGAGAAGGAATTAACCTCCACAACAGTAACAACAACAAGGTTCTGTCTTATAGGTGACCTATTTCCGCCACCGCAATACACTCTTGTTTCAAATAATTAATGTAAATGAAATTTCGAATTCGAGTATAGTACAAAAAGAAGAATAAAAGGCGAGCGAACAGAATAGAGTCGGGATTATATTCACATCGAATTACAGTGTTTATTAATTTCTATAATTTTTTGAAATATGTGCCTTCATTTCTCAGTTTCTTCGCATTTCAATCTTCTAGTGGAATGTGTTAAGTGTGTGCACAAATTTCCGACAAGAAACTGTTTTTTAACTTTGTATTCAATCTTTTGATAAATCGAGAATAGACATGAAACGATATAGGTGTACTTAAACCGATAAATATTGATAATACCATGGGCAGAAAATGTGACAAATCATGTTTTAAGAATAGAGAAAAATGTGTTGGCAAACAGTCAGAAAGAGTGAAACAGACAAGAAATGTGTTGCAAACAATCAGAAAAACGTTGGCAAACACAAGAAAAGACTGGGAACTTAACATTCATTGGGCAGAGTGACGACAATATCAGAGGATAACAGAAGTGTGTAATTTACAAGTCAGAACGAATAGACACAGGTAAGGTGTTAGGTTAGGTTGATTAATGTAACTTTTGTTCGGTTATTTAACACTTCTTCTACTGAGGGCATACTTATAGGTCTTTACGAAACTTACATTGCCTACTATCGGCATTTTCAAGACACTGTGAAATGTCGATCACTAGCATTTGTATTATAAACTAACTAGCGGTTAGTACTGTTTTCAAACCAGCGTAGAATACAACCTGTATTGTGAAGTATTTTTATTATATATTCTACTGGGAGCACGCCATTTTCATCAATCTCTACTTCAGAGTACTTCAATAAGATACAGGAAGTTGTAGAGATGCATAATTACGACGTAAAATGACATGTCACAGAGGCGTAGAGAGAAGATAATTTCAGTTTTTGTTTCTTTTAAAGATCTCTGAGAAATGTTTTAATGAGTTGTCGTAGACAAAATATAAAGTGAATATTGTTTACTAATTGTTCCCTTAATAAAAGGTCTAAGAGCAACCCAAGGTATGGCGCTAACGAATGAGATTGTTGTATGGATATAAGAGGAGGAAGTTGGTGAAGATTATGAAGACATGGAGGATAAAGTTTGACTCTAGACTTAAAGAGTTTAAGATTGTAGTGATCGAAGAAAGCATCTTTGTTACACGAAGTTGCAAACTTGGAAGTAAACTCAGACTGTTCAGTTTCATTTATAGTCGTAAGTATAGAAGGAGGGTAGTGAAGAAATTCATGGAAGGAGAATTTGGTTGGTAAGGGTTTAGAGAAGAGGAATTGATGGAGAAACGGATTCTAAGATATTGCTGGTTGTGTGGAAGAAAGGAAAAAAAATGTATATACCCCAGGGTGAATGATAAGAAGGAAAGGAAAAGTGTAGAAAGATTTGCGTGTTTGGTAAGGTTTTACACGTATTTGAATCTCTGGGAGAAATGAAATTGACAGCAGATCACTAATCAAGTCAGACCTGACTTAGTTGCTCCAATTACTGAGCCATACTTGAAAGTAACTTGCAAGTTGTCATCATGAAGACAATATCGCGGTCTATTTTTTTCCCGCGGATTTTTCTGATATTTTTTTTTTTTTTTTTTTTTTGTGCATTGGAAGCATGATGAATGGAATTTTACAGATTTTTGTTTATTTACCGGTAGAATTTCAACCATCAAGCCACAAGAAAGAAAGACTTAGGTATTATATATTGTAAGTTTCGATATTACTGTCTCAATATATGCTGAGTTTATTTTCTTTTTTCTCTCGAGAAGAAAAGTCAATCCTTTAAAGAAAAAACCGTTCTGCTATTCAGCTAAAGTTAAAATAAATATCTCTCCTCTCTCTTTCTCTATCTTTGTCTCTTTCCCTCTCTTTCTTTCTCTCCCTCCCTCTCTCTCTCTCTCTCTCTATATATATATATATATATATATATATATATATATTATACAGCAAAAATTCAAAATTACCTCATGTGGGTATAATCTATTTCAAACTGGCACAACCATATGCCAGTCTTCTTCAACAGACATAAGGTTGTACCAGTTTGAAATAGACTATACCCACATGAGGTAATTTCGGATTTTTTGCTGTATAATATATATGCTCTATTATAATAAATACATTGAGCTCTCTCTGTGGATCAGTTTTAATATTTGATATTACTAGGATCCACCTGGATTATATACCAACGGATCTATTACCTGTAATATATATATATATATAATGGGAAAGAAGTAGGACAAAGTGGAAAAACGTTTTTGTGTGATGCGTTTCGTCTTTAGGACTTCATCAGACTAAGCTTATGTTTACGTTGATGCGACTACACATGCGAACGAACGTGTAACGCTGGGAATTTTAAATTTAAAGATGATTTTTTAAATTCAAAGATGATTTTTTTCATATGCCTTTTGCGTATAAAATCTAGCCGACTTCATTTAGATTCTTTTCCTTTTTGTTTGTGTTTCCGTTACTTTTGTTGTTAAATATCCCACATCTTTTCTCATACATCGTTCCCCTAAAATTGTTCTTGGCATATAAAGGTTTATATATCTATCCCACACACACACACACACACACACACACACACACACACACACACACATATATATATATATATATATATATATATATATATATATATATATATATATACTGCATGAACTTTAAATACCCCCTTGGTGGAGTAATGGTAATTTTGAAATCTTTGATATTAAATAATTAGTTTAATATTTACTGGATGTCCCATACTTGAAAACTTGCACCAAAACTTGTTGAAGCGCACACAGATACTTATGCGTGCGTACACACACACACACACACACATACACACGCACACATATATACATGTTTAACGCATTAAAAGTATGTTTTACTTGATAGTGACCTATATATATTTATAAAGTTAGACCTTATCTTTCTCTTTGTGATAAAGAGCGAAAACAAATAATGTAGTTCAGGTCACCTATTATCAGCCTGTTACCTCACCCAGCATATCATTGCGCAATCAAAATGGCTGACATAACCAAATAGAGATTATTAACATATGTAATAAATAAAATATATAAGATATTTTCCAACATCTAACTGGAGGAATACTAACAGATATCGACAATGTGGTGTAAGGGAATATTCATTTACTTGTTTAGTAGCGGGGAACCAATGTAAGACTGACATTACTGTACCAGCGACTTGGTGTGTGAAATGATCGTTACCATCGTGCTACAATAAAGATCTAATTTATTCACTGTTTACTCTAACACAATTCCTTTTATGGTGAGACGCACAGCAAGAAATGTCTTGCAAAACAAACTTAAGCATCATGCTGTTGCAAATGACCTATCTATTAAACTTTCCTTAGTTTTACATGAGACCATAGTGAAGTTCAAACTCATTCCATTTATGAATTGTTTCGTTATGAGCCGAAAGTATTTAAGAATAGATATGCAATTGTCTACTATGTTCATTTCCACTCGTTACTATTGTAAGTATACTTATCTAAATTAGGCGGTAGTAGCGCGCAGCAGAATCAGCCCAGAAATAGGACAAGAAGAGTGCGGGTTCGTTAAAGACACCGGAACAAGGAACGCAATATTCATGCTCAGAATGTTATCAGAAAGAGCGATACAGGTGCAGAAGGATATGTAACTATGTTTCATAGACTACGCAAAGGTCTTCGACAAAATACACCACAAGAATCTGATGGAACTGCTCAGCAACATCGATATATTCGGGAAAGATTTCAGAATAATCAAGAACCTATACTGGCAGCAAACAGCATGCATGCGCATAGGGAACGAGTTCAGTGAATATACAAAAATAGAAAGGGGCGTAAGGCAAAAATACGTCTTCTCAACCGACCTGTTCAACCTATACAGCGAGGTAATTCTGAGAGAATTGGAAACCCTACCGGGATTTAGAATTGGCGGCCACAATCTTAACAACATAAGATACGCAGATGACACAGTACTGATAGCAGACATTGAAAAGAAATTACAAAATCTCCTACAGAAGGTAGCGACGGAGAGAGAGAAGAAAGGACTAAGCATAAACTACAAGAAGACAGAATGTATGGTCATCAGTAAGAGGGTGAGCCCGAGATGCGATTTGGATGTTGGGAACACTGGAATCAAAAATAGAAGTTTAAATATCTGGGAAGCGTCTTGACAGAGGGACGGTAAGTGCGAGAGAGTTGCGGTAAGAGGCATAGATGTAGTGGGATTGCCAGGGACACATTCCAAAAGCTGGGCGGATTCCTGCGAGACAGGAGGATTTCTTTGGTGACAAAGAAAAGAATACTGAGCTGTTATATGACATATGTTCTTCTTTATGGCAGCGAATGGTGAACGATTTTCTCAAATATGAAGAAGAGACTCGAGGCGACAGAGATATTGTTCTACAGAAGGATGCTGAGAATATCATGGACCGAGCGTGTGAGCAACGATGAGATCTTAGAGAGGTTACAAACAAGGAGGAGGCTTATACTTAATATCAGGAATAGGCAGCTGAACTTTTGGGGACACATAATGAGGAAGGCGGGCCTGGAGAATCTGATACACACGGGTCGAATAGAGGGAAAGAGAAATAAGGGAAAGCAACGCGTGATATACCTGGCGGACTTAAGCAAGTGGATAACAGAACGTAGTCTTGGGGAGGAAGCAGAGGGAAGGAACTTGTTGAGAGCTGCAAGGGAGAGAGGGAGGTGAAGAGCCATGATCAGGACATGGCACATAAAAAATAAAAAATAAATGATGTTTACAGCTTTCATTTTACTGAAAATCTTTACAAATTGTTATTGGTTTATCTTTTCTTTTATTTAAGCTGCAAACAAGGGAACATAAATACATAATTTTGGGCCGATTTGTATCTGATACATCTATATATTGAGAAAGCAATTATCCAATTGGTCGGATATTTGTTGAAGCTGACGACGCCCTTTTACAGTTTCTCTAAGCTGTTTTTATTTGGATATAAACAGAGCTCAACTATTAAAGTGGTCCTGGCTGAAGAAGTGAATATATCGAAAGGAAAAAAAGAGAATACAAAATTGAATAGGAAATAGGATGGAGAGTTAAGGCGAGTTGGGGTATTTGTAAAATTTAATAGTACTTGACAGATGTCCCGGTGATGGAGTTTAGAAAAGAACATGGCGGCTAGCCCACTGCTGACATTTTAATGATAGCTGAAATTTTGGCAAACTGTTCATCAGTTCCCCAGCCAACACTGTAGTCACTACAACAAATAGTTGCCGACTTTTCTTAATGAAGTTTTATGGTTTAGAATAGCACAGATAGCGTGGTTTTTATGAGCTCACCGCGAAAACGATGTTTGTGAGAATCGACTTGTAAAAATATTACTAGGTGGAACGGAGAAGACGATACATCGCTGTTATTCGTAGATAAATAATGGGCTGCTATAGGCACTGTGGATAGCGGTGAATCAGAGAGCCGAGTTCAAATACCAGTCGAATCAATCACATTCACTGACGTGCTAATACCCTAGGGGAAAGTTATGAATCCTCTTCTTCAGTTATGGGTAAATAGCAGGACAGACCGAGGATTCTATAGCCTTGGATGGCAACTGGTCTACTACCGCAGTCTCTACCGCAGAAAGAAATGGCAACCTACTGCGGAAAATAATTTGCCTCATCGAAAGATACATGATCGCCTTAGCGTGTATCACGCATAGCACATAACTGACTATGTAATATCTAATCTCTTATGTGGTAATAAATGCTGGACAGTCTCCTCACTGATAAAGAAGAGACTTGAAATGACAGATATGTGGTTCGATCAACAAATGCTAAAAATACCATTAACAGAATATATGAACAACGAGGACATTTTTTAAATAATTTCACCGCAAGCAAGGCAACAAAGCCACTAAGACACTGAGGGTTACTGTGTGTAAAAGAATATAAGAAAAAGAAAAACATTATTAAGGAGAGAGAACAATAGCAGAACAGAAATTAAGAAATCAGATGATAATGATTGACATTGCATTTAAATTTTTGAAGATCAAACTTGACTGGAAAGCAAGTGGCCGGATGAGAGTTCCACAAGAGCGGGTGCAACAGAAGAAACTGTTAACATAGAACTTATGGTTACATCTAGCCATTTCAACTGTAAAATGATGAGACCTAACTAGCAATCTAGCACTGCACTTAAATTCATAGTCTAGGTACCATAGAGGAAAGTTATATTTATTTCTTTTGTTATACAGAAAATGTGACACAAGGTCAAAAGAGGGGCTAATCTTCCTTTGTTTTATATCTAACCCTAACACTGCCACAATTACTGACCCAAACGTACCACAATATTGCTTACACCAAAATAAACCATTCTTACTTACCATTCTTACCACAGTCACCATAATATCTGAAAATCTCTATGAAGTCCTAACTTGTCCCCATATTTACAATTTGTCTGTGGGAGGTGAGGAATAAAAATAAGTTTGAAAAATGTAACCGCAACGTGTATTTACAATGTATGCATATTTTATATTCAAGAAACAAACAAAATAATGTTAGTAATAAAGCCCCCCCCTACACACAATCCTTAATTTTGGCAGAAACATTAGTTAACTGGGCGAAATTAATGCGAGACGAATTAATTTAGACAATCATTCGACCAACCACTCACTCAAACACACAATCATCCAGACACAAGAACAAATAAGAAATGCACACTCAAAATACGAAAGACGTCCTGCATCAACCAGAGAACTGACATCTCTGTCATTAACCGGGTAGGGCAGGGAAATTAAACCAGAGAAAATAGGGACAAAAATAAAAGAGAACAATGAGCATACCATCCCCTAGAAGAGTTAATTTTGCAGGAAGAAACAAAACAACCCTAAACTATCCTAATTTTGGACTGGGTTGCCAATGTTCGATACAGAAAAATCAATATCCCTAATCGGCATCAAAATACCATTCCAAGTCAGCTCCTTTCACTCGACACAGACGCGCAGGACTCACCTTTTGCCAAATTCCAGTCGTCGCCAGTCTTGATACTTAAAGTACAAGATAAGTTGGGGACAAAGTAAACTTCTCATCCCTACAGAAATAATTCTGCCGCCTCGTCCATATTACGCATCGCATAACGCCTAGTAAGCAAAAGAACACATAATGTTCAACCTTAATCAACGACGGCACCACACTGCTACAGACAGAACTGGCCTCGAAGGCAAAGTACTTTCCTCGCAACATGGATTTACACAACGGGCCTACGACGTTCCAGGATCTCCACCAACTCACCGCAAAGATCGGGACCAAACCAGACGCCGAGAATCTTGACCGGCCCGTCCGTCCAGAGGAAAGGCCTGGTAAGAGAAATTCCCTTTTACGCCCCCAACTGCAGGCCAACAGATTTATAGTGGTTGATCTTGGCCCCTGTCACCATCTTTTACCCTCTGATCTCTACCGATTTCGTCGATCTCCGCTCTGCTCAACACAAGAACCGAAACGTCGTCAGCATAAGCAGAGTACCTGATCGAGTGGTAGTACCAAGTAACAAAATTCCACGTTCTTCCGAAGGAAATCTTCCAACGCAAGAACGTAAAGCAATGGCGAAAGCGGACAACCTTGACGACTGGAGCGTTAAGGTATAGACCCCTGCCTCATTCAATTACTGAAAATCAGTTCCAGTGAAGGAACAAATACTGGTGACTGCCTTAAGTACGGTTTGTAAGGAAGGTCATCTAATCCAGAAATTTTATCCCGGCCAACCAGCTTCAGCGCTTCCCAGATTTCCGACTCTGAAATGGGACGCTCGCTCCCAGATGCTTCAGCTGTTTTGGGGCGGGGAAGATCGGCCAAATAGGCGTGGAAGTGGACTTAGACCAGGCTCCCTAGTGGACTGATCCTGAAAGTAGTCTCGAAAAACCTCACATATGCCCGTGTTTGTAGTCACGGTCCGTTTATGTCGATTGGAGGCATTTCGAATTTCTTCTTCAGCAGCATGGTCATTGGCCGCAGAAACGAAAATGAGACGAAGAGCCTTGTCGCTTATGGTAATATTCAACACACAAAACCTGCCTGCTGGATCTGCGAAGAGAAGAGAACACGCCGCATTGAAAGACTTTCTCACCAGACAGGAAACATCTCACGAGCGTCCATCAAAATATGCTGAATAGAGGAAAAACCTCTTAGGCATAATGTTTTTATGGTCGCAAGATGAACCAGGTCTACTGCAAACAACAGATATCCCCTAGAGGCGCTGAAGATCGTAAACGAGCCTCACCCTGCGAGACTCCGACGTCAGGCCTCGGGTATTCATACTAGCTAACAAGAGGCATTATCAGCCCGATTAGGGTTGATCATCTGTGTTGAACATGGGCGGTGTAAAGACACCGACGGTCTGTCACATTGAGCCCTGGCCCATTTCTTGATAGTGCCATCAAGAGACAGGCTACCAGTGTTCCGTGAGAGCGTTAGTTTTAGCGCTCTATACAGGGAGGGGGAACAAAAAAGTAGGGACATCTCTGAACAATACGGATTTAATCTTTTGAAGTTGGCGTCATTAAAAAACGCAAGTGGTGGAAACATTCCAAAGGTATCATTGGCCTTCTGAATCATTGTCTAAATCTGGTACGCTCCTGAGTCGGATGTCACTGCCGTTAAGAAGAGTATATCCTTTTTAGGGATTGTTTCGATTCTTCACCTCTTTGTTATTGATTTCCTCCTCTGCCTGTCTCCACTTGTCAACTCGGCACTCCGTCTTCCCCAGTGTATTGTAAATTGCTTTTGATTGTTTCTTTTTTTCCGAAGACGATTCTGTTCAGTCTGAAGATGGGCTATGTTGTCTTTTTTGATGATCTGTTTTCTTTTGCGTCTTGATGGGTGTTTGTGAAAGGGACAGATTAAGAGTGTTTTTCTTTAGAGGGTGATTTGGGAATGGAGGCCCTTTTGAAAGGGTGGATTTTAATGATTTTGCCATGTGCGGTGGTGTCATTGACTGTTTTTGTTGTTGGGAAGTTGCTTCTGTTTTCTGTATGCCATATGGGTGTTAAATTCTTCAGGCCTTCTTTTCTCATTATGTATCCTAGAAAAATTTTCTCTTTCTCTCTCTTTTTATACGTATCAGTTTCCTTGTAGTTCTTATTTTTATAAAAGTTGCTTCACTGTGTCGTACTGGACATTTTTCTCTTGAATATATCTTTCATATTTATTCGTCCATGCTTAGATTATTACTGTCACATATGGTCTGGTGCTTCTGCTATATATTTAGAGATCCTTGATAAAGTTCAAAGAAGGATCTGCAATGTCATTGGTCGGACTTCGAATCTCGGCTTCAGCCACTTTCCCACTCCCGTAATGTAATTTACTGTACTTTTTCTATAAATACTTTCATAATTGTTTTGATGAACTTTCCTCTATGATGTTTAAGAGCGATCACCCGGCAAGCTGCGACGATAAAATAAGGAAACAAAAATTGAAGTATGGCTAGAGTTTCGAAAAAATCGAGAAGCTCGAAAAACTGAGAAGCACTAAAGGAAAAAAAAAAGGATTAATAAACAGACTTCATCTGTGCGATTCACAGCTAAATATATTTTAAAACACAATATTCGTTTTTATTCTCGCCGACCAGGATGCAGCAGAGTTGGTTTGGATAAACAATTCACTGTCTACAGCTGGTGTATTGTCCAGCAGCCATGTTGTTGTCTCATACTACCCTTTTTCTGTGTAATGTCAATGATACGTTAGGGGGAGAGTTGTCTCCCCTAAAAAGCATGTAAACAAAGAACAAAATATTTAACAAGAGAGCCCCACGCCACTATAGATATACAAAGAAGTTTATTTTAATTCTTGTTAAATATTTTGTTGTTTAAATAAAATATTTAACGAGAGTTAAAAATGTCTCTTCTATATCAAAATATATACGTACGTCGACAAATATTTTAAGCAAGCTATTCGTAGTTCAGGTCCCTTGCATTTACGACCATCTGCAGCAGTATGAACTATTTCTTTGTGGGTGAGGCTTACGTACATTCTCTAATTCACCTTCTTCAAATTATTCACAGGAACATTTAGTTATTTTCATAGCAGTAGTTTGCCATCATTGATTGTATGTTGGAGTAAAAAGAGCGAACTGCTTTCAAAAGACATCGTTGTTTTGGTGCCAGGAACACGTCTTTTCCGCTTGGCATCTCAATGTGTTTTATCTTTTTAATCTCTCTGCTTCCTGTTGATATTCAATTTTACATTTCTGCACAACAGCTGCCAATCGTTTGCTTTTCTTTAACAGAATCTTGCTCCTAAGCGCCATCTCAAATATTCTTTTCTCAGATTTTGAATTATTATTTTTTAAGAATGATTAAAGATGGTACAAAACACGAACAAAATGTAATTTTGATTTGTTATAAATTCAAATGATTTTTTTTTTTTTTTAGAATTAAATGAATTACAACTTGATTGAAGCTTAGATTGTGTTTCGCAATTCTGTTTTTTTGTTTTTGTTTTTGTTTTTTTTTTTGCATTGAAATTTTTTCAAGGTTATTTTCGCGAAAATAAGTTGACTTTTTCAAATTAATAAGCGGTGGTGATTAATTAGGTTGGTGCAAAAATAATATCGTTTTTGACGTATTTTTTAACGTCAAAAAACGACATTATTTTTGCACCAACCTAATATTACAGTCCCTAGCACTTAAGGCATTCTATCAAATACAGGATACCCCCAAAAAAATAAAATCCAGGAAATTTTAGATTTACTATACGATGAAAAAAATTAACAAACATATAAAAAAAAATTTAACTATATATTTTACTACATGGATGACCTAAAAATTAAGTAGCTTATAAATATTTTACCCATTTGTCGTTCCAGGATGCCGCAATTATCAAATTTTCAACGTCAGGTGATTGTTCTCTTTAAGAAAGAACTTTCAACTTGGGGACTGAAAAAATGTCAAGAAATTTTGCCAAAGTTTTTTTTTTTTTAGTTTGAACATCACATCTAACATCTAACATTTGTTTTTGTTCTGTTTTAAGCTAAATTTCTATCTTTTGCTTTTCTTTCAAATAACTAACAAAAATTCCAACAATTAAACTGTACCAAATTTCCTGTTTTTTTTGGGTGACACCCTGTAGATCAAAGTTTAGTGTGGGATTACCTCGCTTGTTTGATAAAGAACTTCTGCTAACGTCCACTAGATGGCGCTGCCAAAGTAGTGTATAAGAAAAGAGCGCGGAAGTGTTATTCACTTCTCTTTAATTTATCCCAGAGGGTGCCTCACAGATTAGACGTATCTCGCTCACCCTCCAGACCTCATATCGCAGTGAAAATAATACAGCATAGAATGCTTTAAACTGACTTGATTGCACACAGATGTAATAACTGTACCAAACCAAGAAATTAAAAAATTACAAAGCTAGAGAGAAAGACTACTGATGTAAGTTTACGTTCATAAAAATCGATGTTCCACTTTGGAGCAAGCCTTTTATTTCAAATAATAACTGCTATACTAAATTCGGTTGTTATAATGTGCTTCATACAAGTAGTTTTGTACCAGGCCAAGTTTAGTAAATATTTCACATGTTTAACCACTGTAAACAAGGTAAAGAATTTGAATTGGAAGTTGGAAAACCTGAAAGAAATCCGGTAACATCTCAATTGGAAATACATTCCTTGGTACATCTAATATATAACAATAAATTCATAGGTGTCCCGTGTGGAGTAATAAATAGTGAATTTGTCTTGCAGACCATTACAATTCAGCTAGATTTGGCTAAACTAATAAATAATAATAAATACTTGCTCTAATATTATGACTAAAACAAGATGTACCGTATATACACGCTTATAAGTCGATCTCGTGTATAGTTTGACCAGGAAATCATTAATTTATGATAAGCCTGGTACATAAGTCTGTTTCACTGGTTGAGAGTAATGAATCAATAAGTTAAGCTAACAAAGCACACCATATGGCAAATAAAACATATTTCGAAAAACTTAAGGATTTCCTTATAGCGTAGATCGGTGAGTATGAAGCATAGAAATCCAAAAGTCTTTACCATTTATTATCAGACCAATTTACTTTGAAACTAGTGGATGTTCAACTAAAATATTGTATATTTTAATTCAAAAATTTATTCAAGTTAACAAAAATTATATTATAACTCTGCTTGTTCCTTCATTCTTTAGCGTGTACCTTACATCCTGTTAATACCTCATATATAATGGATTATTCCGTTTTGATTTCAATGAAAGACATATCAGTGATACTGTTTGCTTTCAAAGAAATTAATTAATTTAATATTCGTAACTTAGTTTCTGTATAGGGCCATAAGTATGTAACTCTTTTTTTTATTTTTAATTTCATGTCCCTTCAGGCGTATGCGATCATAGCTCTCCACAGATTCCTTTTTCTTTATTACCTGTGAATTGCCATGCGTTTTTTGAAAAATATTATCGAGTAGTTTCCTGTTCCTTTCCCAAGGCTTTGAATTTGGAGTTTTTCTTCTCTTAAACTGGTTGCTATCCACGGCTATAGCTATAGCTTGACAATTAATCCACAACTGGCGAAATAAGAAATAGATTCATGCCTGTTCCAAAGGCATGAATCGCAAATTGAATGCAATAGACTTGAACTCGGATTGACGGTTTTATTTTTTGCGCCTATAACCATCATGTTAGTTGCACCAGTTTATATACGGTAGTACGATCTGAAGGAATTCCTCGACACAACAAAATAATAGGTTACTGAAAAATTGTTTCGTATCTAAAAGTTAGTCGTATGATATTGGGTTAGTGTTCGAAACTCAGCCTCGGCGTCATTTAGTATGCTGATTAATTATTTTTCTCTTTCATTTCTGGATAAATGACCACAGACAGAATCAGAATAAATACAAATTCTTTCAAAATATCTTCGTGCATTTGTGTTATTGATATGTAACCAAACCAATTTTTATTGTTGTATTTGATAGCATTGTTAGGGGCTATAAACTCTTTTGTTACGAGGTGTGGACGTTTTTCAGTAAAAAAATTAATGGCTCCTGGAACATCTGTCCCGCAAACAATATTTAGCGGACTCCTCTGAGTCCAGGAAAAATAATGAAAAACATGTAAATTAAAACCAAAGCCAATTAAATGCATGTATTAAAAAAAAGGAATTTACATGTATACACAATTGAATGTAAAGGAAAATATATCAAAAACTTATATAATATGAATGTACTTGTTTGTTTGTCTCTCTCTCTCTCTCTCTCTCACTCAGTGTGTGTGTGTGCGTGTGTGTGTGTGTGATATAGGCATATGTGATATACACATGAGTGTATGAGCGTATGTGTAAGAGTTCAATTGTTAGTGGATCCTGGGGAACGAACGCGCATCTACGACCTGCTACATCTTGTAGCAAGAGAAAGAAGAAAAAAAGAGAGGAAGGAGAATGTTTGTCTTTCTATAGACAACGCCGCTTAACGGACATTTTTGACGTAGCCAAATGGCGCAACCCACAGCATATAATGCTCCCTTTTTTTTGTCTATAAATATTTCCCGAGTTTTATATTCAAACTTGAAGTATCGGTTTGGCGGAAATAAGAAACAATGAAATTCAGTATAGAAAACACTATTTTTAGAGTAGTCTCAAATGAATCAATGTTTTAAATCTGTAAATTTCCGCTTTTCTATCAATATTAATATCTATCATACTTCATGACGCTAATTAGCAACACCCCATCCAATACAAACTTTACTGGCGACAATGTTAATATAGTTCTGTATACAAACCTTTGTTCTTTGCAAACTTTGTTCACCAGATCCTGAGGAATTTTCATTGTTTTGGGGAGGAAATCTAAGACAATGATGAAGCTTTCTCGCACGTATTCACACCATGTGTCTTATAAGTTTGTTAGAAATACGAGAAGTTTTCGTACTAAAGTTTTTGTAATTAAACAAGCTTAATTACAATGTCGCAAAGTTTAGTCGGTTGCGAATCTCCAATTTATTTTAATTCTTATTTTTGCTTGCTTAATTATTCACATTCATCCAACAAAAGACAAATACTAAATCTCAATGTGCTTCATAAAATCTTAAGATTCTTTTGCACTTTATTTCTAATAACTTCGTTGAGACAACAACACTTTTTCACAGACGCTAAACTTTCAAAGCATTCCAGAGGCTATAATTTTTATCTGACTCTCGAAAAAGGGATTAATTAAGCAATAAAATATTTCTTGTTCTTCTATTATATTTCTTTATGCTGATATTCTATCCTTTAACATTGAAATAAGGAAGATAAAATAGAAATTGCAGGGGGTAGACTGTTATTCATAAAGCATTTTTGTGTTGGCGAGACTTCCATTAGGAGGTCAGGGGTGGCGATTTTAAATCCCTACTTCCGACCCAAAAATTAAAGAACAATACAGTCATAGTGGATTTTCGAAAATATAGCAACATAAAGGTGATAATCGATCGGAAATTTTTTTCACAGGTTGACCTGGTCATTTAAGAAATCTGACTTTAAACGCCAACTTAAAATAACCAACGAAGTCAATAAAACAATTATGAGCTTCAGCTGAAGTTTTAACATCATTTTCACACTAAACTTATCAGTGCGTGTAAACTCGTTGTTGGAGCCTGTAGATGAAAATGTATCAGAAAATGCCAAGCACGAGATAACTCGTCGTCGGCACGAGATAACTCGTCGTCGGCACGAGATAACTCGTCGTTGGCACGAGATAACTCGTCGTCGGCACGAGATAACTCGTCGTTGGCACGAGATAACTCGTCGTCGGCACGATATAACTCGTCGTTGGCACGAGATAACTCGTCGTCGGCACGAGATAACTCGTCGTTGGCACGAGATAACTCGTCGTTGGCACGAGATAACTCGTCGTTGGCACGAGATAACTCGTAGTCGGCGTCATAATACAAACTGAGTTAAAGGTGTTTTCTATGGTTTGTCTACGGTTCTGTAGCATTTACTTAAAGTATGACTTTTTTCAGTGGGGAGGTAGTCAGTTAATCTATATCCTTCCTCTTCTTTTATGTACAATGACCCTGTAGGACGTGGATGATCATGGCTCTGTACAACTTTCTATCTTTTGTAGCTCTTAACTAGGTACTACCACCGATTTCCTAACACCCAACCCTCGAAAAATGCATTACAAATAATTTAAATGTCTTCTTTGAAATTAGCTGATTTGCTGTCATCAAGGCCATAGGTAAACAGCAATAGTCTTCTGCCACCCCAAAGCGCATGTAAAAATGTAAAAAGTACGAAGGATCAAAAGGACTATAATTAAACACATTGATCTTCAGAGGTCAATGACGAAAGCTGACTTCAGACGCCAATTTTATAATAGCCAACGCAGGCAATAAAAAATGAGCTTCAACTGAAGTCTTAACATTGTTTTCACACTAAAAGTATTACTGTGAATAGACTCGTTGTTGGCGCCTCTAGGTGAAAATGCATCAGAAAATGCCAAGCAAGAGATAACGCGTCGTAGGCATCCTAATAAAAACTGCCAGCCATGAGTTATCTCGTGACAGGAAGCCAATGTGTTAATAGAATGAAAATGCGAAAATTAGTGCCCTTTTTAATCCCATGTTCCATTAGAGCGTAGGAGATCATCGCTTTTTACAGATTTAATATGTGTGAATTACAATCAGGGTTCTTGGGAAAGAAGGTGGAGTGGTTTTCCACTGTTTTTAATTCAGAGTAGTCCTTCAACTTGACTAGCCTTCATCCAATAATCGACAGCCCAGCCAACATCGTAATGTAATTATAAAGACTGTTTTAAAATATCTCTAGAAATACTGTGGTTGGCATATTTTTACGCAAATTTCTAT
This sequence comes from Acanthosepion lycidas, assembly GCA_963932145.1. Taxonomy (NCBI): domain Eukaryota; kingdom Metazoa; phylum Mollusca; class Cephalopoda; order Sepiida; family Sepiidae; genus Acanthosepion; species Acanthosepion lycidas. The sequence goes on from OZ010587.1 coordinate 90,116,152, forward strand.
ACAGAATATCTGTTCTGAACTTCCATGAATGTGTGAACGCTCCGCAAAACAAGTTTTAAAAACCCTTCCAACTCTTCCACTGAACTCTCACACATCGAGGGGCTAAGGTCATTACTTGACCCCTGATGCATCCCCAAATGTGGATGTGCCGAGGCGATTGGACCATTTTGGGAACGTGGGTTTTCCACATGAGATCCCCACTTTAAAGTCATCCTTGTACCATTTCCCGATTCGCAAGGAGGTGCGGATAAATGCTCTCACACTTCGAGAAAGTCTGCTAGATGTTTGAAGTCCACCCAAAACTCTCACCATGTAAACTCTTTTGTTCTTTGCTGCCAAATGAAAAAAGAAAGTGCATTTTCAGAGACGAACTCAGAATGCGTGCATTTTATAAATTTTATTTATAATTTTATAAATATTATTTACATTCAAGGTAAGAAAATATTCACTTAATCATCATCTGACAACATTAGATGTATTCTCTCATTTTTAGTAAATATATCAGATCTTAAAAAAAACAAAAAATCAAAAATATACTCAAATATGTGTTGTTAGCATAGGTCTGTTTTTTAAAAACATTTAAAAAAATATAATTTCACCCTGACATTCGTCTCAAGAAAGTTGAAATTTAGGGAATTTTGATTTCTTCTCGACGTCGGAATCCAGCATTGTTTATGGAATATATATAAAATTTACGTATTTCAATTTTTCACACTAGAATCTCTGAACCAGATATCAAACTTCCAAAATCGGCACCACATTGTCACTATGATTTTCTAATAACTATATATATATATATATATATATATATATATATATATATATATAGTTGTATATTTAGGAAGCTATCCTTCTTTTATGCATGTTTCATTAAAAACGACAGACAAGGTACTACGGTTAAGCTTTTTATTTAATTTTTCTTGTGTTCGAACTAGAGTTTTCTTTTCTGGACAAACGGTGTGTAAGAACTGTCCAAATGTTTTATATTTCCGAGCGCTTTCGGCTATACCTTTAGCCATTATCAAGGATGATTCGATTTTTCAGCTTAATTGAGTGTGTGCGTTATGTGTATGTCTTAGTGTGTGCTAGGGATGTTTTAATCCACTTGCAAAAAGGACTAAAAATAATGGAAGCTTTAATAATGATAAAAAAAAAGAAAAAGCCAACTCTTAACAATATTAACTACGAACAAAGCCACAATGTGCTAACCGTATTCGAAAATTAAAAACATTTTTTTGGTTAAATTTCTTCTTTTTTTTATGTTAACGGATATCATAAATTTGAACGGAAAATTAGAGCAAACCGTTTCGCAGTGAAAAACACATTGATTTGGAAATTCTTGCAAAAATTAGCTATTTGTCAGATTATAATAAAACTTTCAGGACATATTCAGAAATTAATTAAATTATTTTAGAAAAGTTTCTTTTTTTAGAATATCTTGATAAAAATATATCTTTTTACATCTGTTATCTTCCACTTATTTAATTTTAGAAAATTTCAAGAAATTATTTTTAGTAGCGCTTAATGTTCATATTAGTTATAAGAAGAAGTCCTTGGAGAATTTAAATCATCAAATTGTTTTTGATCAAACAGGAACCTCATCTCCGAATCGTAAAATAAAAAAAAATGCAATAAAACTAAGACATTATTTCATTATAAAAGCTTTTAATTTTAATGAGTAAAATATATTATGGACACTATTGACTTAAGAAAAAAAATTTCAATGATTAATGAATTTTTGCAAGAATTGTTTTCATATTTTTTAAAAAGTTTAATAAGAATAACTATAAAATTTTAAATCTTAAAATTCTGTATTAATTTGTTGCGGTCAAGTGATATTGTTATTAAATAAAAAATATATTTACTAATCATAAATGGAAAAGTTTACTACAATTCAGCAAACCCCAGTATTTTAAAAATAATTTTGATCTTTGTAATCATGTGTGATCGCGCGCGTGTGTATGTGTGTGTATACATAAACGTACCAATTTTTGTAAATACAGATGTCCATACATGATATTATCAGAAAATAAGACCATTAACTACAGTAAATTTAAAATTTATTGGTAATTTTCTAATCTTTTTCTGATCCACCGTTAATACTGTGGGGCGTTGTCAAAAAGTCACAGCACTGGTACCATGTGGTTTTTAAACATCCCATTTATAATATCATACATATTTCATTTAGTTCTTAATTTCATTATTTTACATTTTCTTGAATGTTTTTTCTAGTTTTTATGGGATAATCAAAAATGAAAAAAGGTTTTATTTTGGAAAATCGAATTAAAATGTCAATATTAAAAGTCAATATGTAAGTTTCAAAACTTTAAATATGTAAAAATCAGGTTTCATTTTATTTTCAGTAAACAAATAAAACTGTTTGAAATCCACGACACATGACTAAAACCAAAAACTCGTAGTTACTTGACGGAAGTATCCAGAAAGCTACTTGACTAATCGTGAAAGGGGCTTATGGCCACATAACGTTGAAACACCGGTTCCCGTACGATCATAGAAGCTAAGCAACTTCGAGCCTTGTCAGTACCTAAGTGTGTGACCGCTTAGGAATACCAGCTGTTGTAAGCTTTGATGGTGAGGGTGGTCTAATTGATAATAGTTTGGAATTGTTAATTGGATAGTTGAGTCTCAATTCCCGTTGGGTTATTTATATTCTCTTACGCACAAAATACCCCTGGAAAAGTATGAACCCACCTCTTCTCCGTTAGCTATGGGTTAATGAGTAAGAATTGTATCACTAAACAATTATTATCTCAAAAAGATTTTTACAATCTAAAAGTATTTTCTGGCTTTAAATAACCTGTAATGGGTTGGTAAATAGTAGAAAACGAATCAATCAATAATTGTGAAAATTTAACTCATCCCTTGCTAAATATTAAATAAAAACATTGTGGGCATATTAAAGCACTCCACGTTACTAAACGAGAAGACCGATAAAATAGGTTTATATTATTATTATTTTTTAATCCTATATCTCTTGTTTCTAAATGTTATCCTTCCCTGTATAATTATAATTTCTACCAGTGGCGACTCTAAGTCGTCAATGTTTGTTGGGCTCATTACAATATTTAACAAAATATACTATTGGTATAACTTAGATGCTAAAATGATTCCATTGCTCTAACTAAAATATATAATTTTTTAAATCTCTAGCCAGATGTGTTTTTTCTTTTAAATAACGTGTTGTGTCTATCACAAGTCGTGTTTGTATATATGTCTATGCGTTAATGTGTTTATGTACCTCTATGTCTATGAATTTTTAGTTTAATTCATTATACGTTTATGATCAGTACCACTGATTTCACATTTCCTCAACACTATTCCAGTCACAGTCCTCACCCTAACCCTCCGGTTGACGAGTTAAGGCTGCCACTTTCTTTGATTTTCGCCGAATTGAAGTCGGGTTAAATTTAATTTTCCCTTTTTCAATTGATACATTTCACTAAAAAAACGTTTACTGTACGGAATAAATTGTTTAAAATGGAAGTTTGAAAACAATAAGTTGAAATAAAATGTGTTCCTTCAAATACAGGGCATACAAGTCATTAGAGATTTTTAAAAGATTGTTTATAAAATTAAAGCAATAAATTCATTACCGATGATGTCCCCAGTTCAGAAAAAGCTCAAATACGACTAGGCACGTTAATTTTATTTCATTTTTTTCCTTACTTTCTTTCTTTGTTTTTTTCCTTTCTTTCTTTCTTCTTCATTATGAAGAATATCAACGAAATGAATCTCTGTCAATATTTCGAGGGATGGAGATAAAACAGTTAATTTTGGATGCATCTGAAATCAAGAATGAAAACAACGCACTATGAAATGTTTTGGATATAGATATACTATATATATATATTGAATGTTGACTAACTCGGACTAAGCCCTTCAAGCTGAAGGGGATGGGTGAATACAAAAAAAATAAATAAATAAAATAACGAAATATAAATCAACAGATGTTAATAGAGCCCGTCCAAATAGTGATTTTCTAATTGTAGCTTAGATGTGGCACAAGGCCGAATGTATGGAGAATCCAGCGAGGATTGGACTCACTATTCAATCGTAATACAGTTAGCGAGACAAGCTTGCTAAACATTACACCAGGTTGGTCTTTCGAAAGATTATGCATTTAAAATCGAAAGAATTTTTTATGCTATTGTTTGGCAAGAGTCTATGGTGTGGCATCATTACAAGAAAGAGATTCACAAGACTGGAAGAACCATGAAGCAATTATTTCTTAACAGGAAAGTAATACTGACCATTTAGAAAACAACTATCGTGATTGGCGTGGGCTTGAATTGCATTTATCTAAAAGAAAAACAACTGAAACTTTTAGCCAGTTTAAAATTAAGCAAGAAGAATAATATTGGCGATAAATCTTGCAACGTTGAATTGCTTTGGTAGAAGTTCTTGAAGTGCAAAGCTTAGCATTACGCGGGACGAATGAAAAGTTGTACACTATTATCAATGGATTATTTTTAAAGGTTTGTAGAATATCTAATCATTTTGTATTTATCATGAATGAACATTTTAATAGTGTAATGACATAATTATATTAGTAGCATAATGATATAATGATTTTAATAGTGTAATGACATAATCATTTTAGCAGTATAATGATTTTAATAGTGCAATGGCATAATTATTTTAGTAGTATAATGATATAATGATTTTAGTAGTCAAATGATAATTATTTCAGTAGTATAATGATATAATAATTTTAATATTGTAATGGCAATTATTTTATTAGTATTAGGTTGGTGCAAAAATAATGACGTAATAATGTCGTTTTTTGACGTTAAAAATACGTCAAAAAACGACATTATCACGCCATTATTTTTGCACCAACCTAATATAATGACATAATTGTTTTAGTAGTATAATGATATAATGATTTTAATAGAAAAATGATAATTATTTCAATAGTATAATATAATGATTTTAATAGTGTAATAACAATTATTTTAGCAGTATAATGATATAATGATTTTATATTGTAATGGCATAATAATTTTAGTAGTATAATGACATAACGATTCGTTACATAGGAAAATATATCCAAACTAAAAGTATACCGCTTTCCAGCTGATGGTATAAAGCAGCATATCTTAGTAAATACAAACTGAACTCAATACTATTTCTATTATTATACTTGCTTAGTCTAGGAGGAGCGGGCCCTTTCTAATAAATTTTCCAGTCTTGATAGACTTCAAATGCATTTACTGTGCACTGTGGGTGATGAATGCGTTTCCACCTTACAACCCCACTCCAATAGACAAAAGTCTCGCTACTCTATCGCTATTTCCATGGCAAATGTTCAGACGAGCTACATTCCTTAGTAACACCAGTTCAAACCTTTACAGTTAAGGCCCCCTCATGATAGGTATACAGGGTCGACTCATCCTCGCTCCTTTCGTATTACATTGATAAGGAGGAAATTCCACTCAGACTGAAATTTTGGGTATTAAAAGTAAATAAAAGGACCAATAACCACACATTCTGTAGCTAAGTTAAATTGATTATAACTAAACCAAAAACAAACCTATACTAATCTAACTAAGCTGGATAGACAAGTATTTCTCGGGAAAGAAAAATCCGTAGCCAGTCCCCTGAAGATGCCATTCCAATTAAGCCTCATTCACGCACATTTCATGCTTCAATCATGCACCTTTTTGCCATTTAGATGACGATAATCTCCCTCTCTCTCTCTACCCCCTCTCTTTCCCTCCTTCTCTCCCTCTCTCCCCCTCCCTCCCTCTCTCTCTTCCTCTCTCCTCCCCTCCCTCTATCCCCTCCCTCTATCCCCCCTCTATCCCCCCTCTCTCTCTTTCTCTCTCCCTCTCTCTCGCAACAACCTGATCTTAAATCTAATCTGATGTTTAAAGAATGCAACCAGATAATGGTGAGAAGAGTCAAATTTTCCTTTATTCACGTCGTTCATGTCACCATCTGCATCACGGCGTATCATATAGCTGACATAAGCTGGCATAACGGGCGTGTCACCGCACAGTGGAAGAAGGCGTATTTGAGAGACTACTCCAGTCAACGACAACGGACGCTTACTGGCGAAATAACCAGTATTGTTGCAAAAAAAAAAAAAAAAAAAAAAAAAAACCTTTTTGACTGACCCTGACAATATGACAGATGCTTTGTCATTAGTAAGGCATTTCAGCCCAGGCGCCTAAATGCCATAAGGAGCGATACTTCTCCTTTGGCAGACCCCGAGCATATAATCCCGCGCAGTCCCACCTAACACACAATATAATGCCTTTCTCGATATAATGCCTTCTCAATATAATGCCTTTCCCGAGTGTTAGAGAGGCCAGTCTTCAGCCAAAAGAAAATAGAAATACTTGTTTCGGGGCAAACTGCGGATATCTTTTTTTATCTGAGTGAACGCTTCTTAGCCAGAGTGGCTTTCTTGCCATCTTCCTTCCAGAATTTTACGTTATCGTTATCTTGTGTACCCATACACCCTAGGAAATGTACCCGTAAAGTGTACCGACTGGTCTCATCCCCAGACTATTCCGTTTCCTTTCTCTACATGTTCTTTTTATATATTTATAACAAACAAAATAACAAAGAAATTTTGATAAAATCTTGTTTTGGAGTTATCGACAATAAAATTTCGAACTCATTCGCGTCGCGGTGGGTGAAGTTGAAATTAATTCTGCACCCCTTCGAAACTCAGGCGATTTATAACCATTGTGACGAGGATTCAGAACTCTTATGACTTATAACAATAACGAGCATTCAGGAACTCATATGAGTTGTAACTGGAGTTATATGGATTTTAGAAACTCATACTGAATGAACAAGTACAAGAAAAATATATACTTGTTGCTTTCGGAACAAGGATACAGGTGACAACAAGAATTTTAACCATGTTGTTTTTTAAGTTGTGTAGAAGATAAACAAAATTTTTTCACTTGGGTGTAGCAAAAATTTCTTGCAAATATGGAGCAAATTTTGGCTTCGATAGTTGAAATTCAACAACAACAGAAACAGCACCAACAACAAAATCAACAGTTGATAGAACTACAAAAACAACAACAGAAGTTTTTGGATATAATTCTGAAGAAAACAAAAAAAAATGTTTTTTCAATGTCAAACACTGTCCAAAACACAATATCATGATTTGTTTATAATGCTGATAAGGAACTGACTTTTTCTGCATATTTTCGTAGACATGAACAATAATTCAGTCAGGAATGCAGCGGCCGGAAAGATGAGAAAAGAAACAAGATTTTTGTTGGAGAAAAAAGAGACGAGAGAGTATGAAAAATACTGCAACTACATATTACCGAACAAACCAGGTGACATCGGGTTTGAAGATACAAGGTTTGTAGCCGAAGCATTACTTATAAGCTCTACAAAGCGCGTTATCGCACTGATGGAAGGCAAAACTGATTCTCGATGATGATTAAAATACATCTATTTCGTTTAGGGGTTTTAAAATTTACAAGCCACTTCTTGCCCCTGTTAACAACTGATTGAAAATCATTATTGAGATCAGCTGCCAGTTTTATTTTATCTAACCTATCGGACTTGCTACACTCTATACACAATCATGGCTCTTCGCTAGTATCATAGTATTAATACATTGTTATCATTTCACAGTTCCCCAGGGCTGCAATTCATGAGACCTAACAAATTCATCTCTACTCTGATACGGGCCCTATTGATAGATTAATTTTGACCCAGACGCCGTAGACTACCAATACTTGTACCTAGCATAACTTCATAAAACTGTATTATTAAATGTAGATGAAAGGAGTTTTGTATGATATCAAATACAGTATTTAGCAAGATTGCCGGAAAGATAGCTCTAAACGTTAAATCCGTGTTTTGAGCTTGCAAATGAACTTAGTTTAGAAAATATGACGGACAGCTAAACAATTCTTTTTTTTATATTCTTAATTTTTTTTATTTTTTCTATTCTTTTCTTAATCTTCCTAACTAAAGTAAAAAAATGATTAAAGTTATTTGTATCTTTAAGAATTGCATAAAGTATTTTCGGCACTAAACAAAGTTTAGTCATTATCAGAGCAATTTCGACTTGAAGATATATTACAAATCAATGTGATTTCTCATCTTCAGAATGGCTGCACGTTTTCGAGTATGACCATCTTCTCAGACCTCTTTTTGTTCGTTCACCACTCACAGATCGGACTAGTATTTTATACTGCAATTATGTTAAGTAGACCTTACTTGCAGTTCATGTATGTACACCACCAGAGACACATATTTTTACTGGATTCAGTTTTACAAGGCTAGAGAGTCCAGTCTGCTTGCTATTTAATCCATAGCATGGAGAGGAAAAGATTGATTCATACTTTTCCCAAGGGTATTTATGCGAAAGTGAGTGTAACAATCTCGACCGACTCTCGATTCGAGCCTTTAACAATTACATCACCTTCATATCCACAACGTTTAGTACAAGGCTTAATTCTTTGTGTGCTTCGTGAAGACCAAACTGAGAGTCGTTTTGCTAATCACACGCTAAAAACATTATGAATCTCATGCTTATAAATGCAACAGCTTAAAAATGATAATACTGGGGCGCATTCGGGTCCAGTTAGAATTACAGATCTTTCATCATGATTTTCCAAGCAGGTAGGCGCTTCCTGCTTTAGAGAATTTACACAAATGATGTTTGTACCTTTTAGCCGGAATATTTATCTTGCACCCACCTGAAAAAAACCCTAATTAATTTTATTCTAAACAAAATAATAACCATTCTGTATTTTACAAGCTGTTACCGAATTATTTTTCAATGTAGGATTGGTAGAGGTGGTATAAAAAGAAAAGATTTATTTTATTCCCCCTTATAAGCCTTTTCAAAATCAGGGATATGTATTATTGTTGAAAATACAGTGCATTACCTATATTTATACAACTTAGCTTCGTCCAGTACATGACCTCAACTAAGAGACATTATGTAAGAATCGAATGTAAGAGTCCAGTCCATTACGATATTGAAAATATAATCACAAATGATACAAGAATTATTACAGAGATAATATGATTTGAATTTCAGAATATATTTGATTCTTATTATTATTAATTTATTTCCTTCGATTTCTGGTGTATATTCATTTCTTTCCGGGTCCCAACCAGAGACCTAAGGTCAGAAATATCATCATGTCATTTCCCACTGAGCAACTAAAAAAAAGACTAAGATTACACCCGTTTTACATAGATAAAAACCCCATCATAAGATGTGAGTTGTTATTGTGAGTACAATTTTTTGTATTTCTTTAAGGCTTGGACTACCAGGAATTCCTTCAATGAGTCTATTGGAACAGTTTTACAATCAATCCGAGGACTCCAACTACAACTGGAATTCTTGATGTCCTCACGTGCCATATATTTCCATTTCAATGTCCTTGTACTTTGATAGTTTTTTGAAGATCTTCAAAGATACATTACAGCCTGCAGGGATTGCCATGTCAATTAGAAGGCACATTCTGTATTTACGGACTCTAATCACGATGTCTGGGCGATTAACTTTGATTGTTCTGTCTATGGGTATTGTAAAGTCCAATAAAATTGTTACATGTCCTATCTCCGCAACCGGATCTGGATAGTGTTCATATCAATTTCTTTCCTTTCTGTAAAAGTTTCAGATTTTCCAATGCAGATGTTGGCTCACTCTGTTATGCCAGGTTTTTTGTTCAGTGAGTGCCAACCTGATACAAGATGGTCAATTGTTTTTGAATATTTATGACAGAATTTGCATTTTGGGTTAACGCAATTTTTCAGTATGTGAGATTGGTAATTTCTAATTAGCAATCATTGTGCAACAAGAATAGAACCTTCGGTATTATTAATAATATTTCCTTTGATTTCTGGCGTTTACACATTTCTTTCCGGGTCCGGCCCAGGGACCTAAGGTTAGAAATTGCATCATGACACTTTTCACTGACAAAAAAAAAAAAAAAAAATTACATAGATAATGCCCTTCGTAAAGTGTGGGCTGTACTTGTGAGAACAATTTTTTGTATCTTTTTTAGGCATGGACTTCCAGGAATCCCTTCAATTAGTCTACTAGAATCTTTTCCAGCCAATCCTAGGGCTCCAACTACAACAGGGATTGTTGATGTTCCCATATGCCACATTTTTTAGATTTCTATTTCAAGGTCCTTGTAATTTGACAGCTTTTTGAATATCTTCAATGATACATTGCAGTCTGCAGGGACTGCCATATCAATAAGAAGGCACATTTTTTGTTTGTGGTCTTTAATAACAATGTCTGAGCGGTTGGCTTTGATTGTTCTGCCAGTGTGTATTGTGCAGTCCCATAGAATTGTAACAGGTCCTATCTCCGTAACTGGGTCTGGGTGGTGTTCATACCAGTTTCTTTCAGTTTCCTTCCCGTAGAAATTGCAAATTTTCCAGTGCAGATATTGACCCACTCTGTCATGCCGGGTTTTATATTCAGTGGGTGCCAATATCGTGCAACCTGATACAAGATGATCAATCATTTCTAGATATTTATCACAGAATCTGCATTTTGGGCTAACACAATATTTTAGTATATGTGCTTGATAATTCCTAGTTAGCAAGCATTGGTCCTGTGCAGCAAGGATAAAACCTTCAGTTTCAGCTTTCAACCCTGCACTACGTAGCCACTGATGCGTACGGGTTTTGTCTACGTCAGCTTGTTTGGTACGGACAAACTATTGGCCATGAAGCTGTTTATATTGCCATTGTTTCTGTATGTGGTCGGTTGCATTTGTCTTTGATTTCTTTTTTAAGTATTTCGCAGCTTCAGCCGGTGTACTGTGCTTTTCTTGTATTTCTGCGCCCATTTGAAACTCCATTTTGAATTTGTTGACTTCTTTTATTACAGAGTAAAGAGGCTTACTACTTTCATGTTCTTTGACACACACCATCATCTAGTCTTCTGTAGTTTCCAAGTATCTTTGGAGGCCAATTGTTGTAGTTTTGTAGGACAGTTCTAGTTGAACTAATCCTCTGCCTTCTTCGGATCTGGGCACATACAGACGATCAACATCAGCTTTGGGATGATGCATGCGGTAGCAAGTAAGAAGCTTTCTCGTTTTGACGTCCATTCGCTTAATTTCAGCTATGGTCCAGTTAAGGACATTAAAGCTGTATTGCACTACAGGGACAGCCATGGCTGATATTCTGTTTTTTGAGTTTAGCTTGGTATGTAGTACCAGACGTACACGCCTGTAGTACTCCTTTCTTATCTTCTCCTTCATTTAGTGGTGTTGTATGCCATCTCCTTCGCTAATTCCTAGGTACTTATAAGCTTCATCATACTCCAGTTCCCTAATCTTTGTAACAAAATCTAAATCTATTAAGGGTGTTTCTGTAATTCTACCTTTCTTGAATGTTACTTTTGCACATTTATCTAATCCGAAGTCCATACCTATGTGTCGCTGAAGTATTTTACAATACTGAGGAGGCCTTCAACTCATTGTTTTCTTTGGCAAAGAGTTTGAGATCATCCATGTAGAGTAGATTTATTATTATTATTTTTTCTTATTGCATTTATCTGATTAAGATTTATTTTGAATAGATACATGTAATGATATTATGCAATGTTCCTTTTTGATTGTTGTTTACCGTCTAGCGCGAAAGAAGATAAAAATAATTATAACCTCATAACTTGGAATCCGATCCCTAGCTTGTACTTTCCCATTGACCTAAGACGGATAGAAGTAAGCAGAAATCTTTAAGTCTTGGAAAAAAATCAAGGACGCTGGCAATTTTATTTTCTTTCTTAGTGGGGAGCGTATAATCCTGTTCTGCATTTTTCATTTTTGTGGGTTTACATAATTAATATTGGGTTTCAGTATTTCTGTATTAATTATTTGTAAATATTATCTTGTCCTGAAAACAACAACGATTTTACTAGAAAAAGAAAATCGATGGAAAAACATATTTCATCAAAGTTGGTTTCATGCGATTAAGTGCACTTTTTCAAGTATAATAATTGTCATTTATGCCAGTATTGTAAAATTCATTGTTACAGAAATCAATAAATTCCCCTATTCAGCTTCTTTTTGTCAAGTTGATTAATGAAAAATCTCTATGAATAAATACTGAAGAATAGTTAGTAAAAATTCGAGTTCTTTATGTTTCCTTTTCCTGCTTGTTTATGTACTGTTTTTCAAGTGTCTGCTATCATTTGATTAAAGTATCGCTTCCTTCCTGGATAATCAGAAACTTAAGATTTTCTCCTTACAGAAAATTCTTCAAAAAATCACGAACAGGAACTGATCATTGGCTGTTTGGTTGATGTTCCTTGCAATTTCACGAACTTTCCTTTCAAAGTTGAAGGCATAAAGAAAAATTAAATGAACGTCTTTTTTTGTAGTTTTGACTGTTTATGAGGGGAATAAAGAATTATAAGATGGCAACTGTAAGGGAAACACTTACCTATCAAATGATATATAAAAACCTACTTGTCGTAAATTGTACTGTTTGTTTTGAATAAACTAGTGAATGCTAAACAGTTCTCAGCTCACACTATTTCCCAAAATCAGATCAGAATGCAAAATCAGATTCATTTTGGAATGGCTTGTCCGGTTAACTTTCCTTCTTATTCTTTAATTAGTATGCACCGCGCTTGTCTGGTCATGTGACCCATAACAATCAGACAGTGTCGCCCGATTTGTACAGGTGTGGGCTTTATATTGCAAGCAGATAATGCTTGCTTTAACACGTGGGTAAATAACATGTTATTGCGTCATGACATGCTGCATTTGTGAATAAAGAGATACTTTTGTACCACTAGCTAGCCTTCTTTTTCAGGGTCGGGGAGAAAGCATGTAACACAATTATATTTGCTTTGTTAGTATATTCTCCTTTTAGAAAATAAAATCTTCATTTAGGTTCTTCTGAATTCTACCAAGCTATCTTTATTATAATATAATTTTATTTTAACGTTTAGGTAAATATCTGTACCTACGGACCAAGAACCTTTCCGTATACCACAGGAAATATAATTGTAGGGAAAAAAAAGCTCAATTGTACATTAGACAAAGTAACGTAATTGATCAAGTGATTTCAACAAGCTAAAAAAAAGGTACTACAGAGAAAAGATATCGATCATATATGGAATGATGTAATAATTATAAGCAAGGTTAGCGGAAGCAGCGAACCGAATTCGAAATCCAGCTGCGGCTGGAAATATTCATTTTCACGCTAAAGCTTAGAAAAATTTACGAATACATTTCTTACTCTCTGTGTCATCGCTGAGTATATTCCAAGTTGTTAACTCGTATGTTGCGATGTTTAACTGAAAAGAAGAGTAGATGAGAGAATAGTCGAGCATGACGCTCTCTTAACATTTCATACAATAGCATTAGTAAAATAAAAAGCTGTTACGCCTGTAGTCAAACATGACGGTTACAGACCAACAGAAAGACATTGCGTAAAATAAACAGTTCATTTAGTTTACTAAGTAAAAATAATTTTTAAAAAAATATTTATTTTTTTTACAATAACTTTATTGAACGATCTATTTACCATTTTATGCTTATATATTCTGCCATCTTTCAAGCAACATCTTAGTTCCATCCTTCCACAGCTATTTTTTCGCCTTTCTCATTGCTCCATTTTCAATTCATGTTTTCACCTTAACGTTTTTAACGTTTTCAACCCTTCCATTTCTCTAATTCCTATACGGGGTTTTCACATAAACCCTTTTAATCCTAATTTCATACTATCAGTGTCACAGTAGGGTCACATAGTATTATCCTGGTATATTACAATGTTTCTTTTAATTAATCATTTTATTGATTGCTGTTATTACAGGGCCTAATCAGGAACAACACTTCGGCATATTAATCTGGTTGGTTCTTCAGAAGAATATCAAAGTTCGATTATTCCTATCCAATCACATTATATACACAGCATCATCTGCTTTAAATGAAGACCAAATTTGGCTCAATAAGTTTCATTTGTCACACCATCAATATTGTTTTACAGTATCCAATTTTTCATGACCCGTTATAATATAAAAAAAAAACGTTCGTTACATTTGTAGTTTTTTCTTCTACTTAACATATGGAAGACTCATATCAAAGCCACTAACATAACCAAAATCGGGAAAATGAATTTCAACGATTGATTTGAATATTTTCAGTAATTCAGCTCACTCCCGTGTCGTCTGACGTTGACTATTTTCAAGTAACATCTTGATTTGGTCACCATCAGCATAGTCCTGGAAAATCGTTTATCGAGAAGTCTCTAACAAGAACGTTTGTAAACCATTTTCAACACGTTCTGTCTTCACAGTTCCTTTTTCATGAAATACACGAATCTTTTCCTTTGCGTTGCATTCTTGCCTTACTTAAAAGCGTAATATTAAGAAAAATGTTACTTGCTTTCTTTCATTTTCTAAATTAGAATCGATAAACAAAATTACAACAGTTTTGATAAAATAAAAAAGGTCAATGTCATAATATAATCAAAAGTGATCTTTGTGAATGAAGATATTTAAAACGAATGCTTCCTAATGCCATCTAACAACAAAATATGGTCTGATACCTCTGTTATATATTTAGAGATTCTTCATCAAATAGAAAAAGAATCTGCAATTTTATTGTTCCTGATCTGGCATCTCAGTTTCAGTCGCTTTCTCACCGCCGTAACGTAGCTTCTCTGTGCCTTTTCTATAAATGCTTTCACGATAATGCTCTGGTGAGGTTTCCTCTTTGGTACCTAGACTTTATGAATTCAAGCGCAGTACTAGATTGGCGGCCAGGTCTCATCATTTTACAGTTGAACTGGCTAGATGTAACCGTAATTCTATTCTAATATTCTACTCTCGCAGGCTCTTGTGGAACCCTCTTTTGGCTGCATGCTTTCCAGTCAACTTTGATCTTCAAAAAATTAAATACAATGTCAATCGTTTTCTTCTGTTTTCATAATTCCTCTTCTTTTATTGTTCTCTCTAAAAATAATATTTTTCATATTCTTATATATTTCTCATATTCGTTCACACTTAGTAACTCCATACATCTTAGTGATCTTATTACATTGCTTAGGGTGAAAAAAAATGAATAAAGCAGAACGTACATTAGTGTGTGTGTGTGTGTGTGTGTGTGTATGTATTTCAGTTGGTTGTTCTGCTCTGGTACCCATCAGTAAACTTTGAATAAATTTCAAAATAGTATAAAATCTCCCACGTCTAAATTATCAAATATTTAAGCTATATGCATTTAAATCGGATGCTTCGCGTGACGGGCTGTAAATCCGAACTCATAATTTCAACCATGTCTTCAATGTCGAAAAAGGAACCGTATACGTAGTTCAGCGCTCTCCCCGACACTTGGGGATCGATACAAACGCCGAATGAACGGGGGCGTAGTGAGCATATTTGATTGTAATGTTATCGATTGGTGTTCTCTCCGACCCCTGGCAGCTGTCTTGGATAATACTGAGGAAATTTAGTCAGAAGTCTGTTTTATATATGGACTCGGATGAAGAAAGCAATCTCCATGAACAGAGAAAGAGCGACAAGATTTTTTTTTCTAATTTGTTGGTGGGTGTGGGGAAAGAGAGTGGGAGAAAGAAAACTATGACGAGAAAAAATAGTTTGGAGCAATTTCGTTTTTATCTGCTTTTCTATCGACTTCGAACAAAAACCTCCCTCTACTTAGAAAAAAAAACAAGGTATACGTAAGAAAAAAAAAAGTAAAAAATGATTTGTAAAATTTCATTTTTACCCCAGCAGTTTATTTCCGAATTGACAAAGGATGAATTCAAATACTGTCATTCATCATTAATTCAGTCAGCGCATTCCCCCCACCCCCGTGGTCACCACTCTCCTCTATTTCTATTGCAATTATGGTTCATGGTGACATTCAAGGCAAAATAATGCAATGGCTTTCTGGTTCCTTTTGCACCGGAGATGTTAAGTTTACCCTGTCCCTTCTCTCAGAAGTTACTCCGCCCAATGTTAAAGACATTGACCTCTGCGATTAAACTTTCATCGCCGATAAGCGTCGCACTGCGCGTATATGGGTCTGGCAAATGCACATCACATTGAAGACCCGATGAGTATTGAAGCGACTCCGAGGGTAATGATTTTTGTCATTTCTTTTCTAACCAATGGTCGGCACCAAGGTATCAGTATAGGTATTTGTAGAGGTAATGTTTAGTTAAAATTAACCCAATAAAATTTTACTGGGCTTAGGTGATTGATTTAGCCAATTAAAGTTTTCTGGTAGCAAAGAGAGTTGCGTTTTGCCTGAGAGAACCAGAGAGAAATATTAGTCAGTGACCTGGTGAGATGATAAAAAGAAGATTCGTTTTCCAGAATTTGATACCTGGTAAACAATATGTAAGCAGTAACGTCTTTATATATTAACAAGTATTTAGTCAACAATCTGAAACAGGGATTGCCTATTTTGTTTATGGTATGTATCGTTCATTTACTTGATCCAACTAGAATTCGAACTCTGCTCTCCGATTCTTCAATCCAAACCGTTATCCATCTCTTCAATGTGCCTCCGCAACTATATGCATGTCAAATAGTATTTGCTTGAGTGATAAGTAATTTCCTATTTCGGAAAACCGAATTATCACCCTAATTATTGGCAGTTAAATGGAGTTCAATAATATATATATATATATATATATATATATATATATATATATATATATATATATATATATATATAGAGAGAGAGAGAGAGAGAGAGATAGATAGATAGATAGATAGATAGATAGATTAGGTTGAGTCATAAGTAATTTCAATTTTTGGAAACCAATTGTAAAAAGTAATGTATCATCTTAACTATAAATTATTCGCGGCAGTTAAATGGCGGACATTAACAGACAGATAGATAGATAGATAGATAGATAGATAGATAGATAGATAGATAGATTAGGTTGAGTCATAAGTAATTTCCTATTTCGGAAAATCAATTGCAATGACGAATGTATCATCCTAACTAGTAAACATTCGTGACAGTTAAGAATAAATATACTAATATACAAGCTTACGGCCACATCACGTTAAAACACTATTTCCCGTACGATCACCGAAGTTAAGCAACATAGAGTCTGGCTATTACTTAGATGAATGATCACTTCCGAATATCAGCTGCTGTAAGCTTGGATATGTAGGTAGTGTAATGGATAACGGCTCGGAATTGTTAATGGAAGAGCTGAGTTCCAATTCCAGTTCGGTTCATTATTTTCACTTACGAGTAAATACCCTTGGGAAAGGTATGAAACCACTTGTTCTACCCTATCTATTGGTTCATAGTAAGACTAATTATTATCACCCCGCCCCCACCAAAAAAAACAAAACATTCTTACACTGAAAAAATCACTTCTGGTTTTAAATAACCTGTAAAGAGTTGATAAGCCGTAGAAAACGAATCAATTAGTCAATCAAACTAACGACAAAAGATGATGGGTTAGCAAGGATAACTCTTCACAACTGACCCCCAAAATGGAAGAAAAATAATATTGTGTGTGTGGTGAGGTCATCGAGGTATTATTTATTTAGAGTTCTTAAAACACAATGAAAAACTAAATGCACATTTATACGTCCACCAAATGCAACATGTCCGACAAACGTGTGGTCGAAAAGTGCCCTGTATTTATCAATAGAAAAACATTCTTCTATTCCACAACAAAGCAAGGCCGCATACAGCAAGAATAAGATAATAAAAAAATTTGGACATCGGTTGGTCTGTTTTACCCCACCCGACATATTTATTTTACTTTGGCCCCACCCGCCATATTCATTTTACCTTGGCCCCACTCCGCCATATTCATTTTACCTTGGCCCTACCCCATCATATTCATCTTACCTTGGCCCCACCCAACATATTCATTTTACCTTGGCCCCACCCAACATATTCATTTTACCTTGGCTCCACCTGCCATATTCATTTACCTTGGCCCCACCTGCCATATTCATTTTACCTTGACCCACCCGCCATATTCATTTACCTTGGCCCCATCAATTATTATCTTTTCGGTTGCTGCAAAACGATGCGATAGAGAAAAGCTTCTCCAATGAAAACTAGATTCAGGAATTCATCAAAACCTACGGAATTTCACTCAAAGGTGACCGAAGAGCTGCCCGATTAGTACTAGCAAGTCATTATAAATAACGACGAATATATAATTGAATAAAAAGTAATTGTATTTTATTTATTTAAGAATAAATTTGATAAACAAAAACGGAAATAGAGTGACATGGCACACTCTTTCAACTTTCTCCTTTTTGCTTGATGTTTAGTCTTGTGCTGTAAATAATCTTAGAAATACTGACTGCGCCAACGACAAGGCTGTAACAGGAGAACGCACTGTGAGAGAGCAAGAGTGAGAAATCTAGGGAGTTTTTATTTTGATCTGCTTTTTCTGTCAACTTCGACAAAAAAAAAACTTCTCTCTGTCCAATAAAAAACATGTAATGAAGGTAAAGCAACTTAATGTTTCTTTTACTGAATCATAAAATATTTTATTTATTTAAGACCAAAATGGTGAGCGAGTGCCTTAAAAACTCATGCAGATTTTACAAGTAAACCTTTACGGCAGGCGTCCTTGTGTAGCGCCAAGTAGGAAGGGGTCTCTCTCTGTATAAGAAACATCTTTCGGAATTCTGTCGTTTTGTCACTGACAAATCCTAACAATAGATGTTGGAGAATCATTACCGTTTTCCCAAGGGAGACTGATCGAGATGGGGACGAGATAAAGAAATAATCGAGTAACTCTGAGAATAAAAGTTACATACCGTATTTTTCAAAATATAAAGCCAGCTTCTTTTTTTCCCCCCACCAAATGTGGACCTCAAAATCACCCTGTATCTAACACGTTAAATGTCAGGTTGTATATCAATATATAAATCTACCCTGGTATGGTCAGAAGGTTCTAGAAAATTTTTATTTTTCAACATATTTCATGCTAAATGCAGCCGGCGTAAAATTATTAACAGCAATAATTTATTTAACTTTTAATGTAAATCCTTTTCCAAAATATATTTACATTTCTACGTGTAATCTAAATCTAGATAATATCTATATCATGATCTTCTGGGTCATCATATATGATGTCTGAAGGTGACGAGGTGAGGGGAAGGGAATTCGGGGTGTTACTTTAGTGTTACTGGGGTATTCTTGTTAGTAATTCTATGAAACATGTTTTGAAGAGCTCGTTACTTCATATGTTTAAGATTTTCTTTAATAAGTATTTCTCTTCTAAAAAAATCACACAGCACTTGTTAATCAAGTATAGAATGTTTTTGTTCAAGCCCTACAGATAAGTCGATTGCTAACTGAATACCTTTACTTCTGTTTCCTCATTTTTATCTGCAATGTTATCGACATTTTGCAGATGACATTGACTTCATAGCAGGTAGTAACAGTGACCTCCAGGACTTGACCATGAAACGTTTTGAAAGAGCAGGAATATATGGAATGGAGGTCAGCTCCGAGAAATCTAAAGTAATGGTGAATAGCATAGGCAGTAACCTTTCATTACCATGAATGAAAATTCCCTGGGGGAAGTATCCAGTTTTAAATAATTAAGAGCAATCTTGTTTAAAGATGGTACCTGCAACTTGGAAATCCGCATACGAATTGCTGCAGCCATGGTAACGATGGCCAAATTGGCAAGAATATGGAGGAGAAAAATCAGCTTTCAAACAAAGTACAGACTGTACAAATCGCTGGTAGTCTCCATTCTTTTATATGGATGTGAAACGTGGACACTGTTAGCAGAAACAGAGAGAAGGATCCAAGCGTTTGAGAACAAATGCACGCGAAAATTCCTTGGCATTTTCTATTGAGAACAAAAAAAGAACAATGAGTTTATGCGAAAAAGGGTTGAAAGTTTTGTGGGCCTCCAGGAACCTCTTCTCGCCACTGTCAAACAGAGAAAAATGGCGTGATTTGGACACATTACAAGGCACGACAATCTGTGCAAGATCATCATGCAAGGCACCGTTAAAGGTGGACATAGGAGAGGACACCAACGTAAAAACTGGTTGGACAATGTCAAACAATGGACAGGTATGATTATACCAGAACTGCTGATGGCTGCCGTTAATAGACCGTTGTGAAGGAGATTCAGTGTGGCTTCTGCAATCGAATCCTCTCCCTTACGATTATAAAAGTTAAAGGGATGTTGATGATGATGATGGTGATAATGATGATGATGGTGATGATGATGATAATGATAGACGTGTGCGTAGTGTAGTCATCGGCACAGAAAGAGTTACTAGCGTGTCGACTTCCAATTCCAGTCAAATTGCATTCGTTTTCGCACAGTTAACTTTGGAAAGGTATGAGCCACAGTAACACCTAACATGGTGAGGCTGTGACCTAATGCTTTTCTAGCCGTCTACAGATTTAGACTTGCACATGTGAATTGTTTTCCTTTCATTATTTCTTCTTTGTTTAATGATCATCTCTTTATAAATACTAACAAATAACTAGCATCGCGAAAAGCTACCAACCATGCATATACTTAGTAAGTAACACCTTTGTCTAACCTCCTTGCGCTTGGTTTATTTAGACTTCGCCGTCAGGGCGATTTTTACAAAGAGTATATCGAATCCCCAAATACACCTTTAATAGCCTTATTCTAACAGTAACACATGTATTAATTCCTGGCTACTGAGCATCCTTGATTTTTCAGTGCATTCTATAAAAAAAGTATTCACACGGTGTTTGTTTCTATATTAAACACTTTCTCAAAGCTTCTTCAGCTTTGCTAAGTATGTGTTTAATCCTACGTATAATAGCTCTACGTTTAATATGTGCTTAATCTGACGTGTAATAGCACTCGTCAGATTAACATTTTCAATATCCCTGAGCATTGACAATCCATGTCTTCCTGATTTTCAGTTTACAAGTCACAGATAGAGTGACGAAATTTGCTCAAACAAATTGAGTTCAAAACTCGTTAAATTATCAAATTCGCATTAATATAACTGTAGTCATTTTCCTTTAGACGCTGTCCTCTGAAATATCTTCACCTTCATTAACCCAATCCAATATTCAACATGAGTGGGCTATTAAAAATGATTCTGTGAGGTGGTCAAAACGTCCCCCCCTCTGCTCTCTGGACATGTTTATGAAGTTGAAATAATTAAGTTTTCTCGAAGTGCGTCAGAAATAAATGATTAATTTTTGGTTTAATATTATATTCCCTATATTTTCTCACACGGAAAAATATACTATGATAATTATAGCATCTTCTTACTTTTCTCGATATACTTTTAGCATTCGCCATATCACATATTGGATCGATGTGTCCGTAGCATAATGCATAGAACTTTCGCTTACATCTAACCATTTCAAGATTAAAATGATGAGACCTAGCTGCCAATCTAGTACTTCGTAAAGTCTAAAGAGGAAAGCTCACCAGAACAATTAACATGAAAGTATTTAAAGAAATGGCACAAGGAAAATTGACTGAAGCCTAGATGCTATGTCAAGACCGATACCATTTGATATTCTACTTCGGATTTTATGAAGAATCTCTAAACACATAGTAGAAGCATACCAGATGTGGCAGCAATATTCAATGCATGGACGAATGGTAGACTTATAAATGTGTAATATAGATTCTAGCGAGAAAAATTCTTTAGTAGTGAACCAATTTCCTAGCAACAGACTTAGCAATTATTTCAATATAATCTTTCCACTTTATGTCAGTAGAAAATGTTAGTCCAAGAAGGCACAATTAGTCATTCTCCTGAATGTTAGCATCAGCCATCCAAATGGAAGGCAAAATGACAATTGTAATGGTAATATTAACCTTTTTTCTACAGGGAAAAATCTGGTATGCATTGACTAAGTAACCAGTTCTGATTTTGGTTAAAATATATAAAATCTTTCTCTTCAAACAATTTTTTAGGAAAATCGTTTTTCAATTCCAATTCCACTCTTTCCAGTATTCCTTCCTTGCCTTTTATTTGAATAAATGTGAAGTGTCAACATCTTGATTGTTATTATTTTCTCTTCGGCTCATATGTGCTATCTATTTTAGTTGTTGCTGCTGTTGGTAGTCCTCAAGTGATGGGGTTTCTATTATTTGGTACAGTTCTTTGTTAGTGAATCTATATCGTCAGTTCACAGTGTTCAAAGAAGGATAATCTTTGTTAAGGCCCTCAGTTTTCACTCGCTCAAAGCCTGTTTTAACCAGTGGTGTAAGCAGCTGTCAGTTCAGATATTTTTTTAATATCTGGGGTTCTCGTTTCCTCCTTGTCATACTTCTGATGAGGTTTGAAATGTTTCCGTGTTGTGGTCCTCGCTGAACATGTAAGATTACGTAGATCGATACAGTTCCTCTATTAGATCGGAGTTTTGAAGGCAGTTTTTAATGTACGAGAAGAGGAAGACTCTGTTGGTGTAGTCATACCCTGCTGTGAGGTAGACAATGTAGGTATATACAGTTTCCTAGTATAGAGTTGTTTAATGATATACTATTGCATCCCTTACCGGAACGAAAACCAAATTAGGCCGTGGGGTGTTGATGATAAGAGTCTAGTTAATGTCATGGTCATTAATGCTTTCACTATGATTGATCCAATTGAGATACCTTTGTATTTGTGAGGGTCTTGAATGTTAGCTTTCTGTTTCCATAATGCATTAGCACGATAACCCCCACTTTTTGAAGATGCATTTCTAATTCTAGACATCTTTCATAAATTATGGAAATTTATTATTGAATTCGGGGAGAAAGTAAGCTATTTTCAAAAGTTCTTTTTTAATGTCGAGTAATATCTATATTGCTCTTGTATTCCTAGTCTTCCTCTTCTCATACATTAAAAACTGCTTTCAAAACTTCGATTTAATAGAGGAACTGTATCGATCTACGTAATCTTATGATGATGCGTCTCCTCATCTTCCCGTCCCTTAGTTTTTTTTATAGCTTTCTTAATTTCCTCAGTAGGTTAATTATTCTTTATGTTTGAGGACGAACTTTATAATGATTGGATGAATATTGGAATATGTTCAACTTCTGCGGGCATCTTAAGTTTAGTGTGATTGGGGTTGAAATGTGATTCAAAGTGTTCTTTGAGACCAGTACATTTCTTCTGTGGATATTTTGATTGTAGGATGTTATTGTGAGTTTTCACTCCTCTCCACATTTTAACAGATTGTCTATCGCCTGGTCGATTTAGAGTACCCGGAAAAAAATGTCACCATGACATGTTTCATATCCATTGAAAGAGGAATTTTATATCTTGCAAGAAAATAAAAACTCCTCTCTCATTCACCTTAGGGATTTTTTTACGACGGTTTGTCTGAGAACCACTTTCAGTGCAAAAAATCTGGTGCTATAAGGTGAAATATGGTTCTTAGCCACTTAAGTAGTTTACACTTGTAAGTGGTTTTCATACACAAGTCATTTCGAATGTATCTTGCAAATTATTCAAGCATTATGATAACAATTTCTAATCTTTAGTAGTTGAAGTTATGTTTTCCGATTGTGCAATATAATCTGTAACAGTTTCATATTCTTATAGATCAAATAGTATTAGCTAATAGACAGCATTCAAGAGACAGAGACTTATTTGAACATGGACTTTATTTGGTCTGTCTGGATCAGTGAAGTGAAAAACTGTTGAAACTTGACTAATGCATGGAATAATAATGCAACACAAAATGTACTTAGAACAAAATGTATTGAAACAAGAAAGTGTACACAATATTTACATATAGTCTTTTGTATATTCCTGGAAATACCGTTCCTGGAGAATGTGTTGACTGAGTCGCAGTCGGGCAGAGTCTCTGGTTCAATCTCTCCGATTCCTTCCACTCTCTTCCCGGTACCAACCATATTTATATGGTCGGTACTCCACTATGCAAATTAGGTGGATCCTACCACAACAAAAACCAACCAAGAGTGAATGGTAAAGAATACAAGAATTTTGTTTATTGCCTATATTTTAACTTTTCTTCTTGAATATTTTTGCTGATGAAAATATTTCATGTTGTTCTTTTATTTATACTATCGTCATATGTGTTTTGTATTTTTCGGGTTCTAAGAGGAATTCTGTTTTGTAATACAAGTTTTAAGAAATCTGAATATTCACATTTATCTTGTATTCCTAATCGCTGGGTTCTTGCGAGGATGTAGGATGACGCTACATCCTTGGACGTTACGAGACGTTTAGTAGCATATAAGTTCTTAACAGAAATGAAAGAACTTCTTTCTTTTGTTATCTGTAATACTTTGGCTTCATTCATTTCATTTCCAATTTTCAGGAGATAATTGGTTTCTCAAAGAATTAACTAAAAATGTTCACTAAGACTATTAAAAGAGAACAGTTTCATTTTGAGGTGTTAAAATTGACAAGCCATTTTTTGTCCCAGTTAACAACAGATTGAAGATCATTATGGATTATAATAACATCATCATTAAACTTTATTATATTAGTGGATGATACGAGATTCTATGAATACTACTAACTAATCATCACTTTCTTATTCTTTTATTTACCCTGTCCCTTCAGGACGTAGGTGATGATGGCCCACCCTATCTTCCCGTCCCTTGTAGCTTTTAATAAGTATGTCACACGCTGCTTTCCACTGCCCCTCTTTCCGACTGTCCGTTTAAATTTTCTAAGCCCTCCTTCCTCATTACGTCTCTCAGAAATTTCAACTGCCTCTATGCTCAAGTACAGGCAGATATTGAGTTAAAGAAAGAAATATAGATAGAAAAAAATATTGTCTCGTTTGTTTGTTTCGTCTTTTAATTAATTTTAAATAAATTAAAAACAAACAAACGAAAAACAACGCAAGTGAAAAAAAAAATGAGAGATAACAAAATCAGTCTTTAGACAGGAATTGTCCTGGTCTTACTCGCTAGATGCCATTTTTATTGTGTTGCTATCTGTCTGCCAACCTGCCAGGCCATTATAAGTAATAATTCATGAATTGAGCGCGAAGAAGTCACACGAGGTGACTGGAGAAATGCTATCAAAATGGAAGAAGTTGATGGCTATAAATGTTAGCATTCTGTGTCAATGTCCGAATATGAGTGGCCGGTCTGGAACAAATTGACCATAGCTATATTTAATCTGACAAACAACGCCATCTCGTGGCATGACAGAAGCCGTCTGGTTGGCGCTTACTTCCTGTCCAAGTGTCAAACAACGTATTAGATAAATAGTCATTGCCGTCCATTCTATGGCATGACATTTATACGGGTTATCAGTTGACAGGGAACAAAATAGTGAATGGTCCTGATTAAAAATAGGATTTTGAACTTGTTATTTCAAGTCAAAAAAAAAATCATAAGACACACACACACACAGCCAGTTATGTGCCATGCGTGATACACGATTAGGTGATCATTTATCTTTCGATACACGACTGACGAGGCAGATTTTTCCCCGCATTAGGTTGCCATTTCTTTCTGTGCTAGACCAAGGCTATAGAACCTGGAAAGCAGCGCGTGACATATTTGATGAGCTTGAGCAAATGAATAGTAGAACAGGGTTTGAAAGAAATAACAAAATGCCATCCAAGGCTATAGAACCTAGTCTGCCCTGTTATTTTCCCATAGTTGGTGGGAGAAGAAGAGGATTCATACCTTTCCCTTTCATCTAAGTGAATGTAATCGATTCGACTGAAATTCGAACTCGGCTCTCTGATTCCTCAACCCGAGCCGCTAACCATTACTCACACGCACATATTTTATATTCCATTGAATGTGACGGACAAGAAAAATTTATAAATTTTTTATTCGGTTTGTACAATGTTATTACAGTTTTTTTTTTCTTTTATGAGAACTAAGAGTGTGTAGGAACTGTTCGTAGTTATTATTTTCTGAAGCGCTTTTGGCGAATTAATTAGCCATTTTCAAAGGTGTTCCTGAACATATTTTTGTGTTTGAAATCTATGCTGTATTGTATATAAGTAGTAGTAATTCCATGTTGCGACGCCTTCAGAAATACCTAAGACTAGGTTCAAAGCAACTAATGTTGACTGTAGGTCTATACTGTTTTATAAAAATTGTTTCCACTATCTTTAAACGTCTTTTACAATTAGATAAGTAGTCTACAAAGAATTTTCTTATGGGAGTAGGGACTTGGGTAAAACTGTTTAAGTTCTTCCTTATCAAACTAAGATCATTCATATATATATATATATATATATGGCAAACATATAGTTTATGTTATGCTATATTTATGGGTTAACATGTTCAATATCAGGGATAGAGCGTATGTGAATATAAAAGTGGACATTGAGGTCAACAGCCAGTGGCGATATTCTGTTTTATGCTTAAACGTAATATTCAATAGCCCGAAGATTGCGTAAAAGCATGAAACAGACTGTTGCCGCTGGGTGTTGTACTCAATGTCCACTTTTATATTCACATACGCTCTATCCCTGATATTGAACATGTTAACCCATAAATATAGCATAACATAAACTATATTTTTGCCATATATATATATATATATATATATATATATATATGTGTGTGTGTGTGTGTGTGTGTATGTAGGTACACGCGATGTGTATGTACATACGTGTATAAGTTATTGTGTATGTGTGTATTTGCATGCGTTTTGAACATAAAAATATAGGTCCTCGCTAGATTAGATAATCGTCATATTTATTGTTTATATTTGATATTATTTTTGTCAAATTTTCTCAGTTACACAGCGTCCCTTTCAATTTTAATTTCACCCGCCCCTTCTTTCTTCCCCACCACTTCTTTCCTTACCTCTCCCTCCTTCTTTAAGATTCGATCGGCCATGGTGTGTGTATGTCACCACGAAATTGTATTAGACATCCGACAACAATCATTTTTCTCCCTTCCACTCACACCTAGTTTTTAAATAACCCTCTCTGTTAAACCCCTCTCTTATGAACTAACATTCGTCCCTCACTCTCATATTTACACTCTCCCTAAATTCTATTTTTATTTCCGGAGTAGGTTTTTTTCTGTTTTCTTTTTGAATTTGTAGGTCTGATGAATTGGATCGTATTTACGATTCCAATGGAATAAATTATGACCATGGAATATTAGTGTTTAAGCCTTGTTATTATATATATATATATATATATATATATATATATATATATATATATATATATATATATATATATCTTGTTCTCAATCCTATGTAATCGCTTGCGTGATAGTGGTACTCCTGCCTTGTATCGGGTGAATTACTTAAGAAAAAATATAGTGCGTGTGCGTGTGGACTCTGCATGATGACTGATCCCTTAAAATGTAAAACTGCCAGTCATCAAGCTGTGTTGATTTCTATGTCCACGCTGGTATCTTCAAACGAGCTATTGTCGATATTGTTCACATTTTCCGCATAAATACAAATGATTTTGAATTAATAATGCATGTTTAGGCGCCTCCCTGATGAGAAATGCTTCATGAGCCTTTGTCTTGCATGCCATTATTACGGTTTAATGAATGTGTTGCTTAGTGCAATGCCTGCACTTGTGCTTTGTGGATTAGCAAAGCGCGCATCTGTAAAGACCGATATACGCATCCAGGTCAAATTCAATAATTCGAATGCTGGCAGGAAGCCAAGTCCCACTCACTCTGAGGATATGCTAAATGGAACTTTTCACCTTTCAATTTACTCTTGTGCCAAACGAAGTTCAGTATATTTCAAGAAAACTCCTTTAGTATTTTGTATGGAAATATTTTATTACGTCATTTTTCCAAGTGCAGAGAATTTACTGAAAAATCAGGATAGTTTTGTTTTTGTTTTTTAACAAGCAACTTCTTGAGAAGCAAATGTATTCAAATTTCACTATATCCACTACTGTTTTAGTTTTAAGCAACTAACAAGAAAGATAAACGTACAATTAAACAAAAATAATTAAGTCCTTTTTTGTTTTTTTTACTGTTTTCAAGAATTTTACCAATTCTACTAATTTAGTTACATTAAAATGTCTTTCTTTTCTATTTATTAGGCACAAGAATAACAAATTTAAGTAACTATTTAAAAAAAAATTGAGTATTATTTGTTACTCAAGAATGAAAACGTTAGAGTTCTAGTGAAAATCCTAAGTTTTTATAATATATGAATAAACGCGTATTCGATATTCTAGCTGGGTTCGAACATCTGTTTCTGGTAGCGGTGGGTGAGGCGTATTGCAGTTACAATGAAGGCTGTGCACTCCTTTTCTTTTGTCGTGAGAATAATAATAATTAGAATAATTCAAAATAATAATTAACAAAAATGAGAGATAAAGAGAAGAGAGAGAGAGAGAGAGAAAGAAAGAAAGAAAGAAAGAGAAGTAAAAGAAAGGTCAAGGAGTGCCTGCCAGCTTTTTTTCTTTTTGTGCGTGACGTTTTTGGATTCGTTTCAAACATTTATTTTCTTCAAAGCAACAATATATTGTCGTAGTTTCTCTGGGCAAAATTTTGGGGAAAATGTGAAATATTCGATTTCAAGTACAAATCGATAACGGAAAAAACCTTAGTCATTAACCTAATTATTGATAATGCTTGTCATGGTACAGGACTAATTGTATTAGGTTGGTGCAAAAATAATGTCGTTTTTGACGTTAAAAAATACATCAAAAACGACATTATTTTTGCACCAACCTAATATATATAGGGGTGATGGATAAAAAGGTTTTAGTGATCCATACTTCCATGGTGTGTGTATGTGTCTGTGTGTGTGTGCGTGTGTTTTTTTTTTGGGGGGGGGTAAAAGTAAAAATTCAAAACGAAACTCGAATACCGACCATAATGTTTATTATAACGTAACAAATTCAGCAAGAGACTTGATATTAGATTAATGCAAAAATTCGTAGAATTCCTTTTTTTTTTTACAATATCTTTTACTCCTATAAATGCGTAGCATCATCATTCAGTCATTAATCTATATTCCTTGGCTATTACTTTATATCAACTTTCATCTGGATTTGTATCCTGTCAGAAAAAGAATGATTCCGATTTTGAATCGATACTTTTTCCGATACCTTTAAAATTCTTGGAACTGCTGACCTTACAAAAAACGTTGAAGGAAATGAAACAAGTAAAAGTCTGAAAGTGACAGTTCTAGAAAAATATGCTGGAAATGAAAAAAAAAAGCTTCCATCTTAATTTAATGACCGTTTGCTGCGTCGCATTTGCAACAATAAGACAGGCGTTGTCATGCAGCAAAATTACCGATGTGTTCCATATTCCGAAAAAGATATTTTCTCTTCTAGTTCATCATTTAATGACACCAATTGGTCACAGCAGGATTGTAGAAAGGCTTTGAAAAAATCTCGTCCCAACGAAGACCTAGAACAATGAAACGTACACGCTATTTTATACATTTGGCATGCAGTTCAGCACACTTGGGAAATCATTTCTCGAGTTGCTTTAGTCCTTTCAAAACATTCTTATATTTGGTTATTGAAATGTTGCTATCACCTTTAAATCATTCGTAAGTTTCCTCCCATTCAAATTCCTATAGAGGTAAGGAAAGATGATATGTCCGTCATAAAAGGAACACTTACCGCCATTTTCCTTCAAACACAGTCTGTAATCGTCACATCAAGTTAAAGTAGTATTTTTTAAAATCATTCATTATATCCAACATTAACCTTGTGTCCCTTCTAAAATAGTCATCAAAATACTTTCCATCCCCCTCCCCGTTTTTATTTCAACGGCACATCAAATTAGTGTCGTATTCGGCATTAAATTCTTGATCATACTTTCCAAATACACACCCGTTTTTCTTTCAATTGTCTTCTTCAATCGGCACATCAAGTTAGAGTAGTATTTTCCATTAACTGTTTCGCCTTTCTGAAGATAGTCATAAAAATACCTTCCTTATCACCCTCTGCTAAAAAAAAAAGAAAAAACAAAAACAATGAAAACTAATTAAAAAAAAAACATTGCCATTCGCCATGGTTTTTCCTGTTGACTTTTGGGTTTTGTATTTCTTCGGCAATGCAAGAACTGTTTTGTTTTTATTTTTTATCTCCGCATCGAAATGATATTACCATGTGTTATGACAAAAGTACGCAGCTTTACGCTTTAAGAAAGCTTTATTCAACTGAGAATAAAAGGTTCGCATATAGTGTCCTTTTATAGTCCCAGTAAACAGAAATAGCTCTCTCAAAGAGGAGAGTAACAGAACAAGGGGAGACCACTCTTGATTATTCATACCACCATATTTCATCAGTAGTGAAAAGTCCCCCCCCAAATTATCATTGTATCGATGAAAAAGCTGCAGAATTAACATGGAAGTGCTCACTCGATTTCGTGTGTGATCGACATTCAGATATTTTGGTCCATACTAGACAGACAACTTCTCTATACCTAACTTCTCATCAACGAACGTGTTACCTGGATATCTATTGGCAAATATTTTGGCTTCTGTTCGTCGTGGCCAAAATTAGATCATGACCACCGTCAGCAATATCAATAGTTGGCTCTATTGAATATTGAATAGTTGGCATCTTAGATCGCAAAATCTTTACACTTGAAGTTGGCATATCACTTCTACACAGTCGAGTATGGGAGGCACTTTGTTTCTCAGTGTTTGTGTCATACGCTTTTTGGGAGTTTTTCCTCTGAAGGGAAATAGGAACGGATTTCAACCACCCTTGAAAACTTCACACTTTCCGTTGACATGATTCAGTCAATAATCTGAGAAAATAAAAATTTCAAAAAAATAAACGCAAGCATCCAGCAAATTGTTTCTTTAAAGCTGACCAACGAAGGTCGAAAGCATTGATTTACAAGTATTCCCCTGATATCAAACGACTTAAGGAGAAACTCACCAAAAGGCTGAATAAATATACTTTATCTCTGTTTAATCGAACATGTATAAATGAAGGATTGCTGCCTAAATAAATATGAATATACACTGTTTAAAACATACACACACAAATATATATATATATATATGTGTGTGTGTGTGTGTGGTTGTGTGTGTGTATAAATTCAGGGTTTAAATGAGCAGCTCTGAATAGAGTCTGCCCAGCCTTATATATATATATATATATATATATATATATATATATATACAGAAATTTAGATCAGCCCATAATCGAATAATTATCAGTTAGCTGAATTTTGATCTGAAATTTTCACTGTATAATGTTCGAATTATGTAATGAATATTTAATTTAATTTAAAATAAATATGTCTTGTCTCAAAAAATGATTTTTGTGGTTATGCTGCGACGTACTCTACTCTCTCTCTCTCTCTCTCTCTCTCTCTATATATATATATATATATATATATATATATATATATATATATATATATATATATATATATATATACCTATCTATCTTTCACACAGACAGAGAGAGAGGCGGGGAGAGAGAAGGAAGGAGCGTTTCAGTCTAACAGAAACACAAAGAAAAAATGAAACCTTAACATCGTTGTTGGTGTCTGACTGCCACGGGCGTTGCTTCTATCCCGATCCTAAAAATAATTCAGTTCTGCACAGGTGGAATTTCTTTCTTCGATTCTAGATCAATTACAGTGAATCAATGCCGGCACTTGGCGAATATTCATACCAGTTCGAATAAATTATTGTACTTGACTTCCTGTGGTGAGTGAACACCGGAAGCTTCTTTACCATGTCTTACTTGATCAGATGCGTACACTTGATATTTAATATTAAACCATTCTTCGTACGCCACAAGGCCAATATATCTACATATATTATCACAGAATGAGGCTAATGTATTAACAAAATTCATCTTAGTATGCCACAAGACTAATATATTGACTTGTCTTATAATATAAGTTTATAAAGCTAAAGTATTAGCAAAATTTATCTAAATACGAAACCAATATATTGACTTATCGCCACTATTAGTCCATTCATAAAATATAGACACAATTTTGGAAGCGGGACGGGGCTAATTTTTGTAGATTAGCATTCTTTAGACCCTTTTTAGGCCACGACACTTGTCAGAACCGAAAAATATTGATTTACTTATCGATTTAAAAGTGGGTTTTGTTTCTAATATCGATACAGTGCCAAATCGATCTCTAATTTTTACATCGCTGTTTTGAGTAAGAAAACATCATTTTTGAGATTAGTTTACAAAATGATTTCGCTTGAAAAAAAAAACGGATATATACATTTTTAAGTAGACATATTTAAATGCATTTCATAACAAAAAAGAAGCAATTCATAACAAAAGAAGAGAGTTAACAAAATGTATATATTACCGTAAAAAGGTAATACAGAAATGTAATAACGATTAAAATCACTTAAACCGTTTTATCGGTTCTCTCTCATCAAAGGAAGACTCGAGGACAAAAAAAAATGTGCACAGCGACTAAAAACTGATACAACCCCAAACTAATGTTTTTATATATAAACTCCTTCTACTAACAGGGAGATAGCTGGTAGGACTTAATATACGCTGGTTCCAAAACTTTCAAATAATAATCGGTATTAACCTTACTCAGCACTGAGAACATGTTTTGGCTATAAGACCGAGCAATGTTCAGCTATCGTTGAAAACTGATACAGTACGTTACCTATGTAAATTTATCCACATTTTCCTTGTGAATATTGACTGATACGTGTTGGTTAATCAGGATTCCCAACCTTTGAGCCTTTCTACCTACATAGTCAGTATCACATTGCTGACATCTGAATGTATAAATTAAGGAAAGAATAAAAAATTACTAAAATTACTATATCCGGTTATTCTTAATTATTTTTTAAATCATTTCAGCTCCCCAATCAAAGCTATAATACCACTAGAACGAGGGAAGGTACAGGGAGTAAAAAAGAATGAGAAGACTTTAGTAAGGACAAGTGAGAAGAAGATAAATAATTATGAACATCAAATTTTTGTGCCTCCGACAAAATTCCATACAAAAAGGTTTTTAACAATTTTTAAGGAAAAAAGGTTAAAAATTCGGAAAATTAAAAAAAAAATATATGCAGATATCAATCATGTTAACACAGTTTCAAACTTGACATTTGTTAATAACAGCTAAGTGACTTAGCCTAGGGCTAATAACCCTGTTAAAGTCAGAGATCAATTTGACACTCTATCAATATTATGAACAGGAACCCGTTCTAAATCGATAACAAATCAATATTTCTTTCAATTCTGACAATTGTCGCCACCTAGGAAATGTCTAAAGAATGTTAATCTATAAAAATTATTTTCTTCAAAATTTCCATATATTTATGACGAGTCCAGTTTATTTAAGTAATTCCACAAGTCCAATATATTGACTTATCTTACACTACCAAAGTATAAGATTAACGTATTAACTAACTTTACAGCTGTATGACACAAGGTAAGAGAATTAACTAAGCTTTCTAAAAAAAATCTTTATCCAAAGAATTGTATACATTTTGCGATTTCTACATTTCGAATAGAATTTCAGTTCAAATTTCCGTTGTTCAAAATAAAGTTTCTCATAACCCATTTTATTTCCAAAAAAGATGTTATTGGATTTATCAGTTGAGAAAAATGGCTATACATTCAGTAAACAGTTATTTTTGTTTCTCTTATATTCTTTATTGTCTGATTTCTCGTTAAGTGAGATTTTACAAATACATAAGTTGGCAACATATTTACAGCAGACTAAAAATATTGATAATGCTAGCTCCTTGTATCAGTAAAACAGCCGAATTTGAATGTTCCTCTCTTCTCCACACATCAGTTTTCCAATTTCTTTTAAATTTCCTTCTGTTAAGTCGGGCGAAATCGATTAAATTCTAGTAAATCGATCAAAAACATGTCATGCTTATTGGAATTATGAGGTGAGTCATTATTTCATGAAATGTTTGGACTAATATCCTCATCCTTGGTTTTTCTCTGCGTTTCGGCCGATGAGTTCTTTGTCTTTCCGTGTTGTCTGCTAAAAGAAAAACCATCAAGCGTGAGGATTTTCGACTAAATAACTGTTAGAGTCATGACAATGCGCTTACCTTTTTAGGTGATTTGGTTCATTTTTGCGATCCTTTCTCCAGTTCTCAAGGGGACGATAATTGGTCTGAGGGTTTATGGATGTAAGATGTTTTAACGCTTTGATTCAAAATTGGGCCAAGTCACAACATTTTTTTTTTTTATTTATTTACATTTTTAGACGTATTTGAAATATTTGCAACACGTGTATGGAACCAAAACCAGGAAACCAAAGTCTGAGATATTCTCTGGTCCTGCATAGAGACTGTCCCTTGGCTGTTCTCGCCACATCCCTGCTTCTGCTAATTGATACTGTTTTAATGCAGCAAAACGTATCTCTGCTCCATTTACCAGTGCAATTTAATATATAGGCGATAGTAAACATTTTGAAAGGGTACAGAGAGATTGAAAGATTTGATAAAAAAATAATTGACTTAACGAATAATTCAGCTTTTATGTATTTCTAAAGCAACGGTAAATATTTTTCTTTAAATAATAGAAAAAAAAATGTTAAAATATATATATATTTTTTTTGTTGTGAAAGACGTGTTATCGAAGTTTTGTGATGTCAGTGAACACCCGTTGCCACTTCATCTGATATCAACGAATACTCGTTGTGAATCTCATAATGCTCGTTGTAGTAGAGACTTTGTAATCGCAGATACAACTATGGTAACGCCATTGAACTATACTGGTGTCAGACGTCGTCGAATAACATTCACACTAATAGTACTTGCTCAATAATACTCGCTCGTATAGCAATCCGTATAGTGATCTGAATAGAGAAATAGTATAGTTCATAGAGTAGAGAATAGCGCTCTGTATAGTGATTTTCCAAGCGTAGCTTATATGTGGAACAAGGCCGAAAGTATGAGGTACCCAGTGAAGATCGAACTCACTATTCAGTCGTAACTGTTTTAGCGAGACAAGCTTGCTAACCATTACACCACACCGAGATGCCCATAGTGGTCCGTATAGTAAAAGAGGATGGAATAGAAATAGAGATCTCAATAGATAATAGAGGATAGAGGAGAAATAGCGATCCGAATAGTAATAGAGAATAGAATAGAAATGACGATCGTTAGTCATCAGTTACTTCCTACATATATGCGTTTCCTCTATGGTCACGTGGTCTACTTAAATCAATAATGGGATCTGTGTTTGTTCACTGGTGAGCTATGTTCAAACTCAAATGTCGGCGGCAACACTTTATTCCTATATAACGCGAAGTATACAGAAAAAAACAAATGCCCATCCCGTTCAAAGTAATACTTTGAGAAAACGATGAAAATTAAATGTTAGAATAATACTTGTAAAGAATAGCCTAAGAAGTCCCTACTATATACAGTATGGTACTATTTGAATTCCTGTATATGAATTTATAGAAAATTGTATCGTAAATTTTACAATTATATTTAATACATTATACCAGGGGAGTTGGTAGATAGTGTAGAGCAAATCTATATATAAAACATTTCGCATTCACTGACCGAGCAGCTAGTATTAGTTAAAAATTATAAAATATTTCTCTTAAAATAATTTTTCGGAAAAATAGATTTCTCAAGTCCAGTAGCTGTTATCGCTCATCTCAGTATTGATGGTGGTTTCCTTCCTAACCTTTTGTTTTAAGTACTATGGAACATCTTGATAATGTTATTATTTTCTCTTCGACTTAAAATCAAAATCAAACACTCATACGAAAATGGTTCTGTTTCCACCTGTTAGTAAATTGAAGTTCTTGTAAAATTTGCAACATCCGTCTATAGCTTTGTGACGAGGTTGACATTAATCTCTGAAACTCAAAATCCGGAGAATGTTGTTTTCAAAATGGTGGTCTTTTCAATGAAGAAATAAAGATTAATGCTATAATTTTTCTATTTATGTATATTCTGAGTTTATTCAAATACTTATAAAATCTGTAATGTTTATGAGAGCAGCTTTAGTCACCTTTGTCCATTTATACATTGAATGGAATGAAAATTACATAGTCAGACTATTCCTTGGATCTATCATAAAATTTAGTTATTCGCTTTCCTTGTCGATTATTATAATTAAGTTAAAGTAATAAAGTTTATTTTTTCAAACATCCACAAACGCACAATCGAGAACAACAACAATCAATTGGCCCTACGATGAAGTCATGTCGACAAGAATATCGTCCATTTGCCTATAATGTTTTTATCTGATTTGTAGATTATCAAATTAATGGGGATTGGATATTTAGTTCCCTTGAAACATAAGAATCATAACAAATGGAAAACAGATAGATATATAGATGGATATTAACTGTCTGAAAAAGAAAGAGGGAAATATGCTGATATATATATATATATATATATATATATATATATATATATATATATATATATATATATATATATATAAATATATATATATATAATTATTTATTTAAAAAAAAAATTTATAACATAAATATGTTATAAAATCACTACAAAAATAGCCATTTTGTTTCAACACCCTCGGTGTCTTATCAAGTGACGACGTTGAATGTAAAATAAATGGTTTTAAAAGTTTCAAAAAACCATTTATTTTACATTCAACGTCATCACTTGATAAGACACCGAGGGTGTTGAAACAAAATGGCTATTTTTGTAGTGATTTTATAACATATTTATATTATAAATTTTTTTTTCTTTTTTTTTAAATAAATAATTATATCTGCTCTACTTTGTATTGAGCACTCTTTTAAGAATAGTAATTGTTGGTTATTGGAATTCATTCCATATACACCAATCATATACTTGGATATATATATATATATATATATATATATATATATATATATATATATATATTAACGAGCTGAAAAAGATAGGCAAATAGATATTAACTGGCTGAAAGAGATAGATAGATAGATAGATAGATAGATAGATAGATAGATAGATAGATAGATAGATAGATAGATATGAACAGACTGAGATAGATAGATAGATAGATCTGTGAAGATGTTCAGCGCCAGTTAGTATCTCTAGTGATGGGTGGGAAATGTGTTACGCAGAACGTTAATGCGTGTTATTACAAGCCTTACACCATTTATAATTCTGTACAGTACGCATTATTTATGAACTCACAGCTCACACGATAATTTGATCGCTACCAAAAGGCAAAATGCAAAAAATTGTAATGAAGTAGAGAAATATCATTCAGTACTGACGAAGCAGATTTTTTGTCTCAATTCAAAGATGAAGCCACTTTTCTGAATCCCAAACATGAGAATGAATTAAAAAAAACCTAAAATATGATCAAAAGCACAGCCGATGAAGGAAAACAAATGATGGGAAAAATGGTGAAAATGTCTTGTCAGCTAAAAGAAAGAAAGAAGTGTGGGAAAGAAAGGAAAAAGAAAATCTTCTTTCAGTTTCTATGCCTCTTTGTACTTCTTCTTCTTTCTGTCTGTGTTTCCCTACTTATAAAGCGTGTTTCATAAAGACGGATTATATATAAGGGTGTTTCATTAAGACGGATCAAAATCAGCAGTAAATAAATCAGTGTTATTTGTGAAAATTTATTTATTTCTCTATTGGATCATGTTATTTAAGTCATGGCAATTGTGTGAAAAATAATATCGCTCAAATATCCGCCCAATCTGAAAGAAAAAAATCATTAAACGTTTAAACTTAATTCACATTTTAAATAGGTCTAAGTTATTGAGACATCATTTACACATGATCCCAATCCATGCATACAGTAATCTTGTTTTTCTGTTTTAATTGTAAACAAATAAGAATGTCGGAAGATATGAACATACACATGTAAGCACACCCTCAGTACGACGATGGTTAGCAAGTTTGTCTTGTATAGACTAACTCGCAAGTGTGGAAAGGTCCATTCACTTTGAATGGACTTTATTAATAATAACACATACATACATACATAGATACATACATAATAGCACATACATACATATATACATACACCGAGAGTGAGAGGGTACTTCGATGTGGTATAATGGTTAGCAGGCGTATTTCGCTTTCTCAATTACGACTGAAAGGTGAGTTCGATCCTCACTGGGTGCCTCATACTTTCGGCATAGTGTCACATCTAATGTACGCTTAGAAAATCAAAAGGGCGCCTGGACGGGGTGTAATGGTTAACAATCTTGTCTCGCTAGAATATAAAAATTTTAATTTCCTACCAAATCCAAGATCTTGTGCCAGACACAAAACTTAATAGAAACATCAAGTTACAATAATAGGTGCAAAATTACAACCACTGTGTAAAATTTTTAAAAAGGAAAAACATTTATTTTACAATATTACAAAAAAAAAAAAAAGGGTAAAATATAAGTTTGCACCAAAAATTTCTTTTGTGCGCCTATTACGACAGGATAACAAGTTTCTGACGTTACAAAAAAGACATTACCATCAGATGTAAGTAAAATGTGTTAGAGTTTTTCGAAAAAGTTTTCGTATTTTACAATGATGCTCTCTGTCTATTATTTCAACCTCATCCCATAGGGGACGGTGATCTCTCTTTTCTCTCTATATGTTGTCAGCTAGGCCTGATTTTTCTATTTCCTCTCGTGTTACGGCTTTACTGTGTTCTTGCACCCTTACCGTAACAGGAAGGCCTGTTTCTCCTTTAGATTTCTTACCACGAAAAAGTCACTGATAAAAAATTTGCACCACTTAAAAATGGGAAAAATTTTGAGAAAGTAAAAAAAAAAAAAATGCGCAAAGTAGAAAAATACAAGTGCACCCATTTCAGCTCTTTAACTGAATGCTCAAATGACGTCCCAGCATTGAAGTGACTACGCGTTTTACACAGGTTGTTTTCTCAAGGGCTTTTTGCAATACTTTACTGGAAAGTTAACTTGAATGTTCTTTTGGTTTAAATTCTTCTCAGGAAGGCACAGAAAAGAATGTTCTGTTCTGGGATATAATCTACCTTGAATCTGTCGGTTCTGTCTTTCCCCGTGTTGATTTATGACCCCTCGGCTGAATTGCTCCTCCGACTTTTGAGCGTGGGCGCTTCTTACTCGCCTGTTAATTGCTTTCTTGTCAACGGTTCATTCTTCCTGTGCCGATC
Organism: Acanthosepion lycidas; assembly: GCA_963932145.1. Classification (NCBI taxonomy): domain Eukaryota; kingdom Metazoa; phylum Mollusca; class Cephalopoda; order Sepiida; family Sepiidae; genus Acanthosepion; species Acanthosepion lycidas. The sequence goes on from OZ010587.1 coordinate 90,155,055, forward strand.
CGCTAAATAGCAGTGATTTTATTGAACAAAGGAGCGTCATACTGACTCAATTCAAGTTTTCACAAGGGCTTCAAGAGATCGTCTTTCATTGACCGATAAACAGAAACTTTCCCTCTCCATGAATTTAAAAATGAATCCGCAACAAATCAAATAATTTTAGTGGTATCAGCCGCTTGACCCGAAAAGGCCATAAAAGTGAAACAATTTTTACCCGAACTACCGTGTGGCCTTCATAAAATACACTTCTCTCAGAAAACGTGTATTTAAAAACAAATAACCGAGACGATTATACATTTAGACTATCATAACTCAGTTAAAATAATCAAAATTAATTTTTTCTACTCTCTCCTCAAAAGAATGTGCAATAAACAAATTTAGTTTCTTGCAAGTTTTTTTTTTTTTTTTTTTTTTTTTTTTTTTAGGAACACGTTTATTGAATAACGTTTTTTACGGAAATTTAAGAAAATTTTATACGCAAAAGGGTATATTAATTTGTTGCATTTTTTTTTTTATGGGAACATATTTATAGAAAATTTTATGCATAAACGTGTGTATTAATTTATTGGAAGTTTTTTTTAGGAAATTATAGAATTTTTTTTTACACATTTGTTTCATTGTTAGCGGATTAATTAATTTAAGGAATGTGTTATTTAACCAAATATTCCCTCATTGTTTTGTCGATTTTTCTTACTCTGAAGCCTAAAACTTTCTCTAAATTGCAACCATGTTCAATAAACTTTCCATCTTTCTTTATTTGAGTTTTTTCACTCTTACAATTACTCAAGATCTCAAATAAAAGTTTCTTTTCAATCATTTTATCTGTTGATTCTTGGTTAAGATACAATAGCTTTTCAAGATAATTACTAGTTTTCTTCAAATTAGAATGAAAATTCTTTAACATTTCAGTGTATTCGACTTCCTGGAATTTATTGATATGATGGAAAAATCACAAGAAATATAGACTGGCAACAAAGCCACAAATTTGTGCAATGGTAGCATATTAAACAAAATCTATCCTTATCTTCTTCAGCCTTAAGTGAGAAAAACCTTAATGTCTATTAGAAATACATTTTTGTTTATATGCAATAACAATAATTCTAATATGTTTTCTATTCGGTTTATGCCAGGTTGGGCTACTTCATTTAGCGAAGCGGACTCATTTGCCTTAAGTGAACAATTATACATTATTTTGCTATTTGCTTGTTCCTCAGATTTGAACATAGATCTATGAGGTATCGAAATGCTGTCAAATTCATCAGGAGAAACATCATCCGATATATTAATGGTTATATGTTCCGTAGACTTTTCATTTTTAATGATATTTGTAGATATATTATAAGCGTCAAAAATTTCATCAAAAATTTTCATCACCGGCAGAAATTATTTACATTAATTACATTGTTCGGATTGTTTCCGTTATACGCTCCGGCCTTCTTCAGGTGATTGGAATTTCGAATTGAACCCTTTATTCCGTCCACCGAGTTAGATTGTTTCAGTTCCACGTTCCATGCCTTTTCCGGATGTTTAGGTATTGAACTCAAACTCTTTGAGCCAAGTCACGGGATCCAACAAACGCTTTTATCAACTGGGCCATGTGTCTTGGAGGACATGTGTGTATGAATTTTGGGGGCTTATAAACTTGATGTCTCAGTAACAATTTTTTTACCAGAGCTCATATTGCAATTTTGTTATTATTATTGCTTTTCTCTATCACTCCGTATTACTGGTTCCTATATTTTATTCATTTCAATGCTTGGCCTATTATATGTGCTAATTGCTTAGGTTTTCGTATTTTCCAGCGATGTCCTCTGCTATTATTTCAACCTCATCCCATAGGGGGCAGTGATCTCCCTTTTCCTTCTATATGTAGTCGGCTACGCCTGATTTTTCTATTTCTTCTCGTGGTACAGTTTTACGATACTCTTGCAGTCTTAAAGGGGGAGGTCGGTTTCTCCTTTATATTTCTTACCACAGCTGCACGGGATGGCGTACACACAGTCCTTGGTTATGTTTTCTTTATGGGGTGTCTTACGCGGAAGAGGTGCCTGTGAAGTGTCGAAACAGTTTTGATCGTCGAAATTCCACTCACTTGAAGAAGGCCGGAACGTACAAAGGCATAGATACAATTTATTTAAGTAAATGCTCTGTTAAACACTATTAATTACATTTACCGGCCTGAATGTTCGAGAAATTTCGTAAAAAATATGCGTTGTTAGTTTTTCAAAATTTTGTAAAACGAACAACACTTTCGCTTTTGTTTATAAATATTTGTTGCAAAATAAAATCCATACATTTGCCTTGATGAAGACCATCAGAGGACGAAACACGTCGGTTAAGATAAGTTTTCCTTTTGTTTTTATTCATGCGGGGGAGGCACATCTTTCTCTCTTTCTATATAATAACTTTCTCAGTATTTATCAATATTTTCTTTCTCTGTCTAGGCGAGTTACTTCCGTTTCTTTTCTTCCTTTCATCTATCTATCTATCTATCTATCTATCTGTCTATCTATCTATCTATCTATTGATATCTATCTATCTACACTATTCACATTATTCGGACTATTGTCCTCATCTTTGTTGCCATATTTATCACAACGTTTCGGCTGTTGTACGCTCCGGCCTTCTTCGGGTGATTGAAATGTCGAACTGAACCCTATATTTCGCTCGCTGGAGTAAACTGTTCTAGTCTCACGTGCCATGTCTAATGGATATCAGTTATCAGTTATCTCCTGTTAATTCCCCTCTCCAAGTTCTCCACTCACACTCTTTGGGTTCTGTAACTGAATCTAACTAACGCCTTTATCCGCTATGCCATGTCTCCTTGAGGACATCTGTGTGTGAATTTCTGGGTATTATAAACCTAATGTCTTCAGCAATCATTTTTTACCAGTGCTAATATTGCAAATTTTTTGTTGTTATTTTTGTTGTTAGGCCACAATAATCTCCTGAGCCGACCAAGCATAGAAATGAATACAATATGGCAACCAGTAATAAGGAGTGCCTGAGAAAAGCGATAATAACAAACGAAGATTGCAATATGAACTCTGGTAAAAAAAAAAAAAAAGAATGCAATGATAACAGCAAAAATTGTAAAAAAAATCTTATCTCAGAAATATAGACAGATCTATCTATCTATCTATCTATCTATCTATGAACTCATTCTCTCTATTAGCTCATTCTATGTGTCAGTCTATCTGTCTATCTATAAACACATTCTATCTATCTCAGTCCATTGATATCTATCTATCTATCTATCTATCTATCTATCTATCTGTCTGTCCTTTAGATATACTCCTCTTCCGGGTTTCTTCGTTTTTCACAATCCGCCATTTTCCAAATCTAGATGGCCGATGACCAGAAAATATCTGGCTGTATCCCAACGACGAATGTTCGCCAGAAACACCGAACTTCCCGCCTGATGCTCAGAAATAATTCAGATCGGGAAAGAAGGGTATGCTGGGTAGTGAAATTGGCAAGATGCAGGTTTGGTGTAAGGTGTGCTGATGGCTTCATGCTATGACTGGGTGGGTAGGGTTATCGACGTGATGAATATAATGAGCTGAGAGCCAGGGGGAAATGATTCTGTATCCCGCATACTGCTCTTTACAGATACTGGGATGAGGAAAGTTGGGCTCACAGAGGTTGGGTCAATATGCGTAAGGGGAGACGTGTGAAGGAAATGTCCTCCGGGAAGAATAAAAGAAAGGTTGTAGCACGGCCAGTCACAGTGAAATAATTCTTCTTCGTCTGAGTAATCCTACTCATTCTGCTCAAATCTATAAATATATCCATCCGTCTATCTTTGAAATATATATTGTGAACTCTCCCGTCGTATTCGACGTATGAGGGTCAGCAAATATATATATATATATATATATATATATATATATATATACACGCATATTGTGTATTTAGGCAGCAATCCTTCATTTATGCATGTTCTTCACTGAAGACAACAGACAAGGTTTTACGTTTAAGCTTTTTATTTATTTTAGAAACTGTCCAAATGTTCTATAATTCCGAGCGCTTTAGACATTATCAAGGATAATTTTTGTTTTTTAATTAGGTGCATGGGCTGTATGTATGTTCCTAGAGTTTTATTTTTCATTGTGTCCATTTTCGTAGTTAATATTGTTAAGTGTTAGCTTTTTTCTTTTTAATTATTATCAGGATGAGGTTATTATGCCTGTATTTTCTACTAGTATGTTTCGGGTGGATTCGGGTAATTTTGGATGTGTGTTTAAATGAGTTCAAATAGAGCTGTAGTCGGATAGGTGTAAACGTAAGAATTACCGAACATTTGAACAGTTTCTACACACAGTGTCCAGAAAAGAAAACACATGTTCACACACAAGAAAAATTAAATAAAAAGCTTAATCGTAATACCTTGTCTGTTGTCTTTAATGAAACATATATATATATTAAAGACATTTTTCATGTTTAACGTTTTTTTTATAGATACAAGTATTTAAGTAAATGCTCTGTTTATAATAAACAGTATTAAATAACATTTACCGGCATGAATGTCCGAGAAATTTTCATAGAAAATATTCGTCTTTGGACAGGATCCGAACCTGCATTCTAAACGGAAGCGCCATTTAGCCGGGCGTGCCTAACCGATTCGCCCACAAAGGATCGTTCGGTTGGCAAGGTCGAATTTACTGCTTATAAACTTCAATCTTCCATGAATCTCGTACATTCATATTTAATACTGTTTATTATAAACAGAGCATTTACTTAAATACTTGTATCTATAAAAAGAACGTTAAACATAAAAACTTTGTCCATTTCTTAATGTATATATATATATATATATATATATATATATATATATATATATATATATATATATATATATATATATATACAGTGAAGAGGTATTAGTTGTCCCAACGAGAGAAAAATGTATATATTAAAAAGAAAAGAGAAACCGCAAATATTTTTGGTTGTAATGTGGATTTTTTTAAAAATATATATTATGCTTTCATTTAAAACGTTTGCGGTTTCTCTCTTCTTTTTAATATTAATATATATATATATATATATATATATATATATATATATATATATATATATATATATATATATATATTAGGTTGGTACAAAAATAATGACGTAATAATGACGTAATAATGTCGTTTTTTGACGTTACGTCAAAAAACGACATTATTACGTCATTATTTTTGCACCAACCTAATATATATATATAACTGTTTTATTATATATTTATCCGCAACACAGCCTGATCTCCCCTTCTTAGTAATGACACATTAAAAGGAGACACTATTTAATGCTAATATTTTACTACCATATCTTGCAAGTAGGGGAGACCAGGTTCATTTTTCTTTTGTTTCGGTTTTGCGCTATTTCAATTGTTTTCTTTTTGATTTTCTAAGGAACTGTTAAAAATTATCAGCTTGACCAACAAGTTCTTTTTTAAAATTATGATGTTTGGTCATTTGTTCAGACTTTCGGAAGATCGATCGGTCAGAAAACTTTTCAACATCTTTCGTAATCATTTAAGAAATAAAAGTTTTTCTTACATCAAGAATAGACTTAATTGTACAGATAAAATTCCTAGATTAGTTAAGCAGAAAATATATTAAAATATATAAAATGGCGAAATCCCTCCGCTAACTAAATGTCAACCTTTAAAATTTAGTTAGCGAAGGGATTTCGAATTTTACTAATTTACTTTTTGTATGAATGATTCATTGTAATATATATATATATATATATATATATATATATATATATATATATATATATATATATATATATATATATATATATATATATATATATATATATATGGTGTCCTATATTATTATTAAATACATCTTGAAGAGTATTGCTAGAGACTAAGTGACATTAACTCTTTCCAAACTACTAATCATAAGTCATCAGCTTCACCAGTGTCGTGATATGCAGCATCTCAATTCTTTTCATTTTTCTTTATTTATCCTAATTTCATTTGTGCTCCTATAAGCACCCTTTTACTAAACTTCCTTTAATCTAATACAGGTAGGCAGAAATGGGGCACTTGCTAAGGCCCGAACTAAGTACAGAAACGTAGTGATTGATTGATTTTTTGATTGACATTGATTTTTTTATGGCTTATCAATTTTGTGGGATCTTGTACTTTTTACTTTTTGATCCCACAAAATTGACTAAGCCATAAAAAAATCAATGTCAATCAACAAAATCAATAATCACTACGTTTCTACCGGCCTTAGCAAGAGCCCCATGCCTACCTGGTATTAGATTAAGAAGTTTAGTAGGGTGCTTATTTTTTTTAATTGTTATTTTCTTACTGAACAATTCTTTTAAATCAGTTAAGATGCTAACATATCTCGGAAAAGTCATTTTTTTATTCCGAGGTCATCCATTAAGGAGGATCTCTGATTTTTTATTTTTTTATTTTTATTTTTACTAATAGTAATACTAACCAGAAGCCCGCAGCTAGTAATTAAAATAAAATTTCTAGTCCTTATTTTTTACAATTTAAGAAGATAAACCAGCGAAAATGATCGCTTAAAAAATAAAAATCTTTAAAGATTTCAGCATAGGAGACTGAAATACTGTTTTTAAAACAAATTTTTAAGACAATCCCGTTTGTGTTGTGTTGAAATCTCTGTAAAACTTTTTTTTCTCAGCGTAGGTGGGTCGGCGATTATGCAAATTTGCGACTTAGACATTTGTTTTTGAGTAAAATTTAGTCATGAAAATATTGATGGTTATTACAAAAAGAATAAAATTTTCTCAGATTTTTAAAATAAAAACACAAACTATTCATTATAAAAGTAAATAATGAATATGTACTAAAATTTTCATTTAAATTGGATAATTCCCTGATTTTTGGCAATTTAAAAAAAGCGCTGCCCCCTCCCACCCTCAGCAGAGTGGGGGACCTCATATCAAAGTTTCGGATGTGGGGCTGGTCCGAGAGCCTAGCGCCTAGCGCCTAGCGCCTAGCGCCTAGCGCCGGCCCTGTAAATGTTGACTTCAGATGCTCTTCGTAGACCTTCCTATTTACTTAACAATGCAACTTTCGACGTCATCGATTTTCTCTGGCTTTAAAGTAAAAAATAGAATACATTAAGTAGAACGTCTCAGAAGATAATTTTTGACATGGTTATAAAAATGGCCGATCATAATTCTGGAGTCAAATAACCTTAATGTTTGTTTATAATTAATTAGTATTCGCTGATACGAACTGGCCCTAGAGTTTTCTTAGTCGAACTAAAAGAAAAATGGCTGCTCAGAAAAGACAGTGGATTTCTAAGAGATCAAATACAGGCCAAGTCATCTGTTGTGGGTTATCTTACTGATACATGTCCTAAAATACATGTGATACAAGTCCAAACTTACGTGTGATACATGACCTGACCTACATGTGATACAAATCCTAACCTACGTGTGATATGTGTCCTAATCTACGTGTGATACAAGTCCTAACCTACGTGTGATATATGTCCTCACCTATGTGTGATACAAGTCCTAATCTACGTGTGATTCAACTCCAAAACTACGTGTGATACATGTCCTCACTTAGATGTGATACAAGTCCTAACCTACGTGTGATACATATCCTCACCTACTTGCAAAAACTAAGAATTAATGGGACAAATTGCACCTGCCAGATGATATATTCTCATAACAACAGCCAGATACATATTTTATTTCTTATAATGTTATATATATTAGTCCTGTAAACTCCCCTGTTGGAATAATGGGCCATGGTGTCACCACAATAGCTGTAACTGATGTGGCTTCTGTATCAAGTAGTTTTTTCTTGTTTTTCTTTCTCTCTCTTTTTTTTTTTTTTTTTTTTTTTTTTGCTAGCCTCAAACACAACCGGTTTTGAATTCAAAATTGTCATTCTCTTAGACTGGTTACCAGCTAAAGCTAGAGAGTCCAGTCTACCCTAATATTTACTCCATAGAAGGAGGAGAAGAGGTGGATTCATACTTACTCCAAAGCTATTTATAGAAAATCGAACACTGTATGTTTGGTTGGAATTTGACTCGACACAACCTTCCCACTTTCCGTGCCAATAACCTCTATGCTACACACAGATTCCTAAAGTTGAAAGCATATATTTAAAAAAAAAAAAAAAAAAAGCACCGACAAATGACGACATAACGAATCACTGGCAAATGTCTTTTTCTCTATCAGCATCAAACCGTATTTAACCACGTGACCTCAATATCAAAGCATCTTTTGTGGTTTTGATCATCGCGTATTTATTTGTGATGTTTGTGCTAAATATTCGAGATCAGAGAAAAAGCTACGACTTGAAATGCTGATTGTCAAGGTATGTAGGTCAACCAATTGAAAGATTATGGCAGCTTAATACCCTTCTACACTAGTTTGGTTTGTTTTGTTTTGTTTTGTGACATATCAACCTCAATGAGTTATTTAATGCCGACAAAATTTTCATTATTGGTAATATTTTTTTCACAAAAATCTATTTCTGTTAATATTTTTTCCTTCAAAAATATATTTCTTCACTGGTAACTTTTTTTTTCAAAAAATGTATTGCTGGTAATATTTGTTTTTCAAAAATGTATTGCTGGTAATACTTTTTTACAAAGTATTTCTGGTAATAAAACCTATTTTTACACTTTCATAGTGTTTTGACTCAAGTTTGGGTGTTAACTATTTCCTCATAGCTGGGACCCTAACAAGTGCTACCACCCCAAGTCAGGGTGGACCTGGGAACACCAGCAATTAAGAGGTGGTTCCACGCTCATCAAAACCTCCTGATCAAAGGCCTTCCTGTTGGACGTAGTTTATCGTCTTACTCAGGACGCGGATGTAGTTTATCGTCATACCCAGGACGGTCTACACTAGTTCCACAAAGTTTGGGTTTTATATCGTATGAAACTAAGCTACCGAACAGGCATTTCAGCCCCCTTAAAGGCTTAAATAAATGTTCACATTCCCGTCCGATGTTCGAACCTAGGTAATAATCAGAAATTTGTATATTGGTTTTACGGCAAGCAAGCAAGTAAATTTTCTTCACTAGAAAAATTTGCTCAAGTTAATGTTTAAATCTCAAACTAGCCTGCATTACCATAAAGAGCATATTAGGAATCGCTTAGCGAGATAATTCAAATACTTTTTTTCTGGCCTTACGGCTATATTACGTTGAAACACGGGTCCCGTACGATCACCGAAGTTAAGCGACGTCGAGCCTGGATGCATGACCGCTTGGGAATACCAGATGCTGTAAGTTTCGTTGCGTAATGGATAATGGCTTAGAATTGTTAATCGGAGAGCAGAGTTCCAATTCCAGTTGGGTTCGTTATATTCACTTACGTGAAAATACCCTTGAGAAGGTATGAATTCATCCCTTGTACCCCCACCTATAGACTAATTAGTAAGACTTGTATCACAAAATCATTATTATCTCCAAAAAATTGTTACAGTTTAATCTAAAATATTTTCTGGCTTTAAATAACCTGCAAAGGGTTGATAAGTCGTAGAAAACTAATCAGTAAAAACAAACTTGGTAAACAAACAGAGTAAAGTCTACTTGGTACTTTTTTAAAAGGTTAACCATTTAAAAAAATAATTTGCCTAAAAATGGATCATACAGAAATAAATCTGAAATTTTGGTTGTTTAATCGATTGATTTGTTTTTTATGACTTATCAACCCTTTGTGGATTATTTAAAGTCGAAACATTTTGGATTTTAAGAATTTTTTTTTTTTTTGCGTGTGAATATTGCATTAATCATATTTTAAAAATAATAATGATTTTTTCCAGATACAAGTCCTACTGTTTAACCCATAGATGGGTGGATGAGATGGATTCCTACTTTTTCCATAGTATTTGCTCATAAGTGAATTTAACGAATACATCTCGAATTCGAACTTGGTACTGCAATTTCTCATTCCGAAACGCTAGCCACTGAAATTTTGGTGGCAACAAAGAAAAAGTATAGGCATCTTCCTAAAAAAATAAACCTTTCTCTGTTGATATTATGAATGCATTTAGCACTGCACCAAGAACGATATTTTAGCATTTATCAGGCCGATTAATTCTAAGAAAGTAATGGAAGAACGCAAACAATCGAACCTACGCAAATAAATTCGTTTTGTCAATTTAAAAAGCCGAACAAATAAATGGTTAATCTATACATTGTATCTATTACGAGTTTTATCAGAACAAAAGAACAATGGCCGACATCATCTTTAGGTCGATACAAAATAATCAATTTATCTTGTTTGTCATAAAAAGCATAAATGTTCCTACCACGTTATGCTTGTAGGAGTATCGTAATGGTTGACTTTTACAACCGAGACCTCTTAGTTAAATGTTCAAAACCCATAAGGAGGATTAAATGATTGGTTCGAACAAGGTTTGTAGAAGATATCAGCTTGAAACATAAAACTTTTAAAACCCGTCATGTCTGAGCGATGTTAATGTTAATGTTAACTATTTCTTGCCTTTGTTGTACTTTTTGACGGCATTTCTGTCACTGTACTCTATGGATTTCCCCAGATATCTGTCGCGTTTGTTAAGTGTTCCAGAACTTTCACAGAATATTTTATGTATTTGATTCACGGGTGTATGTCGTTCCCATTTCTCACTTGTTTCATCTGTCTTCTTTCTGAAGGATCTACTGGACACTTAAATACAAATTCCTCCCTTCTGCACCACCATTAATCTAGTTTATATTTCTGAATTTACCAGATCCCGGTATTCAACTCACAACTTACAGGGAACGAAATAAACCTCGTCAGTATCTTCATTTTATTATCGTGGAGTCTTTGCACGTTATTGTTGTTCTTTAAATACAAAGATGCACTGCGGAACTTTCGCTTGTTCTCCAATTTATTATATTAGGTTGGTGCTTTACATTTTGTTCGAAAGTGAGATATATCCAGATTTTGGAATAACTGCTACAACCTACTAACGTCAGGATGAATACTAGTGTTATTATGCTTTCAGGCATTTCCTTTAAAAAAAATCCCAAAGAATTACCGACCAAGTCGATAAATGACATTGTGTCTTTGATATGTACTATTTGAGGAGGGAGATCAATAAGTCCGTAGTCTAATGATGAAAAAAAAAAATATATAAGTGCTTTATATATATACATACATATACATAAAAAATGTCTTTAAAATAATTGTCGGACTTTCTCCATTCCATAATGTGTGATGTCATTTGTTTACATTTGGATACACATAGATATGAATGTATGAGAGAAAATAATGGAGAATTGTAGTTTAAAAACAGTAAAATCCAGCTTGCTAACCTTGGCTCAATCGGTAAAAGCACGTCAGCCTAGATGACGGTTCCGTATAGGATACAGGTCCGATTCCTGTCGGAGGACACATATTTTTCTATGAAAATTTCTCGGATATTCAGGCCGGTAAATGTTGTTATTATAAACAGAGCGTTTATTAGTTTGGTGCAAAAATAATTTCGTTTTCTCCCATAGTAACATATGTTAGAAAACGAAATTATTTGCACCAACCTAATACTTAAATATTTTTATCTATAAAAAAAGAACGTATAAAAATAAAAAATGTCTTTAAAAAATATATATATATATATATATATATATATATATATATATATATATATATATATATATATATATATATCATTATTTAGTATGTGCTTGATTCTGCAGTAGTTGAATACGAATTGGCGTATTGTAAATGCTTTATTACTTTTCAAATGACCTAATATATACGGGTTGAGTATTCTGGGCATGCGTTCGCCTATTCGCGCGTGTGCGTGTACGCGCACACACACATACATACGTATTTATGCTTGCATATATATCAGCATACATAAATATATCCATACGTAGACGCTAATGCAAACGTACACAGTCATAAACCCACATATGTGTGTGTGTGTGTGAGGAGCAGTGTGTGTGTGTGTGCGCGCGTGCGAGTGCATGTAAACGTTTGATTAAAAACCAGTGTAAGTCCCTTGTAGATTTTTTTTTTCTTTTTACTTTTTCAATATTTCTAACAATTTATTTTGGTTCCTGGTTAAAATTAGAAATATTTTCAATTCTTGGAAATATTGAAAAATTGAATAAAAAGTAAATAATCAACAAAGAACTTTATTTGGCTTTTTATCAGTGGTGAATAAATGAAAAATAGCTGTCCAAATACACGCAATATATATATATATATATACATATATATATATATATATATACATACACACACACACACATACATACACACACACACACATATATATATATATATATATATATATCGGGGTCTCCCGCAAAGGTAGACGGAGGTTCGAATGCTGTCGGAGAGCGCAATTTAATAATAAAAATTTTCGAATGTGCAGGTCGGTAAACGTATTAAAATACTGTTTAAAATAAATAAAAATACGTGTATCCACTAAAAATAACGTTTAAGCAATATATATATATATATATATATATATATATATATATATATATATATATATATATATATATATATATATATATATATATAGTTAAATTCACAGATCACTTCTGTGGACAAAGCAAATTGGTATAAGAAAAAAATTTGAAACAAAATCTCAGTTTTTTGCCGACGCGTTTCGTCTTCCGATTTCATTTTCTGCCTTGAAAAAGATTTTTTCCAGTTGCCATTTCATCTACACACACGCACACACACGCGCACGCGTGTGTGTGTGTGTGTGTGTGTGTGTGTGTGTGATAAAAATATGATTTTAAGATATACCATATTTACAATATTTATGGCTAAAAATGTGATCACGGGTAGAATGGACACTGAGGTCAACGCAAAGTTTTTATTTAATTTGTCTTTTGTTCGTATAATTTTTTTCTTTTCTGGACATAATTTATGTAAAATTTCTTTGAATGTTCTCTATGTCTAAACGTTTTAGTCTATTTTTTTCAGCCATTATCAAGTATGATTTTATATTTTAATTTTAACTGAATGTATGTATATTTTATGTAATGTATCTAGAATTATAGGATTATTATTCTCGAAATATAATAGCCTCATCCGCATGTGTAAAAAGGCTAGAATTAATGAAAGAATTATTAATTATAAAAAAGAAAAAGCTAACACTCAATAATATCAACTATGAACACGGCCATGAACTGACCGTGTTTGGAAAATAAAACATTCTCGATAAAATTACCCTTGATAACGTTTAAAAGAATGACCGATAGCGCTTGGACATACAGAACATTCGACAATAATTCATGTCCAGGAAAGAAAAAATTATACGAAAACAAGAAAAATTAAGTAAAAAAGATAACCACAGTAAATTTTCAGTCGTTTTTAAAGAAACTTGTATAAAAAAAGGGATTGCTTCCCAAATACACAATATATATATATATATATATATATATATATATATATATAACAATCGCTTGAACAATATTCACATTCACTGAGCCCGAACATACACTGTTTTGTAATTAAATAGGTCACGTGAAATAAAATTAAAAAAACCCTGTAGTATCAAACTTTTATTAATTAAAAACCTCTGATGGCCACTGCTACCTCAATTTGAACAGTTGCCACCCGTCCAATCTAAAAAAAAATTCTTTAGTCTACAGCCAATGCTTACACATCAAACGCATCTGTTCTCACACGGAAGATTACACATATGACAACTTTACAATCACTTTCTAAATAGGAATTACCCACCCAAAATATTGAAAGAATCTATCATCAAAGCTTCTAAACTTAACAGAAACATTCTCCTCAATTATGTAATTAAAAAGAAAAATTACAGAATCCCCATGGTCTTTTATTTTAACCACAACATCCACAAATTTTCCCAAACGTTAACTAAAAATTTCCAACATATAAAATTTTTTTCTCTAACCCCCATTTTCTTACAATGATTTTCCAAAAATAAAATAAAATATTTTTTTTGTCAAGATGTTTCATCCCTTTATTTGTTCTCTTCCTTTATTTTTTTCTTTCATATTATTTTTATTACCTTTTTTCCTTTGTTCCCCCATACTTTTCTTATCCGCCAAATGACAGTGACTACACACGGGACGTCTTCCCCACCTCAAGCTTTATAAACCTCTTCCTTTACGTTCAAAATCTCACTCCCGTACTCCCTACACCGATAAGGACAAAACAACCTAACGCGTTCACACTGATCCAAATTTTGAATCTAAGAAGTTTCGCACAGCGAGGAATCAGACAGAGACCGGATTTTTGCTAATAATACCATCACATCGGACACAAAAACAACTGTCGTTGAATATTCCCCATTTTCTGTTTATTTCTCGCACTGCTAATGAAAGACACAGGCTTACCTGAAAATTCCGGACTTAAAACTTTAGTTTCCGGGGTTCATTTCGATCATGTGGTTAATTAATATTGAATAAATGTTTTTCGTACTGATCATATTCATTCCCTTTTGTTTGCCCTAATTAACGAACTTATCTATTTTGCATACTATAAGAAGCACACGTGGACTCTTATATATATATATATATATAATTATATATATATATATATAATTAATATATATTATATATTATAATTAATATAATATATATATTATATATTATAATTAATTATAATTTAACTAATTAATATTAATATTTGTTCTTGGAGAGCCAAGCTAAGAAGAATCAACGCAACACCGTGCCGGATTGATCGAGGCCAGGATCAAGAACGGACGTGCATCCCATTGATTCACTCCAGGTTGGTCGTGACTAGTCGGCGACTGGACCGACAAACACCATCAAGCTACCAACGCTGGGTACAATAATCAGAACGTGGCACGTCGCACCCTCTACGTTCTCAGAGGGAGAAAGAAAGAGAGAGAGAGAGAGAGAGAGAGAGAGAGACAGAGAGACAGAGAGAAAGAGAGAGAGGACAGGCATGACAATTTCTTTCTTTTTATGTGCCATGTCAATTCAGGACGTAGGCGATCATGGCTCTCCATCTCACTCTATCCCTTGCAGCTTTCAACAAATTCCTTCCCCGCACCCCAGACCACGTTCTGTCATCCACTTGCTTAAGTCCGCCAGGAATGTCACGCGTTGTTTTCCCTTGACTCTCTTTCCATCTATTCGACCCTTGAGTATCAGATTCTCCATGCCCTCCTTCCTCATTACGTGTCCCGGAATCTTCAGCTGCATTCCTGATATTAAGTATGAGTTTCCTCCTTGTTTGTAACCCCTCAAAGATCTCATCGTTTCTTACACGCTTGGTCCATGATATTCTTAGCACCCTTCTGTAGAACTACATCTCTGTCGCCTCGAGTCTCTTCTTCATCTTTGAGGAAATCGTCCAACATTCACTGCCGTAAAAAAGGACAGATGTCACGAAACAGTTCAGTATTCTTTTCTCCTGTCTCGCAGTCTTTGGTAACAAAGAAATCCTCCTGTCTCGCAGTCTTTGGTAACAAAGAAATCCTCCTGTCTCGTAGTCTTTGGTAACAAAGAAATCCTCCTGTCTCGCAGTCTTTGGTAACAAAGAAATCCTCCTGTCTCGTAGTCTTTGGTAACAGAGAAATCCTCCTGTCTCGCAGTCTTTGGTAACAGCGAAATCCTCCTGTCTCGCAGTCTTTGGTAACAAAGAAATCCTCCTGTCTCGCAGTCTTTGGCAACAAAGAAATCCTCCTGTCTCGCAGTCTTTGGTAACAAAGAAATCCTCCTGTCTCGCAGACTTTGGTAACAGAGAAATCCTCCTGTCTCGCAGTACTCTACCCAGTTTTTGGAATGTGTCCTTGGCCATCCCAATACGTCTATAGATCTCAGTGTCACACTTACCGTCCTCTGCCAAGAAGCTTCCCAGAAATTAAAACTTTCGCCTCTGCTTGATTCTAGCGTTCTGGACCTTTAAATCGCATTTCGGACTCATTCTCTTAGTGGTGTCTCCATAAACCATCGTGGAGAAAGCAACGGGAAACCACTCCACTACCAATCCCAAAACAAATCATGGTTAACAGTCATGACAATACCGGAACTCCTGACAACCACCGCCAACGGATCAGACTGAACGGAGTTGTCAGCTTCTTCTGCCTCACCAGATGATTCTCTTCATGACGGTTTGAAGCAGTCGAGGGACTGATGATAATGAATATTTGTTCAATAATTCCCCTTATACGTTCAAGAACTATGAATGTCTCTGAACTGCATTATTTCATGCGTAATATCATTATTGATATATTGATTAATAGTTGTTTATTTTGTTGATACAATCTTTGTATGATGAGTTGATGAATATTTCACAATCATACCAAGACGCTCTTCGTCACCAAACTTGTGTTTTCTGGATCATTTGATCTTATTTTAGGAAGTGGGGCGTGCCGAGAAATTTTTTACATCTCCTTGTACGCAGATGGCAAATTCCATTGACTCACACCTGGAAGACACCTACACTTATCTATCTATCTATCTATCTATCTATCTATCTATCTGTTTCTTTATCTTTTTTTAAACATTTCATCCCAAGCAAAGCGGGGATGCACAAGTATGCAGGGGGGTTACAGAGACTGAAAGAGAGAGAAAAGAACTGGGTATAGTGGGGATTGAGAAATGGATAAAAGATGAACGGGGTTCAAGACAACAGAAGATGACAATTGACATTGCACTTAAATTTTTGAAGATTCTAGTTTCTCGGGAAGCAACTAAACAAAAGGGTAGATCCACGGGCGAAGTGCGAGAAAAAAACTGTTGGAGTTGAAGTGGCGGGTGAATTTAGCCATTATAAAAGTAAAAGGGTGGCGGCTCGATATCAATCTAGTAACACGCTTAAATATGTGTATTCCGGGTACTGGGGGTAAAAAAAAACCCTGTAGAAAAGATAGAGGGAAGCCACACCATGTCTGTGAAAAAGTGACTGAAGTCGAGTTGCCAAGTCAGTATCGATTACATTGCAGATTCTTCTTTGGATTTTGTCGAAAACCTCGAGATGAACAGCAGTGGTAACAGATCAGATATTCAATGCACGGAGGAATGGTAGATAAGATGGACTCTGACGAGAAAAACCTTCTGGTATGACACAGTGAACCAATTTTCCTTGCAATAGAAGCAGCTATTGATTCAATGTAGTTGTTTCACTTCAAGGCAATTGAAAAAGTGAGGCCAAGAAGCCGCAGTGAGACTCTCACTTGATTCGAGTGTCAACCATGCTGATGACGAGCAGGGAAGTTTCTCTGTAGTGGTTAAATGAGAGCAGTTTAGTCTTGAAGGCATTAAAATTTACAAGCCATTTCTTGCCCCAGTTAACCACTGATTGGAGATCCTTTTCGAGAGCAACGGCAGGGTTAACTTTTACTGCGCTGACGGATTTACTATTGAGACAGGAGTAAATGGTAGTGTCATCTGCATAGATGCCTACTTGGGAACTGATGACATCAGGAAGATCAGAAACAGTGTAGGACTCAAGATAGAGCCTTGGAGAACATCCGCATTCGTGTAAAAGGATCTGGAAGCAAGCCCGTTCAGAACACCCGGAATTGATAGGAATGGTTGGATTAAATCAAATAATCGCCCTGTAATGCCGTAGTCCTGAAGCTGACGTAGAAGACCAGCTGTCAAACGCCTTCAAGATATCTAGTCACAGCTCGAGCTCCGTCATTATTATCAAGAGCTTGATATACATATTCAATGATGGCCGTAAGCACATCAGTGGTAGACCGGGCAAAAAAAAAAAAAATTGTAAAATTAAAATTAAATTACAAGGATTTTCAAATTCAGCAGGTTAACAAGAAAATCAAAACCTAATGGATTTGAAAATCCTTTTAATTTTAATTTTACAAGGTGAAATGATGATCATCGGTATTATGGAGTAATCCTAATTCCTATTGTTTATAATATATATGCTCTGTTTGAATAAAGCATTGAGCTCTCAGCGACGATGGTCTATAGGTAAGAGAAATGACTGATATCAAATGACTCCGGTTTCGATCCCGACTTGAACAATCTGACGTCTAGCCACAAATAAGGAGCTGTGATACAGTCTGTGGATGATTATGTATTGCGGAAAGATGACAAAGTAAAAATTTGACATTTTGTGAAATAAATCGGGCTAGGAACTATTCGGAGCCCCACTCTCTCTCTCTCTCTCTCTATATATATATATATATATATATATATATATATATATATATATATATATATATATATATATATATATATATATATATATATATATATATATATATATATCCCACGTAGAAAACAATGTTTTTAAAAGTTACTAAACCGACAATATACGTTTACTATGTAGACGATATTTTTATTTTAGTTGAGAACTAAAATGAAATCGATAATCTCAAAACTACATTTGAAAAAATTCCGTCTCAACTTACGAACTTCTTGGATCTTCTCGAGGAGTCTAGTAATAATACATTCACTACTTCGTTATATAAAAAAGCGACGAATAAAAACTCTTGACATCTTTATTTTACTAGTCAATGTCCTCTCAAATATAAAATAAGGGTTATTAAAAATTTCCTTATGCGAGTGCACGAGAATTCATCTTCTTATTCACTTTTCTTTAAAGAACCTAACAAGGTGAAAAAAAAAACGCTTGTCAATAACGGTTTTCCTAAACATCTTATAAATTATCATATTAGACTATTCTTTCTAAGGTAACCAATAGCAACACAAAACAAAAGAAAAAAAAACAATAACATTAACATTTTCTACAAAAATCAAATGCATAGTAATTATAAGAAAGACGAATCTTCACTAAGAAACAGCAGAAAAAAATACACAATTCCAGTCGACAAAAACAAGAAAATTAAATTATTACAAAAAATTTAAAACCGCTAAGCTCATCGTCAAAAATAATAAATCACCTGCAAGTTATACATTATAGAGAATCAATATTATTTACGAATTTACATGTCCCTTAAGGAGCTGTATTCCTGACCAATCCAAATTTGTAAATAATTATATTGGATATACTACAACATGTTTAACAAGGAGACTCACGCTACATCTCTATGACCATAGTTCAATTAGGTCTCATTTAAATACACATGGAGACCTACTAAAATCTATACGTAACATACTCATTGATAAAAGAAGCATTATTAATAAAAAAGGAAAAAAGTCAACACTCAATAATATCAACTATGAACACGGTCACAATGTCCTGACCGTGTTTGGAAAATAAAACATTCCTGTAACTGTATATATATACATAAAACAATGCATATATTCAGTTAAAAGTAAAATAAAACTCATCCTTGGTAATGGCTAAAAGTATAGTCGAAAGTGCTTGGAAAAACATTTGGACCATTTTTATATAAGTTATCTCCTATATATATATATATATATGTGTGTGTGTATGTGCAGAAATATTGTCTTAATGTGTGCTATATTTATGGGATAAAGTGCTCAATATCAGAGATAGAGAGTATGTAAATATAAAAGTGAACATTGAAGTCAGCACTCAGAGGCGACAGGCTGTTTCATGCTAAACGCAATCGTTAGGCCGCCGATTGCGTCTAGCATGAAACAGCCTGTCGCCTATGAGTGTTGACTTCAATGTTCACTCATATATATATATATATATATATATATATATATATATATATATATATATATAACGATTTATAATTTTATATATCAACAAACAGTATTTAGAAAAATATGACAAACTTGAAAGTTTTTTTTGTCTACACATGCTTATGAAACGAGAGACGCAGGTAGTTTCAAAATTTTTTGGAAGGATATTTTTTTCAATCTAGCCGAAATTCTCTGTGTTCTTTTTCTTTTCCTTTTTCTCTCCATCACCTTTGTCCGTGATTGTCCCACACTGTGACAACATAAAATCTGCCAAGAATAGTGATATATTGTAAGAGGCTGGACGCAAATTTATTGCGACTGAACTAGCGATCAAGTCACTTTCCAGACATTATTTTCTCTTTTAATCAAAAGTAGCATTCCCCATGTCAAAACTGTGGTCCGTTATGTTACGGTAAAGGAGCAATGCGTGTTGTGTGTTTAAATGAGGTCCTAATAGAGATGTGGGCAGGTAGGTGTGACTTTAAGTCGACTTATGTCCAATGTAATTATTTATGAGTTTGGTTTGATCAGAAACACAATAACTGTTATTGAATAACATAAAAATCTTCTACAAAATCAAATAAATATCAACTATAAGTAAGACGAATTTTCTCTTAGAAATATCATAAAGAAATACACAAGTCCATTCGACTCGAACAAGATATTTAAATTAATTATCGATTACAGATTAAAACAGCTAATCAAAAATAACAACACACCGACAAAATAAAAATTACAAAAAAACAATATGATTTACGAGTTCAAATGCTCCTTAGGGAACGGCTTTTAATCAAAAATAAAATAAAAAATACCATGTCAGTCGTCTTTAACGAATCATGTATAAAAAATGGATTGCTGCCTAAATACACAATATATATATATATATAATGGACTCTCCCGTCGGTTTCGACGTATGATGATCTGAGAGCTTAATTGATTCAGTTATGAAATTTTTGTGCGATAATCTTAAGTGGCATTTAAGACCCGCTAGTGATTTGCAAAGGAGGCCACATATGGAGTAGGTGTGAGGATTGTAAGATGAGATCACTCTTAGATTGGCTGATCTTTTAGTTCTTGCACTTGTTTCTTGAAGATGATTCCGACAAGCAGATAAATATATATATATATATATATATATATATATATATATATATATATATATATATATATATACCATAGTTGGGTCAACAAATATATTATCAGAATCTAGTAACTTTACGCAAAATATTTAACACACACGCTCGCATGCACACGTATATATGTATATATTATTTATTTATTACGATAAACGTATTTTTAACGGGTACACAAACACGTATCCATAATGTTTGTAGTAATAAATAATGTCGGATAAAAATCCATTCAATTTACGCACACACATACACACATATATATATATATATATAGAGAGAGAGAGAGAGAGATGTGTGTGTGGGGGGGTTCTATGTCGTCTTTGTCGGTGTCTCTGTGTGTGTGTGTGTGTGTGTGTGTGTGTGTGTGTGTGTGTTATTTAGCTTTGTTTGAATGCCATATATTGGCCCTGTTTCTTTCAGCCAAAAGCGCTTGGAAACATTGAATAATTTATGTTCAAATTATTTGATTAAAAATTCTTTATCTTAACGATCATTTTCTTAGTCTTGAAACAAAATTGCATAAGTGAAAAACCGCTGCCCATGTCCAACCAATATGTGTATGTGTGCGCATGTATGTGCATGCGCGTGTTGCGTGTGTGTGTGTGTGCAAAGAGTGAACAATATCAAATTCTACGACTTCTGATTAGCTATTTATCAAGAGGAATACCTTGGTTTAAATAGAACAACCGAGCTCAATCAGAACGCAATTTCTTCTGCAAATTTCTCGAATATTTTGCAGACTTCAACGCTTTGTCAAATTGGCAATCTCGTTGATTTCATGAGTCATTAATTTTACACAGTATCCCATTTCTGTTGAAATGCTGTTCGTGTTGATAAAAGAAAGAAAATCTTTACGATGCCGTGTCTCCAGATTTTCAGAGCTTTCATTTTCATTCTTCACTTTTTTCAGATTTTTATTTATTTTTAGAGCTGATCTTGTTCATGAAGTCGGTGATTGGAGATAAACCTGTATCTGATTGAGCGATAAACGGAGTAGAATGATTAGCAAGCTTGTCTCCAAGATAAATTATCTTACAACAGTAAATTTGGGAGGCTCACTATACAGATATTATGAGAAACAAACCGCTTACCTTAGAACAATAGTTAGCAAGCTAGTATTTCCAAACAATTCACTAATGTAGTGAATTTCATTATTATCGGCCGCCCAAATCCTGAACCTATTTACCAAACTAAAGATAAAAAAGAAAAAATCCTGAATATCTCGACGTACCCTTATCTATCCTCCTTATTCTCATAATTTCCACTCTCTACCACTTTTTATCTCCTGTTTATATCTCGCCCTCCATTAATCGTTACCATTTAACATGGAACTAGTTTCAACCAATACTCAATCTTTGTATTGGTTGAAATTTAGTAAAAAATAAAAAAATAAATAAATAATAAGTTAATTTCTCGTACTTTTTCTTTTATACATGGAAATTTTATATGTAATTTCACAGTTTGTGGAAACGAACGGTAAAAATTACAAGAATGAATGAATCACGGTGGAGTAATGGATAGCGGCTCGGATTGAGGAATCGGAGAGCAGAGTTCGAATTCCAGTCGGATTCATTACATACATGCTAATACCCTTGGGGAAGGTATGAATCCTCTTCTTCTCCTCTCAGCTATAGGTAAATAGCAGAACAGACCTTGGATGGCAACTAGTCTACCACAGAAAGAAATAGCAACCTACTGCTGGAAAAAATGGCACATAACTGACTGAACGTGCCGGTTCGTGTCAATTTATGTAATTTAATACAAGCAAGCGTTGCTTAGATTTCACAAAAACGTATTGACCATATTGCACTATGAGCAAAATTTGTACCTGACGAATGGCTCAAGTCAATATCTGATCAGTATTGACTAGGTCACCGTAAAGACGGTGTACGATGTGGAAAGACACGAGACTCCTTAATGATCCTTGTCTAAAAATGTGTGCCAGACATCAAACAGATGTTGAAAAACCCGAAACCCCTCATGTCCTTAGGCTAAAATCATCGCAGAAGATGTGTGCCAAATCATCAAACAGATGTTGAGAAATCCGAAACCCCTAATGACCTTAGGTTAAAAAGCATTAAAGTGATGTTGAAAAACCCGAAACTCACAGATGACGTGAGCCAATGCATCATACATGATGAAAAATTCAAAATCCCGTATGATCCTAGGCTAAAAGTATTACTAATGATGTGTGCCAATGCAACAGACATGTTGAAAAACCCGAAACCCCTTATAACTCTAGGCTAAAATCATCACTGATGACGTGAGCCAATGCATCATACATGTTGAAAAATTCAAAACTCTGTATGAGCTAAGCTAAAATCATCACTGATGATATGTGCCAAAGCATCTAACAGATACTGAAATACCTAAACTTCTTAATGATCCTCGACTAAAAACATCAGTGACGATGTGTGCCAAATGTAGAAAACCCCCAAAACCTTAATGATCCTAGACTAAAAAATCATTTATGTTCTGTGCCAAAGCATCAAAAAGCTGTTGAAATACCCGAAACCCCCAGTGATTCTAGATTAAATGCATCATTGATAACGTGTGCCAAAGCATCAGATGTTGAAAGTCTCGAAACCCTTAATGATCATAGGAAAAAATATTGTTGGAAATGTGTGCCTAAGCATCATTTTTTGTTCCAAAATGTAATTTAATTTTCCTTTAATTTTTCCATCCTATATTTGTATTCCAAACTACCTACCCCCCTACTCCCCCCGCATACACACGCTGCAGAAAGTAAGATGCCACTTTGTGTTTTGACATGTAGGCTTTAGAATGCTTGGAGTTTCAATCTAATTCGATTGGAGAGATGCTTCTACAAAGTTGGTATCTATGGAACTAGGCTTTCCTCATTGCTAAGCAGTGAACTGCCCAAAAGTAGAAACAAGGTGCCGATGACCCGCATGATTTTTTGTTTTTGTTTTTTATCGAAGAACTAATTATGGGGAGGGGACCTTGTCTTAAAAAAATAAAAACAGAAAGCGAAGAAAAGCGACACGTGGTGAGAAATTGTCCAAAATTGAAATAAAAATTAAATTTCATCGTCAAAAATCGTTATTAAGGAGACAGATTAAAGGATTCTTAACGTAAAAATTATTTTTCTGACTTTTTTTTTTTTTTAATTTTACAAAAAGTCTGATCTAAAAGTATCAGGACTGGTGATATAAAAAAACTAAAAGACATATCAATTCGGCATTTAATCACCTTCTGAAGCCACACACTTTATCCAGTGTTGTTTCCATTGATGGAAGCATTTCTGGAACTCTTTTTTTTTTGACTGGCGATCATCCGCCTTCTCTTGGATTTCCTCGACGTCTTGTAATCGTGTTTCTTTCAAGTGGAATGTAATTTTTTTTGAAGGGGGATATTCGCAAGGGGCGAGATCTGGGGAATATGGTGATTGTCGAATCTGGAGAATGTTGTTATTGGCCAAAAACTGATGCACAAGTTATGCTCACTGATGGAACCTCTGAGGTGTGGCGAAACGACCACACTCTATACACTTTCCTTCCAAACACTGCTATAAACAACGGAAATGATCGATAACATTATAATTTAGTGTGTATGCGCGGCAGAGTTCACGATCAATCTGTGCCAAGCGGCTTCGCTTTCCTTTCTTTAACTCCGTTACCATAGCAACAGATCCGATACTTTTTGATGAGACCTCGTATATAGAATCGGAGATATTTTACTTAAAAAATCTTGTTTACATAGCATAAATATAAAATATTAAATCTTTAATCGAAATCTGAGAAGAATTTTCCGACAAAAATTGCGTTGATCAGGAAAATATTTTAAAAATCAAATAATTGTAGGATTTCTATTAAATTTTCATAAATTATTCGGTAATGGATTTTAGAAAAAAAACTTTGTAGAACTAGTTTTAAGTTTAGAATCCTCCATCTTGATTTTATAGAAATTCTAGAAAACCTTAAACTTTTACGATAGAAAGAAATTATTATACATGCTACTTATTGTTTTCATTTGCTCTTCTCGCCTTCAATATGTCCGTCCTGGGTAAGACGTTAAACTACATCCGCGTCATGGGTAAGACGTTAAACTACGTCAAGGCCTCTGATCAGGAGGTTTTGAGGAGCATGGAACCACCTCTTAATTGCTGGTGTTCCCAGGTCCACCCTGACTTGGGGTGGTAGCACCTGTTAGGGTCCCAGCTATGGGCAAATAGTTAACTATTACCAGCAATACTTTTTTGAAAAAAAAGTATTACCAGCAATACAATTTTGACGGGAATATATTACCAGAAACAGATTTTTGACAAAACAAAATATTGCCAGCAATAAAAAAAATTTGTTGGCATTAAATAACCCATTGAGGTTGATATACCGAAAAACAAAATAAACCAAACCAAACCAAACCAAAGAATACATACTCTATTCATACGAATCTATCCCAAAAATGTTGTCGGCATTAAATAACCCATTGAGGTGTTGATATGCCGTTACACAAAATAAACCAAACCAAACGAAACATTCAATATGTCCTGTGAGTGTCAAATGTTTCAATCCCTCTTTCCTCATTATGTATCTCAGATATTTCAATTTTCTTGAAACTTCTGAGTTGCTCACATTCTCCGTCTATGGTATCAGCATCCTTCTTTAGAAATACATATCTGTTCTCTGTGTTCTCTTTATCCATGAAGAAGTTGACCAGCGTTAATTGCCATGCAGGAGGATTGATACTACATAGCAGTTCAGAGCTCTTTTCTTTGTTTCTAACGAAATTTTCCTGTTTCTTTATATTCTGTTTTTGTTTTTTGTCTTTTTTTTTTACTTTTGGAATGCATATTTCCCTATTGTAATGCAACTTCGGATTTAGGTGCCACGTTTTTTGTTCTCTGATAAATGTTTCATTCTGACGTCACCAATTTGTAATTCACATCTTGGGCTGGTCATTTTGCTGACATCCATGCATTCTGTTTCGGTACAAGTGGTGTATAATACAAAAGACTTTTTTTTTTAAATCAAAGGAAATTAAAGCTCCTGCCTTTCTCTATAATTATCAATAAGGTTTTTAGGGGTATGTTACAATGTACTGTGCGTATTTAAGAAAAGTGTGCTTTGGAGTGTAATGAATATCGACTGGGCATTAGAAATTGGAGAGCCGAGTTCCAATTTCCAGTCGGGTTCATTACAATTATTTACGCGCAAATACCCTTGGGAAAGGTATGAATCTATCTATTCTCATCACAACTTTGGGTTAAATAGCAGGGCAGACTTGGTCCTATAGTCTTGGCTGACAACCAGTCTACCGCAGAAAGAAACCTACTACAGGAAAATCATCTTCCTAATCAGCTATAAATCGAGAGAGATATGATCACCAAAGCATGTATCACGTATGGAACTTAACTGAGAGTACATTCTTCTTCTTCTTCTTCTTCTTCTTCTTCTTCTTCTTCTATGTGCCGTGTCCCTTTAGGACGTAGGCGATCATGTCTCTTTACTTCTTCCTATCCCTTGTAGTTCTTCAATCTGTTTTGTCCTTTTTCTACTTCTCTCAAACACTCTTCTGTCATCCACTTGCTTAAGCCCACTAGGTATATCACGTAATGCTTTCCCGTGTCTCACTTTCGCTCTATTCGCCTCGTGAGTATCAGATTCCCTAAGCACCTCTTTTCTCATTACGTGTCCCAGAAATTTCAGCTTCCTCCTTTTTTGCATCCTCTCCAAAACCCTAATTGTTGCTCACATGTTCGGTTCATGGTATCCTTAGCATCCTTCTGTAGAACCATACCTCCGTTGCTTTGAGCCTCTTCCATCCAACATTCTCTATAATATAGCATGTTGTAGATAAGTGGCTAACACATTTCTCTCGCCTATTTAGGTTAGTCTGACACAGTAGATGGGCATCCGGTGAAGATTAAACACAATAAACTCGTGACTGAAACGGCATGATGAGTTTGTGAAACATCTCGTTTCCTTAAACGCGTTCAAACTTGGACTAAATTTAAACCACGTACGAATAGGCGCTGAAAAGTTTCCGGCCTGACCCACTTCCCTAAGTCAGTATTTCAACACCAAACATCAGAAATCACAGAGTACTGTGAAATAGGCAATATTTTGTATAATTTCTTGGTAACGATTACATTTGGGTCGAGGGCATTTTCATAACTAGTAATAAAACTGTTTCTTGTAAATGCCAACGTTGTTAATGGGTTTTATGTCACAGACAAACATAACTTTAATAAAAGATAAATTGACTAATGCACAGGTCATTGCACCTTTATTTGTAAAAAACACATATGTGAAGGTGGGATGGGACACTTCGAAGTGATATAATAGTTAGAAAACTTGTCTTACTAGATAAATTACAACTGAATAATGAGTTCGATCCTCACAGTGTGTTCCATACTTTCGACCATGTGACACATGTAAGCTACGCTTAAAAACATTTGGGCACTTCGACGTGGTGTAAGTGGTTAGTAAGCTTCTCTAGCTAGATCAATTACAACTGAATAGTGAGTTCGATCCTCACTGGGTGCTCTATAGAGTCAGACATGTGCCATATATAAGCTACACTTAGAAAATCCGAATATGAAGGAGTGAAGTTCGGCATTGAGCGATGCTTACTAAACTGGTTTCGTGGATCACTTGTCGATATTAAAGTTAGAGTGTTCTGAACATGGCCTTGTGTCTGACAAGGCTAAGATTAATAATGAACCTACTTTGATTGACACGGTAGTTTAATAAATTTGTCTCACAGTCCATGTATAGTGATTTCGATCTCGTGCTCTATTTTTGTACCCTTGTACCAAGCAAAGCTAAGTCTAGAAAATAACTAAGGTGATTGCCATGAAACAGAAGAAGAAAAAAATAAAGAAAAAAAAGGCTTTATCTCGACCTTTGTATTTTCTAATACTTTTTCATCTGGGGGCGCCAGTGATACATTCAGTGTGTAAACACTGTTAAGAGTAGAGGGTGGGTCCCGGACGTCAATGACCTTCACTTGAGCTACACCTGAATGAAAGTCCTTTTTTCTTTTCTTTTTTTTTTTTTTCCTGTTTTTACATTTTACATGCATCAGATTATATTATTTTTATTTATGTACTTTTAACCTAGATTATACAATTATGAAATAAAATCAAGAAATTAGAGACAAATGTACCATACGAACCTGCCGTATATAACGGAATATAAGAAACTCGTCATATAATTACAT
Source organism: Acanthosepion lycidas (assembly GCA_963932145.1). NCBI lineage: Eukaryota > Metazoa > Mollusca > Cephalopoda > Sepiida > Sepiidae > Acanthosepion > Acanthosepion lycidas. Next base: position 90,182,883 of record OZ010587.1, read on the forward strand.
TTAGTGTTACAGTATTCCGGGCACTTTGAGGTGATGTAATGATTAACAAACTTATATCACAAGATCAATTACAATTGAGTAGTGACTTCGATCCTCACTAGGTGCTCTATGCTTTTGGCCTTCTTCCACATCTAAGCTATGCTTAATAAATCGCTTTGGGCACTTCCACGTGATGTAATGGTTAACAAGCTTATCTCGCTAGATCATATACGGCCGAGTAGTGAATTCTATATTTACTGAGTGTTCTATAGTTGCGGCCTTGTGCCACATCTAAGCTACGCTTAAGAAAATCACTCTTACAATATTTAGGAGTTAGGCCTAGTACAAATTATGGCGTGTGAGTAAACATTAGCTTATCAGATCTCTCAACTTGAGGAGATATTTTTTAGTAATTTTTAAATGGGCCTTACTCTTATATACCAGTAAATACAGAAATTTTATTTTAAAATTGGTCAATCCTTCTTGCTGTTTTTATGAGCTAGTTTGCAAACATATTTCCAAGATATTTTACGACTTTTCTCTTTTTGAGTGCGTAACCAGGTAGTTACAAAAATTAAAAAAAATTATATCCATTAGGGCCAACATCGCTTATTCGTAGTGATTTAATACTGTTTTTATTATCATTATTATGAACTGGCTTAATCACCAATTGTCAAAAAAAAAATGTCGTAATAATGGACTTATACTCTGGCCGCTCAGGTTTGGAAGACAATAATAATTAACTAATGCCTGGTGCCTGGGGAGCCGTCTCCCAGCCAACACCGCTGCACAACACTAAGAGGGTTAAGGGTAGGAAAATGTCCTGATGAGTGTCACAGTGGTCTAGGGAAGCTGTCTGATTCTCTGTGTGGCTTTAAATTACGTTATAGACACACCACATTAAAAATAAACATCCTGAGTCACATTTGTCCTCGTGGGGAGAGAAATAGTGTTCGACTCTTAGATGAAAACACTACAATGAAATATCTCTATAAATGTAATATTTTCAGGGGATAATTTTTAGAAGCATACACAAATGAAAAGAAAAGACTAAATTAATAAATTTATATAATTAGTCATTATCTCTTGAGTATCGTGGAGAATTAAGTGCCAGTATTTTCATCAGTAGAAATTGAAACACTGAACTCCGTGAATTTAATCACAAATGCTGTATTGCAAATACAATTCGTTGTATTTTACGGGTCCATAAAATCAACTCGCATATAAAAAGTACAGATAAAAGCTTTTTTCGATTCGTGGAGTAATGATTAATAAATCACTCCTGCTGACCATTGTTCGTGAGTAAATTCAATCTTCCGTGGGTATTGTGTCCATGTGACAGTCCAAGTCAATCGCGTAACAATGGTCAGTGAAACTGACCATTGCTGATGAAGTGGAATAGATTTTAACGTAGTGCATCAATATTGAAATAAACTAAACTTATTAACATATTGATTGCCAACCACGAGTCAACTTGTACCAATTACGAGTTATCTTGCCTTTTGTATTTTCTGATACATTTTCATCTGCGGGCGAAGTGATAATTTTTATGTGGAAACAATCTTGAGACTTCAGGGATGGCCAAACCTGCTTAATATAAGAGCCACATATAATAAAGTTCAGAGTCGCAAAATTGAACCACCTATGTTTTTATTACATACATATGTGACCACCCTCACTCCTAGCGCACCCAAGTCTTTAATCCCCTTACCCATGACCTCAGTCTTCTGACATTCCTCTGTAATCCTTGCTGAAAGGAAATTTCTTTACCCCCTTTGCCTCTCATTATTCTTTTACCCCAGAACAATGCCTCATTCAGATCTAGCATTACAATTGGGATTTAAATTCTTAGATATGTTTACTAACCATGAACATTAAACTTACGTTTTAATCCAATGGGGTCTCAATTCATACTAAATAAGTATAAAGCTTAGTTTTTTTTTTTTCTTATTTTTCTTTTATATTAACTGTGATGAACAAAAGAACTCAGCCAACGTATTTCCACGAGCCGCATATTAAAGGTCAAAGAGCCGCATATGACTCACGAGCCGTGGTTTGGCTACCCCTGCTATATATGATCTCATAAAATATTTTATTGCCTAATCTGGCTATTATAAAATTTGCGTCTGAAGTCAGATTTCGTAATTGTCCTTTGGTAAACATGTTGAAAAAAATATTTCAAATTGTAGATTTTTGCTTACAGTAAGCGATATTTTGCTCATTAATAAATTTATATAATTAGCCAATATATCTCTTGACTATCGTGGAGAATTAAGTGCCAGTATTTTCATCAGTAGAAATTGAAACACTGAACTCCGTGAATTTAATTACAAATGCTGTATTGCAAATACAATTCGGTGTATTTTACGGGTCCATAAAATCAACTCGCATATAAAAAGTACAGATAAAAGCCTTTTCGATTCGTGGAATAATGATTAATAAATCTCTCCTGCTGACCATTGTTCGTGAGTACCTACATATGGTACAAAATCCAAAACTGCCCACTACCCGCAACCACTGTCACGCAAAGTTATAATACCCCGTTTATCTCTTGCTAGCCCCACAGAGGTAAGGTATAACACATGGGAATTTTTCATATGAAATACCGATATACGTATATATGGGCTAAGGACAAAAAAAATTACCCAGCACCTGCGATCACTGTCACGCTGGAATCGCTACCCATCAACTTCTTTAGTGCAATGAGGGAGTGCAGAGTTGGGAACTCCGAGACTAGGCATTTTTTATTGCTTTTACTTGAAGGCAGAAACACGACAAAAAAGGTGGGGACAGATACTTCGCTTTGATCCCAGTCCAAGGGCCGGTAAAAGACATAAGATCCTGAACAAAAGTGCTGACCAATACGTGCATAATCATATTATTTGTGACTGTTAATATGCAAATAATTTTATTTTTGTGCAGATATGATGAATTAAAATAAAACTGAAACTAGCAGGTCAGCTCGATGGAAATTCGAACTGAATGTGGAAACTAAAAATAATTAAATCAGCGGGAAGTAAATTAAGATATTGGTTAATCGAATAAAGATGTCTGAACGATTTTACAAAAACATACCTCTTCATCTTTTTCGTTTTTTCTTTTTTTTAATAATTGCTATTAATTAAGCTCTCCAGATCGAACATGACATTTTTTTTTAATTTTCTGAATTTTAAGATGGGCTTGATCGCTCTACGCGAGCTAAAATAAATAAATAAATAAAATAAAAGAAAAACTAAGGTAAAAGAAAAACATAATAATAATAATAAGTAACAAGAAAGTATTTAACAACCTACTCTACATGAATGATCACAATCTCTTTGCCAAAGACAACAATGAGTTGAAGTGTCTACTCAATACAGTAAAATGCTTCAGTGACGACATAGGTATAGATTTCGTTTTAGATAAATGTGCAAAAGTAACGTTCAATAAAGGGTGAATTGCAGAAACACACGTAATAGATCTAGATCTTGTCACAAAGATTAAGGAACTGGAACAAGGAGAAATCTAGGAATTAGCGAAGGGGATGGAATACAGGATACCCAAATGAAGGAGAATGTAAGAAAAGAATACTACAGACGTGTGAACCTGTTATTGAATAACCAAGTTGAATTAAAAAAAATAGAATATAATCCATAAAACCCTTGTCTATCTTCGTGGTGCAATACAGTTTCAACATTCGTAACTTGACCATAGCTTACATTAAACGAATGGACGTCAAAACAAGAAAGCTTCTTACCTACCATCGCATGCATCATTCCAACGCTGATGTTGATCTTCTGTATGTGCCCAGACCCGAAAGAGGAAGAGGATTAGTTCAACTAGAACAGCAATCGGCCTTCAAAGATAACTGAAAACCACAAAAGACTGGATGATGTTCTGTGTCAAAGAACATGAAAGAAGTAAGAAAGTGTATTCAGTTATAAAGGAAGCCAACAAGTCCAAAATAGTATGTCAAGTGGGTGAAGAAATGCAATTAAAACATAATAGACATACCGCAGGGGCAAAAGCCGTTAAAAAAAAAAACAAAAGCAAATGCAATGGATTCGGAAACGATGGCAAGATTCTGCCCGTATCAAAGAAGCTGATATAGACAAACCCCGTACTCATCAGTGGCTATGTAGTGCAGGATTAAAAGCTGAATGTTTTATTTTTGCTACACATGACTAATGCTTGCTAACTATAAATTACCAAGCAAACATACAGAAAAATTGTGTTAGCCAAAAATGCAGATTCGGTGATCAATATCCAGAAAAAATTGGCCAACTTGCATCCATTTGCACGGTATTGACAACCACTGAATATAACCACCCAAATCCGGTTACAGAGAAAGGACCGGTAATAATTTTATGGGAATTTACAATCCACACAGACAGAACAATCAAATCTAATCGCCCAGACATCGTGATCAGAAAAAAGTGCCTCCTTATTGATATGGCAGTCCCTGCAGACTGCAATGTATCTTTGAAGATCTTCAAAAAGCTATCAAAATACAACGACCTTGAAATCGAAACC